>OX421327.1:17270789-18520789 GCA_949125395.1 Diaphora mendica
ATTCTTGGATGAAAAACTCAACAACACTTTTTAGTCTGACCCGGGAATCGAACCCGACACCTCTTGATCAACAGTAGCACGTAATAACCACCAAATCAAAAAATACCAATTAAAAAATCTCTATTTTGCAGTAAGTGGCCTATCAGAAAGCCAAACCAAAAGTGCAGTGACCAGAAATGTAAGAAAACAGAAATATTTAGGTACAGCTTGTAAATATTTTCTGAGATACACACATCAAAAGTGTCTAGGGATCAACATATGTGTCTAGGGATCAACATATATTTTTGCAATAACTTTTCTCCTGATTGATATTAATTAAAATTTTCTTTAAGGATTCATCAAATAAAGTGTTTTCGTTTGTCACAGTAACGATAAACCAAGTCACCTTTGCATTAATAAAGAAATTTGCCATTTTCCTAATAAAGGGATTTTTGACATTTGAACCACTAATATTAAAGTTCGAAAAAAAGACTGAAATAACAGTTTTCTTTAAAATTTTATTAGGTAACTTAAACAATTAATAATCCGTGTTTCTACCGCGAACACTAACAACACAAGAACATCGGTTTGGCATACTCAAAATGAGTTCATCCAAACACGCTGTGGAATGGCCGCCCATGTTCGTTGCAACAACAACGTTCTTGCGACTGGATACCCTCCATATTCGGCAGAGCTCTTCTCTGTAGCATATCCCATGCATCATCAATCAATCGGGTTCAAGTCTGGCGACTGAGCAGGCCAGGGCCAAAGCCACATCTCAATCTCAAGAAATCCGCATAAAAATGCTTGATCCCTAGACACTTTTGATGTGTGTATTTAAACTAGAACTTATCCATTAGCGCTTGTGTACATCAAATAAACCATTTGACGGCGGTTTTAGTCCTTTGAACACTCTAAAATTTCTATTGAGAGTTTTACTTCACGAAGTGCTTTTGAGTACTCAAAGGTTGTGGTATATGAGGTGATGGTATTTAGAATTAACATGTGAATTAAGTAGAGATTGGTTGGCGGTAGAATTGCTTTGAATAGATCGCTATGAATGGTTGGTTTTATATCACTGATCATTATTATTTAAACTATTATGACATAGATTTTAGTGAAACCGGATATTTGCACCTTTTCTATATTATAAACATTAAGTATTCCAAATATGAATTTCAAGAGTGGTTTTAGCATTTTTCTCTTAGTCATTTATAGATTCACTAACGCTCCCTAGTCTTTTTTTTTTGGAATAGGGGCAAACGAGCAGACGTATCGCCTGATGGTAAGCGATTACCACCGCCCATGGACACCCGCAACTCCAGAGGTGTCACAAGCGCTTTGCCGGCCTTTGGGGGATGGGGAGGGGTTGGGGGTATGGGCCTCCGGTGTGCTCACTCACTCGGCAAAAACAGCGCAACCGCTATTTCACATCGGTTTTCTGTGAGGCCGTGGTATCAGTCTGGTCGAGCCGGCCCATGCATGCTGAAGCGTGGCTCTCCCACGGTAAGTCTCATCCAAGTACTTTATCTAATGGGCGTCATTCTCTATGGTAACTTGTTTGTCATATGTATTTTTTTGGTGATTCGTCGGATAACTGATACATCAGAACTACAAAACGTAACTTTTCAACGACCGGGCTTTTGATCGTTATAGATATAAAACATATTCTTTTTAAAGCAAGCTTTCAAATATTTCTGCTGTTAATATAATACTTACTAGAGTTAAATAACTCAACTAGATTATCTAATAACGTTCGCATGAAGCAAAGCATTTAACAGTAATTTTAAAATTAAACGATTCAAACGCTTTTAAAAGTAAAGACCTAAAAGTTTCTTCCTAGAAATTATATTCCCGAATAATCTTCAAAGTTTTGGCGAATTAAGAATTTTGTGAATTTTCTTGAATAACACAAAGATACCTGACGTAATATACCAAAGCGATCGGATTTTCTGTAGTGGCTTTTAACTTAATTTTGTGGTATCAGTACTATTCTGTCTCCCTTGTTTTCGTTCGGGCTTGACAAACAAAAGATATTGCTTTCTGTCTGAAACCCTTCCGGGGACCGAGCCAATCTTAAATATTACTTCTTTGTTTTATAAGGATAACCAACTTCAAATTTGCGGCTAATTTTTAACCGACTTCTCAATTTCATCGTTTTTTTTATATATTTTTTTATGTATGTACACTGATTACTCCATCAATTGGGGACCGATTTTGAAAATTATTTTTATATTCGAAAGGGTATGGTCCCCATGTGGTCCCATTGCCACCATATCAGAATCTGATGATGGGATCCCAAGGAAATTGAAGGAAACCCTCAAATTTGTTAGGCACGTACTATGTTTTTCATATATTTTCTACAGCTATTACAGTATTTACATTTGGTAGTCATCAGTCAGTTCATGATGATGAGCTGATGATGGAAGATAAAACTCCTTAACGGTTAGGAGTTGGAAGATAAATATTTTTCGCGTAGAATAAAACAACTGAAGCGTAGGTGATATCGTTGACGTTCGTCTCGAAATACAGCGAGTGTGGTACCTACTATTACATTTGGCTTGGCACCGATTTCTTATTTTATACTTATTTTATACTTTTTAGTTTTTGAAGTCGGTTTTTGGTACAGTCAATTAGTCTTAAGATGTCTAGGATTTCAGTTTGATCATAAAAAGTCTAGTATGTTAACTCAGATATACATAGAAAAAAATATTGTTAGTTCAATTTATTTAAAGACACATAAACTTTAAAAGTTCTTTACCATCTCTTCAGTACTCTCCTTTTCTCGGCGGAAGAAAGTTTTTTTATACTTCATTTATTCGTTCGTTGACAAGATATGAAAGATAACTGGCATACGCTGTGCGTAAAAGTTCCAAAAAAAAAGATATGAAAGATTTGTTTATTGGAGTATTTTGTGATTCTACTATAATGCATGATATGTAATATAAATAAAAAAAAAAATAAAAAAAAAGATGTCCAGGATTTCGGTTTGATTATTACAACTCTAGTATGTTAACTAAATGAAAAAACATTTAGAATGGAAATATTAAAAAAAGTTTAATGTAATATTTCACAGTCAAAAATCCGAACATTATAAGTTCTGTCCAAGACTTGACTCTTAGATAGCTTTGACAAATTACAATCTTCACATTTATGGCACAAAATATTGCAGACACAAAGATAGTTGATCTTTCAATTGACTTGAATGAAATTAGACCCAACTAAAAATAGGATAATAGTACTAAGATGTATTCTCAACGAAAATGACTTTACTTACCTTACGCTTTTTCATTACTCATATGACAGTTTCGTCTTATTAAAAATACCTATAGTTAAATCTATATAAGTAAGCGAATTCTAAATTTTAAATATAATTACCGAAATATTCCGTCAGATAAATTCACAAGTACTTTTCTATCAATCCGTTTCCGCAAAACCTTTGTATCTAATATGCCAGTATGTAAGCGAATTATCTGGGTTTTGGAAAACGTTCTATCTATACCATTTGCCACTACAGATTCATTTGGTTATATTTGAACTAACCTGAAATTAACTTGATGCTGAAATACTTTAAATAATTTAGAACGAAACGTCTTTGCTCATGTGTGTCGTTCAGATGCTTGACTAGCTTGGTGTTACCCACGTTCGTTGCTGTACCTTGTTCATCCCATGAGAACACTTTTTTGGGATATGATGGCGTTGTATGTCAAATTGCCGAAAACATTTTATATTATTTTAAAATATAAAAAACGTGTGCGTCGGACGCCCGATAGAAGTGATAACTTAAACTAATCAAGTTGAACAATTTACGGCTAGCGCTGTGGGTTAGAGTGAGAGAGAAGGAGCCTGCCTACTGCTGCCGTATGCGTGAGAGAAAGGGAAGCTAGACTGACAAACGGCGCGGCGGCGCCGTAACGCGTTACGTAACGAAGCGATTTACCCTCCCATAAGAAATTATCACTTCAATTACATAAGAAAAAAACGATTTAATGTTTTTTTATGGAATAGGCGGCAAACGAGCAGGTATATCACCTGATGGTAAGCGATTACTGCCGCCTATGGACACCCGTAACACTAGAGGCGTCACGAGTAAAATTAAATGAGGTTTCTGATTTATTTGGTAGAGCAACGTAAACGAATGATTATGATTTCAAAAATATTATGTTACGCCATCTTGTTGACAACAATGACAGCTCATTGAAACTAAAAATTTAAATAACTTTTAACGATAAGTTCTTAAATTCTGGCAATTTTAAATATTATTGCCGTTATTAATACCGACTTGATAAATACAAATAATAATCTCTATCATGAGATACGCAAGGCGGTACCAAAGTCCCATACAAACCTGCCTTTGTCTTTTCATCCCGATCCGTACAGCCGTTATTGCGTGAAAAAGTACACACACAACCATATATATCAATCGTAGTGACACTAGTAGAACGGGATGTTTCGGCACATATTGGATGGCTTAACCAATTGACATCACGCTCTTAAAGTAAAGCAAGAATGAGCAATTCTATAATAATTTACACTGATAGTTCGGTTACTGGAGACCAGACCTTACCTCTCATCATGGGCATTTAAAGGATCATTACGAACTTGTTTCTCTCTAGGTGCCACCAGATGATGACGATCAGATAAGCCGATTCAAGAAGAAGTTAGACGCTACGTCAAATCAAATTGATTTTCTGTATAATCTCTCTGGGTTATTAACCCAGGGAGCGTTTAAAAATCTCGCGAATCTCTTTTATACATATCCTAAAGGCTATTAAAACATTCCAAATAATCTGAGCTCAAACAAGCCCCTTTTTATCTGAGACTGAGATATAAATACATCCGAGTAAACAGAAGAGGAGACATATTTATTTGTCATAAACATATATATACTGCAAATAAGACAAGGGGTAAAGCTTAGTGAGTTGACAATAGACGATAATAATGATTTAATGTTATATAGCTAGTAGCTTTTTATATAAATATACATTTGGCTCATATATACATATTATATATTTATATGAGCCTGTCAAAGTAACTCTACTCTGCCTGATGGAAAGCATGAGTAGAATCCAAGAGTATTCAAACATCAAACATTGCATCATGGTGACCTACCTTCGGTCTCACACTCACCAACGAAATAAGTCAAAACGAATTCTGTCATTATAGGTTGATTCATTGCCCATTCATTCCGAACCGTGGGAGAGCCATGCTTCGAAATGAATGGGCCGGCTCGACCGGAGTGATACCACGGCCTCACAGAAAACCGGTGTTAAATAGTGCTTGCGCTGTGCTTCTGGTGTTGCGATACCTGATGGCTCGTTTGCCCGCCTATTCCATAAAAAAAAAATGATGTGAGAGAGTAGTACCGCACCGGTCAAGCCAGCCCTTTCGTGCTGAAATCAGCGTGGCAGGCAGTGTTATTTGTGATACCAATCCACTGTTACGAGTATGTAATAAAGTAGAATTTTATTTGCCATTAAATAGATTTATAAAAACCCCTTTTTTAATTTACTTTAAAATTTATTATAGTTATTTATAATTCGTTTTTTACTTTTCATCTTGTGAAATATTTCAAGTGGTCAAAGGGCCACCAAATCTATGTGTCGGTAAATTTTATTTAATGAACTAAAAATAATCTTATATTGATTTAATCAGAATCGGGATCAGATCAGGCATCATCCGAAATCAGTACTATTTGAGTGAATAACATTTTCTTTATATCGAGTCGATACATAGAAATATATAGAAGAAAGCTAATAAACTTCTTTTTTTATTTGGCCAATTCAGAAACTAGTCTTAGGGTTTCATTCTTTCATCATCAGTCTATCGCAGTCCACTGCTGGACATAGGCCTCTTCAATTGCGCGCCACTTGGTTCGATCCTCGGCTTCTCGCATCCAGCTCCTGACAGCCGTTATGCGCAGATCATCACTCCACCTGGCCTATGGACGTCCTACACTACGTTTGCCGAGACGCGGTCTCCACTCAAGAACGCGTTTACCCCAACGGTAATCAGTTCTGCGGCTAATATGGCCAGCCCACTGCCACTACAGCTTGCTAATCCTTTGGGCTATGTCGATGAACTTGGTTCTCTGGTGGTTTTATTCTTTACATATAAGAATTGTTTTTTTCTTATACGCTAATTAAGCACCATTAGCAAGCACATGATATCATTACATTTATGACTGCAAATTTTGATTAATAAAATTATGAATCAATTATTAAAATAACAAAGTTAAAAAAACATTTACGAGGATATTATTGTGTCTAATTATCATGATAGTCTCTGTAATCAGAGAAACCAGTGACGACCACTTGCGTCTTGAATATGTTTCTCATCTGATGTCTTTGGCAAAAGTCCAACGCAACTTCAACATAACCTGTAATTTTATATTGTTAAAGTCAGCATTTTTTTTATTAAAAATGACTATTTGTCGGTAAGTTATAAAATGATTTTGAAAAGTACAAGCGATAGATTCGTTATCTACTAATGTGTATTCTACTACTACCTTTTAGTTTATAAAGCTTTATTCAAAATTGGATAGACTTAAGTTGAGAGATGTGAATAACTAGGCTTTGGAGGTATTGACTATCTCTCTCTCTTCAACCGTTCCCTCACTGCTGAGAATCGTGACTCCATTTCATTCCGTCAACCAGTTGTCTCCATCGGTTCCATTCTGTATCTTAGTGGAGTGCGTCGCTGACAGGTAGGTATTTTTAATTTCTCCGATATTCGGTCCGATATATAGTCCGACTTGGTATTGACTATAGTGAGCTCAATTACCAGGCCGACCTATTATTGGTGACCTATTCTGACCTATTGACCGATTCTGTCAGTATAGCAGTCTGTTATGTGAGACAAAGTTAAATCTCAATTATTAAAATATTGTATTCGAGTATACTGAAAGAGATTTGAACAAATAATGAACTCAAGTCTTACCGCTGTCATCATCATCACCCCGACAGTTAACCATATCTAATTGGCATCCATTAGTGAAGGCCCTGTAGTTATATGACCTCATTTTTGAGGCTCCGCATACAGGCCGATAGTGCGTTGGACAAAAGACCGGACAGGATTCACCATACATTCTTCTTGTTTCCATCATTTGCTCCTTTATGCAGAAATGTATTTCTGTTTCGAAGTAACCTGTAGAAGAGAAATATAAATTTAAAAATACACACTGGGGCTGAGTCCTATCTAGGTCACTCTGTGGTAGGTGTGATATTCTTAACATATTGAGACCCCTCCGTGCCTTGGGGAGCGCGTTAAGCAATCGGTCCCGGTCACCATACGAATATTATTGGCAATTTTTACGGGGGTAGTTAGAGCAACAGGCAACACTACAGTGCAATTTACCGGATTTACATCGAACGATGGAGTAACGTACAATACCAAGAAACGTCCAGTCCTGAATCGCGGTATAGAAATTATCTGAGTGAGTGGAGATCTGATGGCAGTAGTTTCACTCAAAAAACTGAAGTTCAGCCGTATCACAGTAGAGTTTTAGCCGACCCCAAAGTAAGTTGGGAAACGGGCTCGGGGTATAAAAATTACACATCAGATTTTTGTAAGGTCTATTAGCTATTTAGCGAACTAACGAAGACTAAATCTCAAATATTGATCCTAATTTTCCTTAGGCCATCGAACGAAATTCCTTGCACTCTCTTACGTGTATGTTACAGTTATATACAACTTTCTAATGATACTTGAGAATAGAAATGACGAAATAATTTATTAAAATATGTAACCGTCCTATCTATCCTGTCCCGTCTATCCATCATCATTAAATCATAATATTTAATGAAGTGCATTGTAAATTGATTAAAAATAGAGTGATCCTCAAATGTCAACATCATTAAAGATTGCTGGAGCCGGTCGGGCCGATATTTGAATTAGAAATCTAAATATTTATTCTGGGAGTAGGTGTTTAATAATCTTCTAAATCTATATTTAAAAAATGTTAAGTTGTTTTTAGTAGGTTTGTCCTGCCGCTTGATCTTAAATGTCTGTACGATGTAAAACCCGCTTCATAGATTATCTATGTATTTATATATTTCATGTCAGTTTGGTTACTCATTTTTCATTAATACCAATTTGATCAATAAGCTAAAACCTGGAACTCACTACCAGTACGTGTTTCCCTCCCACTATTTTACCGCGTCATGAAGAAGCAGCTCACTAGGCCGCTTTGGGTAACTATGCTGAATGTAGATAGCATTCGCAATGAGTATTGTGACAATTACTCTAAAACTCTGCTTATGCTTTCCATTAAGCAGAGTATAATCACTATGGAGTGCTTTTTATTTAAAAAAGACGTGTGGCACTCGGGGACTGCCGCGGTAAAGCTATTGCATAGCATTTTTATCAACTTATGCAATTATAATTATTTATTTATTTTTTATTTATGCAGTAATGTATGGCTACCATGAATATTTTTTAACATTATATGACGTAACAAATCTTCGTGTCCAAGGCAACGAATCTTCCTTGACGTATTTCAATACGCCTGCGCGGCCTGCTGTTGACATATTCATGGTCTAAGAAAACAAGATCTCGCATTCCGAGAGGGGCTCGATTTGACGTCAGTATCCAAATACCACTTTATAGCAACATAACACGAAATGAACCAACCACAATGATATTATATACTATCATTGACCAACCACAACCAGCGATAGTGATGATGACTTCATCTCGATCTCTCTGTCTTCTGGTCACTGTATCTCGGAAAGCCACAGAGACAGACAGATTCGTTGATTCGTCGTTCGGAGCAGCTCGTCTCGATCTGTTAAAGCTTCGGGTATCAGGTTTTATTTTCGTTACGTTACGGAATTTCTTGATTCGGTCGCCGCGCTCAAAGGCCTCAAAGCCCGCGATAAAAGTTATGCAATAGCTTAAAAATCATTGGTACATGGGTAAAGTCATTGGTGGCGGGGTACAGCAAACCCTACTATAACATTAGTTACGTACAGGGTACACTATTAATTGTCAGGTCATAAGAATGTTACATTTGTTTGCATAGACTTCAAAAACTCAATAAGTTCTGCATCGATTGAGTTCTTGACATAATGTACCAACAACATGCTTTACGGACCTTTTTTTTTGCAATTTAAATGTGCCTCAGCAAAGCATAGCAGGTTACAGCTAGTGACATCATCATCTTGGAGGAAAGACGTCTGCTGTATATAGCTCTCCCCCAACAAACATGTTTATCTAATTTCAAGCAAAACGTGAAAGTAAAAGCAAAATTCATTTTATTTTATACTTAGTTATATATTACTTTTTGTCTTTAATTATTGAAAGTACTACATTATTATCATAAAATTAGGATGTCTGACTACAAATTTTTCGAGATAACCTTTAAAACACAAAAATGATAGTTAACATTTTAGGTAATTTTGTGTCGTTTAAAGCAAAGGACAAGCAAAACCATTAACTTAAAGTGTGTATATGATAGACGAAAAACAATAACTGAGCAGTAGCAGTAAAGTGATGATATTACAATTTCTTTATATTAAACACTAGCTGAACCTCGCGGTGATATCCGCGGTTATTGTCGTACCGCGGGTAACGCCGCGGGGCGGAGCTAGTCTAAAAAAATAGCCTAAGTTACTCCTTATATCATCAGCTACCTGCCAGTGAAAGTCTCGTCAAAATCAGTCCAGCCGCTTCAGAGATTAGCCGAAACAAACAGACAGAGACAAAAATTTTAATAAATGATATTTTGGTATATGTACCGTGTATACATACATATGCATTTAGTATAAAGCGGTTATTTTAATATTGCAAACAGACACTTTAATTTTATTTATTTGTATAGATTTAAAAAAATATTTTTAATTCACGCAGAGTGTTTACTTCATGGGTATGTTTTTGAATTGTTGACTTCTGAGTGCAAAATTATGTAAATTATGCTGAAGCTTGACAAGCATTGGTTTAAATTAATTTTTCTTGTGTATATTTAAACCAAAGCAGAGCAGACATTCTGTAAGACTACAGTTTCAATTAAATTTGCAAATTTCAGAAATACTTTTAAGCTTTGCTTTAAAACGTTAGACGTTCTTGAGCTTTTATATTTTTTGAACTTAAAACTGGTAAAACATTCAAGTATTATAGGTACGTAAACGTATTCATTATATGGTAAGTTGTCTACAATAATCAATCGTAACTAGGGTTATACTGACATCGGTACTCCTTTACAAAGGTTTTGAATATTCGGTTGAAAACTACTATAAATATAGAATTATATTATCAAAGTCAATCAGTATTTTATTAAGTGCAAAAACAATACGAACTTTCGACAACGAAAGAATTAGGAACAGAAAAACGCACTAAAAATTAATACCCTTATTAATGGAACATAACGTAGTACGTAGCAATAACGTTTTAGTTAGTCTGTATCTATATGTTACTAGCTGACCCGGCGAACTTCGTACCGCCATATTTACATATCCGTCACAAGCAGTGTACAGTCGCAGACAAAAAATAAAAAAACTTTTCCCGTCATCTTTTAATTTTTCTTGTACACTAACCTTGTCCTAACAATAACGAACACATAAAAAAAGAATTATTTAATTTGGTGCAGCCGATCGGAACTTATGCGCGTCCGTACATTTCGGCGATTCATTTTTATATAAGTATATAAGATTATGTATACAAATAGCTAAATCATATTATTTCTTTGTTATTGAGATAGTCACCGAAGATGATCCACAAAACACTCAATTTGGAGTACCAATATTAAATATTAGTAGATGAACTTCTAGTTTAGATTTATTTATTCATTTAATTTAGTTTCGTATGTGAAATATCTTTAATGTATGTATATATTCAATAGTACTTTCGTATAATTTAAAAGAAAATGTGCTTGCTTACCAATATTATGACATCTTCCATATGAAATCATAGAACAATTATTTGCAAATAGTTTATGTTTTCTAGTTTCAGCATCAAATGCACACGCCATCTTGTCTTCTGACGGACAAACTATATTGCATTCATTTTTATTTGTACTGGCATTGTTGGATTTTTTGTTATTTTTTACATCAATCTCACAAATCATGAAATTAGTTAGTGCTGAAACCAATTATTAAAGACGTTATAAAATAGGTTAAAGTAAGCATTTAATACAAAGGCGCTTCTCTTATATCAATATTTTCTATGTAAATTATATTTTAAAGATTTTTATTTTTATTAACCGCCTTAAAAAAAAAGGAGGAGGTTCTCAATTCGACCGTATACGTGTCTTTTTTATGTGTGTTCACGGAATAACTTCGTCGTTTATGAACCGATTTTAATGATTTTTAATGGAAAGGAGATATCCTAACGGTGGTACCATGATAAGGACACTAAGATCTGATGATGGCATCCAAGAGAAATCGAGTCGAACCTTGAAGTCGGTTTTCGTTTAAATTTTACTTGTAAAATTTAAACACATTACGTAAACTGTATAAGTATTTATTTGAAGGTATTCATTGCAGCAAATCTAAAAAAATGCTTCTAGACAGCAGGTTTTGTACAGAGCACGGATATAATATTGTAGACCAGAAACGCGCAATACAAGTAAAAACGGTGATTCTTTCCGACATTCGTCAAAATAAATATTTGCTTTCAATTAATTTGGTTCTGGCCTGTTTCTTACAAATTGAAATAAAATTAACTTGAAATTGTAAAGTATTTATTTACAATATAAATAAAAATTTCGAAAGCTTTCAAGTCATAAACGCAAGTTTGTTTATGATTTCGATTTGTAAACAAATGTTTGTCCTACAACTAACTATTATTATTTTACAACAATGAAGTTAAAATAAATGTTTTTACTGATACTGTTCTTCAAATTTTGTTAGAAGCAGAACTAAAATGTTTTCAACAAAAATCAGTTTGAAATAGAAAACCCTACATAAAGAGTTGCTAAGATAGTTGCTAAAAATAATTTAGTTTTAAATGAGAAAACGTAAGATTGATCGTCTTGCATTTAAATACGGCGTTCAAGGCAGGCAGAAATAAGTTTAAATGTAGAGACGTAGGAAAAATAAATGGAAAATTTCACCGTGGGAGAGCCACGCTTCGGAATGAATGGGCCGGCTCGACCGGAGTGATACCACGGCCTCACAGAAAACCGGTGTGAAATAGTGCTTGCGCTGTGTTTCACCGAGTGAGTGATCTCCTATCTCCTATCTCTCTCATCCCCTGCCTCCATCCCCTCCATCCCCCAAAAGCCGGCAACGCACTTGTGACGCCTCTGGTGTTGTAGGTGTTCATGGGCGGCGGTAATCGCTTACCATTGGGCGATATGTCTGCTCGTTTGCCCCCGCCTATTCCATAAAAAAAAAGAAAAAAAACTGCCTGGAGTGCATTGTGGAATCAACACACACCTCAAACAACAACCCTTAAAAGCCCTATGAAGATTACACATTTACCGCCCTTATTAGAAAGAAGAAACAGAGTTTTGATCTACTATACCCACCACGCTGACCAGACGGGTTAGTATTGAGTTTATTATTTTAATTTTTTTATAATTATATATAGTATTAAAAAAAAAAAAGAAAAAAAAAAGTTTATGTCAAGTTTTCCTTTCCTTGACATGATAATTATAATATATCGTACATTAGAAAATATACTAAAATGTGTGCCAAAAATCTATAAAACCGTTTTAAAATAAAATCCTATCTTGAAATATACTCACTTCCATTTATCCTAAAATTATATAGTAACTAAAATAAAGAACCACACTCACTTATTAAACCAATAAATATATGCCACATGTATGTCATGTTCTTCGTATACCACGTCAATAAATCTGTCGGAATAAGTCAAGTGTACGAACGGCGCATGTTTAATATTAGCAATTTATGAGAAAATTTTAATTAAGATAAGCTACAGTATATAATGGCACTCAGTATGAAGGAAAAGGCGTTCACACTCGAGTGAGTTCAGGAATTATTAAGCCAGACATCTCTGTCTTAGCTTTATAAGAATTCAAAAAAAAAAAAAATTTTTAAATGTAATTGTTTTTATATGTATATTTAAAAATGTAATTAATATGTATATATAAATGTAACAAAGAGAATAATAATAATAATAAATATTCTCGGACATTTAACACACAACGCCATCTAGACCCAAACAAAGCAGAGCTTGTGTTATGGGTACTAGACAACTGATATAAATACATATTTATACTTTTTTTTTTGTAAATACATACATATTGTACATAGAAAACACCCAAACTCCAAAACATTTATTTGCAGATTATACAAGCATTTGGTCCGACCCGGGAATCGAACCCGAGACCTCAAGCACAGCAGTCGCGAACGCTACCACTGCGCCAACGAGGCAGTCCACATTAAAAACAAAAGCGAGATTTAAACTGTACCTTAATTTTCCTGGTACAAAAAACTCTTGTGTAACGAACAAGGTGACTTAAAAATTCCTTGTCATGGTGACTTTGAAACCTTACACCGTTTCTTAACAAGTGAAGAAAATCATAGTTCACGTAACGAAACGTGGTAGCAGCGAAAAGGTTTTCGGATAAAAAATTAAGGCTGTCCATGGAAAGAAACATAAATAAACCCAAGGCGAATAAATTAATCATGGATGTAATTGTTTGATGGCCTTCGGCACACAAAGTCTTCATTACTAAAGCCCAAACATGTAGTTTGGGCTTTAGTAATGAAGACTTTATTTATCGGCTAATGTTTTTTTTGATCTCACTATTTTATTGCGGATTGCTGATGTAGTGCTTGGTAGTTAATTACTTTATTTCTCATTCCGAGAAAGGTAGTTTCTTTCATCCTTAGCAATAATTATAACAGAATATTATTGTTCTCTTCTATGTATAGTTCCTACATAATACTGTGAAATATAATTATATACTAACTGACCCACGTACCTTCGTCTGCGTCTCTTTTCAATCATGCTCGGCTCCTATTGGTCTAGGCGTGATGTAAGCAAAACACTTAAACGACATTTAAAAAATCAGTTAGATAATTTCGGAGTTCGTCGTAAGTCAAAATATATAATAAACACGAGAATTATATATCATAGATGCTGCATGTAATAAAAACATTGTTTGGTTGTATGAAAGCTTGTTAAATTAAGATTTAAAACCACGACCAAAGCTTGTAATGTATAATGTTCCTAGAAAACTAGAAAAGGCTGCGCGGCTTTCAACGTACCTGCAGAAAACTGCTACAACTCTACTAACGTTGCGGTAAAGTCGATGCGTTTAACTAAAATCTAAATATTGGGAAAAAAACAAAAAAGAAACGTGGTAAAAGCAAGTTTTAAAAGCGCAGATTTTTTTTTATTGTACCTATCTGTAAAAATTCACGCAACAACAATATTTAATTCAGTTCCTGTCAAAATGACCTTATTTTCGGTTCAATGAAAATTATTGTTATTATTATTTTTGTTTTCGCTGAAAGCCGAGGATAAAATTGTTATTGCCGATTACTATAATCCTACTTCGGTTATTTTAACAGTTTACAACCATTTTAAGAAATCGATTCTTTGAAGATAAGGGGTTTTATGCCTCGGGAAAGGCCTTTGCGGTAATCTATGCGATAATCAGGACCCCAGTAAAACTTTTTATTATGTTCCGTTAGACGATTAATGTTCCGTGAATATTTAATTATCTGCCCCGTAAATTTTTGAGGCATCATTATGGCTACAGTTGACTGCCTCTTTGGTCTCGCGGTTGGCGTGTGCGACTGCTGATCATGAGGTCTCGGGTTCGATTCCCGGGTCGGACCAATGTTTGTATGATCTACAAATATTTGTTTCGGAGTTTGGGTGTTTTCTATGTTTAATATGTGTGTATTTACAAAAAAAAACTATTTATAATGTACTTATATCAGTTTTCTAGTACCCATAACACAAGCTCTGCTTAGCTTGGGACTAGATGGCGTGGTGTGTTGGATGTCCGAAAATATTTCGAAATATTCGGTTTTGTCTTGCCTTACTTAAGCTGTATTCTGTGTCAAGATTTATCCTTCCCATGGTTGAATAGTTCGCAGTCAAGTTAGTGCTAAAATTAGATTATAACAGTAAATGACATCATAGATCATGTAGTGCCTTGTTAATATCGATATGCAGCGTGTGGTATGATCACGATTTGAATGTATAAATTACTAAACAGTTTCCAACGAGCGCAGCAGTTTAATCCAATAAAATAAATTCACTACTTGTCCAATAATGTATGTGAGAATGAACTCAACTTTGAATGCAGATCTAATCGGGTACTTTTGCATGTCAAATGAAAACGACTCAAATGTCCACAAACAGCAATTCGAGTGATTGCTTTTCCTAAATTAAAGAAATGATAGGAGCTCCATCTATTGTCACTTATAGATATTAACATAAGCATAAATCGTTTTTTTTTTTAATTTTAATATTTTTCTGTGTGATCGTTTGACCAATCGAATTCCAATAATACTGTGATGATAGAAAAATATATTCTTACGGTATCTTTTGCTGGAAAAATAAAGATCCGTGTATCAAATTTGATGTGTTCAAGCATATTTCTCATACATTTTCTTCAGACAATGTGAAGAAATCAGAAATATTGCATATATATGTATACGATCAGCTATATGTTGGATTCAAGGTAGTTAGGTAATAATATATCTGTTGAAATGTGTATGTATTATAATGTACATATTGTATATACATATATATATATGTTAGACGTATTAGAACTTATGTTGATATTTTTAAATATCAATTTCAAATAACATTTTAGCAAATTCAATGAAAAGTTAAGTATATCTATATCAAAGATTGCTTTATATTGATGGTTAACGCTGACTGCCTTTATAGATTGACCTGCAGTTATTTTTTCCTTTTTTCAATAACTTAAAGGAAAATTCCGTGTTAATTTTCCTTCCACTGTTGATGAAGTTGAGATGATGAAGAAAACCACATTTCTGTAAAACTTAATGTTTCAATCCTGATACTTTGACACCGCCAACACTCAAAGAGAGGCTTCCTTTATTTTATAAAATTAATTTCCGTTAGTGCGCCGCGATGTTTTTAATAATAAGTTGAAATGGTCCACAATACTTATATTTTATAAAATGTTCTCGCAATATAACATCTTAGAAAAACTCAGTACAGTATGAGTTTATTTCAATGGTTTGTAAGGATTTGATAATTAAAAGTTTTTGTCTCAGAAAATTTGGAAACTGCAAACAGGAAGCTTCGAGGAAGATCTATCTTTGAAATACTCGAGTATTTCTAAGATATAATTACAAATTTTAACCAAAAAAAAACCGACTTCAATCTGGACCAAATTTAAATGGGACCATTCAGGAAGCACCAGCTTTCAAATAAAAAAAGAATCATCAAAATCGGTTCACCCAGTCGAAAGTTATGAGGTAACAAACATAAAAAAAGAGTAGACTCGAATTGAGAACCTGCTCCTTTTTTTGAAGTCGGTTAAAAATTAGCTGAGGTTTCACAGATTTAGTACATTGTAATTGTTAATAAAAATATTTTTTGGTGACTGCCAATATGGTTAGTGCCAGCGTCCTATTTACGCTTTTACTTTATGCTTAATTGAAGGTTGAAAATCAATATTTCAAAGGTTGGAAGACAATATTTACTAAGCGATTGATGTATGTAAAATAATTATTTTATTGTATACTTGCAGCTATGTAATGATGCTGTACAAATCAAACAAAACCATCTTCAAAAAGTACAAGATGAAGAGAGAAAGTGCCGCACGAAATAGATGTTTCTTGCACCAGGTGTATCGTTAATAATAATTACAATTCGTTTTCCCCAGCCCTATTAATACCTTTCGATTCACTTTTTTAACTACATAATATAACGAAATCGCGCCTTGGAAGTGACCGTTTTGAAGTGGCCGACATGCGCTCTTAAACTAAACGGTTCGGCACCTTATTCCTGTGCCAAGCAGTCAAAATCTGAAACTTATTATCCTCGCAAGTGTTTCCCTGCCACTATAATAACAGGTCCTTTAAGCAAGGTACGAAAAAGCATCTCACTAGGTCGCCATAGTGTGAGCACCATGCTGCACTATCCATATTCGCTGTGAGGATGACTTGGATCTGATACGATGGACGCTTTCCATCAGGAAGAGAAAAGTAATTTGGGCAATTTTTACATAAAAATAACGTATCGATTTGTACTATACAGACACGTACACTATACTTACATTTGAAATACGAATTAATTCGTTACAATGCATTCAACTTTGGAGTTCCAAATCAATATCTGTTATTACTATTTTTAACAGTTTATACATTATGTAAAGTTTAAACTAAATATTAAAACGCAAGGCAAGTAAAAGCCATGAACCTAGTGAAGACTGGTTCAAGTAATCAAATTCTGTCACTGGTAGTGTTACTAATGCTCTTACATCACCTCGTTCACACGAACCGTAATCAAATAACAAGGCTTTTATGGTTTGCGGTCACTCTGACAATGCATTAAATCACTATTCAAGAGGTTACGAGTTACGACATCTTTATAGCTGAGGTAACAGCGTTAACTCAGAGTAATTCTAATATTCCAAACTCCATTGCAAATGTGAATCTTAAAGTTGTTAAAATAAATTGACATGAAGGTTTATCGGCCTCCTGGTAAGATTCAATTTCACTTTCATATATTTTTCATTATACTTATTCTTAAGCAGCTACGTGCATATTATGACTTATCCCTTTACATTATTTCTTATCTTTTAATCACTCCCAAGGTTAACTGCAAAATAAAATTGAATTTGGGTTAGGGTCGCCTTTGTGCATAATATTTATTTATCATTTATAATAGTTTATTTATTTTGTAAATATAGTACCTATAAATAAAGTACAAATGAAGAACAAAATGTAGACGTCTATATTCTTTATGTAGAAGAGTATACGCACTACAGTTTGAAATTTATATAGAGGTAGTATCGACAAATTTCCAATTACTATTCAGTTTAATTTACCCAAATGTTGTCGGGTACAGATTGAAGATTAAGTTAAGACCATCGATAGTACTACTACTTAATATTCTTCGTTTGTATCCAATTTTCTTTGCAATTTACAGTATCGCTTAATATACAAAATCAAATTTTTGAAACTACTTTCATCGGTAAGTTTTTGAATTAACTTTCATAAGCATTATTTTCAAAACGATGATAGTACTTAAGTACTGCCATAGTCCATTGGTTTTGTATACTAATAATTCGTGAATAAGTATATTTTTGCATTTATATTTATTTACCAGTATAAACTTTAAAAAATAAGTTGCGTAATTTTTATTTCTAAATAGAAAGAATAGAAGTTACTACTTTATGATAAAATATTATTTTTTCTAAAATGGTAGGTTTGGTAGTTTTTCTGTTTGTCTGGGTGGGCTCATGGCCTTAAGTCATAATAGATATGTTTGTTCGTCGTATTTTAATATGGGTTCGCAAACCGGTCTTATCGGGTTACTGCAGACTTTAACACTTATTTCTCCATCCAAGGCTCGTGGTGTAATTTTTTCCCCTCACTAGGTTGGCATTATTCAGGTGACTGATTTGTAAAACAAAACAAAAGTTAAAACTCTCTGCAATATTACACATTACGCTGAACCCAATTAAATATGGGGATTTCCAAATTAATGATGCAGTTAACAGGTAAAACAAAAGTAATCGGTACTCGTCGCCAAAATACAATTACAATTCAATTCTTAACTCACTCAATGGAGTAAATTATAATAATCTAATGGCCCTCCTCTCTCGCGCATCACAATGATAAACTTTTTTCAATAAATATTTTTTGACATAGTTTGATATATATCCATGATTCGTCAGTTGTAAGAATGTAGGATACGTTATGCGAAGTTCCTCCTTCGAACTTTTGTAACATAAATTTGCACTAATTAACACGTCATTTTTAGGGTTAAGTGCCAAAGGCAAAAACGGAACCCTTATAGATTCGTCATGTCTGTCTGTCTGTCTGTCCGTCCGTCTGTCTGTCCGTCCTTATGTCACAGCCACTTTTTTCCGAAACTATAAGAAATATAATGTTGAAACTTGTTACGTAGATGTATTCTGTGAACCGCATTAAGATTTTCACCCAAAAATAGAAAAAAAAACAATACATTTTGGGGGGCCCCATACATAGAACTGAAACTCAAATTATTTTTTCATCAAACCCATGCGTGTGGGTAGGTCTTCAAAAATTATATTGAGGTTTCTAATATCATTTTTTCTAAACTGAATAGTTTGCGCGAGAGACACTTCTAAAGTGGTAAAATGTGTGCCCCTGTAACTTCTAAAATAAGAGAATGATAAAACTAAAAAAATATATATGTTGTACATTACCATGTAAACTTCTACCGAAAATTGATTTGAACGAAATCTAGTAAGTAGTTTTTATTAATACGTCATAAATCGTAAAAAAAATATTACCTTTCATTCAATCAACACAAATATAAAAATAAAATAAAAATTATATTATGTTCCTTGCTGCTGCGGAACCTTTCATGGGTGAGTCCGACTCGCACTTGGCCGCTTTTGCTCATCGGTGAGCGAATGAGGTATCCATCGCAAAGCAAGCTTCTTACTTTAAGGTGTTCATGCAGAATAGTGGAAATTGCCTGCAACGTTTAGTTCAGCCTATATCTCTCGATGTTTTTAATATGTCTATTCTCTCGCAATAGCCACTGTACCCTGATGACGTTTCATGAGTTACTGCAGTTGGTGGTCGGCCGGGTTTAAATTCACGAAACCAATAAGTAATTGTTGCAAGCGCAGGAGCAAACTCCAAAAGCAGCTAGTAAATTTTCTTGAGATTCCTTGAAGTTTAACCCTCGATTATAATCATAAAAAATCATAGCACAAAAGTTTCCCGCGAGACGTCCATTGTTCCAAACAAAAGAAGAGTGACAGACAATCTTTAAACATATTTAAAAAAAAAACTACACATGGGTGGCCAGTGATTTTCACAAAGGAGGTTTATGTTGAAAGTAACCGTCAATCCAAAATAGTTTCATGAAAGATGAGATTGTATTTATTCTGTGGCTATCAATTTTCGGAACAACCTAGGTATATGTAGGTGTTATAGACGTTATTTCATTACATTCTAAAAAGTATTTCCATACTAATCTATCTTCTTATATCTTTAGTGTAACTAATACGACTTTCTTTTATATATATATCAATAATATCAGAAACCGTGCCCTTTAAATTCCTTGGAAGAAAGATAGACTACAAAGGTCGTACTCCATCTATAAACGTAATAGTCGATGACTTCGTAAAAGACATTGACAAGGTAGACCAACAGCCAATTAGTAACGTAAAAAAAGCTTGGATTTACGACAACTACTTAATATCACGTCTCAACTGGCCGTTTCTAGTATATGATATAAACCAGAACCACATAAGAACACTGAACGCGAAAGTCACTAAGACATTGAAGTTGTGGCTCGGGCTAGCACCATCTGCAGACCCGTCAACGTTGTACAGGGGCTTGAATAATTTTGGAATGAAATTAAAAAAACCTTCGGAACTCTACAAACACCTAAGAGTTACCAAAATGCATGTCTTGTCAAAATCCCAAGACGAAATCGTTAGATCCCTTCCAAAAGACAAAAATTCATCAGAGCTAGAGTCACGGCTCCAATTCCACAAAAAAATCATGGTGGGTACGCAGTCCAGTAGAGTTGGATTGGGAAATGCTAGAAGACAGACCGACAAAGAGATAACAAAATCTTTCATACAACAAGATGAAAACGAGACCTACAAGGTGCACGCAATGAACCTAGAAATGCAGAATGAATGGTTAACTCTAGGAGAATTTTGTATCCCACCAGCTTTGAAATGGCGCACACTTTTATATGATTGGTCACCCGCCCTGTTAAAATTCTACCTCAACGCCTTTCAATTAACTCTCCCCGATCAAAGCAACCTAGTAAGGTGGGGAAAAGCTACAGAAAAGGCTTGTACGATGTGCAATGCGGCAATAGGTACAGCCAGGCACTTACTGACATTTTGTAAGGCGCTATTAGACCAGGGTCATTATTCACGTCGCCATGATAGGGTATTACTCATCATACGCGAAGCTATGAGTTTATCACTGGCGAGAGCGAAAAAAGGAATAACAATAAACATAAAAACTAACATCGCGTTTGTAAAGGAAGGCTCAACAAAGAAGATTTTACTCACACAAAAGCCGTACTCAATTATAAATACCGCCAGTGACTGGACATTATTAGTGGACACGTATAAAAATCACTACAGAATACCGGAGGATATCTGTGCCTCGGCGTCCAGACCGGACATATTTCTTCATGCAATGTCAATTAAGCGTGTAGTACTAGTAGAACTCACGGTGCCGTGGGAAACGAACATCCCTAAAGACCACGCTTTAATAAGAAACAAGTACTTTGACTTAACCAACGAAATAACTAAAAATGGTTATGTCGTTGCGTTCTATGCCGTAGAAGTGGGTGCGAGGGGTATACCAGCTAAATCCCTCTATAACCTGCTTAAAGACCTTGGATTGCCAAGAGCTTCAGTAAGCTCTTTTCTTGAACGAATATCCAAAGCGGCATTGCTAGGCTCACTTCAAATATGGTTAGGTAGAGGGGGTAACACGGCGGACAGTGGAGGTGAGCGTTGACGCGTCGTAAGGAGAGCTCCTTAAACCTAAACCTGGGTCGCAATTCCCAGGCACTGTCGAAGTCGCATGTGTTGCCCCCATCTATCACGCGATGGAACCGGCACCCGCACGGTGAATCCATGGAACTCTAAGAAATAGGTCTTATAAGTCAAGAACGGCTGAACCGATTTGGCTCAAAATCGGTGGGGAGGTAGAAAGAAAAAAGAAAAATAAAAGCACAAAACAAAAGATCATCAACAATCACTGCTGGGGTTCGGGTCTCTTCTCAGGAGAGGGTTAAGGCCATACGTCCCAAAACAAAAAGAAAAACAAAAGATCGGTTATACATAATTATTTACACATTTTACAGTTCATATATTGCTCTTATCTTAACTAATAGAGATAAAGAAATAAAATATTATCAAAACATACTTTTACACACGTAAATAGAATCAGTTTTTCAAAAATTTAAGTACCCCTGAAATATACTGGACAGTAAATAACAATAAAAAATATGAATACAACACTAAAGTTTTTAATCTAATAAAACTACCTAATACAATTTCCATTTTTATTCTCTGCCATCGACATTCAGGTCGCGGCAACATTGACACCTGAACTTAACATCATGCAATATTCATGCTACAGCGCGACAGGCCAACACATAAAAACGTAGGTACTTTGTTTACAAATAGGCACTCAGTAGCAGATGTCAATATTACAGTAGGGACACATTGGAATTAAGTCTCACTAAAGGTGTTGATAGAGGCTAATACCCCCAAAACACTCCTAAAAAAATTAACCCGCGTTTATAAAAAGGTCAGTGGAATTACCATAATGTTTATAAACTGTTCTTTTACACAATTAACATTTGCCTGATCGTTGTGACTATGGTTATGACTAGGTAACCAAGTATCTAATGTCATTTTTCTCATAATTTATACCTATGATATCTCTTTGATTGACTAAACTAATAATAATGAGAAACATACCTAATACATAACCAGGACATTAAATTATATAAAAAGACTGATTTACTTTTCCATAAAATTTGTATCAATTAAAAAAAAGGGATCGCGTAGAAAATACAAAGGAAGAACTATAAAAACTCGATCAACTTGTTGGTATATTCTAAGCCGCCTATTCTATGCTGCATCAATCAATGCTCGATTATCTTCCAAAGCCTTTTCGACCACTTAAGGAGAGTACGAGGTCCAGCAGTGAACGATTAAAGGCTGTTGATGATGATGATAATGAAATGCCTTTTGTTGAAAACTATTCAATTATAGTAATATGTAAGTAATATTTCGGGCATCATAATCTTAGAAACAGAAGAAACATTATCCTGTCTTACACAATTGCAACGTTCTTTGCTAAAAGCGCCGCAATATTGTGTGAAAATGTAGACAAATCACAAAATTGTTTAGTTGATTGTTTTATGTTCCTTGTTGGTATCTGGCTACTGCCAGGCGCGGTTCTAAGGAGGGGGGGGGGTCACAGGGACTTGATTCTTCGGGTGTCAGGTTTTATTTTCGTTACGTTACGGAATTTCTTGATTCGGTCGCCGCGCTCAAAGGCCTCAAAGCTCACGATAAAAGCTATGCGATAGCTTAAAAGTATCAAATTTATTAATATATATTTTTTTGTTGGTATCATTATAGCTTTTGAGTTCGACAATGTTTTCTAAAACTTTTAAAAGCACAAATTTTAAAAGCTCCCCTAATTCATCCTTCCTTCATAGCTTTATAATTAAGTAATTGAATTAGTAAGTGAGCCCTTCCCTTGCTCTTTTAAAATCCTTATCTCATGGAATTTAGTAGACCCTACTCATTTTCACGAGAGCAAATACTAAACGTGTATTGTCTTCAAAATGTCAAATGTTAGATTTGATGAGAACACCAACACAGAATTGAACACAATAAATAACCGGTACTGCCGCGTTTCGTTGGACGAGGCACCCCGTAAAGGCTGTCAAAGTCAGAATTCTATTATAGCGTAAATTGAAAATTCTGCAAGGACCCTCTTATGAATTATTAAACATGACCTGAGCTGACTGTTTAACGTCGTAGGCTTGGCATTTACCGTCGCTAAATAAGACTGCGTCTAAATTAATTTTTGCATATTAAGAAAATGGATAAAGTGAAGAGACAAGGAAACTTTCTTAACAAGTTTTAGCATTTTAAAAATTAAAGAGCCTGATAGCAAGCCAAACTAAAAGAATACATTTACGACTATAACAAGTAAAATTTTAACAAAATAAAAACCGACTTCAAGGTTCGACTCAATTTCTCTTGGATTTCATCATCAGATCTTAGTGACCTTATCATGGTACCACCGTTGGTATATCTCCTTTCCATTAAAAAAAGAATCATCGAATAATAAATAAATATTTCGGACATCTAACACAAAACGCCATCTAATCCTAAGCTAAGCAGAGCTTGTGTTATGGGTACTATACAACTGATACAAATACATAAATACTTTTTTTTAATACATACTTAATATACAAAAAAAACACTCAAACTCCGAAACAAATATAAAAACCGGTTCATAAACGACCAAATTATTCGCGAAAACACATAAAAAAAATTATACGGTCGAATTGAGAAACTTTCTCCTTTTTTTGAAGTCGGTTAAAAACTTAAGCAACTTGCTGAAAAGTTCTAAACGACCGTCATCCTGCATCATTCAAGGCTCGATGAACTCCCAAAGCCTGATAAATTAGTGCCCGCAACGAAAATCTTTTCACCGAATATTGCTGTAGTAGTTTTAAAGGACATTTTTGTTCGGCGTGTTATTGAACTACACGAAAACATTTTTAGTGTTATGAGGGTAACACAAATATCAATTTTATAAAAAAACTAGCTGACCCGACAGACGTTGTCCTGTCTACACTTCTTTAATTTGAAAATTTCAAAAATTAATTAAAAAAACATTGTCCAGCGGACAAAATTGTGAATCTAAACCATTCCCAGATCCCCTTGAACACGCACAAAAAATTTCATCAAAATTGGTCCAGTCGTTTAGGAGGAGTTCAGTCACATACACACGCACACAAGAAATATATATATTAAGATAGTGCTTCTTAATATAAACCTTTAAATAGCGTAAAATAAAGTTCTCAACTCGTCCCTTCTTATATTCACTTCTCCTTTTTTTGTCTATACTGAAATTCCCGGGCTGCGTGTGATTTTTAAGACCACACAGAATCGGGACGAATCGCTAGTAATAATAGAGAAATATATATAAAAGAAGCAAGATATAAGGGAATAAATATAAAAGATGCATTACATTTTAACACTGTAGGACCCAGTACTTTAAAATTTCTAAAAACTTTGTTTGAATTTATTTTTTTGGCTTTGTACATATTTTAAATCATAATTTGATTAATAAAGAAATTTAATCAAATTATTAAATTTCTTTAAGCTTTTATGATTGTAGAGTCAAAAATTACAAAAAATATTTTAATAAAATGAAGCAATAATTTAAATTTTTGAAAACCTTTTTTATGTTCTTTGCAACAAAATATTCGAGTTTATATAATATCGTATTAATGAGTATAGACGAATTAAAATTAAAACAATATTTTCATTTTAGAGTAAAAAAATATTGTGAAGTGCAGGCAAAGTGAAAAAAGTATAATATTAAGCTTGTTTCTTGATTTCATAACGGAAAGAGTACTGAGAAACTGAAAAATTACTATTAACCTACAAAAATGAACGAAACTGCAGGCACAAGCTAGCTAGAAAACAAAATGAAGTTAATCTGAAGTAAATTTAAAACAATAATTAGTAATTATACCGTGGGAGAGCCATGCTTCGGCATGAATGGGCTTGCTCGACCGGAAAACCAGTGTGAATAAGCGCTTGTGCTGTGTTTCACCGACCGAGTGAGAATACCGGAGGCCCGTACCGCAAACCTCTCCCCCATCCCTCAAAGGCCGGCAACGCACTTGTGACGCCTCTTGTTTTGGGGGTGTCCACTTTTAAACTATCGCGGTTCATGATATAAAAATATGTTTACGAGAATTATGTGAAACGATAACTTTATGCCCCTTTTTAAGAAAATTATACGAATGGAGCAGTATGAAATTTGCCACAGTTAAAGTTAAAATAGAGGAGGAGTGCAGAAAGCCAATATTTGTATAATTATTTAAAAAAATAACATTTTACATACTACTCGTACCATACGTTTGACACACATACACATAAATCTTTTGTTTGTGGTTTAAGTTAAACTGAGAAGATATTTATATTATTTATCTATAGTCTTGCTGAATGTTAAAAAATGCAATGATTAAGTCTTTGATTTATGAGGTAAGTTACTTTGAAAAGGATCTTGCCTTTGACAAGAATTATGGGCTAAATTCGACCACTGTACGATCACTAGTCTATACAATCTATATCTATACAAATAAATAAATTTGAAGTGTCTGTTTCTAATATTAAAATAACCGCTTTTAAATAAATGCATACCTATGTATGTATACATACACGGTACATATACGAATTATACGAAAATAGCATTTTTAAAATTTTTGTCTGTATGTTTGTTCCGGTTAATCTCTGGAACGGCTGAACCGATTTTAACGGGACTTTCACTGGAAGATAGCTGATGATATAAGAAGTACTTTGGACTACTTTTTTATACTAGCTTTGCCCCGCGGCGTTACCCGCGGATGCCGTTGTACCGCGGGTAACACCGCGGGGCTCAGCTTATTTATTATACACTAGCAAACCCGCCCCTGGCTTCGCACGGGTTCTTTACAGAAAATATAATACAGCCCATGTTACTCCGAGAAGAAGTGCGGCTTAATTTTTTCCCATGCTTCAACAAATATCGTTATATGTATTTTAGTCAATATACTCAAAAATTTTACAAATTAAATACGAAAACTTTCCTCAACAATCACTCTATCTATTGGTAAAAACCGCATAAAAATCCTAGTGTTGAATTCTAGAATTCTAGTAGCTTTTGAGTTTATAGCCAACAGACAGACGCGGCGGAGGACTTTGTTTTATAAATTATGTGGTGATTTGATTTGAAACGCCGATCGATCAGACAGGAGTTGTAGTCATAGACTGTAAGTCAACAGTACAATAAATACATAGATACAGTTAATGAATATAGTGATTATTATAAATCTAGGATAATTATAGTACTGAAACGCTTCACAGTTTGATAAAATTAGAAGCATTTAACTAATGTTTTCGAACTATGAGGCGTTTCAATACAACCAATGTGATATTTTTACCTAGTAAAGTTATCAAGTATTGTGTCGAATTGATTCTATCGAAGAACGAATAAAATACCGTATCACAATTACATGTAATGACTTGGTACTTGGCCTGAGGTAATACATTAGAAAGAGTCGTTGAAAAGGCTACAAATACTATTTCCATGATGCCGTTAGTCTACTTGTAATAAAAGAAAATATATGTACGACAATTTGTATACGATTGCTATTTTATAGTTCACGTGAAATGTTGGACTTCTAATCAATAATAAAACGGACTTTTATTTAGCGAACTACTAGATGATACGTTTTTAAATCATGAATAACAATTTAATTAAATTTTCAAAGAAATAATCTATCTACCTCATGCGCTATAACATCATCATGACGCCTTTAACATTCCACTGCTGGACATGAACCTCTATTTTGTATATCAGTTGTATGACATACCTTTGCCTCTGAGCAGAAAAAAAGATAACAAGCTAATATTATATATATAATAAAGTTTCGCTTTGCTGGCCGCCCATAAAATGTTTGATTTTTTTTTTTTTTTTAAACATAAAAACTCATTGATGAAGATGAAATTTGACGGGAAGTTCGGTGTACGTAGCAAAAATTAAATTAACACAACAATATTTTAGGGTGAAGATATTTTACGATTTTAAAAGTTCGTTGTTAGAAATGCTTTTGGGAGGGAAGCACCACATCTGAGCACTGTAAGGTGGTAACTCCATGATAATAACAATAATCATCTTTATTAGCAATCCAGTTTATACATAATTTTGTGTCGGTGTTAGCCGCACTAGGCTCAGCCTGTATCGCGACTAGCTGTTGTACGATTTACAAATTGGACTTAAGGAATAGGGAAATAAACTAATAATACTGGTTTAAACAAAGTTTGATACAATCTATATATATAAAAGCAAAATACCACTCACTTATTAATCACGAAATCTCAGAAACTATAACACCTACAAACTTGAAATTTGGCAGGTAGGTTCCTTATAGGGTGTAGACATCCGCTAAGAACGGATTTTACGAAACTCCACCCCTAAGGGGGTAAAACGGTGGTTGGAAGTTTGTATGAAAGTCCTATGTTTTTGAAGTAAGAGACTTGAAATTTAAAATGTATGCTCTATAGATGGTGTGGAGGTGTACTAATAATGTATCTTTAGAAATCAACCACCTTTTGGGGTTAAAACGGGGCATGGTAGTTTGGACGCAAACGAGGTTGCGTAGGTCAGCTAGTTAGATATGAGGGTAAAAGGTTATTATGTTTGTAGTAATTGTGTTGTGTGATTAGTGTGTGATGTTGTGTGTTGAGTTTGTATGTGGTGTGTGAGGTGTGAAGGATCAATTCATTTACACAACTGGTTTCAGAAATTGTTCCAGTTCACGGTAACTAAAGCCTATTATAAACTCCGAAGATGAAATTGTAAATAATAAAAATAGTCTTTTGAAGTTATAGAAAGACATTCTACACTACAATTACAGTCCACCACGTGGTAAACGATTAAGATTAAGGAGCGTCACCACCCCTGATTATCCTGCGGTTGTCGTAAGACCCGACTAAAGGAGTAAACTACTCAGGGCAACATCAATTTAAAGAGAAGAAAAACTTGTAACAAACACTATACAACCAGTCTGTCCAGCGTGGTAGTAGGTCTTAACCTCCTTTCTAAAGAGATGCCAGTGTCATGGAGTGAGTTAGTAAAGGCTGTTGATGATGATGATTATTGTAGTCTTCTGTCTTTATACTGCCTCGGTGGCATAAGTGGTAGCGTAAGCGACTGCTGTGCTTGAGGTCTCGGGTTCGATTCCTGGGTCGGACCAAATATTTGTATGATCTGCAAATGTTTGTTTTGGAGTTTGGGTGTTTTTTATGTATTATATGTATGCATTTACAAAAAAAAAAGAATATATGTATTAATATCAGTTGTATAGTACCCATAACACAAGCTCTGCTTAGCTTGGGACTGGATGGCATTGTGTGTTAGATGTACGAATTTATTATATTTATTTTAAATATTTATTCTAAATATTAACTCTGTAGTGTATTATATTGACTGTACCTTTTATTGTGCAGCTGAGCGAAATAGTTTGTCACCACAAATAAAAGTCTCACTCAAGTTGTTCTGATAGTATATTGTCACATTGAACACTAGGTGTACAGATTTTATTCACGGAACAGAATTAAGAAGATAACGTTATGATCAAGATTTAAGAAATCATTCTTGATTTATCACCAAATTAGATCAAAGCAAAATATGTTGAGTCAGCTAATCTTATAAAACCAAATACATCATTAATCCCCGACGCAAAAAGCGGGGTGTTATAAGTTTGACGTGTCTGTCTGTCTGTGGCACCATAGCTCGCGAACGGATGAAGCGATTTCAATTTACTTTTTTTTTATGAACGGTGAGTTACGTGCGAGTGTTCTTAGATATGTTTCATGAAAATCGGTTTAGACGTTTAAAAGTTATGGGGGTGAAAGTGGGGAAGAATAACCAAATGTCTGCAAAAATTTCACTGGCGTATGATTACTCGATTAAGTGCTTGAGTACGGGTTTTTTTTAATTTTGAATTTTTGCTTGTTATTTTAGGTCATGAGTATACAAATCAAACCATAACCCCTAGCTTGTGTAAATAAACAACGTAATTACAATTGTTACTGAAATTTATAGGTCTGAAGTTTGTCCTAATAACCCTTTTAAACTGTGTAAGTACCCTTATAACTTAGAGTTAAGTAATTTAAGTTATGTTAAATGGATAATATGTCGTTGTTTAACTTACCACTATAGTTAATTTGCTTCGGTAAGATGGGATAGGATGATAAATGAGACAGGTTCTCCTATTAAACAAGAACAGAATTAACCTTCCCTAGTGAATTAAAACGTGATTAATAAAGGGGTTCTACGTAAAGGTGGGGTTATACTTTAGGGTCACAAGGTAATTAACGTAAGACTAAGAGTATAGCAATATTTGTCATTATTAATACACACTTCACACACACACACAGTCTTGTCTTGAAACTTGTAAATTAGTTGCTGTTGCTCACGACTTCAATTGAATGAATATTTCGTATTTCTAACTTTGAAAATTGACTGGCCTGTTGGCCCTGACTCTAACCTTGACCCTGACTGCTAAGCCTATAGGTTCGATTCCCGCCAGGGATGAATATTGTGTGTTGAGCACGTTCATTGTTATGTGTCTGAGTGTAACTAATTTATAAAATTTACTAGTTGTTGCCCGCGGCTCCGCTTGCGTGTATGTCGGTAATCGCGGCAAATATTAGCCTATGTGTTATTCTGATGTATACCTAAGCTATATTACTGTAAAATTTCATCCAAATCCGTTCAGTAGTTTTTGCGTGATAGAGCAACAAACATCTATCCATCTATCCATACTTACAAACTTTCGCTTTTATGATATTAGTATAGATGTTGGTTTAATAATATTTTGTATATTTAACCAACCATCCTTGTGGTAGGTCGACGATTGTAAAGTGCTGGCGCTATTTGAATGTTTGTAAATGTTCGGAAGAGTGTGTACACAAGATTGATACGGGATGAACTCCGAGGACCCCAACATTCTATGATACGATACGAACGATAGGTTCAAAAATTATATTAAGGTTTCTCATATCATTTTTTTCTAAACTGAATAGTTTGCGCGAGAGTCACTTCCAAAGTGGTAAAATGTGTCCCCCCCTGTAACTTCTAAAATAAGAGAATAATAAAACTAAAAAATATATATGATGTACATTACCATGCAAACTTCCACCGAAAATAGGTTTGAACGAAATCTAGTAAGTAGTTATTTTTTAATACGTCATAAATCGTAAACTGGAATTTACCTTTCGATATTGAATGAAAGGTATTTTTTTATATTTGTGTACACACAAAACACAACTACTGTAACACAAATACTGTAGTAATACTGTAATACAAATATAAAAATAAAATAATATTATGTTACTTGCTGCTGCGAACCCTTCATTGGCGAGTCAAACTCGCACTTGGCCGCTTTTATTTTAATTTTTTCAGCTAGACTATAATCTATATAGCTATTTGTTTTACAGAAAACCGCTGACCATCGCTATTCAATGTTGTTTGAACAAATATTAGAGGTCAGTTTAAGTCGAATATCAAACACTACCGGACTTGATTCCCCCTTCGTGCAAATATAAAAGGGAAAAAAAGTGTATTTGATAAAAACATATGTATGCTAAAATTCTGCCTGAAAGTATATTATGCTTTCACGGACAATTTTTTGTGTAGAAAATAATGTTTGGAAATGGACAATGCATTAATTGTAGGTAGGTCGATTGATTTATTTGTTCGTCACACTAGATTATCAAGTTCAGAGTTATAAAATAACATCATATGTTAAATATTAGTTCTGCTTTTAGGTATAACCAATAGATAAATGTTATCGGTACGGAACAGAGTGACCGGCCTTGAGTAAATAATATATCCATATTGTGCATGTATAAATTAACTATAAAACTACGTGTAAACCAATAAGTAGTAGTATTATATAACTGAACCAGTAAAATTTTATTTTATAAGAAGGTGATAAACGAAGGAAAACAATATTTATCAACTTCGCTAAGAAATAAATCAAGTCCCAGAGTTTTTTCTCCAGTACTTGCAAGATGTTTCTTCGTAATATGTAATACTAGCTTTGCACCGCGGCGTTGCCCCCGGTTGTTGTATCTTGGATAACACCACGGGACTCAGCTAGTATACATACCTATACGATAATTCTACTACTTAAATACCATTTGAAATTCTTCTGCTATAATAATTCCAACTTCAATAACATTGGACTTTCATACAAACTTCCAACCCCCGTTTTACCCCCTTAGTGGTGGAGTTTCATAGAATCCGTTCTTAGCGGATGTCTACACGATATAAGGTAGTAAGTTTGTATGTGTTATAGTTTCTGAGTTTTCGTGATTAATAAGTGAGTGGTATTTCGCTTTTATATATATAGATTACAGACTTATTTATCGCACGTCTTTAACTTCTGTCTGAACTTATTAGATGCTATAAATTACAATCATTTTATTTATAGGAATCACTCATCAATTCAATACAAAACAATCATTCTCCTCGAAAAAGGCTGTTTTTTTTTGTAATAGTTTTACAAGTCACATGTGATCACTGGCAATGCAATTTGGTCGACGCATTAAACAATTCATATGTATATAATACCCAATAAATAACCGCATTGACTCCTGAACTTATATTTTTTTATCAAAGTATTCCTTCTAATACTTTAATGTTATTGTTTTATTTAACTTTTTTTTTTATTAGGACATAACCAGAAGTTGTGCCGAGTTGTTTCACATATAAACGTTTTACAATTGAGCAATAGTTTTTATTACCCGATTCTATATTCGTATTTCCTAAACACCTGAATGCAATGATATTTTAATTATGTAATCTATGTATAATATGTATGTATTTACAAAAAAAAAGTATATGTATTTGTATCAGTTGTCTAGTACCCATAACACAAGCTCTGCTTAGCTTGGGACTAGATGGCGTTGTGTGTTAGATGTCCGAAATATTTATTTATTATTATAATATCATTGCTATAATGACAGAATATTTTTATAGTAGCAGGTATAGTATCAGTAAACGTGCAGACTGTCATCTAATTGGGACACCGGAATAGTTGCGTTGCTAAATTTTGAGTCCCTTTCAGAATCAGGGAGGAAGTGATGTCTTAAAAGTAGAACAAAGATTAACAAATAAATAAAAATTGAAGTGTCTGTTTGTAATTTCAAATTGACAGCTTTAACTAAATTCATATGGAAGTATAAACAGTACTTATATCAATAAAACATTTTTTTTTAATCTCCGTCTGTTTGTTCCGACTAATCTCTGTTACGGCTGGATAGATTTTGGTAACTTTCACTGGCAGGTAACTGATAATATAAAGAGTAATCTACCATCTACAGTTGAAATTTTCAGAGATAATGTGTCCTGTAGCCGCTATAACAAAGATTACTAAAAAACCGAATAAAACTCGACCGGAGTGATACCATGACCTTACAGAAAACCGGTGTGAAATAGTGCTTCCGCTGTGTTTTAGCGAGTGCGTGAGGATACCGGAGGCACATATCCCATTTTTTTTACGTGTGGAAACCCGTGTCGGAATTGAACCGACTAAAGCCACACGGTGTGCCACTCTGCGCCTGAGACGGGAGGGATCCGGGAACTGCTGATATTAACACATCCGGACTCCTCCCAGCGCCTGCTCGCACTGAAGCGGGCACCGTCTGCTGCACACGCGTACGTCGCCTCCCCGCAAGGAGGCCCATACCCCACCCCAACCTATCCCCCCCAAGTTCCAACCCCCAAAGGCCTGCAACGCACTTGTGACTGGTGTTGCGCGTGTCCATGGGCGACGGTAATCGCTTACCATCAGGCGATACGTCTGCTCGTTTGCCCATGTATTCCATAAACAATAAAATGACAAACGAACACGTAATTTATACTCTTAAGGCCCCGTTTCGGCCCCTAAATTATATTTTAAAACAGTGCAGCATATTTTACAACAGTCGCTGCTTAAAACGAAATAATTTGCTGTCTCGTTAAATATCTATATTTATTTATATCCATATTTATTGAAAATGAGGCTAAAAAGCATAATAAGCCGCAAGACCGTGGGAGAGCCACGCTTCGGCATGAATGGGCCGGCTCGACCGGAGTGATACCACGGCCTCACAGAAAACCGGTGTGAAATAGTGCTTGCGCTGTGTTTCACCGAGTGAGTGAGGATACCGGATGCTCATACCCCAACCCCTCCCCCTATCTCCCCCCCCATCCCCCAAAGGCTGGTAACGCACTTGTGACGCCTCTGGTGTTGCGGGTGTCCATGGGCGGCGGTAATCGCTTACCATCAGGCGATACGTCTGCTCGTTTGCCGGTCTATTCCATAAAAAAAAAGGTTGCCATTCATGGACAACTGCATTTTAACCACTGACGCTTTTATACTACTCGTACTTAGGCAGAGCCAAAAGAAAGGGTAATAGTTTTGGCAGTCTCTGTATGTTTGTATATTCCACCGTAACGTCTAAACTACTGAAGCGATTTTAATAAATGAGATGTCAATAATAAGGACCCAGGTGTTATAGGCTATATTAGTTTTATCAAACGTTTTTGAATATTCGAGTTTTAGTTTTTTAAAGTCTTGTTGAGTATCTTTACCCTTTTTGAAAGTAGGGGCAGAGATGAGATGTAAATATTTCTGTACAGGTATATATTTTGTGTAACTGATCTTATTCACACATTTGTACGTAAATAAACACAGCGCTTTAGTCAGATATAGGGCATGGCAACAATACAACTAAATTAGGTCAATTGTTGTGTAGTCCTGTCACTTTGATTAAATGAAGGGTTAGCTTAACAATAGAGTTAACTTTACCACGGCAAGATTTATTTACTCTATGGTATGTTCTGTTGGAAAGACGAATATTACAGGAGTAAAAAAAGGACGGTATTTCTCTTGAACGTATCTAAGTTAATCAAAGCTTTCGCAGGAAACTCGGTTTTGTGAAAATCTTTTTCAGAATTGAGCACGGGGAATCGACATAAGTTAAAGGTGTTTACTTAGAAATTACTTACTTCTGGATTGGCGTCCTTAGGTATCAGTATAATATTGGGAGCCATGTGTTCAAGTCAAATTAAACACTCAAATTATACCTATTGTATACAAGTAATTCTTATCTTTTGCGGTATATGTAGAATTGTCTAGATTTATTGTGAACCAAAAAATTTAAGTTAATGGCTAAGTTATAAAAGTAATTTCAAATAAAATACATTAAAAATCTTTCTAAAAACTAGCTTTTACTGGAATGCCTCGAGATCAATCAAATGAGTCCAAACTCGATGATATTGCGACGTTTCTTTACAGAGTTCCTATGGCCACCTTCCAGCTCCAGCATCAGAACAGCTCCATGTCATTATGATATTGTATTGTCACGCTGTATACATATTGTTACGTGTTAGGGTTCGATTTATTTGAGAAAGAAGCCTTTTGACGTGTTAAAGAGACTTTATTAAAACCACTATTAAAATCACAATACTACTCTGAATTACAATCCTTAAAGGTCGCCGAGGTCGCTAGGTTAATCGCTGATGTCACTTCGATGTTTATCTCACTATAGCTCAAACTCAACTCAACTCTGCAGTCCGCGAGACGCTCTATTTATACTCATATGATTATTATTCCTACATTTCTAGAACCTACGATAAAACACGAGAGTCGTCTCGTAAAGACGCTAATAAAAATAATCGAAGTTAATAATAATCAAAAACCAATCGATATCCGACACTATGCATATAGAAATAAGGTCCATTATTCCTTGCCTCAGGAGATCGATAAGAAGCCTGTGTGTATTTGTGTGCGCAGATAAGACTTGAAGATTATTATTATTCGTAACAATATGCTTGCAAAATTTCAGCAAAATCAGTTAAAGATATCTGCTTCAAAATTTAGTTGCAAGATTCCACCCGAACATACAAGCATACATACATTGCAAGTTAATAAAAAGCTTATAAAAATATACTTTTTAAACATCGATGTTGGGGACTGGTGCATGACTGCATGATAGCGTAGTTCTTTCAGCGGTCGCCACGCCGTTTTCTGCGCTGAGTGTTGTGGGTTTAAACCTCACATGGGACAACACTTTGTGTGGTCCATTAATTGTTGTTCTGAGTCTGAGTGTTTTTTTGTGGCTGTTTAATTTTTGTTTATAAAGCCCCACGCGACATAGAATTTATTCCTTATTCAAGAGTTGTCTTCCAAAAGAAAAGAGAAAGTGTGTCAAATATATTTATTAGTGCACGTTTTGCTATCAGAGTCCGGGTTGTTTTTAGTGTCAGTAGAACATGTTTAATACTTCTGTGGTTTTAACGTAGAATTTGAAACTTAAAGCAGTTCAAAGTATCTTCATTTTAAAATATATTATTACTTTTAACTGAATGTCCGTGGTTCTTAATATTGACATTTAGGTGAAACAGGTTGAACTAGTAGCCGACTCCAAATAATCTTGGGAATAATAAAGGCTAGGAAGAAAACCTAACTAAATGTTTCTTGCACAGGTTGACCTGTACATACTGCCTACATATTATTTTACATGGGCTGTAAGGGGGCGAATCACAATCTATCGCTTCCAGCCAACCTCACCTGCACGCGGTGCACCCTGCTGAACGACGAGCCTCTGGCGACCATCCGATGGCAGTATATCCATCCCGTAACTAAATGCAATAGGCCGGTGACGGGCAGCAGGGTCACCGGTGCCACAAGCTACGCCCTGCGATCACCAACCCTTCTGCCCAGCGAGGTAATTAAGGGCAAAACCGCCCATGCGTAAGCCACGGAGAGGCAGTGTCCAGCAGTGGACCGCGGTAGGCTGATGATGTTACACTTATTAAAAATCAAAACTGATAACTAAGCTGATAAAATATAGTTTGACATTAGTAATTCTATGAAGCAGACTATATCCGACAAATATTCAGTACACTTCATCGTCCACAATAGCATACGGATGCTGGTTACTCGCGTAGAAGTAGATCTCCATTCGCATGGAATTCCTATTTTCATGCTATGTATGCACATAATATATTATATTAAGTATAGTGGTTGCCCGCGGTTCCGCCCGCGTATATGTCAATTATCGCGGTAAATAGTAGTCTATGTGTTATTCTGATGTATAAGCTATATTACTGTAAAGTTTCATCCAAATCCGTTCAGTAGGTTTTGCGTGACAGAGTAACAAACATCCATCATTACAAACTTTCGCGTTTATAATATTAGTATAGATAGATTCTGAGATATTTGATGTAACTGTAATAAAGAGCTGGGTTCAATGTGTTCAAATGTTTTGATGAAATAGTAGCTAAAGTGAATGGTACGTACTGGGCTGGGAGTATGCTGTCAAATTGTCTTATGATATCAGAAGAGTAGACAATCAGTTGTATCAATACAAAGACATTTCCGACACCGCACTCACTTGCCCTACCAATATCTTCGGATGAACTTAAGCGAATTTCATACATAATGTCGTGTAATGCATTTTTTAAAGTGCTTAAATTCAGTCAACGGATCATCATATCGTATTCTCGATCCATCATAAACATGTTGTAAAGAAATGTATATTTCAATACTTTCAAATCTTTAAATTTTTTATGCAGTTTTAGGTCAGAAAATTATTTATGACGTAAATAACAGATCCCTTTTGTATGTTAGAGGAAAATGTCGGTAAATTCCATGTTAAATTCCAAGTTTTTCAAGTTTTCAAGTTTCCAAGAAGCAAAAAACAGAAATGGTAGATACAATAATATTCATGCTACATTTATTATCGCTTTTTTCCGGTTGTATGGGACTTATACAAAGTGAGGAATCTTTGAAATATCTGCTAAAGTTTTGAGAGGGTTGATGTTTATCTATTATCCTTCACACAAAAGTAAATAAAGAGACGTCGTGTATAACTTGAGAATATTTTTTGAAAATAAATAATCATCATCTAAAGCTTTTATGGTATACTTACGTATCGTATATCTATATCAATAGTCTATAGTAACATATTGGGCCTGCGGCTCCGCCCACGTAAATGTCGGATATCGCGGTGATTCTTCGAACTGACATTACTTTTTTATTTATGAATCGATTTAGATGAAACGAACTCTAAATGTTAAGTAAAGCAAACCACAACAGATTGGTAAAAACCGCATTCAAATCGGTTAAGTCAATCCTGATATCAGCGCGCTCAAACACACAGACAAATAGACACACAGAAAAACAGACAAAGCTTCTAAAAATAATTGTTTTGGGTTCTATTGCGTTCATGAAGCCCCCCTAATAGTTTTCCTGAGATATCTTCCATGTACAGACAGCGACCAGTTACGATTTTATGATATGTATTGATGATGACGACAAAAATGAATCGCGGAAATGTATGTACGCGCATTACTTGCGATCGGTTGCACCAAATTAAATAATTCTTTTTTATGTGTTTGTTATTGTTAGGATTAGGTTTGTGTACAAGAAAAATTAAAGGATAACGTAATTGTTTTTTTTTTGTTCGTGACTGTACACTGCCTGTGGGAATCTGAGACAGATATGTAAATATGGCGGTACGAAGTTCGCCAGGTCTTACCAATCGTATGTGATTTTGTCTCAAATTATGATACAACTGAATAATGGGACGTTGGACAACGCAAGTGTGCTCATATTTTGAAGTTCCTGCCGTTGCGCCGTTCACGATGGCATGCGATAACCAAGACCGCTATGGTCATTCTGATTTGAATTGCTGAACAGGTCGGACATGCACCTTCCGCAGAGATCACCACGTTTCGTTGTAAACCTAATCACGTTACATTAAGTGTATCGCGTTATATTTAGTGAAAGTGATTTGTGATTCTGAGGAAATCAACTGTGTTCTATCTACCTGTGCGTATATTTTTGGAATGTGACGATGGATGGCAATTCTGACAACTCAAACGATAAAATTATGGATCAACCACCGCTAGATAGTCCCTATTCTCCGACATATATATTGCTATAGAGAGGGCATTGAGCCCCCACCTTCGGTACACTGCTATTCCGGACATATCTGTTTCATACACTCGTGGAAAGCTACGTATTAGCTAGTTTGCTTCATGTATTATCGCTTCAGGTGTTCTGGCAGCCTTTTTAGATAGATTGAGGAGCGATGAAGCGTGGTTCTGTTCGTTGTTGTATAACAATAGCGATCATCATTCGATTATCATCATCGGTTAATTAGTTTAAACAAAAAAGTTTGTCACTTAGGACGATATTATAAAGTTCATTTGGCCCAACACAAGTAACCTTTACAAAATCTGTTATTGTTCATAATTTGGAATCGTAAAGTTTGGTGTCAAGCTCCGGACAGCTACGCGGCTGGCGACTTTACAAAGGTGTCAAAAGGCTCATGATTACCGTGGGAGAGCCCGCTTCGGCATGAATGGGCCGGCTCGACCGGAGTGATAGCGCGGCCTCGCAGAATACCGCTGTGTTTCACCGAGTGAAATCGGGTGAGGTTACCGGAGGCCCATCCCCCAACCCCCCCTATGATGGCGCAGTTGAATCACAGATTGTTACCCCAGGGTACCAACTGCGCTAGCTATGGAGAATCCCTCTCTGGGCGTCCGCGCTCAGGACTCAACGTGCCTGAGCGTGGATGCCCAGGCTGCCACTAGTATTCTGGGGGGGAGGGAGAATGGGGGGGGGGTAAAATTGCAGTCAATCACGCGAGCGTACCCCGTACGTTACCCCGAGGGGTAAGAGCAGTAATATCACGGCACCCCCTACTACGACACTGGTCGTGGACTTTTGCAACATCAGGGGACTACATAGTAATCTTGATGCTGTCTATCACCACCTTGAGACAGCAAGGCTCTTTTTGACTGAGACGTAGATATCGTCTCCAGCGGACACATCCTACCTCAGCTACCCTAGGTACGGACTAGAACATTCCTTTATGTCTGTAGTGTGCATGTACGTCAGCGACAATATGAGCTCTCGCCACCTCAGCAATCTGAAAGGTAGGGACCTCTCCATCTGATGGCTCCGTATAGACAGCGACGATGATCCCCGCGTCTATGCGTGCCTCTACAGTTCCCATAGTGGTGACGCCGAAACTGATCGACTCATTAAGCATATCCAGATGGCTACGGACCTCGTGCAGCAGCAGATCCCTTTCGCAGAGATCATCATACTTGGCGATTTTAACTTTTACCACGCCGGCTGGCTCAGCTCCAGTAAAGCGGATCATGCGGGAAGATCTGTTCACGACTTCGCCCTGGAATATGCATGACTCAACTGGTTACCACGCCCATGCGAATCCCAGTGAGGAGGGACAGAATTACTCATTGTTTGACCTTCTGCTGTCTTCTCATCCGGACGGATACCACATATTTGTAAACGCCCCACTTGGCTCCTCAAACCATTGCCTTGTCCGGAGTACAGTGCCACTCACATGCTCGCCGTGATCGCAAGTTGTGTGGCACTACAAGTCAGCAGATTGGGATGGGATGCTGTCCTTCTTTGCGTCCTACCCTTAAAGACAATTGTGCTTCTCACCGGATAATCCCAACACCGCTGCTGATTCTGTTGCTGATGTTGTCCTGCAGGGTATGGAGCTTTTCATTCTATTCTCTGTGGTCCCCATTGGTTGCAAGTGTCGGCCCTGGTTTGATTCATCTTCCAAAAAAACTTATCGCAGGAAGCAGGAAGCTTACCAAGCCTGGGCTGATGCAGTGGCGGTACGGGATCAAAATACCAGCAATCTTAAAAAGGAGCACAACTTTGCCTCTAGGTCTAGGTTCAATAGAGACATTGTAAGGGCGAAGTCGGAGCACATTGGATTTACGAGATTAGATACTAGGATTGGCGAGAGGCTTGAGCGTCGAGCGTCTTTCTTCCGGAACTTGAGCATTCTGGTCTCTTGCCAAGGCTATCGAAGGGAATTCCTGTAAGCCATCCCTTCCACCTCAGTACTGAGGAAATAATCCGTTGGCCTATGACGCAAAGGAGAAAGCCGATCTTCTGGCAAAACACTTTGCCTCCAACTCGACCTTGGATGACAGGTAACAGGAGCCGCCTACCATACCTCGGTGCGAGAGCCTGGATATTTCACACCGGTTTTCTGTGAGGCCGTAGTATCACTCCGGTCGAGCGGGCCGCTTCATGCCGTAGCGTGGCTCTCCCACGGTTCGGTATGTGAATTCGTTTCGAAATTCTTTCAGTGTTGGATAGTCCATTTATTGAGAAAGGCTATCGGCTATATTTTATTTTCAAAAACAATAGGGATCCCTAAGAAAATTGCTATTTTGTAACCCAAGGTGTGAAATCGAAAACCTATTTTTGCGTGTGCTGCAAAAACTATTGACAATAGAACAAAATATTGTATTACGGGTTTGTAGGTCCCATTAAGATCTACAAAAAAGTGCGCAAGAACATATATCTAACTATCATGGTTTAGTCACAATAACCGCTTTTGTGTTCAAAAAAATTATTAAATCGTCTGAAGAAAGAAACTACGTTAAATGTGTATCGTAATATTAATCCTTATCCAAATAAAGCATTATGTTATCAAGGGTATTTATTTAGAAGTAAAATACTTTTCGTTTCATCCCGTTCGGACATTTCGTTTAGAAGTTATCACGAGTATAAGACGCTAAGAGTTGGCACCTAATAATGAGTTATTTGTCAAAGAGTTTTTGTAAACAAAATAACTAACATTAGTCTTTATCCAAATAAATGTTAGTTGATTATGAGTATTAGATCTTAGAAGAATATAATAAATACATCTATACTAATATATAAAGCTGAAGAGTTTTTGTTTGTTTGAACGCGCTAATCTCAGGAGCTACTGGTCCAATTTGAAAAAGTTCTTTCAGTGTTAGATAGCCCGTTTATCGAGGAAGGCTATATATCATCACGCTATGACCAATAGGAGCGGAGTACCAATGAAGAATGTTTAAAAAACGAGGGGAAATTATTACGCTACGGGCAATAAGAGACGCAAACGACGTTGCGTGGGTCAGCTAGTTATATATAATCGGTATTATTATTGATCAAAAATGGCCGCCGCAACAAAATGGTTGCGCACATATTTCTGAACTATCTACCTATATGGGTATCAAATGAAAGGGCTTAACTTGTAGAATGCAATACACCCTGGAAAAAGTCTAATCCACGATGGCCGGCAACACGAAATGGCGAATTAGGTAAAAGGTAGTAGAGCCACGCTGATTCCAGCACTGTTGAGTCGACCGGGCGGTACTACCCTCGCACAGAAGATCAACGTAAAATGACAGCGTTCGTGTTGTCGTGTTTCGTTGGTGAGTGCGAGACCGGAGGCCCAATGATGCAGAAGCATCAGCCGCCATGGTGTGGGTCACCATGCTGCGTTGCTGCATCGTCTGCATTCGCAATGAGTATGGTGACCACCACTCTTGGATTCTGCTTATGCTTCCCATCAGGCACAGTAGAGTGATTTTGGCAGAGCAATACATAATAAAAATATGTACAACCCATGCAATATGGTATCAAATGAAAAGGAGACGTACCCAGGGTCTGATGATGGAGCTGGAAGATAGCCATAGGAACTCGGTAATTAAACGACACAACCCCATCGAGTTTGGGCTCGTATGATTCGCCTTAACGAGTACTTTGGTGCCAGGGTATGATTATGGAGCTGGAAGATGGCCATAGAAACAGCTTTAAGTGCTCAAAACAACACATTGTGAGCGTAATACGGGCTACATAACGGAAAAACATTGCTACGCGCTATAAACTACGCCGTAATCCATCTCGCATCAAAAATAATCAAAAGTAAAAAAATAATAATTAAACAAGTATTTATTACTTGTTAATAAAAAAAGAACTAAAATTTAAAAATGATGCTGTTCCTAGATTCCTCGTATTTGAAGAGCAGATGAGTCTACAGTATGTTTAATTGGGCTTTGGGCAAAATCGAACAGCCTTAAAGTTGTCATATCTATATACTATAACTATAAATTCTCAAAATTAAAAAAACCCCCGCTATAATAACCTGAGTTCCCTTTAAAAAGTAAAAAACATGTTATGCGCTTTCATTTGAGACCCACCTCGATTATATTTTTGCAGACATTCGGTTACTCTTCCCCACTTTCACCCCCATAACTTTTAAACGGCTCAACCGATTTTCATAAAACATATCTAAGAACACTCGCACGTAACTCACCTTTCATACAAAAAATTCTAAATTGAAATCGCTTCATCCGTTCGGGAGCTACGGTGCCACAGACAGACAGACACGTGAAACTTATAACACCCCTCTTTTTGGTCGGGGGTTAAAATAATTAATTAGTTACAAGTACTTCGAATATAGCTGCATATTTGTTTGTGTAAAAGAAGAAATAAAACACATACTGTCATTAAAAGAAAAACAAAACAAAAAAGAGGTACAAAGTGGGGAAAACCATGTGCATTTTTGTGTCAAAGATTTTAACGCAAACAAGTTTTTTAAACGTTCAAACCAGTTTGGCAGGCTACCTTAACAAAAATGAAATAATCTTTGTTTACAAATATAGCAATTTTTAAACGTTTGATCATTAGCCTGTTATTTTTCATCTGTCTGTATAGACACATGTTGGAGCATAAACAAATATTTATTCTCAGTTTTAACAGCTACGTACAGATAACAGATAACTTTGTGATATAGTTTACTGACAGACTGCCTCGTTATCTCGCGGTTGGCGTGTGCGATTGCTGATCATGAGGTCTCGGGTGCGATTCCCGGGTCGGACTAAATGTTTATAAGATCTACAAACATTTGTTTCGAAGTTTGGGCGTTTTCTATATATTATTTACAAAAAAAAAGTTATTACGTATTTATATATCAGTTGTCTAGTACCCATAACACAAGTTCTGCTTAGTTTGGGACTAGATGGCGTTATGTGTTAGATGTCCGAAATATTTATTTATTTTTATTTTATTTACTTAAAATATAAACATTGTTGTTATAAATAGAAAACTGGTAATTAATATCCACATAACTGGTCCGTTCGTATCGAGTTAGTGTGTGTGTTTTACAGGAGCCCTCCAGTCGCATTTTCTCTTGATGTGACGAATATTAGGTCCTGCCAAGTACAATTTCATGTAAAATGATTTCAAAACAAAACCATTTATGTTTAGCACTGTCAAAAACTTATTAGATGATTTCATGTAAAGTCAAGCTTCTATCTTTAGGTACATGCCATTATGCTACAAGCCCCAAGCCCTAGCTTCACAAACTCTGCAATTCAGTCAAAAGTCAGCTTGGCTATTTTGTAATCTCTGGAATTATTGAAAGGAAAGGAAAGTAATGAGCAATAAACTGTTATTAACATGTACCATGAGCATTTACCCTGACTCAGATGAGCATGTGAGGGTAGTTAAACAAATTATACACCGAATGCTCATGTGAGAGTAGGAAAACAACCAATGTTAAAAGTGTTAAATTACCTTTTGTGTAGGTAATTAAATCATTCAAAACTATTTTGTAAAATGTGATAAAAGTTTTGTTAATTTTAATTAACACAAAAAATCCCTATTGTCACATCTCTCCTTTATATGAAGTGACGTTATATGAATGAATAAAAACAGACTAAACACTTTTTAAATTAAAAGTGTGACGCGACGCATGTACGTGCTCTCGCGTAACTTTGCTAACGACCCTACAAATGTAATTACTTGTTACAAATTTTATGTGAATTGTAAATTGATGGTTTAGGGCTGTCAAACACTGATAAATGTTTAAATCATATTGACATATAAATATTTAAATTTACCATTAAGTAAATCAAAACTTGTGACATGAATTTATCGTAAAAAATGGTTGTCTGTAAAGTCTGTTTACGGACGATAGTTTAAAGTGACAACGTTATAACGAAACATTGATGAAATGATGAGAGGTAGATGCGGCGCAAGTGCCGCATCTATCTGTCGCTTGCACTTCAAGCCTTAAATGGAACGCCTAAGAGCGAGATAACGCCGCATAGCGAGGTAACGACGCATGGCGAGGCAACGACGCATGAGTCATGTTTTTTCGCGTGTGCAGCCGGCTCCATCAATTTATAAGACGTTGTCACGTCAAAAACTGAGTTTCCCATCGGAAAGATTAATTCAATTTATCAGTAGTGAATGTTCCCCTAGTTTAAGCGTAGCAGGCGGAACAAGAACATGGCATTCTCATTGAATAGGTACTCATGCGTTCATTATCTACTCTGCCATCGTCGAGAGGCATTATATCAATAAAATCCTGTTCTGTTCTTTTCAAAAGCGATTGACTTCATTATTCGAGGAATCTGGAACGTACATACGAAATAGGTATTTAATACGGTCATATCGTACTAGTTTTTCTAACTTTAAATTCGGTAAAACGATTTACCCCGACAGCTATGGGACTTTTGTCTGCTCGATTGGTTTAGATGTGGTTATTCCTCTCACATAATAATAATTACCACCAGTTGTCCAGAATAAGATTTAATAGTAATATTATTTAGAGGATAATATTTAGATCTTGAATGGTTGTGTTGACTAAAATTTCTAGTCCCAAACTAACCTAAGCTTGTATTATGGGTACTAGACAACTGAAACAAAAATATATGTTTATGTATACTTTTTTTTCTTAAATACATACATATTATATATAGATAAATTTAATTAAAAAACCTTTTTAAAAACAAGCTTTTACTGAAATGCTTCGAGATGAATCAAACGAGTCCAAACTCGAATATGTTGCGACGTTTCTTAACAGAGTTCCTATGGCCACCTTCCAGCTTCAGCATAAGATCAGCTCCATGTCGTTATAATATTGTATTGTCACGCTGTATACATATGCTTGCAAAGTTTCAGCAAAATCGGTTGAAGATATCTGCTTCAAAATTGAGTTGCAAGATTCAACCCGAACATACAAGCATACATACATACATTGCAAGTTAATAAAAAGCTTGTAAAAACACCCAAACTCCGAATAAAATATTTGCAGATCATACAAACATTTGGTCCGACCAGGTAATCGAACCCGAGACCTCAAGCACAGCAGTCACATACGCTACCACTGTGAAACCGAGGCAGTCATTATTTATTATCACTATTTTATTTTTATCCTGTACAATGAGTATGTAATTGATATACATAAACACAAGAGCTGAACAGACAAAAAGTAGTGAAAAATATACGAATATGTAATCTCAAATTATTAATTACATATTCATGGTCAACCCTAAATAAACGTTAGTATAATATAATTGTTAATTATTTTGTAATTCGAGTTTCTGATTACCTTATGGTACATCTTGTTTCGCTCCGAAATCAATCTTCAGGTCGGATAATTCATTTTGGTAGACACGTTTATGTGGAATAATTATTAATAGAATGTATTTATAGTATAATAAATTGTACGAATATTTGAACTGTAAGAAATTGTTGGTATGCTAGTGAATTAATTAAAGCTCATATTAATTCAAGATAGTGTACTATTTCTCTTGTTAAATGCTGTTAAAAGAACATGTTGAATCTATTAACATACCTCCCACCGTGACTATATACGCGTGTGTAATAACTGTCAGATTTTTATAATGAATTAAAATATGTGATGCGTAAATTATAGTTGCTTATAATCAATATTTTTATTTATATTTCTTTTCTTTTCAAAAAAGACAACTTCCTCATTAAGAATAGATATATCCTGCGTCTCGTGGGACCTTACAAACATACATGTAACGGACATTAAATATATACACATTTATATATTATAGGAGCCAAGGGTCGAACCAAGTGGCGTGCAATTGGAGAGTCATAATATACTATAATAAGTATTAGGTATATACTCGTATATACATGTAAGGTTGCGGACTGGGACAGGCTGTTGATGATAATTCACTATTATTATGTTGTACAACAGCTTTTTACGAATATTACAACGTATACTTCAAATAAATCGAAGTTAAAAAAAATGATAATTGACTAATAATCTTAACTAAATTCCTGGATAAAAAAGTTTAGAAAAATGAAACACGAAAAAAAAGCATTTTGTCTTTTGTGACTGTAACCTACTCGTTACATAGTACACCAAAATAATCTGACAAGGCTTTCGAAGCCTTGAATCTATAGACTAATATAGCTGAAGAGTTTATTTACTTGAACGCGATAATCCCAGGAACTATTTATTGGTCCGATTTAAAAAATCTATCATTGTTAGATAGCCCATTTGTCGAGGAAGGCTATTGTCATCACGCTTGGATCAATAGGAGCGGAGCACCAATGAAGAATGTTACAAAAACGGGGAAAAATTATTACGCTACGGGCAATAGGAGACGTAAACGAGGTTACGTGGGTCAGCTAGTTAATAATATTAATAATAACATTTATGATCGTAGATACTTTATGGTCTTTATTAACCGACTTCAAAAAAAAGGAGGAGGTTCTCAATTTGACTGTTTTGAAAGCTGGTGCTTCCCATGTGGTCCCATTTAAATTTGGTCCAGATTGAAGTCGGTTTTTTTTTTATTTTGGAAATATTTTGTCCAAATGAATAAACTTCTCACTGAGGTGGCTCTAATGTACTATTGTCAACTAGAAATTCAAACTTCTTCAAACCAATTTTCTTAGAATCTAAACCATTTCTAAACAAAATATACAACTCACTTTGGTTATGTTAATTTGAGAAATTACATAATATAGTCGATATACTGATACAACTATATGATATCAACACTGTAGTGCTACATCACACTTCATTACGTAAATTCACTGGAATCACTAGATACGTAGAACCAGTAATTGTTTACCTAATATACGTACATTTCCAAAATCTGTATCATACAGTTTATTTTAAACCCCATGTCTCAAAGGCGGCGAAGTAGAGTCGCTAAGTAACGAAAACTACTTTTACAATACCATTTAGTACTTTAAAGTGAAATTTTGTAGAACACGAGTAGGAATTTAAATTAAATCACTGTGTACTCGTGGTCTATGTGTCTATTGTCAGTCACTTCACTAGTAACGCATTCATTCATTCACTCACTCATTGTACTATCTGTCAATGAATGAGAAGGAAGCATTATATCATCTCTAGGCATGTGCGGTCGCACACAGTTCAGTCAACTGTTAGCGACGGAAATGAGCGGGCACATTGCGTCTCAGAGCCGACAATTTAGTATTATGGATATACTACAGTACTGATCTACTGAATCAAACTGTTCATTAACCCTTCGCAATATCTCTTTCAACTTAATTTATAAATTCTTCACGGTTAATATACCTCACAAACAACGATAACGTGATCTGTATAGGTAGTAAAGTAATATGAAACCATCTAGTGACCAAAACTTAAACTTTTTTGGATGTAAGTTTTATCAAGAACAATTTCATAACACACCCCTCACGTCTTTATCTCTAACCTCGTTTGCGTCTCCTATTGCCCGTAGCGTGATAATTTTCCCCCGTTTTTGAAACAGTTTTCATTAGTGCTCCGCTCCTATTAATCGTAGCGTGATATATATATAGCCTTCCTCGATAAATGTACTATCCAACACTGAAAGAAATTTTTAAATCGGTCCAGCGGTTCCTGAGATTAGCGCGGTCAAACAAACAAACTCTTCAGCCATATATATTAGTATAAATAGGTATACTGGGGTATAACTCTTTTAAACTTTTATCTGTAACAATTACAAGAAACTTGATCCCTATGCATTGATCGTACCTAAATAGCTCAAAATCTAATTGAAAATTTTCCTTTAAAATACATATAATTGGTATTAAAAAAACGCTCATTTTTCTCACTTGCCATGGAAAAGGAGCCTAAACGAGCAAGATAATTATATTAAATTTTAAAAGTCAACTTCATTTCATGTTTACCTATAAATGTTATGCCATACTTATGTGTACTTATGTTCATTTACTGATAATTGAAAACTTGTAAACGAGTAACCTTTACAATGAATGGTATAACTAGACTTCACAGTAAAGGTTCAAGTAATGCAAGCTGATATTATAAACTCAGTGTTATTTTAAACGAGATTGCGGAGACAACCATAAATTTCAGAGTATTTTCAGTAACATATAATGTCATTGCGGTTGAACATGGCAGTTCATACAAATGCGAGTTAATAGAGAGGATCTCGTAGTACATCTTATATAGATGAGAGAAAGATTTGGTTGAAAATTGGTGGGGAGGTAGCTTAGAACCAGGAGACGGACATAGGATACTTTTCACATAGTTTTTTTTTACTTACCCCGCGCCGTTTTCCGCGGTTGTTGTTGAACCGCGGGTAACACTGCGGGGCTCCACTAGTAATATTATGTCTATATTCTCGAAGGAGTAGAGGAGTTTCGGACTCATGAATTACCAATTCTAAATGCCCCCAACTCACATAATAGCGGACAGAAATATGATCACCAACCAGTCTTGCATACTTGGGGAATTAATAACGTAGAAAATCGGGATAAATTTGAAAATGAAAGACGACATTGTTTAAGTGACTTTATAATTGCGATTGGCAATTCGATCGCTATAGATCCTGGCCTAAGCGGTTGTGGAAGGACTAAATGGCAGTCGCTTCATGTAAAAATTCAAAGTTCAGCCGTGAACAATAGACTGAAAACCGACCCAAACCTAGCTTGAGAAAAGGCTCGGCAGATAAGGATGACGAATTATTAGCATTTAGAATTAAATTTTAGACCTTTGAAAGTAACCCACAATTGACAAAATTAAACATTCTTCCTACAAACGTATGAAGTTTAAAAGAGCAGTTTATACGACATAACGTATGTTATGAGGATGACAAGATACTATTGATAGATGTGTCATTGCAGCAAAACTCATCAATAAATCAATAACTTGTTATTGGTGTGATTTATGTGCGCGGAATGCAAGTACACTATCTATTTGTATATATATATAATATATACTATAAAATATATGACTGGAATAGGAAGCATAACAATTGACTTTGAGCTCACACAACGTTATGAGTACATTTCAACCAACGGTACAAGCTTCTTTTTGAATTAAATATAAATGAGAACAGGCGTACGTGCGTGATGGCAATACAGTTTTTTGTCCACTGTATACATGATTGTTGGTTGGTTTTATGTAGCTGTCTCTGGTATATGAATATATATAGAAATAGTTACAACGAAAGATCCTATAAAATATGTTTTTGGAAAATGGAGCATTTGTTATGAATTCGAAAATGACAATTGAGCTGCGATTAAATGTTGTGGCGACCTCCATACAAAGACATACTACAACGCCACCTATCACAGATACGCAGAATTACGAAGTAACTAATCCTGTACCGCGATACAGAAATTCTGCCGCTAATTAACATACATCAACTACTGTGTCGTGGCCCATCAGGCATGATCACCTCTCCTGGTTGAAGGATCCTCCCTTTGTGTTGGAGGAACATTACATCCGCTCATTCATAGCTTCATACTAAATATTTTATTAATTAAAATGCTAATAAACTGTTTAGAACTGTATTCCTAAGAAAAATTTAAAACATGTTATGAGTGGCTTGTTCAATCTAGAACTTGCCACTGGTAGTGGCCAAATGGCATCACATTCTATGTTATGTGAAATGTAGAATGTTTACATGTATTGAATTTGTACCTAACATTTACTTCCATGCACTATTTCACAAAGATCAAACGAGTGATACGGCAACATTTAAATAACAAGAACACACATAGAAATGAACACATTAATTTTAACACATATCTGATTAAAAGTAAGAGCGAGTTAAAGTTAGTTTTGAAGCACAAATTTTTGTTGGGTTACACGCGTATCTCGTTGTTTTCGAGGAATAGAGAGCATTATTGTTTTAAAATAAACATCTTCATATACAGACATTACTTAAATTTTAATCACTTTTATTTTGTTATTAGCTTTTGTCAGTGGCTTTGGCAGTGAGTGTTATCGTGGTATCTCCATGCCAAATTATATTAAAATCAATTCAGCAGTTTAGTCGTGAAATGGTAACAGATATATAGACTTACTTAGGCCTTTATAATAGTAGTAGGAACACAGCGTTACAACTTTTGAGCCACCAATATATATATTACACCCTATTCAACTTCCTCTGAGACAAAAGGTAAACAAAGAAACCAATGTTTCTCAAACGAGTTGATCGAGAGTAAAGATGGCCGGTGTAACCAAACTAATTACAAAATTTCACATTTCTACGTAAATTATTTGCCTTATCACTACTCTTCAATTTAGTAGTGTTATAATACGTTCAAAGATTGGGAACAGCTACAGTTTTAGGTGTTTTTAATGTCACTTTTTAGTCAGTCCACTGAAAATTTCGGAACATTCGGTAATTTCGGAAAATTTGGACAGTTGCAATTATTTTATTTTTTAACACACGTATTTCCGTTGTACTTGACACTGGCAGAATTGTCGACTTCAGCACAGTTTGTAATTTTCCAAGAAAAAAAGAAAATGACACTTTTTTTATTGATTCTAGATGCATATAAAATTTGACCTATTAAAGAACCTTTTTCTGGCTTGTTTTCCTTTTGTCTTAGAGGAAGTTGAATAGACTATAGGTACTTATAATGTAGCACGCGTCAATTGCGCAGTATTATAACCTTTATTCGAACAAAGAACATATAACTGCAACTACAATGTAGATGACACTTATTAAGTGTCATCTACATGAAATGGAGTAGATATAGTGGTAATACATGTCGTAAATAATGCAGGATTCTCTCTGTAAAGCATTACTGTTTGAGAGTATAAGTCTGGTCCAGTTAAGTGTCATATCAACTAGTATACGTGCGATAAACACTTGTTTAAAAGGTCAAGTAACAAGATAAAAAAAAAGATTTAAAACTTGTAGGATTCCGAGAATCTGATTGTGTTAAGTTCAACAATTATTTAACACAACTTTCTTGGTAAATAACTCTTAACAGACGCGTAATAAAAATTAAATTATCAAAATAACTTTAAATATTATTTATTTCAAAGTAACTTTTATTATTTCGGTTATTATGTAAGGACATAAGCTACTATTTACCACAATTCGAGAATTTGAGAAAGGTCTCATGAATTAAAGTATCTCCATGCCTATTTTTGATTGGAATCGGTACAGCGGTTTAGTCGTAATAACATACAGTGAATGTCTGAATTACTGTCGGATTTATAGTCTGAATAGAATTAATCTTTTTTCATTAAATTTTTTGAGAATCCACGAAGACTGATTTTATGATTTACATACTCTTACTTTTATTAGTCGGAAAATATAATTTTATATTACTTTATACAACAAATCCCAAATCGTGGAATATTTATTTTAAAATATTCATCACTTGCGTGAAATGCACATGTGACCTAAGCCCAGTGATGTTTATTTTATTACTTGAGCTAGCTAGACTCTTGTTAATTATTTATTTCAGCCTAAACTTTTAAGAACACTTCTGATGATAAATGAACAACCATCATCATAATTTTCTTCTCCTGATTTTTTTGTTGGGCTTTTCGCAACGCGTTAACGATACAAATTATATTTGGTGGTTTCTTTTAAGGCCGTTGCATCGCTCTGACCTTCTTTGGAATGTTTTTTTTTACACACAAAGGCAGAAAATTTAAAGGAAGGAAAACTGATAGGGTCAATGATAATGCAAGTCTCGGAAGGGGAAAGAACAATGAAACATTACATATAAAATTATTTCCCTGTGACTGACTGATGTATCAACGCTGAACTTATGCCACTGGGCTTAAAACTTGAAATTTTAGCAGCTGATGCTTTTATAATGTTTGTTTGCTAAAAAAATTAATGGTTTTATGGAAGTTCGTCATTTGTAAAGGTATAGACAAGAAATAGTACGTGCAAACCTGCAGGCACATAAAAGTTGTGGGATCGTCGACGAAAAAAAGTGGTAAATTCACTTAACAATCTTTCATAAAAATCGTTTTACAACCTTTACCACCTACGTACATCGTATTGTAACCAAAGACAAAAAAAAACTCTGTGTAGCCATTATTGAAATAAAAAACAACCCAGAATAATTAAATAATAATCGTACTCCCACGCGGCCGTCCTCATTATTCATCTGACTCAAATGAACATCCATCTATCATCATAATATCTATACAGAGTTATGATTTCTCTACTTAAGCCTATACTAGTGAGATATAAGGCCGGTCATAATATATAAACTCTGTGTCACTTATGTGTCACTCAATAATGTTTACAATGAAAGTGAACATACACAGATATAAAAATGTATTTGTATACAAACAAAAGTGCAATTCATGTAACTAAAACTTATTATTTGAATATAGGATTTAATCAATTATGCTTAAACACGCGATAATTATTTGCGGTTAGAAAAACCCAACAACCTAGTATGTTTTCTTGCACTCATAATGGAACAGCTGCATTGCAAATCTAACTCAATTTGTTTTATTTTGTTGACGGGGTAAAAAATCCCTTCGGATCTCCAGCTCCTCGGAGACACAGGAGCCAGGAGTATATGGTGTTAAATCAATATTAATTATTATTTTATACTATTACACGTTTTATCGATGTTGTAACCGACGAATCGCCGGATGGTAAGCGATTACCGCCGCCCATGGACACCCGCAACACCAGGGGCGTCACAAGTGCGTTGCCGGCCTTTTAAGAAGGTTATCAGATGGTTTTGATTTCAATTGTAATTGGTAGGTGTTGCTTCAAAAGGTATCTATAATCCTTACTTCTATTTGTTTTTAACATACATTAGATGTGTGTTTGAGATATGATTTCCGGAGAATATATAGAGGTATGATTAACGCTGTTATCGGCTTCTAGAAATCGCTTTTTTATGAGCAAAGTTTGACACAGTTATTATGCGCTGGGTATGTACCAAAACGCAAGCTGATATCTAAAAATTAAAATATTAATATTTGCATTTCATAGGGGTACTTATCGCTAATTGGCATTTTGCGGTTTAAAGAAACCCAAATTATAAAATTGTGTGTTAGATACTATATTATACCTACAGTTTCTTTACAATATATATTTTTACCTCAATCCGTGGTTTTACATCACGGATTTGGTTTGGACCAACAGAAACGTAAACAAATAGAAAAACTTTATGAATCATACCTACTTTCGATTATATAATACGATGTTCATTAACTAAGAAGCTAATTTTTGAAAAACCGAGAACGCGTTTGCTTGATTTTTTTATTTAAAATTAACAATCTGGGAATTTTATTTGTTTTATTATTTTGATATAACCCGTATTACTATGTGTAAAACTGGATATATAAAAATTATAAGAAATATTGTAAATACAATTAATAATGATAATTTAACGATAGAAAGACAAAATCAATACATTAAGTATGTAAGTACGTACGATAAAATGTATGTAACCTATGTCTATGTCACCCAGGCCATTATTACAAATCTATTGACACCTCATTCATTAAAATGAGTGATTAAAACGATGAAAAGATGATCTAGTTGTTTTCCGTAAACTTTTCCCCTCATAATGTGCTGGAGCAGCTGGTAACGCTAATTTTGCAGCCACTTTCTAGCATTTGGCACTCTCTTGATTCAGCTAATGCGGATTATTCTATGGTAGCAACTCATCTCAAATGCTTCGAGGTGTTTTAGAGTGTCGGATTTCAGAGTCCAAGCTTCGCTACTAGTGGCCACACATAGCAATGGAGAATCCGAACTGGGAGCTTGATATTAAGTTTACGGCAGCATAGTACCTTTACCATCATTTTAAACGATTCTCTGGCAATTTTAATCCGCGCACGAATTTCTTGATCACAATCCCATTCGTCATTTACCTAAACACCAAGGTACTGTCAGACACGTTCTAGATCCGAGCCTGACAGTGTGATTCTGGGACATAGGTCTCTGTTATTTGATCATCAAAAATTTGGTTTCGAAGCATTCATTTTCAGCTTGGCCTTTTGATTGCATTCCTGTACTTACTCAGTCCAGTAAAAGTTGTAGATCATCAAACTATAGGAACCACAAAACATAAGATAATCACAGGAAGAAATCTGTTAGAAAATCCGCTTTAAGCGTCAGAAAACTTCTACTTAACTGCTAATTATTACTCTGTGACTAATAAAGTGTGTGTTTTCTATGTATAATATGTATGTATTTACAAAAAAAAAGTATATATGTATTTGTATCAGTTGTCTAGTACCCATAACACAAGCTCTGCTTAGCTTGGGACTAGATGGCGTTGTGTGTTAGATATCCGAAAAAAAAAACAAATAAATAAAAAAAAAGTATTCAATTTAAAATGTTAACACCAAAACAACTAACCACAGCTTATTATTATTTTATTAGTATTAATTAAAAGTAGTTATTAGTAATTGTGTTACGCGTCACATGAGGGTAAATGACTAACGATTTGAGTGCCTTGTTCAAAACCCTTGTTATCAACAACCCACTATGTCGCACTGCTGGGCTCGGGTCTCCTCTCAGGAAAGGGTTAAGGCCATATGTCCCCACGCTGGCAGAGTGCGGGTTGGGGACTGAGGAGACGTCGTTGTAGCTACATAATAATAATAATAAATATTTCAGACATCTAACACACAACGCCATCTAGTCCCAAGCTAAGCAGAGCTTGTGTTATGGGTACTAGACAACTGATATAAATACATATGTACTTTTTTTTGTAAATACGTACATATTACATAGAAATCACCCAAACTCCGAAACAAATATTTGTAGATCACACAAACATTAGCTCCGACCCAGAATTTGAACCCGAGACCTCAAGCACAGCACTGCAGTCGCATTCACCATTGCGCCACCGAGGCAGTAATCTTAACGTTGGATGTTTTTAAACCGCTTAAGGGTATCTAACTAAGCTTCACGACTGTTATTTTATGATAACAACCGGGACCGACTGCTTAAAGTGATCTCCGAATCATGGATACGCTCATGGTATCGTGCAATCACCTATCCAGGGTACTGACCGCGCCGTCCTAGCTTTCACTCAGTGATTTTTTTCCAATCACCTAGTGCAACTGGGCTATAAGCGCCTCAAAACCCTTGAATTTATGTTACTCTTGAGTTATGGAGGAGTGTTTAGGCTCCGGTATCCTCACTCGGTGAAAAACAATCAAATATAGCTCACTTAGGACCCATAATATTGTTACGAATAATAATAGTCTTCAGGCCTTGTCTGTGCACATAAGTGCACACACACTTCTTATCGATCTCCTGAGGCAGGGAATAATGGACCTTATTTCTATATGCATGGTGTCGGATATCGATTGGTTGTTGCCTGGTTATTATTAACTTCGATTATTTTTATTAGCGTTTTTCGAGACGACTCTCGGTTGTTCGATCGTAGTTTCTAGAATGGAATAGTAATAATAATATGAGTCTAAATAGAGCGTCTCGCGGGCCGCAGGCAGTTCAGTACAGTTTGAGCTATAGTGAGATAAACATCGAAGTGATATCAGCGATCAACCTAGCGACCTCGGCGACCTTTAAGGATTGTAATTCAGAGTAGTATTGTGATTTTAATAGTGGTTTTAATAAAGTCTCTTTAACACGTCAAAAGGCTTCTCTCTCAAATAAATCGAACCCTAACACGTAACAATATTTTATACGTGGTGCTTCCCGTTTTGAAAAAGGTGTCTGCCTATTTTGACTTCATTTTGTCTCCCGCTTTGCTAAAGAGAGAAGTGGACTTATTATATTTCCAACTCCTCCAGTTTTTCTTTTGATTAATTTCGTTGCGGGTACCAAGGCAGTTTAATTTTCTCCTGGGACTTCCCGAATGTCATAACTCGATGTGATCGTTGGTCACCGCTGTTGATCCTGGTGTACAGGAGTTACAGTAGTGGGCGTGTGGGCGGGATTAGTCCCAACTATTTTAAAAGAAAATCACTTCTACTTAAATAACACGCGATAAAAAGTACCCTTACCTTTCAAAATGAAGTTACTATTATTTATTCAATTAAATTGTATGTCCCAACGTTTAAATTGCCTGGCATAGTACCAGTAGAAACCTCATTTATTCTGCTAAAATATTAAATTAATCACAGTTATTAAAAGTTTTCAAACTACCACGCTTTTCATGAAGTAATGAGTACGTTATATTCAGATAGGTACCTAAATATTAAGTGGAATCAAACTTGTAACGGTGATTATATGTGACGACAAAGCAATTTAACAATGTTAAAAAATTTCGCTGGATTACTTTTAAATGATGTTTGATTAAATTTCAAAGTTCTAGAGCATAATCTTTCATTCTATTTCTGGCTGTAATTTACATATGAATTTAAATTTAATCTCAGTGTCTGTTTGAAATTTCGTTTCAATTTCTGGTTTTTCTATATGTCTGTTTAATCCGGCTAATCTCTGGAACGACTTAACTAAATTTGACGGGCCGTTACTGGTAGGTAGCTGATGATATAAGAATTAACTTAGGCTACTTTTATTTTAGACTAGCTACACCCCGTGGTCTTACTTGCTGTTGTTGCTGTAAAGTACACTAAGGGTTAATTTATACTAGCGCAGAGTCGAAGCTCATCGAAGCGCCAAATCTTTTACAATTATAGCGAAGCCCCACGAATGCGCGCGTATTCGCCAGAATACGCGCGCACTCTTTTAAGTGTAGTAATGGGTATCAACAGCAGTGCTATAGAATCACTTGCCAGTTGACTCTCGTAGTTGAAACGTGTGTAAAATGGTTGACATTGATCTTGCTATGATATTACTTACATCGGAAGTTGAAGAAAAAGGAAGCGGAATTATAACGTTCCGTAATTTCCGACTGATGACACGTAGGTTCACTAGCTAGCCATACACGTACAGATCTGCCCGTCGGATCTGCCCGGCAGACGTGCCTGGCGGACAGATCCGTGCGTGTATGGTGAGGCCGGGCACGGATTTGCCCGCCGGGTGCCTGCCCGCTGCCCGATGTCAAATCGAGCGGATCGGGCACGGGGCGGGCAGATCCGAGCTCCCAACTGTACGTGTGTGCGAACGACGGATGTGCCCGTCAGATTTGACGTCAGTCGCGCACTAACACTCTAATTAGCTTAAATGCGTTTGATCACAAAAATGGTGTTAAGCGAAAATAAAGCATTTTGGACAAGTTTTATAGAGCCTTTAAGTCTTTGTCTTGTTTTTGAAGAGTCAAAGATGAGCAATTGTACCTTATTATAGAATTAAAGGCACAAGCATACGAAAAATTGGTCGAAAATGCAACAAAATCGATCCCGCTGCAGATACAAAGTAATTTAGGCTTTGAAATAGACATTTTTACAGACAACCGTATATGAGCGTATATGCTGGAGTTACGATTTGAACTACTACCCGTCAGTTGCCCGTACTGCCTGCCGGGCAGATCTGACGGGCAGATCTGTGCGTGTGTGGTGAATCATGGATCTGCCTGCCGGGCAGATCCGACGGGCGGATCTGTACGTGTGTGGCTAGCTACTAGTGGGCGCATGGATACGCGAGAATGCGCGCGCATTAATCAGCATTATTCACGCGCAGACGCGCGAATTACGAAGAATGCGCGAGTCTTTTTAAAATCTCAGAAGTAATGTGTGCGTTACGCTGTGGAGTTAAGGTTGAATTTGTTATGTTCAGTTTTGGATAGACGCTTCGATGCGCTTCGACTCTGCGCTAGTATAAATTGACCCTAACAACCGCGGGAATCACCGCGAGGAGCAACTAGTCTGTAATATGTAGGCATTTAGAAATATTTTAATATGTTTATCTGCTGTGTGGTCAGCATAGGAAAAACCAGAGCGTGTAGCGTCTGATTACAAACTAAGCAGAGGACGTTTGAGATCATAACCTCTCAATGTCATACGTGCAGCACAAATCCCATAGTAAGTCTGCCTAATTTAGATCAGACTGCTGCGCGTGTGATGTGTGATTTTATTAATACTATTTACTTATGTTGTGTAGTTTGTAACTTAAAATTTAATTCAATCTATACCTTACCAATTCTGTACATTAAAGATTTTTATGTTAAAATTTGTGATTATTGTTTTATTTATTTTACTTAACCGGCTTCAAAAAAAGAGGAAGTTCTTCCAAGTATAGTTGTATAGCCTTGTTGTAAGACGAATTATTTATAGTTTCATTTATAAGGTTTTTATAGTTAAATCTTTATACTCTATCCATTCTAATCAATAATGCTACCAAAACGCAAAAAAATCATTTCGATTTCTTTGTTCAAAAACTATAATATTTTTAACATCAACTTTACAATACCAGTTTGATACCAGACGAACTTTCTAGGTTGAATTCATATGTGTGAAGTTCAGTTATTTTAGTTGAAATAGTTATTTCAGCGATCGTGCTGTCGTGTTTCGTTGGTGAGTGCGAGACCGGAGGCCCAAATAGTCTAGTCAACAAGTTCCATACTTGTTGACTAGACTAAAAGATGCAGAAGCATCACTAGCCCGCCATGATGTGGGTGGTGCATTGTGCAGTGTCTGCATTCGCAATGAGTATGGTGGCGACCACTCTTGGATTCAGCTTATGCTTTCCATTAGGCAGAGTAGAGTCATTTTGGCTGGCCATACAAAAAAAAAGTATTTCACCTCAGACAAGTTAATATTATGATGACGACGAGTCGACGACATAGAAAAGAGAATACTCAGGTACTTCATTTATCACTCAATAAGTTAAGAAAATACGTAGAAACCACACGTTTTTTTTTTTCTAAATGTTCACAAACTAAATATAACTAAAATGCAATATCTGTAAAGAATCTCGTGTTACTAATTTACTCCAGAACATATCTCCCATTCGTTTTAATTAGTAGTTTTGTTCCGCATAATATGAATAATCGAAATGTACTATAAAGTTCAGTGGAAACAATTAATATTTTAGTAGGTAGCTTTATAACCATTTGCAATAGGAACATCCTTATAATAAAAAAAAATAAGGATGTAATGAAATGTTAAAGATCACTTCATAACAATGATTCAGACAGAGTACAAAGAACAATGCATTCACGTTTGGGTTTTTCCAACGTATATTTTCCTTTAGGCTTACTAATTATACAATTAAAATTTAATTTGTAGAAAGTTAATTGGCAGTAATAATTAATTAGTAACATAAATATGTTTTCTCTGTTTGAGCTGTGATGTGCCTGCGAAACTGCAAGCGTTTATTTTAAGCTCAGATAAGCATAAGCCTCCTGGCAATATCGACAAAATGTGTTTGCTAAAGTTTATAAGACTTGGCAAATGTTAATGACGGACTTAAATATATATTATTATTTTTTATGGAATAGGCGGGCAAACGAGCAGACGTATCGCCTGTAAGCGATTACCGCCGCCCATGGACACCCGCAACGCCAGAGGCGTCACAAGTGCGTTGCCGGCCTTTGGGGGATGGAGGGGGGGGGGCTGGAGGTGGGGGATGGGGAAGATAGGGGAAGGGGTTGGGGTATGGGCCTCTGGTATCCTCACTCACTTGGTGAAACACAACGCAAGCACTATTTCACACTGGTCTTCTGTGAGGCCGTGGTATCACTCCGGTCGAGCCGGCCCTTTCATGCCAAGCGTGGCTCTCCAACGGAGATATTCACGGTCAGCAGTGGGCGGCAACAGGCTGCACGAAAGGTAGAAAACTGAGCTATAACTCCTATAAATGAGTATCAGATAAAGCTATTGGTAAACAAGTGCTATTATTCCATAATGAGCTACTTAACAGACAAGTCACTGCCACAGTATATTTTACCAGTCATTATGTGTTCGGTATTGCACTAATTTATACTGTAATTTATTTGCAATGTTTTCATATTTGAGGTGGTTATGCATGCACTCATACATTGACTTGTTGTTGTTTACTGGTAGCATGTGCAAAGATTTGATAATTATGCCATTTGATAATAATCTTTTTGTAATGTAACTTGACATGAATGAAAATATTGTATGCCCGTTGGGCGGGACGCGTATTTCCATTTCCGTGTTCATTAGAAGGCAGTACTGCCTCGAAACACGCACGGGTTTGTCGCGCTAACTACCTTTATAAATCGTGTTCAATTCAAGGCACGTGTCCTCCAATCGCGCACGGATTTGCAAGGAGTATGCGCCACAAATCCGTGTGTGTTTGAAGGTATTTTTGTGTTCAAGGAATGAATTTGTGTTTTTTTTCTTTGCGGCGACTGATCGATGTTGGTTGTATGTTAGGTTAGGTTAGGTTGTGTATTTTATATTCATATAACACCATCACAAGATAAAGTTTGTTTGTTTAATGTTCACAATATTACCAATTTATCTTTTAATAGTTCTGTAATCAAATATTTTATATATTAGATTAGCTGCACAGTGGAAAAAAACAAACGAATGCTACGAGTAAGTGCCGAGTGGCGAGACGCGAGTGAAATTGTTTACGCGCGAACTTCGTGGCTAAGTTCCATGCATCGCCTTGAACACGTGTTTGGAAGAAGAGATGTTCTTGCAAATCCGTGCGCAATTGGAGGGCACGTGCCTTGAATTGAACACGATTTTTTAAAGGCAGTTAGCGCGACAAACCCGTGCGTGTTTCGAGGCAGTACTGCCTTCTAATGAACACGGAAATGAAAATACGCGGGCGGGACATGGCTGATCGCAATGTATGCGAAACATCTATAATATGTATGTACCTATGATCCACAATAAAGATATATTGATTGATTTATTGATTGAAGCTTTGAGTTGAGATAAGTCGTAAACTACAAATATTTTTGATTTTCTTGTGGTATGATCAAGATGAAACTATTTTGCCTTCGCTGTGTGTAAAAATATTCACTATGTACGTAATTCATATTTTTATTGATTTTTTAAAAAAAATGACATAAATATATCGATGAAATTGAGAACCTCCTCCTTTTGGAAGTCGGTTAAAAAGTACTTTTTACTGATTTCATTGAAATTTACATTTTGTGATATATTCTTTTGTGTTTGTGAATGTGTTGGAAATACATATCAGCACAATGCATGAATGGTAAAGAGCAAACGCTCTAAGAGCCATTTCTTTGTAAGTAATATAACAATACTAAGTTATTGTATATGTCTTTTGAAATGGTAAGGATTTTATGAGCTGTAAGAAGACAAATTATGTATTATTTAAGCTTCAATCTCACTGCGGTTCATTTTCGATTCAAATCTAAATTTACCTATCAATTTCTTATATCGGGACTGTGAGCCTCAATTGTACTTGTCAATGAGTGGATTCCGATTTATATTATACGGGAAATGATTTGGAATATTTTGGTCAAGATAAGTGGTTCGCAAATTGGTTTTAATTCCTTTTGTTTGCTTGTCTCTAAATTGTCAAACAATTTTGTGCTAAAGACTGTGAAGTTTTGAGGGGAAAAGTTGGTTTATGTAATCTGATAAATTTAGGCAAGAGCTATAAATATAGACCAATGCTAGACAGCATATTTTTACTAATTCCTTTTGAATCATTTTCTGTAGAATTCAGAGTTGATTAGTTTTATTCAAAAACATGTTATAAAAAATATTTATGCCAAAAATTATCACCACGCTTAAATAGCTGCAACTTTCTTCACTGAACAGTTCAGAATACACACACACAAATATCACAGAACACAATAAGCATTTCTATTTAAGCCTTCTGTGTGTATTTTCTAGTTTGTGCAAGAAAATTAAACAAGAATCTGCTGTTTCATGTCCTTACTGTGACAAAATCAATAGGCACAACAATAGCAGACAGTATTTTACCGCGGTAGGTAGTTGATTACTTTTCAAATTGTCCTCGTTAAAGCACCTGATCAATGTTATTGTACTGTTCAGTACCTATTGTATTTTTAATGGTTGACTCTAAAAATTAAATGAATAAATTAACTTCATCAATATCATTTCCATTCCTTTAAATTTAAATTTAGCTTTTTTAAAACCTTAAAGTTGGAAGGCTTGAAAGGCTACTTCAAATTATTTCCGTCAAATGCTCATAGAAACAACTCCATTTAAGAGCGCCAACTTTCCTGGTTTGCGGTAGTCTGCATTCATACTACAAAAACAAAAAAATAAAGTCAGGATGGTCTATCTGGGCTACAGAGTACCCTCAAGTTTTAGTTTTATAAGATGGTAAATGGAAGATAATATTTACAAGACAAAAAAATATGGGATAGTTAAATTTATTATCTTTTTTATTAGTATAAGATACAAGAAAATTCATTAAATTAAAAAACTTTTTAAAAACAAGCTTTTACTGGAATGCCTCGAGACGAATGAAACGAGTCATAACTTGGTGATGTTGCGACGTTTCTTTACAGAGTTCCTATGGCCACCTTCCAGCTCCAGCATCAGATCAGCTCCATGTCATTATAATATTGTATTGTCACGCAGTATACATATGCTTGCAAAATTTCAGCAAAATCGGTTGAAGATATCTCCTTCAAAATTGAGTTGCAAGATTCCACCCGAACATACAAGCATACACATACATCAATCATACATTGCAAGTTAATAAAAAGCTTGTAAAAAGACCGCAGATCATTTTATATTGTTTAAAAATTATTTGTTTTATAACTTTGATCTCAATTTATCTGAGCACTTATTAGATTTAAAGTCAAGGGTTATCTAATTAAGTTTGAATCGAGAACGTTTTGATTTAAATGTAAATAAAGTTTTAACTCCTACTGCGTCTTTAAGCTGAGAAAGGAGATTATATATTGTCTAGCGTGGACATGGTCGATTTAACCCTATTGTATAATTTACTTTCCCAATTCATTCTGTCACCACCACATTAATGAGTTTTGCAATTAAACTTACATACTTTAAAATTATTTATTTTTATTATAAGTATACAGATGTTATTTTATTGCTAAAGTAACAATAACTACAATTTTTAATCACATAATAAATAAAGAAACATAATATATTATCCTAAACTTAAATTAAAATACTAGGAAATAATAAGGGGGTCCGAGTGCTCGCGCTATGTTTAAACAACTAGCTAAGCAACCGATCGACGCTTCTCGTGACCAGAAGGCCGGCCTTTTTCTAGCACAGAGAATTAGCATTGCCGAATGGCAAATGGCAAAGCACGTTGAATAACGTGGCAATGCTGCCAGCCTTTTGGGAACGCTACCAGTAGGCGATGATGCGGAGGAATTTTTTGACGCTTGTATGTAAATATTGTTGTTTCCTTTTTTATTATTATTTCCTAGTATTTTAATATAACTTTAAAATTAAATCAATATAAACCAATAGAAGATACATTGTCATTTATAAAAACTAACAGTATTATCAATACCCTTCATAGATTTACAGGCCATTGAGTTAATAATTAATTGTATGAAAGCCATGCTTTAACATATACTTGTATTTCGATATTTAATTAGTTTTATCTTCAGTCTAGTATGATAGGCTTTGTCCAATTTGAGAGTAGACTGTTTAGTTTCTAGTTATTAGAAAAATCCTATTTATATAATACTAGTTGTTGCCCGCGGCTCCGCCCGCGTTTATATCGGTTATCGCGGCAAATAGTAGCCTATATGTTATTCTGATGTAGATGCTATATTACTGTAAAGTTTCATCCAAATCCGTCCAGTAGTTTTTGCGTGAAGAAGGAACAAAGTTACACACAAACTTTCGCCTTTGTATGTATATTGATGTGATGTGATGTTTTTTTTAACCGAAGATAAAAAGTGTTTTCTGTTCTAAGGTCGACTTTGACTTAATTGAGATGATACCCGTTTCACGATTACAGTTGGATTATCGATTAGCGAGTAATTTATCATTGAACTGATAAGGTCTATTAGAAGTTCGAAAGTCTGTCCCTAAATATTTATGCTTAATTGGGGCTTGCACTTTGTGAATTTAATAAATTAGTCAATTGTAAATTGTATTTGTAAATATTTTTATTAAGTTTTAAATACAATATACCTAGGAGATTTTATAGAAATAGAGTTATATAATAATGTACATTATTTATCGTTGTCTATACTATAGTCGACTACTTTTGAAGGAGAGGCTTATATCCAACAGTGAACTATATAAAGTTAAGAATGTATTACATTATTCATCACACTTTATAATGATAATCGAGACATCGGGTAATTTCACATCACTTTTTTTTTTTCTTTTCTAACATTCTCACTTTAATATTTCTTTATCATAATATTATTGGAGTCATAATAATACTATATATATAATTAATAACAAGTGTAAATGTATTCATATAAAAATAATTTATGAATACGTAATTATCCATACATCAACATCATAAATTTGAAAGTACCTCTGTCTGTTCTGAAATTAATGACTTTCGCCTTTGGATATCTTTGAAACTAACTGGTTACTAAAGTAGTCTAAAAAGATACTTTTTTTTTTTCATTTAATAAGACTTTTTATAGTATGATGTTACTGCAAGAATCGTTAATCTTTTTCTTATCAAACTAAAGACACTTATCCTACCGTTTGCTCTAAATTAATGTATTGTATTATACCTACATCCAAGTTGCATTAAAACTTTTATTTTATACTAGTGAAAGGATGATAACTTCTATATATTAATACATGAAGCAAAAACTTTGTACCTCCATCTGTACTTGACAAAGTCGAAGTTTATATGGGGGAGGATAGCAAAAAACAAAAAAAAAACGCGTGGCACTCGGTGACTGCCGCGGTAAAGCTATTGCATAGCATATTTTATCAAGTTATGCAATTATATTTTTTTATTTTTTTTATTTATGGAGTATGTATAATATTGTGAATGAAAAATACTAAACTATTAAATTAGTCCAAGTTCGTCACTAGATGGCATTTTAAGTAGCGATATGGTTTCGTTACAGAGCATTCTATAAAAGGTTTTAAACTATTCCTAATAAATGTCTTCGTCATTGAACGGGTTGTTATTTTCACAGTATTTTTTTTTCTTTAAACATGTTTACTTACGTAGCGCACATGCGGTGAGTGTGGCATTATAAAGATATGATAGATACCTATACACAGACAGATTTCGGAGCAGCTCGTCAATCAACGGACAGATACGTTGATTCGTCGTTCGGAGCAGCTCGTCTCGATCCGTGCGAGCTTCGGGTGTCAGGTTTTATTTTCGTTACGTTACGGAATTTCTTGATTCAGTCGCCGCGCTCAAAGGCCTCAAAGCCCGCAATAAAAGCTATGCAATAGCTTACAAAGGTTGAATTTCTACCACTCGGCGACTACTAGTACGTTTAGATAATGCTGTCAATGGAAGCAGCGTTCCAATATTTAATTATGTATGGCAAAGTGTGAGTAGGTGCAAATCAAAATGTCAATATTTTTTAAACATGAGTCGCACTATTGTACATTAACAGTTACTTCGTGACATTCAGCATGTTATCCTTTACTGTGATCACTTCTAAAAATTATTCATTGAATGATTCAAAAGAATGATATTGTCTGCGTATATCACGATTTTTACAGGTAATGGTTAATTTAGTAATTCCGACTATAGGTCCTGTATTAACTCCTCTATACTAAATAGGTTAGATACATAGTATGCGATGGTAGACTACCCTGTCTTACCTCACAACACATGATCGATATAGAATTTATTGCACTCATAACTTTGTGTACCAACCACAACTATATTTGGAAGTCGAGCTGAAAATGAAAATGCTTTTTTTATTTTGATGTTGTCGGTGAAATAGTTCATTTCCCGCTTTATTTTACTAACATAATATACTGACTCGGTCGCGCTGAGGTAGCGTAGGTTCGATTCCCGGGTCGGACCACATGTTTGTATGATTTGCAAATATTTATTTCAGAGTTTGGGTGTTTACTATATCTAATATGTGTTTACTTACAAAATTACACAGATTTATTTTATTTATATCACTTTTTTTTATCATTAAAATTTAATATCAGTTGTCTAGTTCTCATAGTACAAGCTCTGCTTAGTTTGGGACCAGATGACGTTGTGTGTCAGATGTCCGAAATATGATTATAACTCGCGGTATGACATCATCACCGCCACGGGGTGAAGCTAGTCTAAAAAAAGTAGCCTAAGTTACTCCTTATATCATCAGCTACCTATCAGTGAAAGTCCCGTCGAATTCGGTCTAGCCGTTCCAGAGATTAGCCGGAACAAACAGACAGACCGACAGAAAGACAGACAAAAATTGTAACAATGTAACAAACATATTATGCATTAAGTAAAAGGTGGTTATTTTAATATTACAAACAGACACTCCAATTTTATTTATTTGTATAGATATACAGGAACACTGTGACACAAACATATTATTACTATGCGATGCGATGATCCTGTCCATGTATTTCCAGTCCAAGTTCCTTATTGTAAGCAACTAAACAGACTAGAAATTACAATAATTAGAAGGTCGTCTGAACTTGTTTTTATGGATCTGCATGAATTGCTTATACATACTCTAAGCTGTAAACGATTTATTCTTTGTTTTTTTTTTGTTTTAATGGAATAGGCGGGCAAACGAGCAGACGTATCGCCTGATGGTAAGCGTAAGAAAACACCCAAACTCCGAAACAAATATTTGCAGACCATACAAACATTTGGTCCGACCCAGGAATCGAACCCGAGACCTTAAGCACAGCAGTCGCATACGCTACACCTGCAACACCAGAGGCGTGACAAGTGCGTTGCTAGTCTTTGGGGGGATGGGGGAGGAGATAGGGGAGGATGGTTGGGGTATGGGCCTCCGGTATCCTCACTCACACGGTGAAACACAGCGCAAGCACTATTTCACACCGGTTTTCTGTGAGGCCGTGTTATCACTCCGGTCGAGCCGGCCCATTCATGCCGAAGCGTGGCTCTCCCACGGTAATTTGTTTCACAAATAAGCGTGTAGGTACTCAATTTTAATGAGGAAATTTTCCTGAAACAATTATTAGTACTTTAAGTATAATTATTTTGCTAGTTCCTAATATTAGTTTTCCCATAGCCTCTATTCCTAGAAGATTTGACATGCCTTAATACTACATAATTATTTATTGTTTTTAAAGTTTTGCTTTCAATATGCTCCATGCTAGCAATGCAATTTTTTTTTTTGGAAGTTCCTGATTTTGCTATTTTGACTCTGTAGTTGCAAATCTCTATTTTTGAAAGAGTAACTAATGGCACAACTTGAGTCATAAATGACGTTTCGAAAGTGCCTGAAAGTAGGCCTACTTAAAATTAAAGCTTTTTGATTTGATTAAACAAATCCAGTAACAACTGGACAGAATCATAGTTTGTACCTAGGTGATTTTGACCACATGTACTTTATTAGGCAATGGTGTTGTGGAGGAACGGGTCACATGTCCCTCCAACACAAAAAGAGGTTCCTCCGACCAGGCGAGGTGATCATGCCTGGCGGGCCACGGCCCAACGGTTGATGTTGTATATATGGTAATCGGTGCGAGAACTTCTATTACGCGATTCAGGATTGGTGGTTTCTTCGTTTCCTTCGTTACTCCGTAGATCGACGTATCTTCGATAGATGGCATTGTAGTATGTGTCTGTTGCGCTGTATTTGGAAGTCGCCACAGTGTAATAAGGATTTAGCGATTTGTATAACTTTTTAAAACTGCTACAATTTTTAGTGTTGATGTATATTGCGCGCAGCTTTACTACCGTGAATATTTCTTAGTTAGTTTAACTTGAAAAATAATCTACTTTCGTACTTTTTCAGGTTAATGTATGGCCTATGACACTTAAAAATAATGTACATATTAATGGATCAGGAGATCCAGAGGTTGCCCCCCTACCATCGCACAAATTTTACCTCTTCATAATATTAGTATAGATTAACAAACTATGCAGCTAAGTTGAGTTCATAAAAACTTTCAAAACAAAAGGATACATTTTTTTGGAAGAGCAATAAAAATGACATATTATATTAAACTACTAATGAACTGTGTTGTCTGTAAGACGTTTATTTATAAAAAACAAGTTATTTTAAAGCGTTACAAAAAACTGTTTAGCTTTTTTCTTATAGTTGTTCGTATATAGAACAGTTCACATACATGTATATACTGATAGAATGTAGACGGGCCATGTTTAAGATCATGTATTCTGAACACACCTACATTCACGTGTCAATACTTAAAAAACACACACTTAACACCGCGACTATTGTATGTAAAATCGGTTTATGAACTCAAATTGCTCATTCTCACTCGAGAAATGCAAAAAGTCGTTCGTGGTCTGAATCATAATAAAGGCGAGTGTACATTATAGAAAGGCGACGTAAGTTTCACTTATCGGTCAAGTGTCTGATATGATTATATAGAGAGTACGGTAAATGTAGTCGGGTTTTTCCCAATCTTGCATTCGGGTAATAGCCACCACCGTTCTTGGAATTTACACTTATACTGTCATAAGACTAATAACTGTATAGTGACTTGCCGTTTTCTTATTACGTTTATGATTAGTTGTGAGAGCATGCGTCATCTTTGTAAACATAGCAGATGGAAAATATAAATGTCAGGCAATCATAATAGGTCATCTTTAATAGGTTCCATTCGGCTTTGAAGACAGGCCTGTGTGTACTTATCAACCTAATAATTGATTGACAAGTTTAAGTTGTTTACATAAGGCAGATTGTAACCTGCGTGTGAACATTATTTAGTCTCAAGAATTTCATGCCTCCTGAAACAAAAAATACACGAATAAATTTCTAAATAATTTCGATAATCGACTATGGTGATGTATGTTCCTTCGACCTGAATGCTCCGCAAAAAGTTAAACCGCCTTCCTAATAATAGCATGTGTCTGCTTTACGTTCCTAATTACCTCCCTACTTTACCTATTTACCTTGGTCCGTACTTCTGTTACCTGTTCTCTAACTAGAATAGAATCTTCGATCAGTTAAAAACCTGCTTCTCCCATAACCCTCCTACGACTTCGTTCTTCTTCTTCCGTTCGTTTCAAGCAGCTCTACTATGGATTGTGCCTCCTTCTTAATAAACTTTTAGGACTATCTTATTATCAGTATAATTTTATTTATTTATAAGTCTAGAAATTTATAAGTAAACCAACTTAGTTTCAAAATTTCAAATAAGAGAATTTTGATTTGTTGAATATGTTACTTTATGTAACTTGGATGTTGTTAACAATTTACCTGGAGAGATAGTTAGGCCGGCTGTTAAGATAGAGTAATTGTGTTAGTAGTTAACTGTGAGAATAGCTTAATACCTTAATCTCTAAAGCCTTGGTTAGATCTTGATGGAAAGTTCATCCGAAGTAAATTAGACGGATTTACATAGCTATTATAAAAAAGTAATTCATAAATAGGATTTTAATTACAGTTTAATAGCTAAAGTAATTTTGCTATTAAACTGTAATTATTATTACTGTTTGAGTCAGATAAATTACAAAAGAAGGCTTTAAAAGTTTTTAAATTTAAAAAAACCATCGCGATACATGCAAGCGAGCTATGTTTTCAATCAATTGGCATTTCATCTGTAGGAAACTTCATTTAAAAAGTAGTATTAATTTACTTACAAGATTAATATTTTATCGACAAAGGTTATTCATTTATGGCTTTGACCCTTTGCTATTTGTATACCAAAACTTTCAAGACTTATCTATTCGATCGAGCTAAAGGTTGGGTCTACTTTTTCGGAATACGTCGCCGTCGTCGGGTATCTATTTGTCAACGATAATACGAGTACACTCTTTGAACATCGATAGCATTACATCTGCAAAGCGATGTTACAATGTTTTTGACACACAAAATCATGTGAAGACTTTTATACCACAAGCTTGGTAATTTTTCTAGATGAAATGTACTCTGTGTTTTGTTTACATTACTAATAAATGAATAAAATAAATAAATACATCGGACATCTAACACAAAACGCTATCTAGTCCTAAACTAAGCAGAGCTTTTGTTTTAGGTGCTAGACAACTGATATAAATACATACATATTATTCATATAATGAATTCAGAATAATGAAATTACAGATGTAAATAAACAAACAACGATGTTTATATTTTTATGGATTTTTATACTGATAATGATAAGTTACTTACAGCACAAGTAGGTATTAAAAACTGCATAGGTACGCGCAGCCTAACGTAGGGTTAGTAAAACATATTTAGACAATGAATGAACTGTGGCCGTGACATTCAAAACAGAAAAAAAAATGTGCTAACACAAAAATAGTACTATTTCCGTTTTTAGGGTTCCGTGCCAAAGGCAAAAAACGGAACCCTTATAGATTCGTCATGTCTGTCTGTCTGTCTGTCCGTCTGTCTGTTCGTCCGTATGTCACAGCCACTTTTTTCCGAAACTATTAGACCTATAATGTTGAAACTTGGTAAGTATATGTATTCTGTGAACCGCTTTAAGATTTTAACACAAAAATAAAAAAAAATAAAAAAAAATTGGGGGAACTAGTAGCCGACCCCAAATCTTGGGAATAATAAAGGCTAGGAAGAAGAAGAAGAAGAAAAAAAATTTGGGGGTCCCCATACTTAGAACTGAAACTCAAAAAAAATGTTTTCATCAAACCCATACGTGTGTATCTATGGATAGGTCTTCAAAAATGATATTGAGGTTTCTAACATCATTTTTTTCTAAACTGAATAGCTTGCGCGAGAGACACTTCCAAAGTGGTAAAATGAGTTTTACTTACTTACTTACTTACTTACCCCCCCCTTTAACTTCTAAACTAAGAGAATGATAAATCTAAAAAAATATATGGTGTACATTACCATGTAAACTTCCAACGAAAATTGGTTTGAACGAAATCTAGTAAGTAGTTTTTTTTTAATACGTCATAAATCGTAAACTGCAATTTACCTTTCATTCAATCAACACAAACATAAAAATAAAACAAAAATTATATTATGTTACTTGCTGCTGCGGAACCCTTCATGGGCGAGTCCGACTCGCACTTGGCCACTTTTTTAAATGAATCTGCCAAAGTGATTCTACTATGCCTGATGAAAAGCATGAGCAGGATCCAGGAGTGGTGGTCACCATACTCATTGCGAATACAAAAAGGCAGTATATATTTTTAACCGACTTCAAAAAAGGGAGGAGGTTTTCAATTCGACTGTTTTTTTTTTGTTTTTATGTTTGTTACCTCATAACTTTCGACTGGGTGAACCGATTTTGATGATCCTTTTCTTGTTTGAAAGCTGGTGCTTCCCGTGTGGTCCCATTTAAATTTGGTCCAGATTGAAGTCGCTTTTTTGGTAAAATTTGTATATTATTACTTTTTTTTGTTGTAGTAAACAAAATATAAACCGGTGAAAGTTTTCTGATGCTCATTTCAAGCGATAATTATTTATATGTAATGAAAGTCAATGTACCGTTGCGAAGTTGCAGGCTGCTTCCTTGCTGTTTGTGAGTACTTTCCATTTCATTATACTTAATAGGCCTCTTTACTAAAAGAGTCATTGCATTTTTAAGTTACGACATGTTTACCCGACTACAGCCAAAGTAGGGTTATGATTTTGAGAGGCTATGTATGTATGTTAATCTGTTCCCTCATAGCTCCTTAACTACTTCTTAGAACTGGACAAATGAGGTATCGTTGGAAGCGTCTTGATCGTTCGTTGGTTATAGGCTATTAGACGTGTCACTGCATCTAATGGGACCCTCTAGCGGACATAAAGTACTGTATTAAAAAATAAATTTAAGATAAATATGCCGTGTTTGATATCATTCGAAAGGGCGTTACTTGTAAATTTCAAAAATATATATATTATTGGCATTTTCTCGTGACTTTGTACGTATTTATTCGATAATTGTGATATTTCTATGGTACCTATTTAAAATATACTTTGCAAAGAAATTAATATTATAGAGGAACCAAAGCATTTTAAATAAAAAAAAGCAAAAACTAAAACCCAACTACGACAAAAAACGACGCTGAAAAAGTATAAAACAAGTATCAAAAACCGTAGTCACGCGTTGTAAATGTGTTATGGTACATTTCTACGTAATGTGTGACTACGAGTTTTGAAACTTGTACGTTATTGGTTCACTGGTAATTCATTAAAATGCTTTTCTTTTTCCCTTGTACCTCTGTTATATTTTAAAACGACATTAGGGCAACACCAGGATAATATATTATTTACTGAATCACTTTGACTAGTAGTTGTTCTAGTTACAAAGTAGAAGTTCTTGTATCACTATTGCCCAGGGGCCGTATTCGTAACAAAGTGGGACACATTTCCGAAACTCAATTCCAGAGTGCAATTTATTGAATTGAGGGTACCTTTGTGACTTCTTCGAAAATAAAGTGGCTATTTTGTTTGACAAGATACATTTAAGCGGTCCTTGAATAAACTGTAAGGTATTTTTTCAAATCTAACACTGTTTCACTAAATTCACTTATTTGTAGTTACTACTTGTAACATTGTTTTTAAGCAATATAATAACTCTAATGAAATAATATAAAAATAATATTGGATTTTGTAACTTTAGGTACAATAAACAATGTGAATGTAAAAAATATATAGAAATGTTTGGGTTTTGAATTGTAAATCAAGAAACAAATTAATTCTGATTAATTTAGTCTGAGAAAGACTAACTTCAAAAAAAAATTAACCTGTACTTTCACATTCTTAACATGTTTCTATTATCTTTAGGAAACATAGCAAGGTTTACAGATAACAAAAAAGGGTGTATCATGCAATGATTTGCAAGAAATGATTTCTTTTTTATGAACATTAGTTATAAGTACATACTGATTTATATTCTGAAAGTATTTTTTTATTTTATTTCGGACGTCTAACACACAACGCCATCTAGTCCCAAGCTAAGCAGAGCTTGTGTTATGGGTACTAGACAACTGATACGAATACATATATACTTTTTTTTTGTAAATACATACATATCATACATAGAAAACACCCAAACTCCGAAACAAATATTTGTAGATCATACAAACATTTGATCCGACCCGGGGATCGAACCCGAGACCTCATGATCACCAGTCGCACACGCCAACCGCGAGACCAACGAAGTATTATATTATTTTTAGTATGGAAGCTATTTGACTGATTATAGTGTCCACATATAGTCTAGTCGACGGGTTAACAGCATTTGAAATGAATAAAGCGTACGTTTTATCATTTTCACAGTAAGCATTGAAAGATTAATTAATTTCATCAAAATATTTTGAGACTCTACACCTAATATTGTGTATATTTTCTCATTAGACTGTTAAATTTATAGTTGAAAAGTTCGGTTTATTATCAAACATGTACAGAGAGAGAAAGAAACTTTCTCAGTATTAAATAGATTATTTTATGTATTAAGTTAGTGCTAATTACCGTATGAGAGCCCTGCTTCGGTACGAATCGTGAAAGCAAAAGTCGTGCTGGAGAAAATATTTCATCGCTTTTTATCAAATGAGTAAGGTTACCAGAGCAGAGAGAGTTTTTGAATTTGTCTCCATACAGGCAAAGGTAATCATAAATGTGCCTGATTAAAAAAATATAGAATGAGCTATATTCCTTATACCTACTTTCTGGAAATTGAAATGAGACCATCCAGAAAAACAAATTAGTAAAATCGGTTCAAAACGGTGGATGAAGAAGAAATATTTATAAAGTTAAATAACACGATGACACGTGTAGCTTAATAAAATTAAATCTATATATATAAAAGAGTAAGGTGACTGACTGACTGGCTGACTGACAGACTGACATACCCAGAGATCTACGCATAGCCCAAACCGCTGAAGCTAGAAGCCTGAAATTTTGCATGCAGGCTCTTTATATAACGTAAGTGAGCACTAAGAAAGGAATTTTTAAAATTCCACCCCTAAGGGGATAAATCAGGGGATAAAAGTCTGCGTGAGCGAAGCCGCGTGTAAAAGCTAGTTATAAATAAATCTTTCGAACATTGTTTTTTCAATACTTTATAAACCGGTATTAAAAAAAAGTCTCGTAAAAGATTATCTGTGCAGCTAATTTTAGAACTGAACTCTGTCTGAAGCTGATGCAAATTCTTATTAAATTACTTCGATCTTGGTTAACTGGTCTAATTTTTTAACCAACTTCAAAAAAGGATGAGGTTCTCAAATCGACTGTATTTTTTTTATGTTTGTTACCTCATAACTTTCAACTGGGTGAACCGATTTTGATGATAATTTTTTTATTTGAAAGCTGGTGCTTTTCGTATGGGCCCATTTCTATTTGGTCGTTCTTGAAGTCGGTTTTTTTTTGTTAAAATTATAAAATATTACATCTGATATGCATCTATTTATTAACATTATGTTTCAAATAAAGAGTTCCTCTTTGTTTGAAATAGGATTGTTTGTAAGGAACTCTTTGAATGAGGGTTGCAAAACACACGGTTCTGGTCTCTAACCAACAATCGCGAGAGGAGAAATTAACGATTCTCAACTAGAGTTTCAATCGTGCTGTCGCTCCCATATTGGGCTCTGCAACCATCTTTACTAATATTCTAAACGCGAAAGTTTGTAAGTATGGATGGATGGATGGATGTTTGTTACTCTTTCACGCAAAAACTATTTGGATTTGGATGAAACTTTACAGTAATATAGCTTATATATCAGAATAACACATATGCAACTTTTTGCCGCGATAACCGACATATACGCGGGCGGAGCCACGGGCAACAACTAGTACTAAATATTGCCATAGAGGCGCTGTCTAAATCATCTGAAAGTATGGAAAGGCCTATATATAATTCACTCAACATTGACATTATCATTACACATTTTTTTTGTCTTTGTACAATTTGAGTTAAATTTGGTTTAAAATATGTAGATGTAAAGAAATTTGAGGATGATACTTATATGTAACTAGTTTTTGGTCGCGGCTCCGCCAGCGTGTATGTCGGTTATCGCGGTAAATAGTAGCCTATGTGTTATTCTGATGTATAAGCTATATTACTGTAAAGTTTCATCCAAATCCGTTCAGTAGTTATTGCGTGAAAGAGTAACAAACATCCACCCATCCATCCGTCCATACTTATAAACTTTCGAGTTTATAATATTAGTAGGTAGTAGGATTGACTGCACCGCTGACCTACTGGTTTAAATGGTCGCCACGCCACTTTCAACTGAGCTGAGTGTTGTGGATTCTAACCCCACATTGGAAAACACTTTGTGTCATCCACAAATTCTTGTTTTGAGTCTGTGTGTTCTTTGCATCCGTTTTATGTAAGTTTGTAAAGTCCCCTGCGACGCAGGCAAAATTTACTACAGGAGTTGTCTTTCGCGAGATTTCTATTGTTTTTTTATGGTTTAGGGAGCAAACGAGCAGACGTATCGCCTGATGGTAAGCGATTACCGCCGCCCATGGACACCCGCAACACAAGTGCGTTGCCGGCCTTTGGGGGATTGGGAGGGGGATGGGGGGAAGGGTTGGGGTGTGGGCCTCCGGAATCCTCACTCACTCGGTGAAACACAGCGAAAGCGCTGTTTCACACCGGTTTTCTGTGAGGCCGTGGTATTACTCCGGTCGAGCCGGCCCATTCATGTCGAAGGGTGGCTCTCCCACGTTAGAGGGACTCCCACCCCTTTTCAATAGGTTATAATTCGTTTTAGTTATTGAAACCCAGACGCTGTCAGTCAATAACGGTGAGATGAACTTTGAGCCTACGGCAATTATGATAGTTTGCTAGAAAATAATCTTGTATACTACTATTGTCTGTATTACAAGGAAAGAGGATGAAGTAAAAAAATAATTATGTAATTCTATAAACCGGTTGTGAATCATTCCTTCATTTTTAAAGATTATAAAGTACTATTCTTATGTGAGGACTGAAATTTAATTAAACATTTGATGATAATGTGACTGAACTCATGAAGAAAATTCATAACAATTTATTTTTACTCAAGTAGAGACACAATAATTCAATAATAAAATACAATATCTAATAATTAATAATTAAATACAATATCTCGTTATATTCTCCTAAAATACCAGTGTTACATTTTTGTAAACAAATCACCTTCATAGCCTTTATTATTCCTGATATTATCTGTGGTCGGAAACTAGTTTCAACCGGTTTTACCTGAATATCAGTTTCTCCACAGACTGCTTGGTGTCGGACCTCCGCAACACTAAGGGTAAACTGAATTCGTAGGTGAACTAGTTGTCAGTATATTTGAGAGCACTGAATTCTTAATAACGATTGTCATAGATGTTCATGACAAAGACCAACGGCTCAACGGGCTCTACGAGTCACCTGTTCTGTGCTACGGGCCACGAGCGTGAATCACCGGCAACTTTCATTCTTCGGGCTGTTATTACATGCTTCTTGAAAGACAAACTTCATTACATATTTTTGGCTCGAGCAGAGAATCGAACTCAAGACCTCTTGATCAGCATTCGCATACGCTTACCACTAGACCAACGACAACTAGACCAAAAGAAAACTTAAAAAATAATAAATAAGTAAACATAAATAAAAATACGACGAAAAGTGAAAATCAAATAAACATTGTTTGTAATCTTCTCTGTTTATATAAAAGAAAGTCGTGTTAGTAACACTAACTCAAGAACGGCTAAACCGATTTGGCTGAAAATTGGTGGGGAGGTAGCTTAGAACCAGGAGACGGACATAGTATACTTTTTACAAAGTTTTTTTTTAATTTCTTTGCGGCGCGGCGGTAACCGCGGTTGTTGTTGTACAGCGTTGCTCAACTAGTAAATGTATAAATAGCACATATAATTAACACAATATTTCATGCAATACTGATGTAAGTTCATAAATAAACAGCTCACGAAGAGTATCTTTCATGTGTTAAATTAGGGTTATTTCGTAATTTATATCTATACCTATATCCTCTCACGCTGGGGAATCACTGTTTTTGTGAAGCTAACTTCATTGATGAATAAATATGGCAATTATCAAAATAAATAACTAGTCTAGAATAATAATAAATATTTCGGACATCTAACACACAATGCCATCTAGTCCCAAGCTAAGCAGAGCTTGTGTTATGGCTACTAGACAACTGATACAAATACATATAAATATATATATATACTTTTTGTAAATACATACATATTATACATAGAAAACATCCAAACTCCGAAACAAATATTTGCAGATCATACAAACATTTGGTCCGACCCGGGAATCGGACCCGAGACCTTAAGCACAGTAGCATACGCGCCACCGAGGTCGTTAAAATAAGATAAATGAATAAATATCACTATATATATTATAATATTATGATGCCTCGGAAAGCACGTTAAACAATCGCTTCCGGTTCCCATTCAAACGGGGTGGTTGGAACCCTGAAAATTTCACCAACAGTGTTTCTGCAGAACAGAAAACCGTGGGAGAGCGACGCTTCTGCATGAATAAGCTGGCTCGACCGGAGTGATACCACGGCCTCACAGAAAACTCAAAACTGGTGGGAAATAGCGCTTGCGCTGTGTTTCACCGAGTGAGTGAGGATACCGGAGGCCCATACCTCAACCCCTCCCCACTTCCCTCTCCCATCCCCCAAAGGCCGGCAACGCACTGGTGACGCCTCTGGTGTTGCGGGTGTCCATGGGGGCGGTAATCGCTTCCATCTGGTGATACATCTGCTCGTTTGCCCCATTTTGCATTAAAAAAAACTTCGATATCTCCAAGTATTTGGGGTGGGGAGGTCAGGGTTCAGTCAGTCGTATCGCAAGTAGACTTAAAACGGGCTCTAACCGAATTAGGGTAAAGACACGGCGAAAGGCATCAGCATGTAACTAGAAGACTAGTTATTCTATTACTTACGTAGATGCTACAAATCTTGCCTAAAGTTTGACATGATTTTATGTATGAAACTTTGATAAAATCTATACTTTAAGCTCTGTAATATTGGCATATTAATGTACTTCTACTAACAAAGTTTAAAGAACTACATTCATTTTTTAAACCCATATCTCATTCTATAGTATACAGTAAGCATTTAGGGTGAGATGTGCAAACGTAAAATAAAAAACTGTGATACTTGCAAAAATTACGTCACAAAACTTAGTTTCTAGAGCTACGGCCAAAAATTCACTTGTTTTTACAAGCTTTTTAATCTTTTTATAAACTTATAATGTACTTAAGTATGCTTGTATGTTCGGGTGGAATCTTGCAACTCAATTTTTAAAGCAGATATCTTGAACCGATTTTACTGAAATTTTGCAAGCATATGTATACAGCGTGACAATACTATTTTATAATGACATGGAGCTGATCTGATGCTGGCTCTGGAAGGTGGCCATAGGAACTCTGTAAAGAAACATCGCAACATCATTGAGTTTGGACTCGTTTGATTTGTCTCGAGACATTCCAGTGAAAGCTTGTTTTTAAAAAGCTTTGTAATTTAATTTATTTCCACACAGGACGGATGGCGAAGTCTTTTAAGTGGTCACTTTGCAGCCGTCAACTGCTCTAAGCGTTGTGTGTGTTCAAACCACATGAAACAAAACTGTTGTTCTTAGTCTTGGTTTCTGAAATAAAAACTTCTTTAGGCACGTTGAGCACTTATTGGGTGAATGAAAATCATGGAACTTGCGTCATCGTCACCGAACGCAAATAGTTCGATGATACAATTTTATTCACAAGTTACTTAGTTTTCACTTCTATCGGCAGTCCCCAAAGACTACCCACCTTTTTTTTGTATTCGCTTCATGTACATATGAAAATTCCTCAATGACACAGTATATTTTCATAGTGCAGAAGTAATGGAATAAAACAGAAACATATAGTTTCCTATATGGAAATAGAGTGCGGCTAAATCCGGTGTAACATTACTATTCTTTTTTCGCTTTAAATATAAATGATTAAATATTAACAATGACCTTCCCATTGTAAACTTAACAATTAAAAACCGGTTTTCTCTATTTTGAATGCCGAGCATGAACATAATTATGAATTTTTTATTAACAATAGTTAGCAGACAAAAACTGGTATGAATTTCCTAACATAACTTTATCTGTTTATTACTATTTTTGTTACATAATATGCATATATTTTAGTAAACATTTTTCATTCACAATATGTTAATCTCTCATTGTTTACATAAATGACTTTACTTGAATGTAGGAACAAAAGTTTTCTATGCGTCTCGATGAATAAGAAGAAAACTAAAACATGTAACCTCTGCCTATTCTTTAACGGCCATGGCTTACAGAATTTTGATTAAAATACTTCATCATCGTATCCGCCTGAACTAGCTGTTCCCAGTGTACCCAGTCACAGTAATCAGTGATCCAGATGCGAAATAAAACGTGAAGCATTCTAAGTACTTACAGTAGGATTTCATAAAAAAATGCCGTCGATATTGTGCTTACTATTGGCCTAGGATACATCACTAGTGGTTATCTGAACTAGTTCCTAGTAAATTAAAGTACAGAGCCAAGCTAATAATATATTTTAAAATATAATGAACTAAGATCCGGCTGCAAAATTATACATTCATCACGTAGTTACTCAAACTTAAAATTATACATTCGTTTTTGAATAGGACAACACTTTGGATAACAGGTTGCCAGTCAAAAAGTCCCTGCTAATATTTTAAATTAAAAAAGGGCATTTTTTTTTTAAATGTGATGAATGTATAGATTTCGCAGCCGGATCCCAGTCCATAAGGTTATTAAGAGGGGATTAACCACATATTTACATTTTTGAACTTTATAATGCTTGCAGCCAAACAGATTCAACAAACTTGTACCTACATGCCACATTGTAAATAATGAGGAACACTGTCGAGAGTAATTAACTGGTGTTGCTACTGCCCGCAAACTTTGATTGCACAGTGACCACTATACGATGGACCACGCCTCTCAATTTCTTTTACTGGAACGATATATAGGTACAGGGAGCGAGCTATTTTTCCTCTAAGATCGTTACACTTTAGAAACGTATGTTTTAGTAACTTATTTTTGGCTTCAGTTTTTATGTTCTTATTGATAGGAAAAAAACATACGGTTCTTTTGTATATTTGATTTGTTCACGATATCGTCGTCTATATTGACCGACGCGACCGTGAAACGAGTATTAAATTCGAGTATATACAGCATTGATTGCTGAACAGATTATGTTTTATGGTGTATATGTACTTGATTCCAAGGTAATTCAAATACTATTTTAAACTATTGTAACATTGTGTTTCATTAGTGTTCCTTAGCTAAAAAATTAAGCATTTTAGTTAAGAAACCTCATTTACTAATAAAACCCCCTTGCTAAAGAGAGTTCTAGGCCCAGCAGTGGACTAATGGTGGATGTTGATGAGGATGATGAACTAAGCTTATAATGGTTAAAGTATTAGCTTAACTACTCATACTGTTACGAAAATAATAAATTAAAGGTAATGAAAGAAAAGAAATACATAACAACAAAAAAAATATTTTTTATTTATTTTTTCACTATTAAAAAAAAGTATTAAAAGATTATATACAAACTTTTAACATGAGTCTTATGTACTCTTACTACTTTTACTATGTACTCTAAATAAAAAGTACCTACATCTTATTCAGGTGATAATTCTACGACACACTATTTATTTATAACAAAAATAAAATAGATAAACATTTCAAAGTGCTTAAGTACTCAAAAAATATCTATAATCTAGTTTTTTTTAAAAGAAATGCATGTCATTGGCCAAATTCTCGTTAAGTGCACTGATATCTAACATCAACATGTCATTGATATGTAACATAATGTTAATGCACTTTACCGATAAACTTAATTTTACAAAAATATAATACATTCTAAACTCTTAAACATATACACACAGCCATAATAAACTTCAAATTTAGAATCACAGGTGGGAACGTTAAAAATGAAAACATCACGCGCACGCAGAAAATACTTCTTGTTCGAGATAAAAATTTCGTCTAATGATATCTTTTATCTCCTTACACATTAACTTGTATGTTTTTTTATTTTGTGCCAAAAAAAGAATTAGGTCTTTGCGGCCAGTTCTGGGGTTTACGTCTCAAGTCTTCGTATTGTCTCCAGTTAAGATACCAAAAAGGTCTGTTGTCAATTGGCAGTTGGTTCAAACGATTAATAAGACCCCTATCACCTTTAGCTTCAATAGGTAGGTCCTCATCTTCACCGAATCTATTGGAAAGGGGATCTGTTTCTATGTCTGGATATCCGATTGGTTTCAGTCCGGCAAAGGATGGTCTTTGAGCATTCACGACGACCATAAATAAGGCAAATGCCAAGGGAAGCTTGCTGAATGCCATTTTCTGTAAAACAATAGAGATATTTTATTAATTATTTATTGAAGTCTTATTCCTAAAGAAAGCATCATTTTCTTTAAAAAAAACCTAAAAAATCAAGAAGGGCTAAAAATGTTTATAAAAACCAAAGACTTTATATAAGTATGGAACTGTATCACTGGACAATAATTAACTCTCATTTTAAATAAAACTTTTTGTATTCACATAAGCATTGGAATAACATATCAGGTTTTGAACAACACATCAATTAAAAACCAGTTACAAAAGACCATATCTAATAATAGCAATTTTTAAGTTATTCATAGTTGATGATATGACATGATGCGTTTTAATATATCTATTAATTTAATCGATCTGATACTAAACTAAACTACACAACGTAATAATAAAGTAATATTTACCATAATAAAATGTACACGTGTAAAGTAAATTATCAAATGCACAAAGTATATAAACTTATTAATTGTTTACAGCGTCTACCGGTTTTCTGTACGCACACTGTATGACTGTGACTTGATACAATAACGAAGAGCTTAAATGTAGAAGCCTCAATCTGCGAGTGTAGAGTTTAGAAGATTTAGATTTGGTTTTTAAAAGATATTTAAGTTTCAAAACAGTTGGTTTATATTTTTCGTTACATATTTGATGAATGTAGTAGTAGTAGAGCCACGCTGATTTCAGCATGAATGGGCCGGCTCGTCCGGGGCGGTACTACCCTCGCACAGAAAATCAACGTAAAATGACAGCGTTCGTGCTGTCGTGTTTCGTTGGTGAGTGCGAGACCGGAGGCCCAAATAGTCTAGTCAACAAGTATGGAACTTGTTGACTAGACTAAAAGATGCAGCAGCATCACTAGGCCGCTATGGTGCGGGTCGCCATACTGCATTGTCTGTATTCGCAGTGAATATGGTGACCGCCACTCTTGGATTCTGCTTATGCTTTCCATCAGGCAGAGTAGAGTCATTTTGGCGGACCAAACATAAAAAAAAAAAAAAAAAAAAAAATGTGGATGAAGCAAAAGAGGTATGCCAGGGTTGTGGTAAGAGAATATTAAGTATCTCTGGCTATCCCCCTGGGAAGTAAAATAAATATTTCGGACATCTAACGCACAACTCCATCTAGTCCCAAGATAAGCAGAGCTTGTGTTATGGGTACTAGACAACTGATACAAATACATATATACATTTTTTTTTGTAAATACATACATATTATACATAGAAAACACCCAAACTCCGAAACAAATATTTGTAGATCATACAAACATTTGGTCCGATCCGAGAATCGAACCCGAGACCTCTTGATCAGCAGTCGCACACGCCAACCGCGAGACCAACGAGGCAGTAGGTGTGATTTTAAATTTAAAGTTTAAATTAAAATAGAAATCTACGGGATTTCTACCATGTACCTTTTTGTTTGTGAGTATCCGATATTTCGGCGCTGTTGCAAGCGCCATGATCACGGAGTAACTCAGAGTTACTCCGTGATCATGGCGCTTGCAACAGAGTTACTCTGTGATCATGGCGCTTGCAACAGCGTCGAAATATCGGATACTCACAAACAAAAAGGTACAGGGTAGCAATCCCGTAGATTTCTATTTTAATGTTAATGACCATGAAAGTTTCAAACAATTAAAGTTTAAATATTTTCTAAAATACAATTGTAATGTAATTATTTATTTCAGAAAATATGAAAATCATTATCTGAATGTTTTAAATACATTGTATTGTTTTAAGTAATTTTTTATTTTAAATATTTTCAGAGTCTTTTTTCTGTTTTACTGTATGTTTCATAAATGTATACTTGAGTTGTGTGTTTGTGTTTTTAAATGATAAATATTTGCAACAAGCTTATTATTTTGATGTTTACCGCCAAAAACAGAAACACGGTGCCCAACATTTGTTGTCAATTTTTGTTGCCAACACAAAGAAGTTACAGAAACTTTTGTCACCAACACGTGTTGACAACAAAAAAATTGCCAACTTTTGTTCGGTGGATACTCGGCTTCATAAACCTTTTAAAATATCTTTGTTATTGACAATGAATAATCTAAAGAGTGATAATCAGAGAGCGTTCAAAACGCTTGAGTTGGCGCTTTTATCGCTCGTATCACGCTCGAATAGTTTTTGAATACTCAAGTCTCCACTCTAGTTGACTTTTAAAGGCAGAATTAATGGCTTGAGAATGTTAGTTAAAAGCTTATTCGGGGATCAAGAATGATCGTATTCGTGAATGTCGAGAATATGTATGTTTCATAAATAATTCATAAATCCTTTTTGTTATATATCGTGAAAGTTGCGCAGTACGATATTAAACTAAAATACATGATTCAAGAATTATAATAATAATGATAGTTAAATATTGAGAGATATGGAATTTCGTTATAAAGTTAATATTTAGTGCATGGCTAACTACTTCACTTAATCTCATCATCATCAGCCTATCGCAGTCCACTGCTGGACGTAGGCCTCTCCAATTGCGCGCCACTTGGTTCGATCCTCGGCTTCTCGCATCCAGCTCCTGCCAGCTATCTTGCGCAGATCATCACTCTACCCGGCCTGTGGACGTCCTACACTACGTTTGCCGAGACGCGGTCTCCACTCAAGAACCCTTTTATCCCAACGGTAATCAGTTCTGCGGCTAATAATGCCAGCCCATGGCACTTCAGCTTGCTAATCCTTCGCTATATCGATGACCTTGGTTCTCTGCCGTTCTCTCTTTCGTTCTCGTTTTTAATTAATTCTAAATCTTCAATACAGTACATACTTACTCACAAATTATAACAGTTCATGAGCGTAATGACTTTGAGTATTTAGTGCTTATGACTCACTTCAAAGCATCATAGAGCCCTTATATTTAAAATATTGTACTTAAAGATAAATATATGAATAAATCAGGACAGCACTTAGTTCAAACACTTCTAGTACATTCGTAAGCTTCTAAACGTAAAAACCCTCATCGTCTTCATGGCGTGAACTCAACTGCAGATTGAACTGACGTCACAGACGCGTTAGTTTGGAGCATCAATCAATGACCAGATTAGAAAAACTTGTTTTCGATAAGAATAGGAATAAGCAAGGTCTTTTATTTTAGTCAGAGGTATGACGTAGTAAGTATCAGTAACTTATGTCTGGCGAAACACACCCGTAGACTGAATAGTAGTAGGTTTTCCCTATGTTTATGTAATAATAGGTCTTTACCTATGAAATTGCCGTTTTGTATGCAATAAGTGAAAGTACTTATTTTTTAAAACTTTTTTATTTCTGTTATTCGAAGTAATCACCCATGCAATCGACGCATCTTTGCCAACGCATTGGCAGTTTATTGATGCCCTTCTTGTAAAAATCAGCTGGACGGGAGGCAACAAACTCTTCAAAGGCATTTTGTACTGCCTCTCGGGAATTGAATTTTTTACCCACTAAAAAGTTGTCTAAATTTTGGAAAAAGTAATAGTCGGTAGGTGCAAGGTCTGGTGAGTATGGCGGATGAGGGAGAGCTTCCAACCCCAGCTCTTGCAGCTTGGAGACTGTCTGTTGCGCAGTATGGGGTCGCGTGTTGTCGTGAAGGAGCAGTGGGGACGACCGATTGACCAAAGCTGGTTGCAGATGTGCAAGCTTCTCCATCATTCTCTCCAGTTTTTCACAGTACACATCTGCATTAATGCTCATGCCGTTTTGTAAAAAGCTGTGGTGAATCACACCCGCACTAGACCACCAAACAGTGACCATCACCTTTTTAGGGGTCATTTTTGGTTTAGGGCATTGCTTTGGTGCTGAACCAGGGTCTAACCAACTTGCTGAGCGCTTTCGATTTGTCGAACAGAATCCATTTTTTGTCGCACGTAACAATTCGTTTCAAAATTCCTTGATTTCTTTGTCTGTTGAGCAGCGCAAGGCAGGTCTCGACGCGTACGTTGCGCTGGCGATCGTTAAGGTCGTGGGGCACCCATCTATCAAGCTTTTTTACCTTGCCAATTTGTCGCAAATGGATCAATATTGTTTTGATGCTTACATTAGAAGCTGCTGCTAGCTCAGCTGTAGATTGAGTTTCGTCAGCTTCCACAATCGCCTTTAATTCATTATTGTTAACCAAAGTTTCCGGACGACCACGACCTTCATTTTTCAAGTCAAAATTTCCAGAACGGAACCGGGAAAACCAATAACGGATTGTGCATTCATTTGTACAGTTCTCTCCGTAAACGTTTTTGATGTAACGTGCCGTTTGTGTCGCGTTGGTGCCACGATGGAATTCATATTCCATAATTACACGAATTTTTAAAGTATCCATTATGACGAAAAATGTTCAAATGTAATGAAAATACAACGCTAATAAAAAAAAAAAAAACTGAGTTTGTAAATAGAATGTCATGGTTTTGAAACAAAATTAATTTGAATTTAAATTACAGAGCCATTACAAACTTTTTTTTATTTGAAATGACCAGTACCGAAGAACGGCAATTTCATAGGTAAAGACCTAATACATATTATTCTCTTTTTTTTTCAGTTAAATTTAGTATAAATAAGAATATTCTGCATTTGGAGAGGCTTATGTATAGCAGTGGGCTGCGATAGGCAGACAGACTGATGATGATAATGATGAAGAATAATCTCAAACAGTTGAGATAAATTGCACAAAATTTCTATAACAGACTATTGACAAGTCTATAAAAAAAGCTGAAAATTCTTGTATTTTAGTGATTCTGATGATTATTTTTGGTGTTTTTAGTGATAGAACTAAGTTCTAAATTATACTAAATATTAATAAATTACTTTGCTGACACTTGTGATATAGGGTAACATGATAATTTTTATGCACGTTTTATGCCATAATATGATCCCCTGGATCGATAAGACACATCAAATCGACACACACCGACATCAAAGCATTCACAATAAGTGAATGATGAATGCGACATGGACCATCGTAAAGTCAGCAAAATCGATGATGACAATAGATGCACGGGTAGATTTCTGAACAATTTCCTCGTTAAACTAAAATTTGAGTTTTAAACTTTGTATGGTACTCTAAACACTGAATTTAACAGGATTATAAACTTGTGTAGTCATACAAATTATTTCCTCGATCCAAATACAACTCTAGAGGTTCAAATTGATTAGGTATCATATGGTTTAGTTTGAAATATGAGGCGAAGCAGATCCTCAGAACTCGTATATGTTACTGCTGGGAGTAATTAATTGGAATGCTTGCTACCCAGAAAATTTTGATTACACTATGTGATGACCCTCGCACTTACCTAAATACCTATTAGAAAATATGGTCGCATTGAAGTTCGACCATATTTTTTTAGCTTTCTAAACTTCTCCTACATATAAACTTTAACTGTGCCAAATTTCGTACTCCTTGGTTCGCATAATTTTCGTAAAAGGGTTTAATATTTTTGCTTCACGTATTAATATATAGATATGTTCTGACTTGACTGAGTAGCCTCATCTCTGATCTGGAGCCTGGGGTCTATAATTAAACACTTCTTCTTCCTAGCCTTTATTATTTCCAAGATTAATTGGGGTCGGCTACTAGTTCAACCAGTTTTACCTGAATATCAGTTTTTCCACGGAGCGACTGGCATCGGACCTCCGCAACCCTGAGGGATAACTAAATTCGAAGGTTGAACTAGTTGTCAGCATGTTTGAGGACACTGACTTCTCAATAACGATTGTCATAGGTGTTAATGACAACCGGGACCGACGGCTTAACGGTGTCTACGAGGCACGGGCGGGATACACCGCCATATTCCATACTCCGGGCTGCTGTTAAGAATTTCTTGTAAGAAAAACCCAACAGCAGTCGGACCCGGGAATCGAACCCGCGACCTCTTGATCGGCAGTCGCTTACGCTAGACTCTAAGCTTGCGAGGCAGTCCTAGTAAATAAATATTACTATCATATATATTTTAAGAAGACCCACATTTCCAGCAGTGGATTCTTAAAGGCTGTTGATGATGAGACTGATGCTGTATTTATTTAAGAATGTTGTGCCCAAGCTAAGCAGAACTTGTGTTATGGGTACTAGATGACTGATATAAATACATTATACTTTTTTTTTGTAAATACATACATACATATTTTATGGCGGCTCGGGACATCGTGTGTGTCGATGCGCAGCATACAATTATATTATAGGTATAGGCATCAGCGTGGGACGTACAGGGGTGCGGGTGGAGGTCAACACATGGCATGGCATCTTCCTTGTGTGACTTATGTTCGTATACCTACTCGTACTACACATGCACTCATAATCTTGTCTACGTACAGTCAAGTTGATAATTGTTTCGTAACCTACTTGTTTTGTATTTTTTTTGGTTACTTGTTTTATTATTGGCAGTTGTACTTTTGTGTATTTTACTTAAACTTTTCAATGGTTACATATTTGATGTGTCGATTAAAATGAATATAATCTTCTAAGTCAAAGTCATTTATTTCTGTAAATAGGTTTTCACAAAAACTTCGAATTGCTAGAAAATTTATTAAATATAATTAGATTAATATTTGCCTCGAACAACATCTCAGAAATAATTCTTCGGTATATAGAATGATAGGAACCTAATCATGTTTTTATAAATTAAATACCTATGCCAAAAATAAGTATGTAATAATAAAGTATGTACTTAATAACAAAGTTCATGAAATTATAATTATATCCACTTATCTAATCGTTTTCGACTTAACTGTACCTGCATGGTGTGGCCTGCTTGCGCAGCTAACTTCAGAAACGCCATAAAGTTTGGTTCGGACTATACTAAGGAGTAAGAGCTCGTTATAAGAGTTTTTTTGTTACATAACATACGTCTGCTCTATTACTGGTTCTTTTTTATATTTTTTTTAATGTTTTAGCTGCGCCAAAATGACTCTGCTCTGCCTGATGGAAAGCATGAGCAGATTCTAAAAGTGGTAATCACCATCCTCAATGCGAATAAGGACATTGCAGCATGGTGACCTACACTATGGCCGCCTAGTGAGATGCTTTTTTACGCCCCGCTTAAAGGACCAGGACTCGGGATCATAGTGGGAGGGAAACACGTGCGCTGGAAGTGAGTTCCAGGTTTTGACCGCTCGGCACAGAAAGGACGAACCGAAGCAATGAGTACGAGATCGTATGTCTACCACTCTGAAGTGGTGACTTCCAAGGCCGGCACGTGTTGTCCTGTAGAGGAAGGGGGAAGAGGGGACCAGTTGGAAGAGCTCCTCAGAACACTCTCCGTGATACAAGCGATAGAGTACTGCCATAGAGGCGACATCTCTACGCAACTGCAGGGGCTCAAGGGACTCGGTGGCTTCAGAACTGTTGACAATGCGGATTGCTCGCCGCTGCAACCGGTCGAGAGTGTCAAACAGGTACTGTGCGGCACCATCGCAAAGATGAGAGCAGTAGTCTACGCACGAGCGAACCTGGGTCTTGTAAAGAAGACACAGATGCTTGGGCGAGAAGAACCGTCTCACCTTGTTTAAAACACCTAGCTTCCGTGAGGCCGCTTTAGTGACACTCTCAACGTATTCGCGTGGGTTGAGATCTCGGCAGATATCCATGCCCAGGATATCGAGCCTACCTTGTAATGCCATTTAAGTGTTCTGAAAAGTGGGAAGGGGAAGGAATGGAGACTTTATGGCAGAGAACGCGCACCCCTGTGTTTTCTTGGCGTTGAACTCGACCAGATTCTCACAGCCCCATTGAGAAATGCGGCCCAGAACATGGTCGAGTTGAACGACAAGCTCCTGTCGTTTTTCCTCGATATCTTCAAGCTTGGCTGTTGGATGTCCAAAATATCGTCCGTGAACTGTATTGTCGTCTGCATAGCAATGAATGTTGCCAAGGGCTAACATGTCATTGATATGCAGAAGAAACAGTGTGGGCGACAGGACGGAGCCCTGCGGTACTCCGGCGTTAATCGACTGAAAATGATCGTCCTTTGCGACGGAGGCCGCACCGTCGCAAAGGACTCTGATGCGGCGCTGGTGCAGGAATGCGGCAGCCCAGTTGCAGAGTTTGGGGGGCAAACCGAAAGCCTATTGTAGATATATAAATATATCTACTTGACACGAGTCATAATGTTTTTAGAATCATTGTTGTAATAAATTATTTAGTTATAAAGCCAAGATTAAAGAACATTGAATGACCTCGCTAGTAAAAATGAAAGAATACCAATAAAACAAAACATATATATCACTAACAACGAATTATTATTATATAAAAATTAAGCTTTTATCATCAAAAATAACCTTAAATTGACATACGACTGAAATTCAGTAGACAGTTTCAATCTTTTGCCTACTTGACATTTGAAATGTCATTCAAATAGCACCATTTAAAAGCTCTAGTGAAAACTTAACTTACTAAAATGTATATTTAGATACATAATACTATGCTACAATTCTATTTCACAGTCTTGTAAAAAAGTAACAACTTATAAACTAAGTCAATAATAAATGCTTCTTTAAGCAAAAAACAAGTTAATACACACTAGATAGTTTTTTTTTTAATAAATGCACATAATTGGCTGGCTGATTTGCTAAGCGCAGTCTAATGCTAACATATTTTTTTGACATTGGTACACTTTACTGATATCTTTACATTCATACATAACACACTACGAAAACCTTAGATAAGCATAAGCAAGCTATAAGCTAGCATAGCTTGCTTTATGTAAACTCTAAGACGAAAACATTTTAAATTTAGAATCACAGGTGGGATTGTTCAGGAACAAAAACATCATGCGCATATATAAAATACTCATTCCAGAATCAAATTTTCTTCTTTTGAAATTTATTTAGTGCCAATAAAAGAATTAGGTCTTTGTGGCCAGTTCTGAGGTTGACGCATAAAGTTTTCATATTGTCTCCAGTTCAGATACCAAAAAGGTCTGTTGTCAACAGGCAATTGGTTCAACCGATTAATGAGATTCCTGTCACCTTTTGCTACAATCGGTAGGTCTTCATCTTCACCGAATCTATTGGAAAGAAGATCGTTTTGTATGATTGGATATCCTATTGGATTCACACCCGCGAAGGATGGCCTTTGAGCATTCACGACGACTGTTAAGATGACGAGTGCCAAAGTAATCTTAATAAAAGCCATTTCCTGTAAAACAATAGAAATATCGAGTAAGGAATAATATCATTTTGTAGCCAAATAAAGTATCTTAAAATAAAGATTCAAATTATACAGTAGATTTCGAACAACACCTCAATTAACAACAAGTTATTTATTCAAGAATTAGTTACTATGTGAATTTACACATATCAAAAGTGTCTAGGGATCAAGCATTTTTATGCGGATTTCTTGAGATTGAGATGTGGCTTTGGCCCTGGCCTGCTCAGTCGCCAGACTTGAACCCGATTGAGCATGCATGGGATATGCTACAGAGAAGAGCTCTGCCGAATATGGAGGGTATCCAGTCGCAAGAAGACCTTTTTTTGTTGTTGCAACGAACATGGGCGGCCATTCCACAGCGTGATTTGGATTAACTCATTTTGAGTATGCCAAACCGATTCTTGTGTTGTTAGTGTTCGCGGTAGAAACACGGATTATTAATTGTTTAAGTTACTTAAGAAAATTTAAAAAAAAACTGTTATTTCAGTCTTTTTTTCGAACTTTAATGTTAGTGGTTCAAATGTCAAAAATCCCTTTATTAGGAAAATGGCAAATTTCTTTATTAATGCAAAGGTGACTTGGTTTATCGTTACTGTGACAAACGAAAACACTTTATTTGATGAATCCTTAAAGAAAATTTTAATTAATATCAATCAGGAGAAAAGTTATTTCAAAAATACACACATCAAAAGTGTCTAGGGATCAAGCATTTTTATGCGGATTTCTTGAGATTGAGATGTGGCTTTGGCCCTGGCCTGCTCAGTCGCCAGACTTGAACCCGATTGAGCATGCATGGGATATGCTACAGAGAAGAGCTCTGCCGAATATGGAGGGTATCCAGTCGCAAGAAGACCTTTTTTTGTTGTTGCAACGAACATGGGCGGCCATTCCACAGCGTGATTTGGATGAACTCATTTTGAGTATGCCAAACCGATTCTTGTGTTGTTAGTGTTCGCGGTAGAAACACGGATTATTAATTGTTTAAGTTACCTAATAAAATTTTAAAGAAAACTGTTATTTCAGTCTTTTTTTCGAACTTTAATGTTAGTGGTTCAAATGTCAAAAATCCCTTTATTAAGAAAATGGCAAATTTCTTTATTAATGCAAAGGTGACTTGGTTTATCGTTACTGTGACAAACGAAAACACTTTATTTGATGAATCCTTAAAGAAAATTTTCATTAATATCAATCAGGAGAAAAGTTATTGCAAAAATATATGTTGATCCCTAGACACATATGTTGATCCCTAGACACTTTTGATGTGTGTATATGTTGATCCCTAGACACATATGTTGATCCCTAGACACTTTTGATGTGTGTAATTTGAAGAGCTTTTGTTTTTGTTCATGTTTATTGAAGTGCTATAAAACCGGCCCATATATTATCTATAAGTAGCATCTTTTTATAATTAATTTGTAAATAAGAAATTTTGGAATAGCATTATTTGTCAAACAAACTATTCTAAAATTGAATAACATAATATTTACCGTAATAAATACGTGTCCACTTCTAAAATGATTTAGCAGAGTAAATAAATTTATTATTTGTTTTACGGCGACGGCGTCTACCGGTTTGCTCTTCGCACACTGTATAACTGTGACTCGATGCAACGGAGAAGTGTTTAAATATGCAAGCATCATTGCACGAGTACAGAGCTCAGAAGATTTAGATTCGGATTTTTATTATCGATTTAATACTTTTTACCAAAACTAGGTCGCCCAGTGAAAGTGAATCGAAATTCGACCATAACTCATATAATTTTATTTTTTAACTTGCTGCACTCCTCAAAACTCTCCTTCTAAACTTAACTGTGTCAAATTTCATGCTCCTCCGTTTGCATAATTTTCGTAAAAAGGGGTGGATGAGGAAAAATGTAAAAGAAGTGTACGTATGATATTAAAGTTAAAGCCCGAACTGCGGTAAATCCTAAGATTTTCACAACAAAGCCTAAGATTTCCGTGACCGTTGATGGTAAAAGTCTAAAATATTACTACGATTTACTTAGTAAATATTAAGATTTACCTTTAAAAACACCATACACTTATTATATTATATATATTGAAAGAAATATTTCACATAACATTTTATTCAATCATTAGCGTTAGCATTATTTAGCGGTAAGTCTAATGGTGAAAGCCCGAAAAAAATGTTGTTTATAACCGACTTCCAAAAGGAGGAGGTTCTCAATTTCATCGTTTTTTTTTATGTTTGTACACGGATTACTCCGTCAATTTGTGGACCGATTCTGAAAATTCTTTTTGTATTCGAAAGAGTATGCTCCCCATGTGGTCTCATGGCCACCATATCAGGATCTGATGATGGGATTCTGAGCAAATCGAAGGAAACCCTCAAATTTACGTGAGCGCCTGCAATGAAGTTACGAACAATTGTCTGCATGCCTTCATATTCTGTAGACATCATTTAATTTCATAATATATAAAACGGGTCCTAACGATATCAGGGTTTACCTCAGATAGTAAGTTTACCTCAAATTACTTGAATTATAGTAACCTATAGAAGATAGTGCATTTGAGATTTTATTGCAAAAAATTACCTGAAGTCCTTTCGATTCTATACAGTATGTATGTTGCCTTCAGTCGTATTTTTTCAAGTTATTTAGGTGAAATGATGACGAGAGACTTGAGAAAGACTAAAAAGCGTAAAATAAATTATAGCACATACTAATTAAGTTATTTGATACTTTTTAGTTTTTGAAGTCGGTTTTTTAAGCGAAGTTTTTTTTTATAAATTCTTACTTCTACTTTTTTGCAAATTCTAAGGTTTACTGCTAAAACCTAAGATTAATAAATATTCGGGCTTTTAGAGTACCATACATACAGTCAATATTCTATGATCTTCCTAAAATCACTACATTATTCCAGTTTTTATTATTACTTCCTGTTACATGTACTAACATCCTTTCTAAACTTTTAAATAACAACCTTTCTAAAGCTATTAAAATATCTTTCTTGTTGATGATGAATAATCTAAACAGTAAAAACTTGAGATTATTATAAAAAAACTTATATCAACACGATCGACGCTTTAACGCTTGGACATATTTGTCAACAACACGCAAAACGAAAGCCAAGCCAAAGCGATGGCAAAATCAAATTCCAGTTATAGAAAGGATGCATAATTAATTATATATTGGTTCCTTTAAAAAATCATGTCTTGTTTTGTTACATTTACTGTACGTTGCGAAGTTTATTCAGTGATTATTGAATAGGTACTTAGAGATAAGGACGAATGAATTAATATAATAATTATTTTAAACGCGTCTATAATATGCATAAGCTCATGAACGTAAAAACCGAACGAACGAACGAACTCGACTGCAGACTGAAATGACATCACAGACTTGTTTGTTTGAAGTGACGATCAATGACCAGATTAGCAAGACTTTAATTTGTTCAGAGGAGACAGTAAATAAAGGTCTTTTATTTTGGTCAATACTATGACGTATGCAAGTATTACTAACTTGTGTGTCTGGCGTAACACGCCCATATACTCAACAGTAGTAGGTTTTCCCAAACTACAGTTATGTTTCCAAAACATAGTTTATTTTATTTCCGTTATTTTTGATAGCTGCTGTCTTATATAATTTGTTTTATTTATTTACGTTACTGATATTGGTAGTCCAGTTATTAAAAGGTATTGATAGAAAAAAAAAACATGTTGCGTCGTTTTACAATGAACACTTTAAAAACCTATTGTTACGAAAAAAGAATATTATGCTACAGTGCGATAAATATTGGAGTGATATCAATGATTAACCTAGCGACCTCGGCGACAATTAAGGACTGTTATTTTAAGTGATAGGTATTGTGATTTCAAGAGTGTTTTTAATAAAGTCTTTTTACAAGTCTAATTGTTTATTTCTCAAATTCATCGAACCCTAACACGTAATACTATGATACCTGTATAACTCTACCATATAACACAATTTTAATAACAATTTTTTGAGTGATCTAGTCAGAGAAATCTCTAGATTTATATAATTTAGTAAACAAAAGTTTTAGTGAATATTACACTTTAATCAGATTCTTGAGTCTTAAATTGGTTTTTCCTTCAACTATTATGATATTGTGTTTCTATCTATTTGATGAATTGTATTGTATTTGTAGTTGAGGATAATTCTTCGATAACAAAGCTAGATCAATTGTATAATTTTTTATTTTTGTTTGTACCTACAATATGTTTTAATATACATTGCACATTTGAATCTTGCGTACTTTTTATTGGGTAGTCTAAGAGCTGTTCGAAGCATATCTATACTAATATTATAAAGCTGCAGAGTTTGTTTGTTTGAACGCGCTAATCTCAGGAACTATTGGTCCGATTTGAAAAATAATTTCAGTGTTGGATAGTCTATTTACCAAGGAAGGCTATAGGCTATATTTTATTTTCAAAAAATTAGGGATCCGTAAGAAAATAGCTATTTTGTAACCCAAGGTGTGAAATCGAAAACCTATTTTTGCGTGCGTTGCAAAAGCTATTGACAATAGAAGAAAATAATGTGTTACAGGTTTGTAGGTTCTATTACGATCTACAAAAAAGTCCGCGAGAGCATATATCTAACTATCATGGTTTAGTCACAATAACCGCTTTTGTGTTCAAAAAATAATGAAATCGTCTGAAGAAAGAAACTACGTTAAATGTGTATCGTAATATTAATCCTTATCTAAATTAAGCATTATGTTAAGTCAAGGGTATTTATGTAGAAGTAAAATACTGTTTGTTTCATCCCAATTCGACATTTCGTTTAGAAGTTATCACGAGTATAAGACGCTCGCGCTTATCTCAGGAACCGCGGGTACGATTTGAAAAATTATTTCAGTGTTGGATAGTAAATTTATTGTGGAAGGCTATAGGCTATATATCATCACGCTAAGATCAATAGGAACGAAGCACCAATGAAGAATGTTTCAAAAACGGGGGAAAATTTATCACGCTACGAGCAATAGGAGACGCAAACAACGTTGCGTAGGTCAGCTAGTTTGAATCTAATTGTGCGTACCCTAAATCTTTAGAGCTTACGTGCATCCTCTCAATGATAAAAATATAAATTGAACCTCACTTTTGAATAAGTAAATACTCTCCATACATGGAGAGTATTTACTTATTCAAAAGTGAGGTTCAATTTAATTTAATTACCAGCATCAAAAAAAAAAATTAAGTTACAACTAAATTATTTTTTTGATGCTGTAGTAGAAATTTTCTTAAACCACACTAACGATTTATAGCGTCGTTGGTAAACCACTGACTACCGCCCGCAATATTTAGCCTAGTCGCACCACAACAAATAGGTAAGTATAAATATTAAGCGTGAATAAAATAATAATGATCATATTAAGTTAAGTGATAAGCAGCTTTCTACTAAGGTAACATTTTACTGCCTCGGTGACGTAGTGGTAGCGTATGCGACTGCTGTGCTTAAGGCCTCGGGTTCGATTCCCGGGTCGGACCAAATGTTTGTATGATCTGAAAATATTTGTATCGGAGTTTGGGTGTTTTCTATGTATAATGTGTATGTATTGAAAAAAGAAAGTATAATGTATTTATGTCAGTTGTCTAGTACCCATAACACAAGCTCTGCTTAGCTTGGGACTAGAAGGCGTTGTGTGTTAGATGTCTGAAATATTTATTTATTTATTTGTACGTTTTTTTTAATTTATTGTCTAATATAAAGTTCATACATGCATACAGTTATCCATTATATACCACACAAACCATCAAGAGTTTATTCGTGGTATACCAGACACATCTCGGTTACAATAGATTACATATCTATAAAAACAATAAATATTATTATACATATATTATTATTATATATATAGTTGACTATCAGCTAGACAGTAAATCGTTTACCAAAACAGTTTTACAATTTTTTTATTCATCTTGCTACAGGTTTCGATAGGTATGTTGTTCAATATACGGGGCAACATGTGTTCCCACGTCCGCGTCCCATATGCATTAGTACGCTTAGATATTCTATAAGTAGGTAAGTTTGGCAAGTGACGTAATGACTCCAATCTTATATTTTTCTTTAATTTAGCAAGGTTGTGGTATTCCTCACCCAGTACACACACGCTCACTTTATCGAAAACATTTAATATTTGACAGTGCTTATATAGGCCACATTCGTCTTCTTTAAATTTTACTTTAGTTTTTCTATGTACTATTGTTTTTAAGATTCTTAATTGTATCTTATAAATGTTTTCGAGGTAGGTCTTGTATGTGCGCCCGTTACTACCTAGTCCGTAGCTAATCACGGAGTCGGCAAGTGCGAGGTACATGATTCTAAGGCCCGTATTTTAAAAGGCGTCTCAAGTATCCGTTGAACTCTGATCAGCTGAAACGAGTTTCAAGTTCTCATCAAATCTCAAGCGTCTCTCTTATTATAGAATGAGAATTGAGTTCTACTCAGCAGAAACTAGTTTCAATATCTAATCTCAACTCACAGTATGTTCTCAGTTACGTTTCTGCATTATTGAAATTATTGTTCCGTATCACGCATCAAATTATAATAAACAAAATATATTGAACAAACATAATTTATATATTATTGGTTATTAGTTTATTTGAAATACACTATTGGCTAGTGTATCAATGTAAAACATAATAATAACAAGCAACTCGCCCTCAACTAAATTTTAAAATATTAAAATAAAAATGGTTAAATATTACCTATAACGGAACGTTCAAATTGTTATCAATACTTGTCATGTTGAAGTGTCAAACTATGTTTTGGGTTTTAAATCTACAAAATTAATATATTTTTGTCATAAATCCATAGGTTGTAGGTGATATTAATTGAAACAAATGGTTAAATATAAGTATTAATGGTTAATATTAAATGTTTTAAGTGTATTGAATATAAAATAATGTTAATTAAAGTGAATTGAAATGTGTATGATAAGTAATTCTTTCGTAAATAAAGTAAGGTAAAGTAAATTTTTCGTTGTTATTCAGAAACATCATTATAAAATATGTTAGTTTCCCTTAAAACGCCTTAGAAATTATCACTTGAGACTAGATTGATCTTGTCTCAGGTAAACAGAGATCACATCTGTCAAAATCTACTCCTGAGAGGAGATTTTGATATAAACATCGTTCTAAAATAAGCTGTTCATTGATCGTTGCTCAATTGATTAACGATCAGTGAATCTTGTCTCAAGAGACGTTCAATAATAAAATCTCTTCTTAAAACTAGTTTTAAAACTAGATTCACGACTGAGACGCCTTTTAAAATACGGGCCTAAGTGTTTTATACGGTAATTTATACTTTAGCACATATCATTTGGATAGAACGGATCTCAGTCTACTACATACGCTATCAATATAAGGCCCCCAGTGGAATTTACTATCTATAGTAAGGCCCAGATACGTATGCTGAGACACTAACTCTAGTGGTTGGCAATTGCATAGTGTTCCTGTCTGGTGTAAGCACGAGTGTTCATGAGCAACAATGACTGGCTCACAGAGCGATGTCAAGTAAGGTGAATGTATATGCATCATTTTCGTTTTATTTGCATTAATCACTAGACCCACATCGTGGGCCCAGCCACACAATAGATCAAAGTTGCGCTGCATAACCCTCTGCGCCTCACGTAAGTCTTTATGAGCAGCTATCAGGCATGTGTCATCAGCAAACTGATAAACCGATCCCTCAGTGAATTTATTACACATGTCGTTCACATATAACAAGTATTCGTTCAAGACTCGAACCCAGTGCCGTGCCTTTGTCGGTTAGAATCATGTCAGTTATGGAATCAGGCGTTACTTTGCGGAAATCCATGACATTAAATGCTAGAAATAGCTTTAATTCCGCGAGACAAATATCCAGGTCTGAAAGCAGGGCACTAAATAACACTGGTAAGCTAACTGGTCTTAAAAAAGGTAAAGTAAAGAAACAAAGAAATTTGAACAAATACATTTATTATAGTTCTTAAACAAAAAGGTTTACCATGAAACAATACTTTTGTAATAGCGTGCAATATTTATTAGTCGGTATCAGTATTCATTCAAGTGATTTAAAATGTTCGCTCAATAATATCATCGAAACAATCTAATTGAAACAACAGTTGACAATGTGTCTGTAAATTTTACGTTATATTATATAGTCTAATATAAATAAATTTGAAAGTAAAAATGAACTACAAAGTTACAAACATAGGATCTCTTGTAAGCAACAAAAAATACAAACTAATTTAATTTTTAAATAAATGCATGTCATTGGCTGAGTGCTTCGCTAAGTGCACTGGTATCAATGCATAACCAACATAATTTCAATGTCAGTGCACTTTACTAATTAACTTACAAAAGGTTTCCTAAATTTAATTTATTCAAACTCTTACACAGCCACATAACACTTTAAATTTAGAATCACAGATGGGCACGTCAGAAACGAAAATTTTAAGCGCACGCACATAGTCTTTTTTATAGAATCAAATTTCTTACAAAATTGTCTTTTATGACGCATTTATTTTTTCATTCGTATCAATGAAAGAATTTTCTCTTTGTGGCCAGCTCTGGGGTTTGCGTCTTAAGTCGTCATATTGTTTCCAGTTCAAAAACCAAAAAGGTTGGTTATCTAATGGCAGTTTGTTCAATCGATCAATGAGACGCCTATCACCTTTAGCTTCAATAGGTAGGTCTTCATCTTCACCAAATCTGTTGGCAAGGAGATCGTTATCTGTTTCTATTTCTGGATATCCAATTGGTTTTACGCCAGCGAAGGATGGCCTTTGAGCATTCACAACGACTACAAAAAGGGCGAGGGCCAATATTAATTTACTGATGGCCATTTTCTGTAAAACAATAGAAAAGCAAAGTTAGTTAAATATTTAATTTTCACTAAATCACACTAGAAAATAGCTCAATATAGACTAAAAATCACAACATTTACAGTTGCTACACGAATATTGAATCACATCGTCGTAGAACATTCTAATATTTTTTAAAAGAAGATGGTTAACTAAGAAACATAATCAAACACATCAGGTTTTGAATAACACTTCAATTAAAAGCAAATTACAATTTGAAAAAATAATGGCTATGCGGATACTATTCATAGACGTTTTTGTACATGATTAAAGCGCTATAGAACCGATAAAATAACCTCCAAAAGTAGCCATATTATATAATATAATTTCCGAAATACACCGTTCTAATGTTAAAAAATAACAAATAAGGTGATAATTACCGTAGGAAACACGTGTCCACGTCCAAAACGATTTATGTAAGTAAACTTATTATTTGTTTACGGTGTCTACCGGTTTGCTGTACGCTCACTGTATGACTGTGACTTGTTACAATGCAGAAGTGTTTAAATATGGAAACCTCATGTATGAGTGCAGAGCTTGGAATATATAGATTTGGTTTACAATTATCGAATCCAGGTGACTGATATTTAGTGGTAATTCATCATTATAGATAGTATTTTTAATAATAAAAATACGTAACATTTATTTTTATATTGTTTTCAAAATCTAGTATCTAATAAAGGCAAACTATTTATAAAATATCAATCATTGTCTATAGTTTATTTGAAAATAGGATTGAGGATCTTTAAAGTATAAAAATCTTGTTGTTGTCTTTTTTTTAAAAGAAAGTTGAAATAAATGTTATACTCAAAGACCGAAAATGCTCTTTTGATCGATGTAACTGCTCACATTGAGTTGTGGGAATTAAGAAAAGTTATGGCACTTTTAGCCCTAGTAAGTAGGTATTACTAATCTCGATGCACAGATTTTTCGGCTACAGTAAAACTGAGCATTGAAATCAGTCAAGTTGGATGCCTTATTGCTGAAATATTTCGTCTCAATTCTCAAAAAATTCACTTGGACCACTTACTACACTATTATGTATAGGTACTTATAGATGACTTTGCAAATAAACAAATGTGACTCATTCGGACACTTCTGATAGATTTGCAAGCTTCTTGCTTCTAAACGTAAAAACCCTGCTTCGATACTTTGCAAAGAACTCTATGGCAGACAGGGATGACGTCATAGGCGTATCAGTAGCATCATTCGATAACCAGACTAGCAAGACATGTTTTTATTAAGAGTAGGCGAACGAGCAGGGTCTATTTATTTGGTCAGGGGTGTGACGTTTCAAAGAATCAGTAACTTACGCCTGGCTTTACCATAAGATCAACAATTGTAGGTTTTCCAAAACTATGTTTCCGTAATGCAGTAGTAAGTTCATAACAGTTACTTCTTATAGTATAGACTTGTAGGTACTGTTTTTTTTCTGATTGTATAATCTGCAAATATTTGTTTCGCAGTTTGGATGTTTTCTATGTAAATACTTTTATGTATGTATGTATCTATGTATATAATTTACTTTCCTTTCTGTAAGTACATGCATAATTATATGCATGTACTTACAAAAAAGTAAATTTGTATTTATATCAATTATCGAGTACCCATAACACAAGCTATGCTTAGTTTGGGACTAGATGGCGTTGTGTGTTAGATGTCCGAAAATATTTATTTATTTTCATAGTCTCACACTCTTTATAATTTTACGATCTAAGGTTTAACTTTTAACATAATGGACTTGACAAAAAATAAGTTGTAAGTCCATATTTGCATACATAAACATGTAACTGGACAAGTTCAAGTCAAACAAACTAAATTAAAAAGCTTATTAAAAACAATCTTATACTGAAATGCCTCGAGACGAATTAAACGAGTACAAACTCGATGATGTTGCGACGTTTATTTACAGAGTTCCTATGACCACCTTCCAGCTCCAACATCAGATCAGCTCCATGTCATTATAATATTATATTATCACGCTGTATACATAAGCTTGCAAAATTTCAGCAAAATCGGTTGAAGATATCTGCTTCAAAATTGAGTTGCAAGATTCCACCCGAACATACAAGCTTACATACATACATTGCAAGTTAATAAAAAGCTTGTAATAAAGTGAAGTTTCAATATTTCTAGAAAAGTCCATAGGAAATTACACATTTGTTAACTAGGATACCTAGAAACGATCTTGAAATGGTCTATATGCGATAAGCCTTTAAAGCGTGGTTAATTTTGCAATATCAAGGAGTTGCTGTACATCAATGTATAAAGTAGGACTTATGCCAGAGGCATGCAGAACATTTTCAAGTTGAAAAAGTAGTAGTAGTTATGGCTTATTTGTTATTACTAACATAATGTATACTCGTATATTAACTCAGATGTCTGCATGCATAATGTACATCGTCTTCACCAAGAAAAAAAGTACAGATTAGAAGTGACGCCCTTGTTGACTCGTTATCAAGGCGCAAGGCGTAGGTACCGCGCAGGCGTGTGGTGAGTTAGCCGCCACAGGCATTTCCAAGTCTACCTGGTGTTGCAACTAGTTTAACCTTCGAATTTAATTAGCCTTCAGGGTTGCGGAGGTCCAATGCCGCTTCGAAGTAAAACTAATATATATTCAGGTAAAACAGATTAAACGTTAGTAGCCGACCCCAAATAATCTTGGGTATAATAAGGGTAGGAGGTGAAGAAGATTATTTATTTAACACCATGCTATAACGTCAACCATAGTTCACCTATTATGATATTAATAACAAATAAGATTTTTCTGGAAAGGACTACAAGCGAGCGTCTTCAGAAAAAAAGGATAACAGTTTATGCTAAAAACATAATTATATAAATATGTAGTTAATTTGATATCTTTGTAGTAAACATATGTAAAGGGCAAATATTTTCTACATATTTGACCGTAGGTATTGCACATACATAATGCACTTTGACTTAGTTATCGTGGCCAGTGATAACTAGATGCGCTCTTATACATAAATGTTTATTGGTAATTTAGTTGTAGGCTATATTTATATATTGTTACGAATAATAATCTTTAAGCCTTATCTGCGCACACAAATGCACACACACTTCTTATCGATCTCCTGAAACAAGGAATAATGGACCTTATTTCTATTTGCTTAGTGTCGGATATCGATTGGTTGTTGCCCAATTATTATTAACTTTGATTATTTTTATTGGCGTTTTTTGGAGACGACTCTCGGCTGTTATCGTCGTTTCTAGAAATGGAAGAATAATGATTAGATGAGTATAAATAGAGCGTCTCGCGGGCCGCAGGCAGTTCAGTTCAGGCGTATAGTAGCCTCAATAACCTTGAGCGTCTGGGCGGAGCTAAACGCATAGTATCATATCTGCACCGCACACATTCATACCTCCGTATCGCACGCGCTACTTCAAAACGATGATCAAAGACTAGGGAGCGAGACAGACATGCGCGCTTGTCTGACGTTTTTGCCTTAACTTCAAAACATAATTATAAATGGTTAAAATGTTGACATAAAAAAGGGGTATTTCTAAAAGTTTAGTAAGATTTAAAATTAACACATTTTATAATAGGTACGCACTAAATACGAAAAAGTATGTTAAATTAGACTAAAAACCATACAGAATTCGAAATACCGATCCAACTATACATATTTGATAAGAGAGGTAAGAAATCTGGTAAAATAAATTAATTCATTTTACCAGATTTGTTTGATTGTAGAAAAAAGTAAAAATTATCATATTTCTGAAAACTTCAAGCATGTTTAAATAAATTAACAAGTAAAATTTTAACAAAATAAAACCGACTTCAAGGTTCAACTCGATTTTTCTTGGATGCCATAATCAGATCTTAGTGTCCTTATCATGGTACCACCGTTGGGATATCTCCTTTCCATTAAAAAAAAGAATCATCAAAATCGGTTCATAAACGACGAAGTTATCCCCGAACACACATTAAAAAAAAAATATGTACGGTCGAATTGAGAAACCTCCTCCTTTTTTTTGAAGTCGTTTAAAAAGCTCCTCCTTTTTTTTAAGTCGGTTAAAAACAGGTAAATGCGTTACGTGTCAGGTCACCCATAGAATAAGGTTCCGAAGTCACCTGCAATGTCTACAAATTGAAATTAAATCGTGTCGAACAGATAATTATCATGAATTTATTTTTAACTAGCTGAACCCCGCGGTGTTACCCGCGGCTATCGTCTTGCCGCGGGTAACGACCTATCACTGAAAGTCCCGTTAAAATCGGTCCAGCCGTTGCAGAGATTACCCGGAACAAACAGACAGACAGACAAAAATTGTAAAAAAAATATTTTGGTACATGTATCGTGTATACATATGCATTTATTAAAAGCGGTTTATTTAATATTACAAACAGACACTCCATTTTTTTTTATTTGTAGAGATTTTACATGTACGTTGGTGCAGTGATAGCTTACGCGACTATTGTCCATGAGGTCTCAGGTTCGTTTGGGTGTTCTAACTTTCATGGTACAAGCTCCACTTAGTTTGAAACTAATAGACGTTGTGTGTCAGATGTCCGAAATATATATTGATTATTATTTTCAAAGCTTTGTATGTGAGTGTGTGTATTTTACAAGTTAGACCTCTATACTCTTGAACTAACAAAGGTAGTTATCTAAGCCATTATAGTTAATGTGGTCCGTCTGTTTTTAGGTAATAGTGCATTACAATTGCGCGAGGCGGACTTTATGCCACATGGTATTATCTCTCAGTCAACATTGAGTTGGTTCAGTAAGGGACAAGGCAGGTACCTATCCTATCATACAATTGTAATAAGAAAAAGAGATAAGGGAAGAAAAACTTTAATTTATCGGTTTTTAAGTAACAATAATAATATTAATGCTATATAAAATGCATACACGGATACACATATTAATATTTAAATATGATAATAAATAAATAATAATTATAAAAATATTTGATATATAAATATATTATAATAGTTCAGACAGGGATTTTTAGCCAACCCACCCGCGATATAATATTAAATATGATATATTAAAATACTTTTCATCTAATAAACAGATGGGTGAAGGGCGTTCCTAATTGTATTCTCTACTAATATATTACTTTTTTGTAAATATGTAAGTAGATACATATTATGCATAGAAAACAGTCAAACACCGAAATAAATATTTTCAAATCATACAAATATTTAATCCGACCCGGGAATCGAACCCGAGACCTCAAGCATAGCCTGCAGTCGCTTACGCTACCACTGCGCCATCGAGGCAGTCAAAACATCAAAAAGCATCCAAGCGCACGATCACTTTGAGTCCTTTGCAGCGAGTTAGTCTCTAATGCACACTAACCCAGAAAGTACCTAAATACTTACACAAACACAAACGTCTAAGCATAGTTAGTCGATAGCGTGAGCAGAGCAGCGAGCGACACAGCCTTCCCGTCTGAATGCCAACGCACGACTGCCGCCTGCGCCCCCACAGAGACCCGCTGTACTTTTAATTTTGGGAATCGCAATATTGATCATTTTCTTTACAAAATATTGATTGATTTAAATATGAGTAATGCCTAGTTTATAGCTAATTCAACCACCAATATTTCTGTGTAAAAATATTTTTTTGCTTCAAAGCCGTTTAAAAGCTTTAGGCAAAAAAGCGAACAAAATAGAGTGTTGTTAAATATTTTTTTATGGCAATACTATTTATCGTATGTAAAAAATTAAACCTATATATTCTTGCACATGAATCTGCCGTAAACATATATTTTTTTCGAATCTTTTGATGCAGCTGTCAAGGAGGAGTAGTCTTTAGAATGCAACCATTTTTACGCATCTGAAGGGAGGTAGGCCCTTCAGTTTGAGCTATAGTGAGATAAACATCGAAGTGATATCAGCGATCACACTAGCGACCTCGGCGACCTTTAAGGATTGTAACTCAGAGTAGTATTGTGATTTTAATAGAGGTTTTAATAAAGTCTCCTTAACACGTCAAAAGGCTTCTCTCTCAAATAAATCGAACCCTAACACGTAACAATATGTATATTTATAGGCAATGCTCTAAACTGTGTATTTTTTCTTTATAATGTTTACAATGATCATGTTTGTAACGTATCACGGTTTATTAAAAAAACAGTTAATACATGCTGATAGACATGTACATGGGTTTTTAAAAGGTAAATTTAAAGGTCAATAGAGATCATATTATTATAACTTTTACAAAAAATAAGTATTGAAAGCTATTATCAAATGCATTAAATGTAAGTGGTTTAGATAACTATCATATTCAATGTGCGGCTTAAGTTTTCAGAATAAGTGACAAAGCAGATTAAATAATTTTGTTTTTGGCGTGGTGAGAATTGCCGTGGTGACGCTCGCCGCCTAGCCATACCGAAGTCACTGATGAAAATAATTGAGATGTCGCGATTTCAAATTTTTTTTTTTTTTTTTTTTGTATTTTGTATTTAATAAAAATGAATATTAATGTAATAAACAGTCATTTTATTTTATGGAAAAAGTGAAAAAAACTCTGATAACTTATACAAAACAATTACAATGTTTCACATCTGCCAGGCGTCTCGTGACGACACACTTTTTTTTATTTCATTATATTGATTTTTAAGGCTTTGATATCCTTCGGGTTGCATTTGTAGTACAAATACATCGGTACAAATTACAAATGTTGTACCCAAGTGGAGCCTTCACACGCTCTTTTAGTTAGAAAAGATGATTATCATCTCAATAAATATTATAATCTCTTATTTCAGACACTTTGATAAATTAAAAACTTTAAAGTCAGATAAGAAACTGCCAACTGAGTTACAAATTCCTCTTAAATACTTCATCCAGCTCAAAGTTGTGGACGAACTAAGACACTATCATTCAAAAGTTTAATTTAAATGATGTAGCTGTTTGATTTTATTTTTCTACTTAAGCTAATAAGTATAATGGGAGCTGCTAGATTTATTTAAATCTGCACACTTATATAAGAAATTACTTTTGTTAGAAAGTTACCAAGTTAAAGTTGTGGAATTGCCTTGGGGTTTTGGTCCTAGAGCTGGTACCATTTTTTGAGTAGGTATTTGAGGCAAGCTGAAAACTTGTCACAGTCCTCTCCTATTATGCCCCAACACACAACTGCAGACCTGGCTGGTGAGTAGCGGGGCTAAATCAACCCCCCCCCCTCTGGCGAGGTCACGTGACTTACAATAGCCATGGTATAACGATATACTTCGCCAATCGCCAGTTATAGCACTCTGAGTAACAGTGCTCACGTAAAAGACACAAGCCTACGTCATCATCACTATCGCTGATTGTCAAAAATTTGCCCAGGTACTTACCAGCCAGGTCTGCAGTTTCGTGTTGGGGTATTAGGAGGGGTGTGTGACAAGTTTACAGCTTGCCTCAAATACCTACCCAAAAATGGTACCAGCTCTCCTACTATTTTATTCAATTGTACATTCAAATTAATTACAGCAAGTTTCATTACACCGTCGCTCACCAATAAATACACACATCAAAAGTGTCTAGGGATCAACATATGTGTCTAGGGATCAACATATATTTTTGCAATAATTTTTCTCCTGATTGATATTAATTAAAATTTTCTTTAAGGATTCATCAAATAAAGTGTTTTCGTTTGTCACAGTAACGATAAACCAAGTCACCTTTGCATTAATAAAGAAATTTGGCATTTTCCTAATAAAAGGATTTTTGACATTTGAATCACTAACATTAAAGTTCGAAAAAAAGACTGAAATAACAGTTTTCTTTAAAATTTTATTAGGTAACTTAAACAATTAATAATCCGTGTTTCTACCGCGAACACTAACACAAGAACATCGGTTTGGCATACTCAAAATGAGTTCATCCAAATCACGCTGTGGAATGGCCGCCCATGTTCGTTGCAACAACAAAAAAAGGTCTTCTTGCGACTGGATACCCTCCATATTCGGCAGAGCTCTTCTCTGTAGCATATCCCATGCATGCTCAATCGGGTTCAAGTCTGGCGACTGAGCAGGTCAGGGCCAAAGCCACATCTCAATCTCAAGAAATCCGCATAAAAATGCTTGATCCCTAAACACTTTTGATGTGTGTATATTAATTTAGCAACTAGAATTTCGTTGGTTTATGAGTATATGCCAGCATTGTGTGTTATACACTTGAAAAGCGTATTAAAAATATTTGTGATCCTACAAGCTATAGCCTAAGGCTCCGCACGCATATATGTCACGATTAGTAGCTTAAATTACTCATTTATATTGTAACTTCCAAATAATTATTTAGGTGTGAAAGGGTAACATACAATTCAACTAACATTAGTTTTCATAATATTATTGAGGACAAGATAAGTCTTGAGGATATTTTAAAAAGAAATTCCAAGTTTCAAAGTACAGTCAAGCATTAATTGGAATCGTGTGTTTATTTAACGTACCTATAAGTTATAAATATAGAAGCATATTATTCCTTTTTGAACTATATTATTCCAAAGTTAAATGATAATCTGATATGTGTTGTTACTTCCTCATATAGGCCATTCGTTTAGATAGTGTCGGTGCACCCGCACGCAATTATAGTGGTTATTATTGTGAAATACGAATATAGGTATTAGTTTATACAACGACGTAAACTGACAAATCATATTCGCTTTTACTATCCGCCGCAGGCGGGTCCTTGGATTTTGTGGCGGCTTGTCGCACGTGCGACAGCGACGCGATCAAGATAACCATATCTAAACGAAATGACTATACACAAGTTTACTTCAAAATTCAATGACACATGTTCCCTTTTATATAATGTGCAATATCACGACATCTGAGCAAAGTTCAACTGAAATAAATAATATCAACTGTAATAGCGAAACTATCCGAATTATTTTCTTGCCATTAAATTGTATGAAGCAAGCTTTGTTTCAAGCTTTGGATGGAGCTTTGTAGTACATAATTGTAAAAACCTATTACTTACCTTATTATTAGATTACCTGGTCTAATTTCTATGAGAACTAATTGAGTTTATTTTTTTGGTCATTTCACGAACCAGTATAACTTTAACTATTGTTGTTTAGACACTCCGATTGGAGACAGATCAGGTCACATAGGATTGCTTTAACTTTTTGTGAACGTTTCTTCATAATTGTTTAAACATTACATTGTGTATATTATATGCACTATAGGTGTTACTAAAATATAAAAGATTGTTATGGATCTAATTTATGGATTGATAACGAAATAAAGTATAATAACACAAAGTCGTACAACACTAACATTTTAAAGAAATTATTAAAATATATATATATATATATACTTTAGGAAATCTTTACTTTGTACGTTACTATTTTCGCTGACGTTAAAGATATTGTTACGAATAATAATCTTCAAGCCTTATCTGCACAAATACATACACACTTCTTATCGATCTCCTGAGGCAAGGAATAATGGACCTTATCTCTATATGCATAGTGTCGGATATCGATTGATTGTTGCCAAATTATTATTAACTTCGATTATTTTTATTAGCGTCTTTACGAGACGACTCTCGTTTTTTATCGTAGGTTCTAGAAATGTAGGAATAATAATTATATTAGTATAAATAGAGCGTCTCGCGGACCGCAAGCAGTTCAGTACAGTTTGAGCTATAGTGAGATAAACATCGAAGTGATATCAGCGATCAACCTTTTTTTTTTTTTTTATGTATGGCCTGCCAAAATGACTCTACTCTGCCTGATGGAAAGCATAAGCAGAATCCAAGAGTGGCGGTCACCATACTCACTGCGAATGCAGACAATGCAGTATGGCGACCCACACCATGGCGGCCTATGCTGCATCTTTTAGTCTAGTCAACAAGTATGGAACTTGTTGACTAGACTATTTGGGCCTCCGGTCTCGCACTCACCAACGAAACACGACAGCACGAACGCTGTCATTTTACGTTGATTTTCTGTGCGAGGGTAGTACCGCCCCGGTCGAGCCGGCCCATTCATGCTGAATTCAGCGTGGCTCTACTACCTACAACCTAGCGACCTCGGCGACCTTTAAGGATTGTAATTCAGAGTTGTATTGTGATTTTAATATTGGTTTTTAATAAAGTCTCTTTAACACGTCAAAAGGCTTCTTTCTCAAATAAATCGAACCCTAGCACGTAACAATACTATGGGTATTTTATACATTTTGAAATTAACATGACGGCCATTAATGTTTGAAAATGTGCACCATCAATACAATAGCATTGTGGACAGAAAAATCAACTTCTTTAAAAAAAAATGGAACATATTTATGTATGTAACCTCCCGTATATACTTTATTTGACGTCACGAGGCTTCACCGATGGGTTCGGACAAATGCGGTTCATCACATTTTACACTCGTTTTATGAGAACAATGTTTTGGAAAAACCCAAACAATATGTTTGGACTTTGAAGTTCTATGTTTATTACGATGATAGATATCATAATTAACGTGTGTATTACTTATGTTTTGTGGTAAAGATTGTATTGAGTTAATTTACTAATGGGTTATCATCATCAGACTTAGAAGACGTTGTGGTTTTTACTTGTTTTGAGGTTTGTTTCTTAATTTAAGTCATCACTTGGCTTTGATTAAGTTATACTACAATTATCACTGGTAGTTTGCAGAAATTGTTATTGTATAAAGGTATTATAAGACTGATATCGCAAATAAGATTTTGTATAAAATGTATATTCGGGCAAAATTTCGTCATATAGACGGTTTTGCAAAATGATATGTTTTGTTTGAAAGCGAAGGGCAATGTAACTCTTCAGAACGCAATCAGACTAGAAAGTATCCATTGCATTGTTGTTCTGCAGCAAAGGCTGCAGTTATCTTAGATTTAAAAAAATACGTTTTTTATTTTTAGCGCACTTTGTTAGTATTATTTGGAATCAGTTTAAATTTTTTTTCAAAAAGAATTAGTTTTCAATTAAATTAACTACAATGTACCTACTTGTTTGAATTTTAATGTGCGAGTGCATAATACGATGGCACTTGATAATCGTTTCAATAAGACCTAAAAGTGTTGCAATATTTTGTTTTATATTTTTTAGTTTTCAGATGACATCATAGTCAAGATGATAACAATCTGTAGATAAAGAACCAAAACCCATAATTTAATGTAAATCGTATCCCTATCACATCTTACTTACGTCAATAAAATTCAATAAGGGGAATAACTTAATTTTCGTTCACCTATTTAGTATGCACCGTACACAATACTTTGGACAAGTAACCACATATTTATTCAGAACTCTTATTTTAAGCATAAAATTTTGTTTCCATAAAAGGACTTTTGTATAAATATCCTCCTTTTAACGACACACAAGAATTTTAGCGTACGGAAACTGAGTCTGAGTGTAAAAGGAAAAAATAAATACACAATTGACATTTTCCAAATAATTATTATTTATACCTGCAATACCCAGATCAAGGCGATATCTATGAGAATTGGGTTCTGAAGGCCAATTCTAGTAATCTTAAAGCATCATAGAACTAAAAGTGTTTTTTTTTAAAGACAGCTACCGCATTAGGAATACTCGTGTGTCGCGGGGGACTATACAAACATATATATGAAACGGAAAGAAATAGCAAATAACACTCAGGCTCAACAGTTTGTGGATCACACAAAGTGTTGTTCCGTGATGTGAGGTCTGAACCCACAACACTCATATGGCCTTTCCATCTTTTCAGATGAAATAGACACCGCCTCTGTGTCAATTCTTGTTGTCAATAAAAAATACAGAACACTTGCCTCTCATTTAATCTCATTTTGAATGTCATACTTGATATTTAAATAGAGTTGTGAATACAAATAACATTAATTTCATTCACATTAAAGTTACAATTACTATTTCAATTTCAATACAATATAATTAATTATAATACATTGTAATAGGGATGTTTAATATTGCTATTGTTGACATTTTTCTTAAATTATTATCTTTACTGATTATTGTAATTGTGACTCAAATTATAATTATCGTATTTCTTTTATTGAAATAATGTCTTTTGCATATTGTCTGGACTTTAAAAGAGACGGTGATCCCTGAGTTTGTTTCGTCCTTTCTTCTCAGGGCTAGTCCAGTTAGGAAAGGCCGAACTCATCTGCTCAAAAAAAGTTTAACTTGCAAAAGTGTTCATGTAACCTAATTGCAGAATAAATTATTTCATTTCATAATACTTTAGGACGTTAATATATTTTATGACACTTATGTGATCGTGTTTATCGGAAATGTATTTCGATCTAATTTATAAGAATTTAATTTATAGTGTACAATAGCTAACTTGACTGTTAGTCAATGTCCCAAGATAAACTTTTAGTAGACGTAAAAACTTTTGATAAAATTTATATAGCGTATCCCACCCAGGTCATTTTTTCGAATCTATTGACACTTAATTAATTCAAATCGGATCAGTAGTTTATACGCTACAATCGTACATACAAACATACATAGTCAAAATAGTAATTTTTCTCTTGGCTTCACCTTCCACTTAAACAGGCTAAACAACTTGTAGAGACTAAAATGCTAATTTTGGAAAAACACAATAAACGTTTACGAAAGAAAAATACAATAAAATTATACAGTCATCACTAAGAAACATAACAAAGAAATAATGATTCACAATCTTGCACCTACATATTTATTGTTATCGTGATTTAGGTTTTGCGGCTAAGGAACTTATTATTTTCCTTCATGGATGATGTCAAAAGTGTATTAATCATTGCGATTTTATCATCATGTCGAAGCAAAATACGCTATTAACCACCACGTCAATCCATAAATGTGGTTCAAGTACCATGAGCCAGAACTTATTCTAAATAAACTTTACGTGTTCAAAACATTGTGAGTGTAAGATTTGATGTGTATTTATACATGTTTTTTTATATTTTATCTTGTGATAAGCTGTAAACGTACCGTGTGAATATACAACATTATCTTTTTATACCGTTCAATTTCGCTGAAACCACGTAATGGATTTCAATGCGGTTTTAACTTTTAATATCACAATATTTCAAGTTAATTTTATATGGGTTATACTAACTAAATTAGGTCTTAAAGGTCAGCGGAAGAAAAATAATTTCTATTGGCGAAAAATAGATAGGTAATTAAAAAAATAATATATCTATACTAATATTATAAACGCGATAGTTTGTAAGTATGGATGGATGTTCGTTACTCTTTCACGCAAAAACTATTGAACGGAGTTGGATCAAACTTTACAGTAATATAGCTTATACATCAAAATAACACATATGCTACTTTTTGCCGCAATAACCGACATATACGCGGGCGGAGCCGCGGGCAACCACTAGTACCTATATATTTTTGCTGTCTCAATATAATTAAAGTGGAGTTAAGTACTTCTATATATAAATACTTCTTTTGTTAATTAAGTTGTAGCTGTTTTAACTATAGTCTCATGAGTGCCAGTCATTCATGAACGGCGAAAATCACTATCAGATGACCGTCTGCTTGTTAGTCCGTTCTGTTAATAAAAGAAAACCTAATAACTACATACGATGATTATTGTGGAAAAACATTAAGGGGTTGAACTATGAACACTAAAATTATGACATTAAAATGATGTAATAGGTCAACTTAATTGTAAAGCAGAGACAGAACGCTAATCTATATAAATAAAAATGAATCACAAAAATGTATGTATGCCCATAACTTTCGATCTACTGCATGAAATTAATTAATTTATTTTTTATGTATTTGTTTACATGTTTACATTTTTTATATAGTGGGCTTACTAAAAAAGGTTTTTTCATAAATTTATAAAATAATCACAAAAATAAATAAGGCGATACGAAGTTCGCCGGGTCAGCTAGTCTAATATAAAAATATAGTTTTTTCCGATATCTCTCCATTGACGTCTAAGAACAAAAATTTTTATATTTTGACTGAAGAAATTGGTATTATTTCTGTCATTTTACAAAAGAAATTAAGTTAAAATAAAAATAGTGATCATAACATTAAAATTAATCTGTGAATTTAAAACGAAAAATTAAAAAAAAATGACCAAACGTACCTCAAAACGTATGCTTTTTAATGTTTTGGATCCATAAATAACAATAATAATTATGATAATATTAACGAATAATAGTACGTTATTAATATGAAGCTACATATTTTTAAGAAATAACACAATATGGGGCCGTTTTTACTCCACTAAAGCCGAGCCCGCTGAAAAGGCTTTGGGTAGCTTTTATGAAGGTCTCGATCGTCGTTGTGAAAATACATGCCACTATTTTTATCAGCTCCGGTTATTTTAATTTGTAATAACGGTTTACCAATTTACTTTTATTTAAGTGATTTCTATTTAAAGGCATACAATATAACATTAGGCATAAAATATAACATACATAGCCTGTCAAAATCATAACCCTCCTTTGGTTCGCCGTAGTCGGGTAAAAATAACGAGCTAACGAATAAACTCGCATTCACATTTGTAATTTGATTCAGGATCTAATAGTGTGTTATGAAGTGATCAATAGCTTGCGAGTAAGATGTCTGATTATGGTTTTAATCTGACACTTTTTAATTATTATATATCAAAATTTGCAAATATGCAGGTCAATTCATTGAAGAAAACTGCAGGTAAAAGTTACGTAACTTTACACTGCAAAAATTCACTCAATAACAGATACATACAATAAACATAGATACGCCTGTATTACAGAGGAGATAGACATACGATTTAAATGCTCGTTTTCCCAAACTATTGTTAAATCCCATCAACGCAATAGCCTATCGCGTCAAGATAGCCTTGTCACGAAATTAAGTGGGAAATTTGAAGGTAAGAATAGAAGGATAAATGGATTGAGGAATGTCTGTAAAGTATTTGAGTAGGTCGGGGTCGCATGTCTGATGCCTAGGTTTTTGCTGGAAAGTATGGGTGCACTAAATTTTATATACGGGTTGATTTAATAGTCGTGTTTTTGTTATTAGTTGATATGGTTTACGGAGAAAATGTAAATGTATTCCATAAGATGTTATTCCGTGTTAGAATAATGTGTCTTGTCGGCCATACGGTTAGCGGGCAGTTGAGCCATTACATTTGACATTTAAGGCATTACATTAGTACAGTAATTAATATTCTATAAGAAAATAAACTAAATCCATCAAATAAATAACTTGGCAAAACTTGACGTATGATTTGAGAAATTGGCTTACAAAATGCAGTCTTGAATAGAATTTGTGTAAAGTGTAATGGTAAAGAGTCTTTGGTAAGTTACTGTAAGAAAAAATATTCAATACCTAAAATAATTTATGCAAATTGCTAACACGCCAAATCTCTTAAAAAACTGTTTAGGCTAATTAGTCACATCGTCCCCCTCCGCTAAGAGAATGTTCTGTGTCGTCCCCTCTTAATCCTGCTTTAAAATGTACAAAAAGGTCGTCATAGTGTGGGTCACCAACACCATGCTGCATTCGCAATGAGAATGGTGACTATCACTCTTGGATTCCGCTCATGCTTTCCATCAGTCAAAGTAGAATCACTTTGACAGCCTTATATCTACAAAAATCTTTACTGAAAATTCAATTATCTCCTAAACTCTTACTTAGGTATTTATAACACTAAACATAATTAAAATCCTTGTAATTATCTAAAAGTAAACTTGACATGAATATATTTGTACCCAAACAGTAACGAGGAATGTTTTGAAGTACTACAGGTCAAATCAAATCCGCCGATTCTACGACCACATGACAGAAAGTGCAGCACTGTGTGATATTAAACGGATATTGCATGCGGTTGTCGTCTTTGGATCCAACGAACTGACCACAAACCGTGACTTATTGCTTTGGACCAATCTGTGTGACGGCTATTGGAGATCAGCTTTTTACAGGAATTTACACGCGTAGAAGGATAGTCACTGAGTTCTGCCATTGTCAAAATACTAATTATATCTCTTCTTTATAAGCTATCCAACTACTGGACATGTAGTTTTTTCCTCTGACCGTTTGGCAATTTACTTATGTATATGCTACCGTAAGATTGTCAAAACCGTTAGATTGTAATCTATCTCGCGAGATTGCAAACAGTCGAAAGATTGTGAAATGGTATTGAGGAATAGCAAGTCGCACGCTGATTGGTTGAACAGCATATGTTTGTGCCGCCATATTTGTTTGTTAATTCGTTTTTGTTGCCGAATGTAAAGTATTTTTGTGATTGTAAATTGATTTCATGTTGAAAATACCTCACAGCTTTAGAATAACAATACGATAACAATAACCTAACCTAACTCTATGGCCATTGAACGGCCTACTGTAAAACCGACTAATCAGGGACATTTGACAATATGACGCCCGTAAACAGTATAACACAGTTGACAATCTTTCGATAGTTTACAATCTTGCTAGGTAGATTATAATCTAACGGTTTTACAATCTTACGGTGTCATATACATTGTTAAAAATTCTCGAGATGACGGATGGAAAGGTTTCCTTCATGCTTAGAGCTACTAATAAATTATAATATAGCCTTAAAGTGTTCATTATTTTAGAATTGTCGATCCCGGAATTATGAAGTCTAACTGTAAAGGTAAAGCGTCTACTACAAGATTATTTGAAAAATAAAACATTAGTCTATTTAAGAGTTACTATTCCATATATTGTATTTTCTAAGATTAAAATAAATAATTTAAATTTTTATGTATTATTTATCTATATTTTTGTCTGAATAACACTAAAGTGTTAATGTTTAATTTGACTGAAATGTATAGATAACAACACCTTGAACTATAATGAATGGCTGATGCCTATTTAGAAGCTAATTTCAATTCAATTCAAATTATTTATTTCGGACTTATTGATACATCCATATTTTGTTAGTTACAGAATGACTTAACCTAGTGTTAGTATTATAAATATTATTTAGTGTGGATGCTTATCCACCTGGACATGAGGGGGGAGTCCCACCTATCCGAAAAAAAAATGAATAGTAAAATAACAGTTTATTTAGTCTACAGTACCTACTAGAGTTCATAAATTAGTCATTAATTTTAAAAGGTGCATCGTTGCAACCACGTGTGTTTCTGAAAAGGCTGACGTCATCAAACGATTTCCAGAAACATAAATAACCAATTTATAGGATTCATAGCAATATTATTTTAATGTTGACAGTGATTATAATAATCCGTGACGCACACAGCAATGTGGAGTTTATTATAAAACATCACTTGGTTATCATCATGTCGTTTGCTTGACTTCCTTTATCTTCCAGTTCACTACGCACTTAAGTAGATAAATTCATATTAAGTATTTCTTTAAGGTAAAAGTTTGTATTAATATTTGTTACTATATCACGCAAAAAAGGATTAATGGATCTCGATAAAATTTTACAGAAAGATAGGTTAAAGTGTGCAGTAGCACATAGGCAACTTTATTTTCAGATAAAATGTGTTGTTCCCGTGTAATGAGCAAGGTACTATAAGGACCGCTGGTAATATTACTTTTTTTTATTTGTGGCCCGCCAAAATGACTATACTCTGCCTGATGGAAAACATAAGCAAAATCCAAGAGTGGTGCTCACCATACTCATTGCGAATGCAGACAATGCAGCATGGTGACCCACACCATAGCGGCCTAGTGATGCTTCTGCATCTCTCAGTCCAGTCAACAAGTATGAAACTTGTTGACTAGACTATTTGAGCCTCCGGTCTCGCACTCACCAACGGAACACGACAGTACGAACGCTGTCATTTTACGTTGATTTTCTGTGCGAGGGTAGTACCGCCCCGGTCGAGCCGGCCCGTTCGTACTGAAATCAGCGTGGCTCTACTATCCTTGTACCTTGCTTGGTGCAGCTAGTAGTATTATATAAGTTCATTGCACACTGGTAATTAATTTAATATTATCTAAAGATACTGAATTAACATAGAAGCATATTATTTCATTGATAAACTTAATTACTAAATTACACATTACATATAATTGAATATGAATCCACAAATAAATGACTTTTTTAAGGCTTACATATTTTAGATTCTGTTTCATTCATCAGAGAAATCTGACCTTCAAAATGGAATACTTTGAAAAAGTCTGACTTTGTTCTGAATTGAATTTGATCTGATGAAATGGAAAACTAACACTAATCTACTAGTACTAATGGTTTAGAAAGTTCAGATTTATCAGTTTCCACTGTCCTACATTTACGTCTGAAATTTCGTACAAGCAGTAGGTACCAGGTACGTGTAGTTAGAAAACGTTTTCAACCAAAAAGTTTAATAATATTAATTATGATGCGGTCTGCGTTAAGAGACATTAATTACTTTTGGACCTTTCGTGTAAGCTGAGGTCCGAGTAATTATGACAGGCACATTAAAATTCACGGCGTATTAAGTACAGATTTGTTTTAAAATTAAATCAAATTCCTTAAGTGATTTTACGTGTGCCCTTTAGAACTTTACAATGAAATCATTTGTGTCGCTTACCTGGCGTTAAGGGGTAAATAAACTCTATACCTCTTGTTTATTTTCGATCACTAATATTTTTCTACAATTTGTAGTTTAGTAAATATACAATTACGACATAGCTAAGCAAAATGATGTAGATATCGTCACTAATTGAAATAGTTTCTATCTTTAAAAAAATTACAAAAATGCGAAGTTATTTAGGAGGTGAATTATTATTCTAAATCGGGCTAAATGGGAAACGTATTCTAATCACTAGTGATTTTCTAGTAGATAATAAAATCAATGTGTTTAAAAATGTTACGATGATTTGTTGTACCTACTACAAAAAGTTCGAAAATACTCGCTTTAAAGATTTTTTTTTTATCTTTCTGTATTTTGCCAGAGTTGCTCAGTTTTCGTCAATGCAACTATATTGTACCTACCACTCGTGCCTCATTACGACGTGAATAATAAAAGTCAACCTGACATTTTAATAAAAGAGAACTCTGTAAAACATTATCACAAGACAATATAATTAGGTTATATACCTACTCGTCGTATATTGCAATACTGTTGTGGTCTGTGTACTAGAGCGCCTGATAAAAATATGTAATACATATTCTCTTCCAGACAACAACATGCTCATTAGTTAGTACGACAAACAAGGAGTGCTTTTTCCTGATAACTAATAATAGGTCTTTACCTATGAAATTGCCATTTTGTATGCAATAAGTGAAAGTACTTATTTTTTCAAACTTTTTTATTTCTGTTATTTGAAGTAATCACCCATGCAATCGACGCATCTTTGCGTACGCATTAGCAGTTTATTGATGTCCTTCTTGTAAAAATCAGCTGGGCTGGGGTTGGAAGCTCTCCCTCATCCGCCATACTCACCAGACCTTGCACCTACCGACTATTGCTTTTTCCAAAATTTAGACAACTTTTTAGTGGGTAAAAAATTCAATTCCCGAGAGGCAGTACAAAATGCCTTTGAAGAGTTTGTTGCCTTCCGTCCAGCTGATTTTTACAAGAAGGGCATTAATAAACTGCCAATGCGTTGGCAAAGATGCGTCGATTGCATGGGTGATTACTTCGAATAACAGAAATAAAAAAGTTTGATAAAATAAGTACTTTCACTTATTGCATACAAAACGACAATTTCATAGGTAAAGACCTATTATTATAAAGGAGTGATTATTGATTTGCTCTTAATGATATTTTTTTTTATGGAATAGACCGGAAAACGAGCAGACGTATCGCCTGATGGTAAGCGATTACCGCCGCCCATGGACACCCGCAACACCAGAGGCGTCACAAGTGCGTTACCGGCCTTTTAAGAAGGAGTGCGCTCGTTTCTTGAAGGTTTGAAGGTCGTATTGGTACGGGAATACCGCAGGCGACAGTTCATTCCACAGTTTTTTTGTGTGAGGCAGAAAAAAACTGTGGTATGGGTTTGGGTTGCACAAAAAAACAGGTTGGGGTATGGGCCTCCGGTATCCTCACTCACTCGGTGAAACACAGCGCAAGCACTATTTCACACCGGTTTTCTGTGAGGCCGTGGTATCTCTCCGGTCGAGCCGGCCCATTCATGCCGAAGCGTGACTCTCCCACGGTGAAGCGTGGCTCTCCCACGGTGATGATTGACTCAATTAATAAACCAACTAATATACTCAATCTTAATGAAAAAAATTCAACCCCACTTTTTTTGGAGTTTGAATTTATTGATTTAAAATTTTTACCATCAACAATCTCAGGAAACAATATTTGGGGTCGGCGCAACGGGTTATCTTCTACTACCATTCTTTTTGATAATAACTTTTGAAAAGCAGTTTTCTTGGTCATTTCTCCCGATGAATTTTCTATGTGTAGTTGTATTGTTATTTCGTCTGTTAAAAAGGTATATCTTCTTTATAATAAAATTTGAATCCTACAGATGCTAGATTTTCTGTAACTGTACCTATTGTATGTAGTAAGATTGGATTAAACATAAAAATAATCACAAATTTTAGCAAAAAAAACGAACAATCTGAACCAAATTTAAATGGGACCACACGGGAAGCACCAGCTTTCAAATAAAAAAGAATCATTAAAATCGGTTCATCCATTGGAAAGTTATCAGGTTACAAAAAAAATAAAAAATATACTGTCGAATTGAGAACCTCCTCCTTTTTTTAAGTCGGTTAAAAGGTAAGGAGCTTAAGTAGGTTATACCTACTTAGGTATAACTAGCTTAGCGCTTATTTGTAAAGGTATTCTACATTAATTTTAGTTACATGAATACATTCGAATTAAATAAAAACGACACAGTCAATTACTTTTACAGACATTGTAAGGACTATTTATCTAATATAGTGCGATTTTATGTCGTAAACAGGCCATTTAGTACAATGTAGTTGCTTCCTCCATCCAGAGTGCGCTTTTTGATGTTTCAAATAACAATGTATTACATTTTTTCTAGAAAAATGTCGCAAGTGAGACATTGTAGTCAATGTTGTTAACTAAATATGTTTTTTCTACTTTTATATCCATTTTTATTTCGTAAACAATCTATATGATGACCTCTTACATCGTTTCTGATATAAACGTAATAATTGATTGATTGACGACCATTCACGGATAGAGAACCGTTCATCAATCACTGCTCTTAAGAAGCAGACCTTTGTCAAAGGTATGAGAGTGATCTATAACTTTAAGTACGAAGAATGGTACTTTTTACCCGACTACAGCAAAGCCAAAGGAGGGTAATAATTTTGACAGGCTATGTATGTATGTATGTTCATCTGTTCCCTCATAGCTTCTCAACTACTTATTAGAACTGGACAAATGAGGTACCGTTAGAAGCGTCTTGATCATCCGCTGGTTATAGGCTATATGACGTGTCACTGAATCTAATGTGGCGCCCTCTAACCGACATAAAGTACCTACTGTATTAAAAAATAAATTTGAGATAAATATGCCGTGTTTGGTATCATACGAAATACGTTCCTTGTACATTTAAAAAATACATATATTATTACCATTTTCTCGTGAATTTGTCCGTATTTATTCGATGAGTGTGATATTTGCAATCAGCGAGCACTTACCTCCCTATTTTCATTTCTTAACTCACCATTTCCTCCTACATGCCTTGCTCAATACTTCCGTTATCTGTCCTCTAATCACGACAGAAATCTTCGTTCAGAAAATAATCTGCTACTCTTATGTCCCTCCCACAATTCAGATTTCAAGAACTCTTCGTTCTTTTTCCAAGCGGTACTACTCTGGAATGCTCTCCCACTCGAAATCAGGATGTCCACAAACCGTGTTACTTTCAAAAAGAAGGTGCTTCGAATCCTTCCTCTCTAACTTAAATAACACCTATTAAAATACATATACAGTACAGTACATGTACTTTGTTTTAATTTAGGCATAAAAATGGTTAAAAGAGAAAAAGTTCTTTTAAAATCAAATACAAATTTTAATCTAGTCTTAATTCTATTGTTCTCATTACCAGGATCAGTTTCTTCTCTGTATTGTGAAAGTTTAAACCTTGGCAAGATCTGATAGACAGAATAATACAAGAGCTAATAATAGCTAGACTATTATAATACCAGTGAGCGTCAGTAACTAACACAAGTCGACGTATGATGCAAAATTTGATATTCCGATTATGGACTTCAATCTTTTGTTGGTTTCTATGAAACAATGGGTAGACGTAGTATTCTCCTTAAAATAGACCGCATTTGAAATTAGAGATTTGACCTTTGGTACAATGAGAGTCACCCTATCTAGTTTCTGGATGGGATTTTATACGGTGCTATATTAGGCGGCGTCCATAAATTACGTGAGGTGTTTTAAATTGTCTGTAGGTGAGATGTCGTGAGATTTTATTCAACCCCCTCCCCCAGCCCCCAATCTCACGTGAGACTTTTCAAAATGTGGGTTTCTTACGTAAACGCGTTGGATTGTTATTGTAAAAAGAAAAAAAAAATGCTTCGAGCTTTTTTTACGACTAGTAATCAATATTGCTAGAGTTTGATTATAAGCGTAAAAAAAAGAGTCTCGTATAACATTTACAAGAATAAACAAAGCAGGTTGGAACCTGTCCGTGTGTCGCTGCCACTCATCTCGTACGCTTTCGTCCATCGAGTCGCGCGTTCGGCTGACAGTGGCGCGAAAACAAAGTACGGGCTACACTGTACCGTAAATTCAGATTAAATTGAGCTATTTGGTATAAAACAAATATGGTGGTTTGACAGTCAGTAGATGTATAACGTTGAAGTATGAATGAAATTAATTTCTTTCGAACGAATTAGTGAATGATGTTAATCGTATTACGATTACGCTCAAGATTCAATCTTAAGCATGTACAATCTGGATTAAATGGACCAAAATAGTATTTTTTTTTGTTTCAATCAGAAAAAAAATTGCGTGATATTTACCGAGACCCCCCTCTTTCCAACGTAAGATTAGATGAGACTTGACTCGACCCCTTTCCCCCCTTAAACATATCACGTAATTTATGGACGCCCCTTACTATTTGCGTAAATAAGATATAGAGAAAGTAAGATTGTGTTGGTAGTTTGATTGTTGGATTTGATGGTGTTTTTATTATTAACAGCCTGTAACACTCCACTTGAAAGCATGATAAGGCCTATTTTTTATTTTAAAACGAAATACTAAAGATTTAATGATATCTCCTTTTATAATTACTCGGCTTTAGTAGGTATATCAAAAACAGTACCAAAAAATTCTTAAACTGCTATGCCCACTAAACTTATGCCCGCGGCTCCACCCGCATGTATGTCGGTAGCGGTAAAGATTTCTTTCTCAAGATTTAAAGTCCTTATCTCCATCTACACGCCATTTTTTTTTAAATCGCTGCAGTAATTAAGCCTTGACAGCGTAACAGAATGACATACAGACAGTAACTTCTTTCGAATTTATAATATTAGTGCGGTTTATTAGTTTCTACAAGATTTATTAACTGACTCTAACTCCTTTTAGGATTTGGTTCAGTTCCTAATAAATATGAAATACTGATCTTTTTCCAGACTCCAATCGGTCTCCTTAGACAGGTCTCGCAGGAAATAGCACGACGAGGTGATGGCATGTGACAGACCCTACATTTTTTTTTGTTGAATTGGGGTCAAACGAGCAGACGTATCGCCTGATGGTAAGCGATTACCGCCGCAGCCCATGGACACCTGCAACACCAGAGGCGTCACAAGTGCGTTGCCGGCCTTTTAAGAAGGAGTACGCTCGTTTCTTGAAGGTTTGAAGGTCGTATTGGTACGGGAATACCGCAGGCGACAGTTCATTCCACAGTTTTTTTGTGCGAGGCAGAAAATATATAAACAAATTATTATTATACACATAAATAATTTGTATTAATGAGTATTAAGAAGTATTGTTGTACGTCGAAAATTGTCTATTACGGAACTAAATTTATTCTATGTTATTCCATAGGTATTGAACAAATATTAGTGAATGTTAACATAAATAAGGTAGATATGGGTATAAGATACTTAATACCCCTACGCTAATGTTAAAACTCATCCCTAAAGTTTGTTCAAAACTCATGATCGGCGATTGGGTGTTATTTGCTTAACATTTAAACCGTCTACCTAGGATATAAATAACACAAAATTTTAACAAACAAAACCGTCTTTAAGAACGACCGAATTGAATTGGGTCCACGTAGGAAGCACCAGCTTTCAAATAAAAAAAAACATCGAACTCGGTTGGCGTGATATTGAGTTACTCGTCAATTTGTCGCCCACATACTTAATGCAAATTGAAGACTCATATGGTTTTCTCAAGGATGACATGTCAGAGCTGGATCAAATTGAAATGGGACCACATGGGAAGCACTAGCTTTCAAATAAAATAAGAATCATCAAAATCGGTTTACCCAGCCGAAAATTATGAGGTAACAAACATAAAAAAAATACAGTCGAATTGAAAACCTCCTCCTTTTTTGAAGTCGGTTTACCAACGTGTTTTTAACACGGTGGTAAACAGTTCAACTAGGATCCTTTCATCACTAACAAAGTAAACAGAGTGACATGAAATGCAACTCCAAAGCAAGGCTCCCTTTTCATTAGCATTAATTAGCTAAACCAACTGTAGTAAAAGGAAGCCTATGTGTAAGCTCGCCATTTCATTTCTGTTTGCCACCAAATAAGTTCTAAAAAGTAGCGAGATAGACTTTGTTCACTTGCTAGAATAAATTTTTGGATTAATTGAAATTCGATCTTTTGGGTTTCCATTATGCCCGGTTTTTTAAAAGATTCTAATTTCACCGTGACATAATGAGTATTCAGTGAAGGAGCTGCCTCAAGAAAACCAAAAGAAAATCAGTCGCTTGTGTATTAATTATACACAACTAAATATCATATAAAGCTGGTGGAGGAATCTCGAAGTCTGGAGCCGGATTCCACAGGGCATGCACGGTGGAGGGGTGCGGTCCCAACCCTCTAATAAGGGTTGCTGGTCGGCGATTAACGAAACACCCTTTTTCCAAAGATAATTACATACTTTACTCAGGCTAGGATTGGCTAGGCTCAAAGAGGCACCATCACATATCAAGAAAGGTAAAGGTTCTTAACAAGTGGACACTTAAAGTTTCTCTCATATTTTTTCTTGCATCAAATTCAATACAAATACAATAGAATCATCTGATCCATTTTATGGTATAAGCTCACTATAGTTTTATTTTAATTCATTCTTATAATAGGTCTTTACCTATGAAATTGCCGTTTTGTATGCAATAAGTGAAAGTACTTATTTTTTCAAACTTTTTTATTTCTGTTATTCGAAGTAATCGCCCATGAAATCGACGTATCTATGCCAACGCATTGGCAGTTTATTGATGCCCTTCTTGTAAATATCAGCTGGATGGGAGGCAACAAACTCTTCAAAGACATTTTGTACTGCCTCTCGGGAATTGAAATTTTTACCCACTGGAAAAAATAATAGTCGGTAGGTGTAAGGTCTGGTGAGTATGGCGGATGAGGGAGAGCTTCCAACCCCAGCTCTTGCAGCTGCTTCACGACAACGCGCGACCTCATACTGCGCAACAGGCAGTCTCCAAGCTGCAAGAGCTGGGGTTGTAAGCTCTCCCTCATCCGCCATACTACTACTACTCTATGTTATGTAGAGCCACGCTGATTTCAGCACGAACGGGCCGGCTCGACCGGGGCGGTACTACCCTCACACAGAAAATCAACGTAAAATGACAGCGTTCGTGCTGTCGTGTTTCGTTGGTGAGTGCGAGACCGGAGGCCCAAATAGTCTAGTCAATAAGTTCCATACTTGTTGACTAGACTAAAAGATGCAGAAGCATCACTAGGCCGCCATGGTGTGGGTCGCCATGCTGCATTGTCTGCATTCGCAGCGAGTATTGTGACCACCACTCTTGGATTCTGCTTATGCTTTCCATCAGGCAGAGTAGAGTCGTTTTGGCGGACCATACATTAAAAAAAATACATGAGATATAAAATAATCGCGCTCACCATACAATTATTTATTCAACCACGAGGCTACCAGACTAGGTATACAAAGCAAAAAGCAACTTGTGCTTCTTCTATATACTCAGTGATGTAATTAAACAATAAATGTACTTCCATTGTGCCAACATATATAACAGACTCGGACATGCATACTTGTAGATGTACACAGATTGTTTTCACAGTGTTACCTACAAAGGGATATGTGTCTGTGTTAGAAATCGGACGTCATTATAATGGCATCATTTTTGATTGTAATTTTTTCGTGTTTGACGTTTTGAAGTGACAAGATAGAACTAATGAGAAGCTTTGTAAAGACGGTCAATCTAGGTGTCGTTGGAGTGCCGTTATGATTGGTCTGGTTTGGACTCGCGAGTTTTAGTAGTCCCGTCAAATAGACGCGATTCGCGACAGTTAAAACGGGTGTATTGTAATCACGATACTTCGGGAGCCTGTAAGCCACTTAGGAGTATGAATGTGTGAACGCGGAGAAAATACCAGCAGAGGGGCGCCCCTATCAAGCCCGCCGATATCAAGGACTTCACGCATCTCCAGTAAGTGCTTGATATTACATTAGCTTAGAATAAGAACATGGTGAAACGCCGTGAAGTTTAATGCTCTCGCCAGTGAACTAGCTTAGCGATTGTATGCCTGTATTCATGGGCCCTATAGGCATTGCAAACTTCACAAGATGATCGCTGCATTGGCGAGAGGACTGAACAGTCTGTCTATATTGCGCAGGAAACTAAGAACCCAGACTTACACATTTCTGTCAATAAGATAGTTGTACAACTTGGTTTAAATTACATAAAAAAGTTATTAAATGTTGTGGATTTAAATTAACTTTTATTATTATTAATGTTAGTATTGTTTTATTTTTTATTACTCTTCTGTGCGCATCGGCCTACGGATGAACTTGGACAAAACCAAGGTCATGTTCAATGAACATGTACTACCGGAACCGGTCGCAGTACACGGTGCCGTTCTCGAAGTTGTTCAAATATATGTTTACCTCGGGCAGACTTTGCAGTTAGGTAAAAACAATTTCGAGGACGAGACGAACAAGAGAATTCAGCTGGGTTGGGCAGCGTTTGGGAAACTTCGTCGGGTCTTTTCATCGTCGATCCCACAATGCCTTAAGACGAAAGTCTTCAATCAGTGCGTCCTACCCGTCATGACATACGGAGCCGAATCGTGGACACTTACGGCACGGCTGGTCCACAGGTTCAAAGTCGCTCGGCGTGCTATGGAGAGGGCTATGCTCGGCGTTTCTCTGAGGGATCGCATCAGGAATGAGGTAATCCGGCAGAGAACCAAGGTCATCGAAATAGCCCAAAGGATTAGCAAGCTGAAGTGGCAGTGGGCTGGCCATATTAGCAGCAGAACTGATTACCGTTGGGGTAAACGGGTTCTTGAGTGGAGACCGCGTCTCGGCAAACGTAGTGTAGGACGTCCACAGGCAAGGTGGAGTGATGATCTGCGCAAGATGGCTGGCAGGAGCTGAATGCGAGAAGCCGAGGATCGAACCAAGTGGCGCGCAATTGGAGAGGCTTATGTCCAGCAGTGGACTGCGATAGGCTGATGATTATGATGATGATTTATTTATTTATTTATAACTTTATGCACAAAAACATGCATCGGCGGACTTAATGCCAAAGGCATTTTCTGCCAGTCGACCGAATGGGCGATGCAGAGAAAAAATGAAGTAGGTGCATTTAATGGTTAAGAATTAAATGATAAACTGTTTGACCTTGAATAAATATATACAATAATATACATATATACATGAATACATACATACACAGATACAGCACAAATATATCCACGCATACAAATACAGGTGTAGGTAATAGGTGTTGATCTAAGAGCTCGCCAGTTCCGCCAATTCAATCAATAAGAGCTCCTTCACCCTCACCTTGAACGAGAAACGACTCCTGGCCATCCTGACCTCGACAGGTAACGCATTCCACAAAAGGATAGACTGTACGATGAAAGAAGCGCCCACAAACGCAGTGGAGTGAGAGGGACAAAGTAGAAGGAGATTGTTCGAAGAACGAAGGTTTCTGTTATGGGTATTGCTTATGAGTTGTATTTGTTATGTTAAATAAGTAGGAGGGGATGGGGAGTTGAGGATAGTATAAAGGAAAGTGAGAGCGCGCAGTTTTCTGCGTTGACGAATAGGTAACCATTTGAGCTCGGAACGAAAACTTGAGATATGATCATACTTACGAAGATTAAAGATGAATCGAATGCAGTTGTTGAGAAGACGATCTAACTTGTTGAGGAGATCTGCATTCAGGTCATAGTAGCACACGTCACCATAGTCGATTAAAGGGATTACTAGAGACTGCACAAGCGTTGCCTTAGTTTTCACAGGGAGAAAGTTTTTTAGACGGTATAATGTTCTCAGGATGTTGGTAACCCTCTTACATACGTTTGTAACTTGATCACGCCAGGTCATACTGCAGTCGAGTTGTAAGCCTAGGTCTTTCACCGTTGAACCAATAGGGATAGTGGAACCATTTAAGATTATTTTCGGTAGCGTCTCGAGACCGACTCTGTTCATCGAATGGCGGCTGCCGATTATTGTAGCTTGGCACTTTGTCGGATTAAACGATAACCCAAACCTCCCCGACCAGTTTACGATAGACTTGAGATCTGTGTTTATCTTGTCGATTGCTGTTGCTATATCTTCAAGGTTGGCATGGGCGTACAGTTGCAGGTCGTCAGCATACAGATGATACGCACTACGAAGTTCAGGAGTTAAGAGATTAATAAACAAAGAGAAAAGCAAAGGTGAGAGTATACCGCCCTGAGGGACACCAGAGTCGAGATCACACCAGCTTGACGAGAGGTCATCAACCCGAACGGACTGCTGGCGTCCCTGAAGATATGATGAGAACCATTCCAGCGCTTCGGGTGAGATCATAAGATAGGAGAGGATGGACAGGAGAATATCGTGATTGACGGTGTTGAATGCATTTGAAAAGTCAACCAGAACTAAGACTGTTACTTTTGTATCTTCCAAAGCCTCCCTGATGTCACCAGTCACTTTGAGAAGGGCAGTGGTAGTGCTATAGCCTGGCCTAAAACCAGATTGATATGGGCTTAATAAGTCATTTTTGTAAATAAAACCAGAGAGCTGCTTATGGACACAGGCTTCAAGAATTTTGGAAAGGAATGGAAGGATGGATATAGGTCGAAAGTGCATAGGAAGAGTGGGGTTTGTGATTTTAGGTAAAGGAATAATGTAGGCCTTACGCCAAAGTGAAGGGAACGTTCTTGAGTATAAGGAGTAGTTTATGATGTGGGAGATGGCAGGTAAAAGTTGATCAAGTATGGTTATGATCATGCGTCTGCTGATCTGATCAAAGCCCATAGCGTTGGATTTAATAGAGAGGATTATCTTTTTGATCTCACAATGCTCAACTGGAACAAATTGAAAAGGTGTTATATTAGGAGAATTTAGACCAGCCAAGTAATTGACAGTTAGATGTTTGGTTTGGGGATCCAAATAGGTGCACGTGGAGAGATGACGGTTAATGTTATCCAACCCAACCGTCTCGGTTTGGTGATTAGATGTCTGTTTACCAATACCCAGACTTCCAAGGAATTTCCAGGTATCGGCGGGAGAGGAACAGGCAAGGTTATCAAGAATGTTTCAAGTTGAATCAAGATGATTGTTTTAGAGTAGAGAGAAATTCGCTAACGGGGCAACAGAAATTTTAATTTATAGGAAGGTCGCCGGAGTCCAAGGAATCGTCCCTAGTCCCTAATTCTAGGAGAGGGGCACACAACAAGTGGCAAAGCACTTGTATTTTGTATGTCCATTCATGGTAGTGGTAACTTACTGTCAGGCAAACCGTTTGTTCGTTTGCTTCTACATATTAACACAAATTAATAAAATTGAAGTGTTTGTTTGTATTTTCGTCTGTCTGTTTGTTCCGGCTAATCTCTGGAAGGGCTGGACCGATTTTGACAGGACTTTTAGTGGCCGATAGCTGATAATACAACAACAACAACCGCAGGTAACGCCGTGGGGTTCAGCTAGTAGAAATGTAAAATTTTAATAATTACAAGTTTTAACAAAAAAAAACCCGACTTCAATCTGGACCAAATTTAAATGGAACCATTCGGGAAGCACTAGCTTTCAAATAAAAAAAGAATCATCAAAATCGGTTCACCCAGTCCAAAGTTATGAGGTAACAAACATAAAAAAAAATACAGTCGAATTGAGAACCTCCTCCTTTTTGAAGTCGGTTGAAAACTTAACATGTCCTAACATGTACTAACTAAGGCAGTGAAGCTATAGGACTGGTAATAAAACTTATATAAATTATATATACATCTATTTATTTCACAAAAAATAGTACATTGATTTTATTCTAACATGTATGTAATTATCTCATATAATTGGTACACATCTTTGGAATATAGAGTATCTTACGATATAAAAAAGCTTCGCTACAATTATTTACATAACATAGATCTTACAACAGATGTATATCAAGTTATTTAAATTATGTTCTAGACTTGTTCTTTTAAACCTTCAATATTACATTGTTATAATTAATTGTGATGACTAGTGATTATCGTTATTATTCTTACGACTAACATTTGTAGATACGTAGAATTACTTAAAAGTATCATAATTGTTAAAAAGAACAATAGCAATATTATATTGTTGTAAACTTTTATGGTCATTAACATTAAAATAGAAATCTACGGGATTGCTACCATGTACCTTTTTGTTTGTGAGTATCGTCTGGTATCGTGGTATCGTGAGAATCGTGAGGATGGGTTCAAATTGTCAAATGTCTGAAATTCCGTGATTCGAATGTGCAAAAACCGGCGTAATCAACAAAATATAGTTTCGCGATCAGATACTGTTAGTGTTGTGTGTCGAGAACAATTACGAGTGAATAGTGAGTTAGTGAACAGTGGTACCGGGGGCGATCGTAGTAAAAGACTGCGAAAGAGGGTAGACCGATATGTCTGCCAATAACATCCCACCCGCAAGATCTTCAGTTACTCCGTGATCATGCTTGCAACAGCGCCGAAATATCGGATACTCACAAACAAAAAGGTACATGGTAGCAATCCCGTAGATTTCTATTTTAATAGCAATATTGATAAAAAAGTATGAAGTAGTAAACGTATGAAGTATCTATATATATCTATATAAATAAAAATAAATCTGAAATATATGTACACACATAACTTCCTATCGACTGCACCAAATTGGACAACTCTTTTTTGTTACGTGTTTCAACAAACAGGATAAGGTTTGTATAGAAAAAAAATATAAGAAAATCGAAATCCGTGAGAAAATATTCACGAATAAAAGTATGGCGATTTGAAGTTTGCCGGGTCAGCTAGTTGTATAATATTAAATGTTCCCTAAAAGCTGCGGTTCAATGGTTTTTATTATCGGTTATTGTGGTTAAAAGTATGATACTCGCTAAAAATGTAGCTTCCCATTGGAAAAATAATGTTTGAAATCGGTTTACAGCCGTTTTCAATAACTACAACCTTTGTACTAACAATTGTAAAGACTATCTCTAGTTAAGACTGAGGATAGTCTTTCTATTTTTTCCTTTTTTTTTCAATATGATTGATTCAATACTTTTATTGACATGCAGAATCAATTTTGTTTTTTTTTTTGAAGTGAAACTTCTTTGCAAGAGGGTAATTTTTTTGCGGATGACACGCAATAAAAGTGACACGGAAATGTGGGACGTTTTTATCCAAGAAGAGGGAGAGACCGATTGAGAGAGAGTGAGAAAGGGTTTAGTTTGCCAAAGAAGTTCAAATCTGTATGTACTTTGTACGCACACAATTTTTTTGTACTAGTTTAAGTCTGCAAAAAAAGGAACAAATACTCTATTAAGTTCAATTCAGACAGTTTTCAATAACGGTTATTGAAAACAGCCGTTCCTACTGGTTTTGGTGTGAACAACGACCTCAAATTCGTATTTACATTATTAGTTGGGATATACTTATACTCTTTCAGTTGAGATTCTTCTTTGACTGCCTCGTTGGTCTCGCGGTTGGCGTGTGCGACTGCTGATCATGAGGTCTTGGGTTCGATTCCCGGTTCGGACCAAATGTTTGTATGATCTACAAATATTTGTTTCGGGATTTGGGTGTTTTCTATGTATAATATGTATGTATTTACAAGAAAAAAAAAAGTATATAATATATGTATTTGTATCAGTTGTCTAGTACCCATAACACAAGCTCTGCTTAGCTTGGGACTAGATGGCGTTGTGTGTTAGATGTCTGAAATATTTATTATTATTATTATTCTAAAAATATTTGTCTTAAGAGTAAAATATAGTTATGAAAAGACCGGAGTGTCTATACGCAATTAATTTGATCTAAGTCACATCTTGGCCGTTAGAGCCGTTTTCTTATTCTTTCATAGCAGAATTATTATACCATATTATACCATAGCAGAATATCTTGATGATAAAACCGCCTGGGATTGAGCTGCCCATTCTGCACATGCTGTTTATTTTGAATGTTTAAATTTATTTTGATGTGACGATAATTTATAGTTTGAAACAAATTCATTTTAAATTATTGCTATTGTTGACATTTTTTTTATTTTATCTTTACTGATTATTGTAATTGTGACTCAAATAGTAATTATCGTATTTCTTTTATTGAAATAATATCTTTTGCATATTGTCTGGACTTTAAAAGAGACGGTGATCCCTGAGTTTGTTTCGTCCTTTCTTCTCAGGGCTAGTCCAGTTAGTAAAGGCCGAACTCATCTGCTCAAAAAAAGTTTAACTTGCAAAAGTGTTCATGTAACCTAATTGCATAATAAATGATTTCATTTCATTTCATTTCATTTCAATTCATTTCATTTCATTTCTTAGTATTACACGGTCAAAATAGTGTGAAATACTTTTTCTTTACAGAACACTGCTCTAGAAAAATTCTTGCAAATATTTGTCAACATATAATGGGCATGTATTAATAAATGAAATAATGTAACTAAAGAGGAAATATCTCTAAAAAAAATCTACAAATTCAAACTATTAAAAATGTTCAATGCACAATCGCTAATCGACGAGATTATAAACGACTAAGATTTCATTATAAAAAGTAATATTACCTACTTAAATTGATGTATAATAAATATATTTTCTTTTTATACAGCTTATACTACACAACACACATTTATACAACATAATATTTATATTCTCAAATTTGAATCATATCAATCTTAATTTTTGCCCTTGTTTTATACACAGGAATTTTCACACAATATAAAAATATACAACTTACAGACTCCTTTAGACAGAATATAGTCATATACATAATGATATTTTATACTTACCCATAAACATAGAAAATATTTTATTCGACTTTAAATCGGGACTTAATCGCGATAATATCTACAAGGTACAATACCTTTTTTGGTTTCCCGACGTTTCGACCGAATTGCACCGATCGTGGTCACGGGTAGACTGATCGGTGCAATTCGGTCGAAACCTTGTAGATATTATCGCGATTAAGTCCCGATTTACAGTCGAATAATATGTGTAGAAAATATTCTCTAGACTTCACAATTTATTACATCGCGTTCTCACACTTTACATATAAAAAACATTGAACTTTTAAAGAAAATGTAACAAATATCTCACGTGAAGTCATCAATATTCAACAATCATTCTATGTGTTGAAATCGGAGAAACCTCTATCTGTTTATACATTTTTCATTGATGTCCCCAGCAATAAAGTCGTTGCTGTCCCGGATAGTCATGATGGTGACATCAGCACTGTTTCTGGAGATAATGTTGCCTTTCTTCTTAGTACTTCCGTAATCGTAGTTGGATATTACTACACTCTCTGTCGGGTTCCTGTAAAAGGTGATAACTATCATCGTTAAAGTTATAATAATTTCGCCAATATTTAGTTAGGTAAGATTGATGTAATAAGGTCAGCGCAACTTTGTAAAAAGGTTAATTCTCGTTTTGGAGCTCTTTTGTTTTCATTTTCTAGGTATTCTATTTTGGAGATTTTGTTATGACCTATTATTATTATTTTGTTATTTGAAGAAATAAAAGGTGCTTGGTCGATCTTTCGAGAAAATAGATATGTGTTATGCCCCATCCACACTCTCCACGAGGCTACACGAGGCTACACGAGGCAACGCGAGTGCCAGAGTGAGGATGGTGCGCTCGTGCCCCCTCGTCTTCGCTCGCCTCGCCTCGCTGTCGCTTTGCTTTGTCGGTTTTTGACACGAAGCAATAAACCACACTTCCGCGAGAGTGTGGTTGTGGCCTCCTCCACTCGCTGAGACTCGTGCCGAGGCGTGAGGCAAGGCGCCTCGCGAGAGTCTGGATGGGCTATTAAGGATTTATGAATTATATCTTAATGAGTACTAAATTTTTCTGAGTATAAATAAAATAGTTGTTAGATATAATACAAAATGTTATTATAGAATTAACTCCGTGACCTACGAATAAAGAGATGTAATCGTATTACTAAGTAAAGTTATTAAAAAACCGACTTCCAAAAAACATCCAACGAAAACTCCAGTTTTTAGTGCAAGCAAACGTAGGTAAGTAGTAAGTTGAACTATTTCATAACATTTCTGCTGTTGCAAATAACTTTAGTGGTTTAAAGTCGTCTTAAATGTCAACCCATATTTCACCGCTTAGGGATAGAATATCCAGAAACGCTACGTAATACGTTAATACTCATTTTTATCTGTAGCTCAAAAATAAAGTTTCACGTTTCTAATTTAAAAAAATACGAACTCTTATACAATCTTTCAACCCCTATTTCACCCTCTTAGGGGTAGAATATCCACAAACGCTTAAATACATTTCTACTCACTTTTAATCAGTAGCCCAAAGATAAAGTTTCATGTTCCTAACTTAAAAATGACGGACTTCCACACAAACTTTCAACCCCTATTTCACCCCTTTAGGGGTAGAATATCCTGAGACGCGTAAATACGTATCTACTCACTTTAATCAGTAGCCCAAAGATAAAGTTTCATGTTTCTAACTTAAAAAATGACGGACTTTCGTACAAACTTTCAACCCCTACTTCATACCATTAGGGGTATAAATTACAAAATCCCTTCCTTAGTACCCACTAAGTCTACTCAACAAAACGATTCATATGAATAACTGAAAGAATACAAATTAAGGTCTATTCGTACGTGTAATATTAAAATCATCCTCTAATCCCTAACTGTTGAAGAGTTTAACCTTCTATCACCAGCTCACCTAAATAACTTGAAAGTATACGACTAAAGCTCTTTAGAAACGTATAAAATTGAAAGAATTATCCTCCAACTCCTAACCGTCGAGGAGTTGTACCTTCCACCTTCCATCATCAGCTTACCCAAATAATTTGAAAGAATACGACTAAAGGTAACATACATACATATGATATGTAAAGATTTATCCTCCAACTCCTAACCGTTAAGGAGTTGTAATAATAATAATATATCTCTTTATTGTACACCAGATTATTCCAAGGTAAGCTTAAAATTAGAGAAGTACAATTGGCGGTCTTATCGCCCGGAGGCAATCTCTTACAGGCAACCATTTTGTTGTAATCATGTTGTACCTTACATCATCAGCTCATCATCATAAAATGATGACTACCAGATGCAAATACCGGTGTAACTTCAGAAAATATACGAAAAACATAGTATGTGCCTATAAAAAATGAGGGTTACCCTCGATTTCCCTGGGATCCCATCATCAGATCCTGGTGGCAATGGGACCAACTCGGGAGCATACCCTTTCAAATACAAAAAAAAATTTCAAGATCGGTCCACAATTGACGAAGTAATCGGTGAACATACATAAAAAAATAAAAAAATACATACAGTGGAACATAGAACCTCCTCCTTTTTGGAAGTCGGTTAAAAAGTACATGAATATTTAATTGTGATTAATGTAATTAATGAGATTTTTACTTTAACTTCTAACATTGATTTATATACCAGCGACCCAGTCTGGCTTCGCTCGAAAATCTTTCCGAAAAGTGTTTCTATTATATAATATACCGTGGGAGAGCTACGCTTCAGCATGAATGGGCCGGCTCGACCAGAGTGATACCACGGCTTCACAGAAAACCGGTATGAAATAGCGCTTGCGCTGTATTTCACCGAGTGAGTGAGGATACCAGAGGCCCATACACCAACCCCTCCCTCTCCCTATCCCCCAAAGCTCGACAATGAAATTGCTACGCCGCTTGTGTTGCGGGTGTCCATTGGCGGCGGTAATCACTTACCATCAGGTGATACATCTGCTCGTTTGTCACCTAATCCATAAAAAAGATATATGCATGTATTACACATATAAGACTTCCCCTTGAATTACTCTATCAATTTTTTTTTTTTTTTTTTTTTTTTTTTTTTTAGTTAGGTGCCAAAATGACTCTGCCCTGCCTGATGGTAAGCATGAACAGAATCCAGGAGTGGCGGTCACCATCCTCATTGCGAATAAGGACAATGCAGCATGGTGACCGACACTATGGCGGCCTGGTGAGATGCTTTTTCACGCCCCGCTTAAAAGACCCGGGATCATAGTGGGAAGGAAACACGTATTCTGGTAGTGAGTTCCAGGTTTTCACCGCTTGGCACAGGAAGGAAGAACCGAAGCGATGAGTACGAGAACGTATGTCTACTACTCTGAAGCGGTGACTTCCAAGGCCGGCACGTGTTGTCCTGTAGAGGAAGGGAGAGGGAGGGATCAGTTGGAAGAGCTCTTCAGAACACTCTCCATGATAATAGCGATAGAGGACTGCCATGGAGGCGATATCTCTACGCAACTGCAGAGGCTCAAGGGACTCGGTGGCTTCGGGACTGTTGACAATGCGGATTGCTCGCCGCTGCAACCGGTCGAGAGCGTCAAACAGGTACTGTGCGGCACCATCGCAAAGATGAGAACAGTACTCCACGCACGAGCGAACCTGGGTCTTGTAAAGAAGACACAGATGCCCGGGCGAGAAGAACCGTCTCACCTTGTTTAAAACACCTAGCTTACGCGAGGCCGCTTTAGTGGCACTCTCAACGTATTCACGTGGGTTGAGATCTCGGCAGATATCCATGCCTAGGATATCGAGCCTACCTTGTAATGCCATTTGAGTGTTCTGAAAAGTGGGAAGGGGAAGGAATGGAGACTTTTTGGCAGAGAACACGCACACCTGTGTTTTTTTGGCGTTGAACTCGACCAGATTCTCACAGCCCCATTGAGAAATGCGGCCCAGAACATGGTCGAGTTGAACGACAAGCTCGTGTCGTTTTTCCTCAATATCTGCTAGCTTGGCTGTAGTGTGTCCAAAATATCGCCCATGAACTGTGCTGTCATCTGCATAGCAATGAATGTTGCCAAGGGCTAACATGTCATTGATATGCAGAAGAAACAGTGTGGGCGACAGGACGGAGCCCTGCGGTACTCCGGCGTTAATCGATTGAAAATCGGAGGCCGCACCGTCGCAAAGGACTCTGATGCGGCGCTGGTGCAGGAATGCGGCAACCCAGTTGCAGAGTTTGGGGGGCAAGCCGAAAGCCGGTAGCTTGGAGAGAAGCGAGCGGTGCCAAACCCTATCGAAGGCCTTGGACATGTCGAGGCTGATGGCCAAGGATTCCCCATGCCTGTCAATAGCCTCACCCCAAAGGTGAGTGACGTACGCTAGAAGATCACCCGTAGATCGGTTCGGTCTAAAACCATACTGACGATCATTTAGTAGGGAGTGATCTTCCAGGTAGTGGACCAGTTGTTTGTTTATTATCCGCTCAAACACTTTGCAGATAATGGAGGTGACGGCTATCGGACGGTAGTTGGCCGGGTCGGAGCGGTCGCCTTTTTTGGGGATCGGTTGAACATTTGCCTCTCTCCAAGCCTCCGAAACATCTCCCGAGGAATATGACAGGCGATACAGGCGCGTCAATACCGGAGACAACTCTGGTGCACAGTTCTTGAGAACCACCGCTGGAATACCGTCGGGTCCACTGGCTTTCCGGACGTCGAGTGACCGAAGCTCCGCATGGACATCACTCAGCCGGATACGAATATCTCGCATTGTAGTGTCACAGGTCGGAATGGTAGGCGGGTGCTTGCCGCGGTCATCGATTCGGGAGTTAGCCGCAAAAAGATCAACAAGCAGTTTCACTTTCTCCTGCGGCTGATGGGCCAGTGATCCATCTGGATATTTCAGCGGTGGTAGCGAGGATTGGCAGAAGTTGGACTGCACGGCTTTGGCCAATCGCCAGAACTTTCGGCTACCCGTAGGGTATGCGACGAGTTCTTGACCAAGCCGCGCGATGCGCTGGGCATCCGCTCTGATGTAAGCCTTCTTGCATTCCCTAGTGGCTTTGTTAAACGCTGCTTTTAGTCGATCAACGTCAGCAGAGCCCTGAGCGCGGGCCCTGAACCATGCGCGGTAGGCCGATTGCTTCTGTGAGACAGCATGGGCGCACTCGCGATTGAACCAGGGACGGGTCGTTGCGCTGGCGACCTCACTGTGGGGAATATAGTATTCCATTCCTACAGTGATCTCGCCAGCCACGGCAGCCGCACTTTTACTGAAAACTGAATTAATCCGTTGATTACTTTAAAAGAGCTAGGCAACAGACAGCGAAAACGAACACATTTATTCTATGTAAAGATATAAATATCAACGAAGCTCAGTTATTCATTGTTTTTTTTATAAAGTTAGGTAATTTCTTTAAAAAATTAGAAAAAATAAGTACTTTCACTTATTGCATACAAAACGGCAATTTCATAGGTTAAGACCTATTATAAGCAATATTACTGTAAAGTTTCATCCAAATACGTTCAGTAGTTTTTGTGTGAAAGAGTAACAAACATCCAATCATCCATCCATCCATCCATACTTACAAACTTTCGCGTTTATAATATTAGTATAGATATACGTAGACATCGAAAAGGATTAGTGTTAAAAATAAAATTTTAGCAAAAACCGACTTCAAGGTTCGACTTGATTTCATCATGGTAGATGGTAAGTTATCCGCGAATACACATAAAAAAAAACATATATAAGGTCGAATTGAGAACCTCCTCCTTTTTCTGAAGTCGGTTAAAAAATAAATATTTGAAAACAAAGTCTTAAAACCGCATCCAATTAAGATAATATAAATCAGTGATATTAAATATATTTTAAACAGTGATAACCGAGTTATTTTGGTTTGGAATGATATTTAACACAGACACTTCAGTTTTATTTATTTGTATGTATCTATGTATGTATAGATAGGAGAATGCTGTTCCCGCAAAATAATTCGTTCCAGTTCCCCCTTCCAGTTGTTTTGTAACCTCGTCTCATAGAGGTTAATATACAAATTAATTTTCTTTTATTACGACTTCAAAAAAGGTTGATTCTCGATTCGTTTATAATGTTTTCTTAAGTCTTTTTGATCTTGGTATTCCGTCATTTTAGAACCGTTTAAGATTAATTTAATTTTTTTAAATTTAATTTAGGAAATTCAGGAATATAATATACGTTAATTAACTCTTTATTGACATCGTCAAATAATTATAATAAATAAATATTTCGGACATGAAGAGCAGAGCAGAGCTTGTGTTATGGGTACTAGACAACTGATACAAATACATATATACTTTTTTTTTGTAAATACATACATAAAGTACATATAAACCACCCAAACTCCGAAACAAATATTTGTAGATCATACAAACATTTGGTCCGACCCGAGAATCGAACCCGAGACCTCATGATCAGCAGTCGCACACGCCAATCGCGAGACCAACGAGGCAGTCACTTGAAGTTAATAAACTACAAGTTAATTATTTATATATAATTGCTAATTATAAATAACTATTAAAACATTTACTACATAAATATAAACAATTACTAACTATAGCTAAATAAGCACATATAAATATAGCGTTAGCAACAAAATAAATCTGTAATATTAGGTACGTGTTTATATTTCTGTCTATTAATTGTGGTATTGATGTTTTTATTGTCATATTATATGAAGGATAATATGTAATGTTACCAGTGCCTACTTGTTTGTTTTTAACGTTTAAAAGACTATTAATACATATTTAGGTATGTTTGTGACATTTGCTTTCAAATTTAATTTATTTATGATAATAAGTTAATGTTGACGATTTTTGAGAAAGTAATATTATTTATTTTTAATTTCTACATACCTACATATTATAGGTTTATTACACTAAGACCACAGAAAAGAGAATAGGGTAGAAATGCTATGTAGGCGGGACAGACGCGCCGCAATTAAGGGCAAATACCTCTAATATCTCTGCTGGCTTCAACTGAACGCTTTAATACACGTATTATTTTCGTTGCGTTCGAAAACGTAGAAAACGAAGCAAGGACTACAATTTACTCAAAAGAAAAATATCGTATCGTCGATGAGTCTAAAAACTTTTGTTCAAAAAGCAATATTTAAAAAATACTAAATGTATTATGAAATAAACATAAAAACTATTATATTCTAATCTATTAAAAAAATCATACATTGCGTATTAAATTAAAGTATGAATTGCATAGTTGCCACGAGAGCACGCAATGCACTGCATTTCCTGCGGGAATATTTCAATTATTTGCCATAGGGATGTAGACAAATTCACTCGAAATCGTAATGTTAAAGTTTTTGATGATATTGGTTTATAAAGTGATTTTATTTTTAGTATCCTATTTATTTAGTATTATGGCTTTTAAACCAATAGGTATATGATTTTGTTTCTTCGCAAAACTATTAGATATATAAACTTATTTTGGACATATAATAGGTCTTTACCTATGAAATTGCCGTTTTGTATGCAATAAGTGAAAGTACTTATTTTTTCAAACTTTTTTATTTCTGTTATTCGAAGTAATCACCCATGCAATCGACGCATTTTTGCCAACGCATTGGCAGTTTATTGATGCCCTTCTTGTAAAAATCAGCTGGACGGGAGGCAACAAACTCTTCAAAGGCATTTTGTACTGCCTCTCGGGAATTAAATTTTTTACCCACTAAAAAGTTGTCTAAATTTTGGAAAAAGTAATAGTCGGTAGGTGCAAGGTCTGGTGAGTATGACGGATGAGGGAGAGCTTCCAACCCCAGCTCTTGCAGCTGCTTCACGACAACGCGCAACCCCATACTGCGCAACAGACAGTCTCCAAACTGCAAGAGCTGGGGTTGGAATCTCTCCCTCATTCGCCATACTCACCAGACCTTGCACTTACCGACTATTACTTTTTCCAAAATTTAGACAACTTTTTAGTGGGTAAAAATTTCAATTCCCGAGAGGCAGTACAAAATGCCTTTGAAGAGTTTGTTGCCTCCCGTCCAGCTGATTTTTACAAGAAGGGCATCAATAAACTGCCAATGCGTTGGCAAAAATGCGTCGATTGCATGGGTGATTACTTCGAATAACATAAATAAAAAAGTTTGAAAAAATAAGTACTTTCACTTATTGCATACAAAACGGCAATTTCATAGGTAAAAACCTTATATTTGAAAATAAATGTTTAATTAAAAAGTTTATAAATACTTCATATATCAAAACTCTCTGCCAAAAAAACACTTAAAAGCGTAAAATAAACTGGTTCTTCATAAATTGCCTATACCTTATTCTTTATTCATTTAAATAGTAGTATTATAATGTGTGCTAGGTACCTAGAATCTGTTTGAAGTCGGTGCCAAGTGACTATCACTTAGACTTTTGTAATTGTTCGTTTGTATTCTTTTTGGCTTAGCACCGACTTCAAACAGATTTTAGGTACCCAGCACACATTATAATACTACTATTTAAATGAATAAAGAGTTAAGTATAGGCAGTTTATGAAGAACCAGTTTATTTTACGCTTTTAAGTGTTTTTTTGGCAGAGAGTTTTCGTTGGATGTTTTCTGGAAGTCGGTTTTTTTTTTAATATAAAAAGTTTTTATTTTTCAGTTTTTAGTGCAAACAATCGTAGGTAAGTAGTAAGTTGAACTATTTCATCAAATTTCATGGTCAAGAATACAAAATTAAGGTCTATACGTTCGTGTAATATTAAAATCATCCTCTAATTCCTAACTGTTGAAGAGTTTAACTTTCTATCATCAGTTCACCTAAATAACTTGAAAGTATACGACTGAAGGTCTTTAGATACATATGATATTTAAAGATTTATCCTCCAACTCCTAACCGTTAAGGAGTTGTACCTTACATCATCAGCTCATCATCATAAAATGATGACTAGCAGATGCAAATACCGGTGTAACTTCAGAAAAAATACGAAAAACATAGTATGTGCCTATAAAAATTAGGGTTTTCCTCGATTTCCCTGGGATCCCATCATCAGATCCTGATATGCTGGCAATGGGACCAACTCGGAAGCATACCCTTTCGAAAACAAAAAAAAAATCAAAATCGGTCCTCAACTGACGAAGTAATCGGTGAACATACATAAAAAAAAAAAAAATTACATACAGTGGAACATAGAACCTCCTCCTTTTTGGAAGTCGGTTAAAAAACAGCGATATATCCTAAATCAATAAACTATGTAAACTATTCTTTTGAAATAAAAAGAAAGTTATTAGATTAACCCTTTTTTAAAAGACAACGCCTGCCTTACGAATCTATCCTGTGTAGCGGGGACTTAACACATATACCTACATGAAATTGACAGAAAGTACACCAAGACTCAGAACAACAATTTGTGGATAAAAGTAGTGTTCTAGCGCAGTAACATACGCAGTCGTTTTTTATTTATTATTTTTTTCTGAAATATACCTAAACACAACAAATGTATAATTTATTTTAGGTAAATAAGGTAGATAAAAATATTCATGATTGTATAATGTAAGGATATCTAGTAGAGCCACGCTGATTTCAGCACGAACGGGCCGGCTCGACCGGGGCGGTACTATCCTAGCACAGAAATTCAACCTAAAATGACCGAGTTCGTGCTGTCGTGTTTCGTTGGTGAGTGCGACACCGGAGACCCAAATAGTCTAGTCAATAAGTTCCATACTCGTTGACTAGACTAAAATATGCAGAAGCATCACTAGGCCGCCATGGTGTAGTGCGGTCGCCATGCCGCATTGTCTGCATTCGCAATGAGTATGGTGACCACCACTCTTGCTTATGCTTTCCATCAGGCAGAGTAGAGTAATTTTGGCGGTATTACATAAAAAAAATAGAGTATCAGTCATATAAATAATAAATTTAAAAATTATTGGAACATAATCATGTTCGATAAATGTCAAATTCATCACATCCCTAAGGTCTTCGCCGAAACTGTCTTCTTAACTTATATTCTATAAGATTATAAGACTATAAGAACTTATATTCATTATATCCTTTGGACGAATTAGGATAGAGTTTGTTATGTGTGTATAATATTATTGATCGTTAATGTGTGCGTCTAGGCGACAAAGTGTTTCTAACACTTGCTGCTCGATACCACTTCTAAAGACACATAACAAACGAACGTGTTCATCACACAAACATTTGTCCTGGGTGGGAATCGAACACACGACCTCTGACTTAGCAGTCAGGATCACCAACCTCTAGATCAAGCCAGTCGCCTAATCAATATTAATAAATAAAATTGGTGTGTTTGTAATCTTATATATAAAAATCAATTGCTGTTCGTCTCGCTAAAACTCGAGAACAGCTGGACCGATTTAGCTGATTTTGGTTTTGAAATGATTGTCGTAGTCCAGGGACGGTTTAAACGGTGAAAAATTAAAAATAACATGAAAATTCAAATGTCACGTGTACGAAGTAGCTGTTGTATTAAATAAAATAACTGTTTTTTTATAAATGCATAAACAATGTATGTATACACGGTACGTATTATTATACCAAAATATCATCTTTTCAATTGTTGTCTGTCTGTCCGTCTGTCTGTCTGTCAGAGAATGCGAAATCTACCGGAGTTAACACAGCACTGTGTTGTGTTTTTATTTATTTATTGGCTCACCAACAATTGTTTACACTGAGTATATACCAAAATACAGTTTAAAATATATCTTAGTTTAGTGTAACAATCACTAACAGATAAGCACCGCATGCACCTTCATCTTATCATATTTAATAGATCAATAATTTTAAAAAAATCTCTGTGCAGCTATAACGATTTTGTTATTCCATAATTAAACACACGAACAATTTTACCTAAAAATTACTTAAGAATTATAACTATATACAATTTTTCGGAACCTGCTAAACGAGTCAGAATGAATATCAACCAAATTACTGCAGCCATTAATCAATTTACAGAGTCGTGGAATAATGGAATGTGCTCCTAGGATAGTCCTGCGAAGAGGCGGATGCAAGGGCGTTATAGGGGTTCGGGGATATCCTGCAGGGGCTTGAAATTTTATTTTTTCCAACAATGAAGTGCAGTCTATTTGAGATCTTACCAACTTAAACAAGAAAAGGGAGTCAATTACGTTTCTTCGTTGCTCTAGTGAATTAATTTTAAAGTGAGTGAGTCTTGATTTGTATGACCTAAATAGTTTTACACAAACCCACAGAGAATGTTAAGTGCCAGAGAAACCTCTTCTGAATGCTTTCCAGTCTTAACGTGTGTGTGGCATAATGCGGTCTCCAGACTGTGCTACAGTATTCCAAAACACTGCGGACAAGGCTATTGTACAGCAGTATCTTGGTCCCGCAGGACCGGAACCCAACAGCGTTTCTTAGAACAAACCCCAGCATTCTTGAAGATTTTTTTATGACCATCTCAATGTGGGGGATGAATGTCAACTTACTGTCGAACAAGACGCCTAGGTCCCTGATTTTATACACTTTCTGGATTATATTGGATCCTATGTAATATGTAGTTGGTAATTGATTACGGCTTCTTGAAAATTTTACGTGGTAACACTTTTTGATATTTAGGCTCATATTGTTATTTGTGCACCATTTCACTACGGCATTTATGTCCTTCTGAAGTAGTAGAATATCTTCTTCAGCCCTAACAACTCGGTAAAACTTAAGGTCATCTGCGTACATAAAAACTTGAGAGCAACGAAAGCAATTAGATAGATCATTAATGAAAGCATTAAACAATATTGGGCCCATGTGAGAGCCCTGTGGGACTCCGGAAGTAATCTCGTAGACATCCGACTTGAAGCCATTAACCGCGACGAAGAAGAAACGATTGTGAAGATATGATGACAGCCAACTAAGGAGAGCGCCAGTAATTCCATAGGTTTTTAGTTTGTCCAACAGAATGCCGTGAGGAACACGATCGAAGGCTTTGCTAAAGTCTGTATAAATTACGTCCACCTCCTCACCGCGATCAATGACCTCAACCAGAGTTTCAGTAAAGTGAGAAAGATTTGTACATGTTGACCTAGATCCGAAAAAACCATGTTGTGAGACACTTAAATAAAGCTTCAAATGGGACTGTAAATATGCATATGCATATTAATGATTCGAAAATCTTGACAAAAGTGGACAAAATAGAGATAGGTCTGTAATTGAAGACAAGGTAATTTTCAGCGCTCTTGTAGAAAGGAATAACCTAATTAATAAACCTAAACCTTTGCTCTTTTCCACATATCTGGAAATACACCGCTACTGAGGGATTTGTTGTAAATCAATGATACATATTATGAAATATGATTATCAGTTTGAGTCCTACAAACCGTGTGAGATGTTGGGTCTCAGTAACACCTTACTGAGACCAAAGTTTTATTTTTTATTTTTTTTATTATAGAATACTTGGGCAAACAAGCAGACGTATCGCCTGATGGTAAGCGATTACCGCCGCCCATGGACATTCGCAACACCAGAGGCGTCACAAGTGCGTTTCTAGCTAACTAGCTTCAGCGCCCGCGTGCATATCGGATACCGCGGTTATAATTTTTCGGGTTAATATGTAGCTTATGAAACTCACATATAATGTAGCTTTCTATTCTTAAAATAATTTCCAAAATTGGGTCAATACGTCCTGCGGTTATCTCCTACAACCTCACAAACTTTACCTGTTGATAATATTAATATATCTAGACTATGTAATTCAATCAAATTACAATTTTAGTAATTTTAAGTTCAAATTTGTACATTCGGAGCTTGTGGGTTTATGTATAATTAAAGAGCTAATTAATATAACGCTCTACATTTTTCACATCTATTTAAGTGTAAGTACATGGTAAATAATATATGCTGGAGTTACAGCACATTTTATAGTGTCACATTTCCCACAGGTCGTCTGCGATAAATAATACAGTCCCGGGCAAACAGCGGGCAATAACTTAGTTTTATAGCTGTTTCATGTATTGTGAAGGTGTGATTTATATATCACACTACGGCAAGGACTGACAAAGGAAGTGTTCCGCATTACGTAAATACAGGAATGGAGATGCAAGGGCGTCATTTATACTTTAAGTAATGACAATTTTCTGTTGATGTTTTGACGCATATACATCGCATTCAAATTCAAACGTCTTAGACAAAGGATGAAATGTTTTTTGGTCGTAATAGACTGCACGTATGGTCTAATGGTTTAAGTTGCTTCCTACTAGCCAAGTGTTGTGGGTTCAAATCCTACACGGGACAACACTTTGTGTGATCCACAAATTGTTCTTTCGAGTCTGGATGTTCCTTGTGTCCGTTTCATGTAAATTTGTAAAGTCCCCCGCGACACAGGTTGTAGATTCCTAAAGCAAAGGTTGTCTTAAAAAACATTTTTAGTTCTATAATGTTTCAAGATTTCTAGAATTGCCCTCAGAACAGAACCTAGTTTTTATACTCGTAGATGCAGCCTTGATCTTGATATTATAGGTTCAATAATAATTATATATTAGGGTAATGTCAATAGTGTATTTATTTTTCCTTTTCACACTCTGACTCGGTACGCTAAATAATAATAATAAATTGCTTTATTGTACACCAGATAACTAAGTACATAACTTAAAGCTAGAAAATTTTTGTGTGTCGTTAAAAGCAGGGTGTTGTTAATATAAAAGTTATTTTATGGAAACAAATAGCTAAAAGAAATATGCTTATATTAAGATTTCTGATTAAGTATGTGGTTACTTGGGTAAAGTTTTTTTTTTATTTTTCTTTATTAAGAAGAAAAAAATAAGGAAAAACATTTATCCCACTATAGCAATTATGAGCTCGCAACTTAGTTCTATAAAAAGTTGTTACTTAATAAACGAGTGTTCATTTTTGAAATCGATTACCAATAAAATTATTTTTAACCGACTTCAAAAAAGGAGGAGGTTCTCAATTCGACGGGATTTATATATTTTTTCTTTTTATGTGTGTTCGCGGATAACTTGTCGCTTATGAACTGATTTTAATGATCCTTTTTTAATGGAAAGGAGATATCCCAACAGTGGTACCATGATAAGGTCACTAAGATCTGTTGAAGGCATCCAAGAGAAATCGAGTCGAACCTTGAAGTCGGTTTTTATTTTGTATTTTTTTTTATAAATCTTTAATTAAGGTCCTTTAACCCTTAACACTGTTAGGGGCCCTTTCAACAAACCCTTTGAGACGCTCCTATTGATTTAAAGGCATTTAAACTTTCAGAAACCTTTTCGTTTCTTTTTTATGGTTAATTTTATTTTCGATAGAGTACAAATACATATTTTATAGTTATTCACATACAGGATGTATTAAAATTTTTAATTTGTATAAACCACATCAAGCTTAATAATGGAAAATCATTACACTAACTAAATGAAAGAAATGTAAAAAGTAAAGAATAAACTAACAGAAAATTTATGTTGTCCCAAAATTAATAGAAATAACACAATTATTACTGAAGTGATTGAAAGTTCTCGTAATTTTCCAAACAGACTTAAGCCATTTTTGATTGTATTTACAATCTTTTCAAAATCTTTTCATTAAATTGGAAACATTGTAATATAAACAATACGTCTAAGTTTGTTTTAGTTTATTTATTTTATAATATTCATTTATATAGTAATTTTATTTTAAGGACAAGAAGCTGAAGAATAATTTAGAAAACTATTATTCCTTATTATAGTACTGAGGAGTGATCAGGGAGCCTCCGAATATCTCATCTTTGGGTGCCTCCACTAGAATTATTAAGAGGGTTGATTAAGTCGGCCCATGAGTGCCAATGCATCCTAAGATATACATGACATGGATTACATTTTAATCACTACTAGTAACATTAGCCATCTATACTCTTTACAAAAAAATAAAATTGGAGTATATGTTTGTAATATTAAAATTACCGCTTTTCTCTGGAACGGCTGGATTAATTTTGACGGGAATATCACTGATAGATAGCTGATGATATAAGGAGTAACTTAGGCTACTTTTACTAACTTCGCCCCGCGGCGTTACCCGCGGTACGTCAATAACCGCAGGTAGCACCGCGGGGTTCAGCTAGTTATAGATAAATTAATGTCTACTATGTATATTAATATTCTTTTTACATGCTATACATAGCTTAGAATTAATACTAGTGTTATGGGGACGATTTGTTATTGGTATTGTAGTGTAATACCGCAAAAGCGGATTAAGGTTTCAGCTCCCTGTGGCGATGGCACTAACGCATGAACATTTTAGAATCAGTAGCTGATAGAATACTAAATTAGATAATGTACGACTAGATTAATAATTCGGAAGTCACTAGTTTATCAAATTTGTTTATAATACGCCTTGCGAATACCTTTTGGTACGTGTAAGAAAGCTGAGCATTTTTTAATGTTAAAATATTGAAAAACTTTAAAATCTTATACTTGAAAATATATCGCTTAATGTATTTACGCGCATAACTTCCGATCGCCAAATTGGATAGGTAATTCTTTTTTTTTATATGTTTGTTCTCTTCGCGACAAGGTTTATACCTATAGAACAAAATTATAAGAAAACTGTTGAAGTAGTGTTTTTTAATCGACTTCCAAAAGGAGGAGGTTCTCAATTTCATCGTTTTTTTTTTTTTGTTTTTTTTATGTATGTACATTGATTACTCCGTCAATTGAGGACCGATTTTGAAAATTATTTTTGTATTCGAAAGGGTATGCTCCCCATGTGGTCCCATGGCCACCATATCGTCGTCGGTGACGTCGTTGACGTTCGTCTTGAAATATAGCGAGTGTGGTACCTACTATTACATTTGGCTTGGCGCCGAATTCAAACCTATGAATAGGTAGCACATACAAATTAAGTTATTTTATACTTTTCAGTTTTTGAAGTCGGTTATTTTATTACCCGTTGAAGCTGAGGCTTCATAAATACCTACTAAAATAAGTTTTCGGAAATTTAGGAAATATTCACGAAAATTAATAGCGGTATGAAATTCGCCGGTCAGCTAGCGTTTTATAAAAAAATATATATTATTTTTTTGAAAAATTATATAGTTAAGACTTTGTGTTTATTTAAAAATAATAAAGATAATACAAGGAATATACAATAATAAAGGTAATGCCTTCTCTATTATCAACAATTTGTAGCAACAAAACACAAAAAACCGTTATTTGTTATTTCTAATAGCGGTTAACGTATGTATTATAAATCTTATTGTTAATTTATTTCTGCATTCATTTTTAAATAATAAGTTATGTTTTGCAAATTAAATAGGTACATGGGTCAAACCACTATCTTCAATTATTACTCTGTTAGTATTTATAGTAAACCCTATTTAACCCAACCTGTTACAGCGATGTCGATGGGTGCTTCTGAAGGATGTTTCGCAAACAGCGGTTCTAGAAAGCCTGGAACTGCAAGTCGGGTGCAATGTACCTCGACGACAGCACAGGTAACGGTTGAAGTGCTGCCTGAAGACTCCACTCACGCAGTACAGGGCGACTGGATTCACGCAGGAGTTCAGGAAGCTAGAGAAAATATAGGATTTTAGGTTTTGGGATATGCAGCACGTGAAATAACAAATAACAAAGTACTCAATATAAACTAATGAACTAACAAATACAGTATATATATAAAACATACCTATATATATATATATATAATATAGGTATAATACGAGTATTATTTGAGGATATTCTAAACTACTTTTCCTTTCCAACCTCAGTCATACGAATACTATTATTACTAATATGAATTTTACAACACGTTATACGTGCATCAATAAGTTTTTTTGAAATATTTCTTATAGAAATACATTTATATATATATTAATTTCTCATCAATAGCTGTAGGTAGCATTATTCATTAATTTACTGGTATAAAATTTCGAGCAAGCCCCTGAATAATGGGACAAATAGTTTCATGTTGAAGATTTTACGAATTTATAAGTCCAAATTAATAATTTTACAATAAATTAAATTAAAAAGCTTTATAAAGACAAGCTTTTACTGGAATGCCTCGAGACGAATCAAATGAGTCCAAACTCGATGATGTTGTGACGTTTTTTTACAGAGTTCCTATGGCCACCTTCCAGCTCCAGCAGCAGATCAGCTCCATGTCATTATAATATTGTATTGTCGCGCTGTATACATATGCTTGCAAAATTTCAGCAGAATCGGTTGACGATATCTGCTTCAAAATTGAGTTGCAAGATTCCACCCGAACATACAAGCATACATACATTACAAGTTAATAAAAAGCTTGTAATAATAAATAGATAAAGTTCAGTAAGCTTTCTAATATTTGCAATACGATATCATATAAGATGACATAAACATGAAGTCCACAAGAACGTAATTATGGACATAAAAGTAATTCGATCTGTCAAAAATCACTTTGTTAAATGAAGAAGGTATCATATAGATATACCAAGAGACTACTCTACGACTACTCAATCTCAGACGTAGACATCGTTAAGTGGCTAGGTCATAAGAAGGTTTTGTCAAGATTATTGTAAAGAGGACAGCCAACATTTAGAGACAAACATAGACGACATACAGATTACTTCTCAATATTTTAAGACTAATATCGTTAAACAACGTATTTGCTGGAAATTCTTATTATTTCATTTTGTATTGTAAACTTGTTTCAATTAGTCTTTGAATAAAACTCGTTTGCCCAAAATTTTGTCAACTTTATTAATTGACAATTTAAAACTTACCGCCCAAATTAATAAACAGTTTAAGCCATTGTAAAGTTTTGATTGAAAACTTCAAAACGAAGTTATATTTAAATATCACTTCCATTATTATGTTTTCATGAAAATGGAATTGGGCTAAAGCGCTTCTGAGTAAGAAATAAGTGATAATTTATTATCCAATCTACTTAACGATAGCATTTATATTCAGCAGTAACGTTACTTAGAGTTTAGCTTTATTCCATCGGGAAACAATAGTGCTAATTCTGTTGTTCGAAACTAAACAAAATATAAATAAATTAAATTAAAAGCTTTTTAAAAACCTGCTTTTACTAAAATGCCTCGAGAAGAATCAAACGAGTCCAAACTCGATGATTTTGCGACGTTTCTACAGAGTTCCTATGGCCACCTTCCAGCTCCAGCATCAGATCAGCTCCATGTCATTATAGTATTATATTGTCACGCTGTATACATATGCTTGCAAAATTTCAGCAAAATCGGTTGAAGATATCTGCTTTAAAATTGAGTTGCAAGATTCCACCCGAACCTACAAGAGTCAAATGACGTTGTAAATGTCAAAATTCTATTAAAATCAGACATGTCACACTGAGAACAGACTTTCTCTAGTAAGATACATACAAAAATTACATTTTGGAACTCGCTTCACTACAGAACGAAAACAGAAGATAATTTCAGAGACATTTCAGTTTAGTGATGGAACAACCGAATTAGCACTTACTAAATTAGGTCACGTACCTAAGGCAGAAGCCCACTATCCTCAGAGCATGTGTGAAATCATTGTAATCTCCTTTAGCGGTAGGTGAAAGATGAAACCACACCTCGAAAGCGTGGTATGGTAAAAAGCAGATGAAGAATACTGAAACAAAAATCACGTTTTTAATAAAATGAAAAGAATTTCTAAGAAAAAAATGTCCGAATTTAAAGTGCCTATAAAGTGATACATATATATATATACATAATCTTATTAAAAAGACATGTTGTTCTTAGATTTTTAAATTTACAATTCATTTAAAAATCTCTTAGTAAATATTAACCCGGAGCTGTGATAGCCTATCTCGAAATTTTAATTTCATTGAACTTAGAAACAGATTTGAAACAGAACCGTCACGAAAGTTCGCTATTTATTCTGGATTTCACAGTTAGGTTTTATGACTCTTAAAACACTTTTCAAATGTTTTAAAGCAATGGAACTTTACGATATTGAAGACAAATACAATGTTACAAAGACGTAAAAGAAAATGTTACCAAGACAAAGAAATATCACTCTATTTTTATTAACAATTCGACGTCAAGCCTCTATTTGGAATGTAGTTAATGTTTTAAATTGCAAGCTTTATTTTGATTGTAAGGTTTGGTAAGGATTTAAGAAAAATATAAATACTAAGTAATATTAGGCATACGTTTGTTTCATTTATTACACTTTCACCCCTTGACCACTAAACTGACTTTAAAAATCTTTCGCTAATAGAAAGCCATAATCGCGCTAACCGATATGAATGCGATCGGAGCAGCTAGCAAAACATAAAGTGGGTTAGTATTACAGATTTTGGAACTCAGGTAAATTAAATGTCTCAACCCTTCGTCTCTTGTTTGACAAATGACAAGTTAAACTATTTTTTACAAAGCATGAGTTAATTGCCACTTGATTTTGTCTATATTACATAATTTTTTTCCTTGTTTAATTAATAAAGTTAAATATTAAATACAAAAGAATGTGCCAATCAAATAATTGTAATTTAGGATATAATGGAAGCACGGGTTCCATGTCCCTCCAACACAAAGGGAGGTTCCTCCGACCAGGCGAGGTGATCGTGCCTGGCGGGCCACTGCCCAACGGTTGATGTTGGGAATTTTATATGCTAATCAGCGCGAGAACTTCTATTGCGCGATTTAGAATTGGTAGTTTCTTCGTTTCCTTCGTTACTCCGTAGTTCGATATATATTCGGTAGATGGCGCTACAGCGTGTTATTCTATTGAACTGTATGTAGAAGTCGGCACCATATATTCATTTCAAAATTAATTTAATTCACGAGTATGACCAAATGTTTGTGTGATCTGCAAATATTTGTTTCGGAGTTTGGGTGTTTTCTATGTATGATATGTACCTATGTATTTACAAAAAAAGTATATAAGTATTCTATTAGCCATTCTAGCTTTCATAGTACGAGCTCTGCTTAGCTGGAGGCTAGATGGCGCTGTGTGTCAGATGTCTGAAAATATTTATTAATTTATTAACATTTAAGTTTCTCACGGCAATAGTATTGCTCCTATTAAGGATTTGATTTTTTTAAATTGAAATAAAAACTTACAGCATGATATGTACTGTATGTTCAAATCTAATCTAATACCTTTAAACGAGCAATTCTTGTATATATATATACTGAATCTCGGAAACGACTCCAACGATTTTCATAAAACTTTGTATACAGGGGGTTTCGGGGGCGATAAATCGATCTAGCTAGGATTCATTTTTAGAAAATGTCGTTTAATTCGTGTTTTTAACAATCAAATATATAAAATCAATGTACATCTAGCGCCATCTATATCAACTCGAGCGAACTACATTAAATAATGGAATAAGGTGCAGAATAAACAGTATCAAGCGAGGGCGCCACTTAACTATTTTCTTTTATTGGAAGAAAAATAACAAAAGGTGGCGCTTGGATAGTCACAATGTTGCCGAAAACCCATTTATATAAAAAAAAAAACACCAAGTGACACTCGGCCATCCAGGTACACTTGTTCTTTATATGATCATTGTCGTCAACAGCCTTTAACAGTCCAATACTGGAAATAATCCTCTCCTTAGAAAAGTGGTTATGACCTACTATAAAGGCGGGCATACACGTTCAAGTATACTTGCGCAAGTCTGGATTTGCGCAAGTATACTTGAAAGTGTATGTCCAGCTTAACATCTTGTTTGCCATACACCTTTTGTGAAGTTTCCTTCTCTATACAGTAATGTTGTCTTGCGTAGTTTGCTCCTTTGTCCATCTTCTGTGTCGTAAGAGCCGACGTCGAGGAGATGAATAGTGCTGGTAAAACTTTGTGTTCTTAAGCCGTTATAACACGGATACAATATTTATAGGATTTTATAGGTAAATCCATGAATGTCCAATATTCCTTGCCGTGATGAAAGCAAAACCGTTTAAACTTAGTAGCAAGTTCAAGCTCCACTTAGTATGTTAATTTACGTTTAGTTGAACCGACACACCAAGTTTCATGATGTATATTGTAATTGTGTACACTCCAATTAGTTTTAGGTTAATTAATCTTCAGTTTGCAATTTTTATATCAGTTGCCATAATAATAATAACCACTTTAGTTTACGGTCCTAAGGTTTTTATTTAGACATGTTTTTAAGATTAAAGCTATTTTTCTGCTCTCCAAGGAGGGATAATAATAATAATATTTTAATTTTGCCATATTAATATTTTGATATTGAAGCTCGTACGTTGTTGGCCTAAAATATTTCTATAGCCAACACGCTTTTGAAGATATATTATAAGTCTCAGAGTACTATTCCACTGACTGGTAGGAGAGACTTCAAGAGAAAATTTTGAATTATTTCAATTAAATACATACACATACATATTTTGATATATGGACCTGCCAAAGTGACTCTGCTATGCCTGGTGGAAAGCATAAATATAATCTAAGAGTGGTGGTCACCATACTCATTGCTCCGTTGCTCGTGCAGACAATGCAACAATGCAGCATGATGACCCACACCATTGCGGCCTAGTGTTGTTGGGCTTCCGGTCTCGCACTCACTAACGATACCACAACAGCACGAATGCCGTTATTTTCCATATATTCTGTGTAAGGGTCAAGCCGGCCCGGTTCGAGCTAATTTAAAGTGGCTCTACTGCCTTTGAACCTTGAAATATGAAAGTGAACCACAATTAGAAAACATAAATAACATATCTTAACGTTTAAATAAAGCTGAATTATTTTGATTTAACGGTAATGACGATGTGTGTTATTGAGGATGTCATGTCCTTCTTACACAAAGGCCTCTGACCAGGCAAGGTGATCGTGATTGGCAGGCCATTTTTTTTTTTTAACGTATGGAAATCCCCTCGGACCGTCACCCCACCGGAGCTTGCGGCGGGGCGGTGTGTCAGACTCGAACCGACTAAAACCAAACGGTGTGCCACTCTGCGCCTGTGAAGGGAGGAATCCGGGAACTGCAGTTATTAACACGTCCGGACCCCTCCCAGCGCTTGCCCGCACTGAAGCGGGCACCGTCTGCTGTTAAAAACTCTCAATTTAGGTGACGTACGGCACACGCGTACGTCACCCCCTTGCGGGTGGCCACTAGAGCGGATGGAGGGGAAAGCCCATCCCGACCATCCGCGGCCACACTCAGGGCGGCATGAGGCGCTGGTAGGCGCGCCTCCGCCGCCCGGTTCGCCGGCGGCGGATTGGGTCCGAGTGGACATCGTCCTCCCGGGCCTTCTCCGCCACCTCCTTCTACGAGATTACATCTTCGCAGAAGGTTGCGACCGCAATAAAACTGCTATCGCTACCGGCCATGGAGCGTATGACGGCCGGTAGCGAGAGATCTCCTCCGATGACTGCAGTGAGGGCCCGGCGCTGCGACGCCCATGCGGGGAGATCGCCAGCGTATGCTGGGCCGAGTCCTCACTGCAGTCGCAGTGGTGGCAGGCGGGACTCAGTTCCCTCCTGGCGACCGAGTGCAGGTACTTCCCGAAGCAACCGTGCCCGGAAAGGACCTGCGTCAGTCGGAAGGAAAGGGTCCCGTGCTGCCGCCCTGCCCACTCGAGGATGACCGGCTGGAGAGCCTCTACGGCGGCAAAGCCAGCGCGTGGAGTCTCCAGCCGGAACGACCATCTGTCCATAGTGGCTCGACGAGTGGCTTCACGCCATTCGCGTATCTCTTCGGGCGGAGGGCGATAGCCAAAGTACGCCCGATATTCAGCCACCCGTTGATAAACTTCGGCGAGCACTTCCGCCTCCAAAACCCACGGGGGTGTTCCGGCCAAGGCGCACGCCGCCTCGGTCGATACCGTGCGGTATCCGCGTATGGCTCTGACTGCCAATACCCTCTGAGGCCGCCAGAGGCGGACCTTATTTAGGGCAGTCAGAGCCGCCACCCACACCGGTGCACCATATAGCGCCATCGACCGGACAAACCCCCGTGTATAGGAGTCACGTTGCGACGCTGGCTCCACCCAAGTTGGGCAAAAGTCGCCCAAGGGCGGAGGCAGCGTCGACCAGCTTCGGACCAAGCTGTCGGAAGTGCTCGTCGAAGAGCCACCTACCGTCGAGTATCAGGCCCAGATACCTCATCTGGGCCCGAACCGGTACTAGGACCGAGTTGACCTCTATGGAGGCGACGGCGGGTGGACCACGACGGGGCCCATGGAACAATAGGGCCTCCGTCTTGTCCAGGGCCACCCGTAAGCCCAGCGCCTCGATGCGCCCGACCACCAGAGAAACTCCCCTGGGTGATTGGCAGGCCATAGCCCAACGGTTGATGTTCGGATGTTGGTATATATGCTAGTTGGCGCGAGAACTTCTATATCACGATGGAGAATTAGTAGCTACTCTGTATAGTTCGTTACTCCGTAGTTCGGGGCATCTTCGGTAGATGGCGCTATAGTATGTCACTGCTGTGTCGATATATGCAATTCGCCACTACCGATTACCGAGTCTTCATTTAAATACCAAAAAGAAAAGGGGGTAATCAGTAGAGAATCCAAAAATATATCTAGATTTTTCCCTATTTAGCTGCCAATATCTAGATGCGCGTTCACTTCACAATATAAAGGAATTTATATTTAATAACTACATTGTCATGAAAATATTGGCAATAAATTTAGGACAATCAATCTTCACAACATAAACGTAGTCTTAGGATTATGACGCACGGAACAGCTATCACTTGAGTAAAGACAATCTCTTGACCGATTGATAACAGGCGTAGCGTATCAAATATACCCATATTTTATTAATCTACACTAATATATAAAGCTGAAGAGTTTGTTTGTTTGTTTGCTTCAACTCTAATCGCTAATCGCCAATCTCATAATCTCAGGTACTACTGGTCCGATTTGAAAAAATATATATATATATATCATCACACTAAGACAAAAAGGAGCGTAGTACCAATGAAGAATTTTACAAAAACAGGGGAGAATTATTACGCCACGGGGTTGCATGGGTCAGCTAGTCATACCTAAAACTTTTTATAGTTTGCATTATACTTTTCGAGCAATCAAAACCTAAGTACCATTTTTTTTTCAGATTTGTATCAAAGTTCATAATAATAGCCACTGAAATCTGGACTATTTATTTTACAATTAGTCCCTTCTCTTCAAACAAAATGCAAACTGCCAGTAATTCCAAGTTTCCACTGAACAAAAGGGCTTGAAAGCTAGAAGTTTAATATTCAGCGGACGTCAGAAACAACTGATGCAAAGTTATTGTTATCATCTTTCTATTCGTATAATATCAATTTTAATATGCACCGTAGTATAGCATTAATTTAAGATTCTTAATAATTTCAGAAGAATTATCACGAATAATAAAATTAAACTTCTACAACAAAAAAAAAATGTCTGTGTGCTTGTTTTATTTTCAAGTTTATGACTGTAAAACAATAATAATAATAAATTAATAAATATTTCAGACATCTTACACACAACGCCTTCTAGTCCCAAGCTAAGCAGAACCTGTGTTATGGGTACTAGACAACTGATATTTACATTATATACTTTTTTTATAAATACATACATATTATACATAGAAAACACCCAAACTCCGAAAAAATTTGAAGATTATACAAACATTTGGTCCGACCCGGGAATCGAACCCGAGACCTCAAGCACAGCGGTCGCACACGCTACCACTGCGCTACAGAGGCAGTGGAAATTTTAACAAGAATCAGGACAAAGCCTTGGAAGACTGTTTTATCAAGTTTTTTTAGGAAGGAGTCTTAATTATTTATCACTTACACACGCGCACAGAAATAAAGAAGTATGCATAGATTTATTATAAAGTAAGCAACAGCATAGAATGAAAAATGAGAAAGAAAGGTAATCTTACTTGTGTCACTGGTACTCTTTATAATATTTTTTATTTGTATAATATATATTCATGCTTCTTTATTTTCCTTTCCGAAACTATTCACTAACACACCAGACACTACCCTATACATCCTGTATTTATTACCATCCCATGGTTGCCTGGAAGAGATTGCCCCTTTGGCGATAAGGCCGCCATTTGTACTGACCTAGCATTAAGCATAGCATTATCTGGTGTACAATAAAGCGATATATTATTATTATTATCTTACGTGTATAATTTATTATAGCGATAGGAAATGGTATGTTATGTATAAAAAATACATCTAGTTTTATATCCAATACAGAGGTTGACAACGCGTTTTTGACTTTCATGTTACAGGGGGTTTGGTACCTGGCAGTACCAGCCCATAGGGGCTGTTGTCGTTTAATATCAGGCGACACTTCTGCCCTAATACCATGAACATTGTATTAAGTTAAAGTTACTTCTTTATATAAATGTTATAAAGTGCATGAAACTTTGTATTGAGTCTGAAATTACGAATAAACGAGTTAATAATTCATTCTCACTTCTAATAAATCATTCATTGCTTTAAGGCTGTCAAAGACACATACCCTTTTAAGTGGTCCAATTATTTCAAACACTTCGTTCTCTAAATTATAATTTATTATTTTAAGTCAGAAGGTTTTAATTCTCTTTGTTCCGTAAATAACATAATTATGTAACAAACATTTTCAATAAAAACACTGAAGAATATTTAAAACAAACCTATTATTATTTATTGTTTATCATAGTAGTATGTTTTACTAGCTATAACAGTCAAATAACTAAATAAAATCTCAACAAACATATATAGAGTATTACTTACTTATGATACATTAATATTCAGTACTAATATTAGAAAACTTACGAGTTAATTTGTTGGGATAAACGTGCTAATGCTCAGTAATAGGGTAGTTGACACCTTAGTCAAATCAGTTACTTTTTATCATCTGTCAAAACGATAATTTTGTATGTAAAATATACTAAAAACTGTATAATATATATAGTATATAAGCACCCATAGAAAAAGGAATATAGAACCAATAGGAGCCGAGCATTTTTATTTATGGGATAGGGGGGCAAACGAGCAGACATATCGCCTGATGGTAAGCGATTACCACCGCCCATAGGCACCCGCAACACCAGAGTCGTCACAAGTGCGTTGCCGGCCTTTGGGGGATGGGCCTCTGGTATCCTCACTCACTCGGTGAAACACAGCTCGAGCACTGTTTCACACCGGTTTTATAAAAGTCATCAATAAAAAATGTTACAAAAACTAGCAAAGTCATTCCTTTTGAAAGACGCTCAAAGACTACTACATTTACTAGATACAGCCATCAACCACTACATTTACTACATACAGCCATAAATCACGATACCTATCTGTGAGATTTTTTTCCTTACTACTTTAGTCTCGGATTATTTTTAGATATTACAGGATGGACTGCTTCTCATATGTTTTTTTATTATTATTACGTATACCTATATGACTGACGTAGGTTCTTGGGTCGTAGGAATCTTTATTAGATTTTTCTATTAAGAAACTTTCAGTAGCAACACAGTTTTGGCAAGTGGTGTCTGTTGGATGGATATAGTTTGTATGAAGCGAGATCAAAAAATAACTAGTAAAATGATATGAAAAAAAATGTACTGTTTTGTTCTGTTTTAAACTAATAAACAGATTGTTTATCATATTAGTATGTTATTTTTACTAGCTATAACAGTCAGATAACTCAACAAAATCTCAACAGTTCGAAAAGTTAAATATTCGAGTCATTGTTCTTAGCATGATGTTAGATAGAGAGGGAGCATGCTTTGAATTTAGTTTTATTAAACAAAATTTGAAAATGGATTCAAATGAAACTTGGCATGATTTGAGTTCATACTACGAGGTAGGACACGGGATACTTTTTATCCCGAAATTCAGTACGGTTTCTTGGAGAGAGGGGATGAAAGTCAAAATATGTACTTAGTTGTAATTCAATAACACATAGTACGATTTCTTTCATTCTTTTTTTGCTAGAAAGAAAAAAAATAAAAGTATTTTTTTGCCCGCGACTGTACACTGCCTATGGGAAGCTGAGACAGATATGTAAATATGGCGGTACGAAGTTCGCCGGGTCAGATAGTTAGTATATAATATGTAAGTTTACACGTTGCTGCAAGGTCTGTAGAAGAAGTAACAATCACAACGAAATGATGATTGCGAAATAGAGAAATGTCATGACATCTGTGCGTACCATATACCCTGTGCGTACCATATACCTTAAGAATTTTTAATTTTAATAACTTTTACGTTTTCATTCCAATGAAACGTAGAGTTATTGCAATGTTTGGTTTACTTGCCATCTACAATTTCCGTGAACACGTGCATTGTTACTATCAATAGATTGTGGAGACAGTTCGTTTTTAAAAGAATATTTGAACATTAAAAAGAACATTAATTTGATTTTTAACCGACTTCTAAAAAGGAGGAGGTTCTATGTTCCACTGTATGTTTTTTTTTTTTTTTTTATGTATGTTCACCGATTACTCCGTCAGTTGTGGAACGATTTTGAATTTCTTTTTTGTATTCGAAAGGGTATGCTTCCGAGGTGGTCCCATTGCCAGCATATCAGGATCTGATGATGGGGTTCCAGGGAAATCGAGGGAATTCCTCATTTTTTATAGGCACATACTATGTTTTTTGTATATTTTCTGAAGTTACACCGGTATTTGCGTCTGGTAGTCATCATTTTATGATGATGAGCTGATGATGTAAGGTACAACTCCTTAACGGTTAGGAGTTGGAGGATAAATCTTTAAATATCATATGTATATATGTTACCTTTAGTCGTATTCTTTCAAATTATTTAAGTGAGCTGATGATGGAAGTTGGAAGGTACAACTCCTCAACGGTTAGGAGTTGGAGGATAATTCTTTCAATTTCATACGTATCTAAAGACCTTTAGTCGTATACTTTCAAGTTATTTAGGTGAACTGATGATAGAAGGTTAAACTCTTCAACAGTTAGGAATTAGAGGATGATTTTAATATTACACGTACGTATAGACCTTAATTTGTATTCTTGATGATGAAATTTGATGAAATAGTTCAACTTACTACTTACCTACGATTGTTTGCACTAAAAACTAAAAAATAAAAACTTTTTATAAAAAAAAAACCGACTTCCAAACAACATCCAACGAAAACTCTTTGCCAAAAAAACACTTAAAAGCGTAAAATAAACTGGTTCATCATAAATTGCCTATACATAATTCTTTATTCATTTAAATAGTAGTATTATAATGTGTGCTAGGTACCTAAAATCTGTTTGAAGTCGGCGCTAAGCCAAAAAGAATACAAACGAACAATTACAAAAGTCTAAGCGATAGTCACTTGGCACCGACTTCAAACAGATTTTAGGTACCTAGCACACATTATAATACTACTATTGAAATGAATAAAGAATTAGGTATAGGCAATTTATGAAGAACCACTTTATTTTACGCTTTTAAGTGTTTTTTTGGCAGAGAGTTTTTGATATCAACCAATTTCAAACATGATCTTAAATTGGAGCCACTGTTTGTTAGGTTTCAAATGACACTATATATAGAAACCTTTTGTGTCTTTTTTATCAATAGTCTAAATAAATAAAACATGTACCACAATCTTGATTTACGAAATTAAATTGTAGGAAAACGTCTGTTAGTAGTTCAAACCGTCTTCTATCATTTCCAGATTCCGGAATGGTCAAATGTCATAGTATTCCTCTGTCAAAACAATTTGGAAGTTTATTCAGCTTCCAGTTACAACTTTTAGGAAAATGTTATTTCAATACTCCACATATTTTGAAAACAAATGATGGTTGTTCTTGAACATCAAAGTCAGAGAAATATTATTCAAACGTCTTAATAACTTTAATTAAACCTTGCTTAGAGATTGAAGGTCGGATTTCATGAATATTTTAAAGAGCTGTAAAATCGAACTTAAAATAATGAACTTACTCATTAAAATTTAGAATTAACTTTGGTTGAGATAATTAAATTCAAAATACCCTATAACTTTTGATAAATTTAGCTTATATTTCCATTATTAAATTTTGGCTACGGTTGTGAAAATCATTGAAAATAGGATAAAATATTTATATCAGTGAAACTTATGCAAAAAATTACATAGGCTTATTTTCTTCGCATTCGGAAAACCCTAAAGAAAAGGCTTTTCATCATGGCATAATTTTTTTCAAAGACAACTCACAAATTACGAATGTACATCCTACGCCGTGGAAGACTTTACAAATATACATGAAAAGGACACAAAGAGCAAAAGAGCACCCAGACTCAGAACAACATTTTGTGCATTACACAAAGTACTGTCCCATGTGTGGTTTGAACTAACAACACTCAGCATATATAGTCCAAAAAAAATATTATACTAGCTGCCCCGTGCCCACTTCGTTGGGCGGTTAAGTTTTTTTTTCCGACTTACTTTGCAAATTCAGCTACCATGAAAAAGTCTTTCCACTTTTTGGGTTATTATATAGCCTATGTCATTCACAAATAATGTAGCCTTCTATTGGTAAAAGAATTTTCAAAATCGGTTCAGTAGATCCAGAGATTACCCCCTAAAACGTCACAAACTTTACCTCTTTATATATTTAGTAGTATATATATTATGTCTTCCATCCACATACAGCTTTGTGATGTATTTGCCAGTGTGTTAGTAAAGTTCATCAGTTCATAACCCTCAAGACCTAAACCCTTTTACTCCGTTAATCACATTAGTTCGATACATTACTTGACTAACACATAAACTAAACATTTTTAACTCGAAAAGAGCCTAAGTCTAAGAGACTGGAAAGAAAACACATTTACCCAATTTTTTTAACATATAGTCTAACTAAGAGTATCCAGAAGTGTTGCTTTCACCTAAATTTTGAATCTTATTTTGTGGTTCCATTGTTTTGTCATTTATCTGGCACATTATTAAAAGTTTAAAACTGGTTTAAATTTTCTAAATCAGAAGTGCAACTCGAAGCCGTCTTTCACCCGAATAAAACTAATATCAAAAATTAAAATAACACACCCTTTTTAAAATTAACTTAAACTTACGCATGGACGAATAATGATCGACAAAAATAAAAACCATTACTATCTGCTGTACCTCGATACAGAGTAGACTATTAAAAGCTGTTAATGTATTGTCAGCTGATTTTTCAATTAATGATTTAACATAAATAGAACATTTTCATTTCTTTATTTTTACACTTACCTATAACAAATACAAGTACCATACACGCCACAGATTTTCTTGCCTGCGCTTGCGCTTCTCCCTGACCTGCATGTAGAGCGCCGGGCATTTCTTTAGTACTGGCTAACAAGCGCTGTGCCATAAGGGAGTAAAAGAAGGCTATCACCAATAGTGGCAGACCATAGTATATTACGGCTTTACCTACGGTCATCCATCTGAAACAAATATCTTTAGTTAATTCATAAGTAATTACTTTTTGCCTCGGTGGCGCAGTGGTAGAGTATGCGACTGCTGTGCATGAGGTCTCGGGTTCGATTCCTGGGTCGGACCAAATGTTTGTATGATCTGCAAATATTTGTAACGGAGTTTGGGTGTTTTCTATGTATAATATGTATGTATTTACAAAAAAAAAGGAATATATGTATTTATATCAGTTGTCTAGTACCCATAACACAAGCTCTGCTTAGCTTGGGACTAGATGGCGTTTTGTGTTAGATGTCCGAAATATTTATTTATTTATTTATTTTATTTTTAATTTTTCTTAGTCATATTATTATTCAAATTTTAAATTTTTATGATGAATAATGAAACTTCATACCATTTTTAGATTCTAAGACAAGCGACCTTGAAAAATAATACAGAAACCTTACATTAATGCCAGACGGCGTTTATAATTATGATCAACTAGCTGCACCCCGCGATGTTACCCGCGGTTGTTTTTGTATCTTTACAATGAATGATTAAATTAATGATTAAATGCACTTAATCAAAAATAAACGAGAATATTTGAAAACAGAATTACTTATTAATCTTAACAATTTTAGGGTCAACGGGAAACTTAACTAGTAATTATAATTTGAAATTTTACTGCATCACTATCCAGTTACCACTTTATAGCAACATAACACGAAATGATCCAACCAGAACCAGCGATAGCGTCACGTCATCACTGTGTCTCGGAATGCTATACCTGGCGAAGTATATTGTTATACCATGGATAAACCATATATATATACTTTTTGAACGAAAGTAAAACTATTTCTTTAGATTTTGACAAGGAAGATAAGACAGGTGCTGATCGATGTCTATTTCTATTGTAAACTATCTGTAGTTTATTAATCTCTTCCTCAATAATACTTTGTTAAAATATACGCATACCTTACGCAAGTTTGGGTGAGCTACTAATTGTATGTATAAACATGAAAAAACGTATTATGATGATGATCAAGATCAATCAACATCAACATCGATCAAGGCTCTGAGGAGTGTGTAGTAGAAGACTATTTATGGAACTTCGGTAGTTCGTACACTTAAAATATGATAAAGTAACCAAAAGAAACTTTTGGTGGGCTTGAAGATTGATGGATAAAAGCTTTGTTAGTTTCAGACTGAATACTGCAAAGTGTACATTAGTAGTGTGAAACAAACTCAGTAAGAATATTTTAAATGAAAACAAGATAAAATAGAAAAGTCAGTACGGAATATTTGTTTAAGAAATATGAATTCATTATGATAGCTATTCATTAATTTTGTTCCTCTGTGTTTTCTTTAACCAACATTTTTTTGATTTTTACTTTTCTGTTATTACCTGGAATGTCACAAATTAAATAAGAAAAAGAGCTATAAATTAGTAATTTCAACTCTTGCATTCTGTTTATGCTTTCCATCAGGCAGAGTAGTCATTTTGGCAGGGACAAACTTAAAAAAAACAAATGTTGTCTCGTGAACAGCAGTAACTGTTAACCTTAAAAGGGATTTATTTTAAGACAGAACCGACCTACGTAACTTTACATGTAATAGATAGAGCTTTGCTAGCTATTTCTAATCTTGACTATTTACCACCTGTTTCTCAGGTATGATTCAAATATTTTTAATCTATTGTCGGTGATGTTTATAGTTTCCAGGTTTGTTACAAACAAATTATGAGTATCCATATCGAAAGCTCGAAATATATTGCAATTTTCTGAACAATTTTTTTTTGGGCATATTTTGTTACTTTTTTAATACGATCTGTTGTTGTAGATGTTATTTGGAGGATAACGTTTAGTTTTAAGTTGTATTATGTAAATGAAAGAACGTTAAAAGATTTAAATTTCGATCTTGACTTGAACTGGAGGCGTCTTAAGATGGAAGAATTTATATTTTTTTCAATGCTTTTTTCTCTTTAATAAATTCCTATACAATATTTTATAAATAATTGTCTCATTCATCCAGTCATTTATATACAAAAGGATTCCAGTTAGTGATTGAAACTATATAAACCAGTTGCTTTCCACTGCTGAACAAATGTCTCCCCCAAGAAGCGCCAACCATCCCGGTCTTGGGCAGAAAAATAACTAATAAAATAATAAATAATAATAATAAATAAATCTTTCGGACATCTAACGCACAACGCTATCTAGTCCCAAGCTAAGCAGAGCTTGTGTTATGGGTACTAGACAACTGATATAAATACTTATATACTTTTTTTTTTGTAAATACATAATATAATTACTAATAATGACATTATTTGTAGTGCTCTTGTTACCGCCGGCGTTCCAGCTGTACGTGAACCAAATGTACTGGTAAGGGACGATCGCAAGAAACCAGATGATGGTATGTCGTTACCGCTATGGAAAGGGGGTAAGCCTTTTAGCTGTGGGACGCAACTTGCGTCGACGCCCTCGCGCCATCTCATCTTCCAAGTACAGATGGTTTTGTCGCGCTGCTGCTGCTTCTGCGGAAAGTCTCAAACGGCGTAAGTACCAACATGTAATTACATTTTTAAACCGTTTGGGCTCGAGACGCTAGGTTCATTGGGTCTGATTGCTCGCGCTATGTTTTAAACAACTAGCTAAGCAACTGACTGACGCTTCTCGTGACCAGGAGGCCGGTCTTTTTCTAGCACAGATAATTAGCATTACCATTCAACGTGGCAATGCTGCCAGTCTTTTGGGAACGCTACCAGTAGGCGATGATGCGGAGGAGTTTCTTGACGCTTGTATGCAATAATTGTTATTGTTTTTAAATTATTATTTCCTAGTATGTTAATTTCATTCTATAATAAGCATGTTTAACATATATAATTACGAATGTTAGATTTCATACATTTCAGTAACTTTTTACCTTTCTGCTGTTTCAATAACAACACACTACTACTGCAAAAAAAATATTACATAAAAAAGTGAATTACTTTGAATAGTTCTCCCAGTGAATTGGATAAGGTGTGCAGTATATCAAAGTGACATTTTGATCCTCCAAATATTCAGATGTGGTACTCGAGAACACAGCTGCAGGAATCGCAAAAAGAAGCGCTGCAGCCCATATCAAAGTAGCACACACCATCGGTAACTTCCGAAGCTGAAAGAAAGTGCAGTATTAATCATTTTCACAATAGATACTTAGCTGTATCATGATAAGTAAACAAACATTTTAACAAAAAAAACTTCAAAAAGATTTCAAAACTGGACCAAATTGAAATGGGACCACATGGGAAGCACCAGATTTCAAATAGAAAAATAATCATCAAAATCAGTTCACCCAATCGAAAGTTCTGAGGTAACAAACATAAAATAAAATACAGTCGAATTGAGAACCTCCTCCTTTTTTGAAGTCAGTTAAAAATCAAGTAGCTTTTGCTATTTTTTGTTTAGGTCTTTTAAACTACCCAACGGAGTTGAATGCGATTTTAGCAATAAGTACCTAAAGTGATTGAGGAAAAAGGTTTATATGTGTAATACATCAATATTACAGTAGAAAAGATTCGACAATTTTAAACACTTCCGTGCGAAGCCGGGCCGGGTCCTCAGTACTTAATAAGTATAAATCTTATTACAACAAAAGAACCAGACGAATCGTACGCACCATTTTAATCCTATTTGTGTTCTGAGATAGAAGGGGATACTCTACAAACAACTAGACACTCCATCTCTAATACTTACGAATATTACAAGACATTTATAATACATACAAGTAATGTGAAGTAATCCATACAATTTTAACAGAACCCAATTGTCCCCCTCTTTTCTTAATCATAATTTTGTGAACATCCATTTCCTTTCCATTACGTACCTATAATTTTAATAATAAAATTATACCATAAAGCTTCCCAAATGGAAGTAGATATGAAATCTCATTTCAATTGCCAATAGATTTTGGAATCGGCTTAAGTGATACAAATGGTATAGCTTTAGCGACTGATTTGTTTTTTTTTCATTCATGAACCAATTCAGTAAAAATATATTCGACATAATTGTTATTGCTATACTCAACACATTTAAAGAGTTTTGTTTCATTTAACGTTTCATTTTGGGTATATAGTTTCTTAGTAAAATATAAGTTGAATTAGGACTCGGCCTACCTCGAACGGATTTCTTTGACATTCTTCTATTCCCTCTACCATAATATGCATCTATTACAGATACAAACCATCCTCTTGGTTCACTCTACCTATTGCAGAAAATTGCATTTAATACCATTGAGTAGTTTAAAAATAGTAAGTAGTTTAAGACTTACTATGTCAAGATATTTCTTTGGAGTTTCATAAGCCCGAAATAGCTTATCAGCATTAGACAAAACGTGTTTTAAATAATGTAAGCATATTCTGCGCAGATGCTATTTGGAATTTCCAGGTGTAGACCGACAGACTGGCGTACAATCGCGCACAAAGCACTTCCATCTAAGACTAGTAAAAAATTCAATTTTCTCACCTGTAGTCTCCTAAAGGGGTTTACGATAGCACAGTACCGTTCTGCCGAGAGAGCAGTTAAGGTAAATACGGATACTCCAATGGATACATCTTTCCCGGTTTCGGATATCCGACAGATAAGGTCTCCCCAGGGCCAGGATTCGAAAGTGTAGATGACGGATACAAACGGCACACATATCAGAATGACTAGAAGATCTGCTAGTGCCAGTGAAAATATGTACCTGGGAACAAATGAAAAAGTTTTTGTGTGTTACAAAGTCAGTCTTATTTTTATAGATGACTAGGAATTTTATGATTTAATTTTCATAATCACGCCATGTGGTTTTATATCCGATAAGTCATATCAAATTTTAGCGATAGTATTTTAACACATGCCGCAAATAGTCATTTGAATGCAAAATCAACAGAACTTGTATTATGAAAATCAGATGGCTGTCATTTTATATGCATAATGGTGCCCTTTACACATTTTTTACTAATGTGTATTTATAGTTTCGATTTGTGCCCAGTACTGAGAATTGAAAATATACGATCTTAATAGTTGAGCACAATTAGATTTACTAAGTACTAAACTAAGGACTCCACTAAACTACTGAGAAATATATTCAAACATTAGATTGAAAGGAAACGGCCTCAGTTTAATCTGATGAAATTAGCGATATTTCTAATAGGCCTTTTAGACTTTATATACCATTAAATTATAGGTACCATAAAAAGTTACATGAAACAAATATTTTTTTCACTTTTAAGATAAAATGATATAAGAATTGTTAAATAAATATGTCTTCTTCAAGTGCTCGGAATACAATTTCATACTTATTTATTATAATAAAATGGGCATAAATCATGAAATTTTGACACACGAAGATGGAACACGAAGTTGTCTGAACAGCTGCTCAAAACTTCCAACAGCCTAAAATTAGGCAATAATTGAGATTTTATATAAATTGTGCCAAGAATTGAACCGCGATGTATATTTTCTCTCTCAAAATTCAACCCAAAATCTGGATATTTCAAAATTAATGTATGATGTTATAAAAACGATTGTAAACTATTTGTTTTTTTGTTTGCGTAGCATTCCAGACATAGTGTTGCCATCACAACTTTAAAAAAACATAGATCTAACAGTATTTTTGTGCCAGAATTATTAGTCTAATGGTTAGTACTCCTGGCTGTTATGCTAGAGACTGTGGATTATTAGAATCCCGCCCAGGTTAAGTAATGGTATTTTATTATTTATTTTTTTCCAATCCGTACTAATAATATTAGTATTTTATTTAATTATATTAAATATATTCAAAAGTAACTCTGTCTGTTACCTTTTCACGGCTAAACTGCTGATTTGGATAACATTTACAATGAAGATCCTTTGATTTTTGAAAAAGGATATAGGTCACTACCCGTATTAACTGCGATCACCGACATACATGCGGTTGAAAACTAGTATTCAATAAAAAATCAATCTATTATTGGTAAGTATTTTGTTTTCAAGGAAAATACGAAAAAACTCTAGATAAAAAAAAAAGACGAAGAGTGCCTCCGCGCGGAAGGAGTGAAACTTCGTAATGTGCAACAGTGCTTTCACACCCCCTCCATGGTAGCGGTAAACGTTTAACGCAACCTTGTTGGAAGTCGCATAAGAAGTTTCACTTTTTCTTCTTTTGATGAAATGACAACTAGCCGGATCTCTCGGATCAGCTATTTCTGCCAATGTCAAGTGTTTAACGTCTTTAAATTATAAGTTTTCAAGTCTTTAAGTCTTCGTCGTGATGAAATTAATGTTAAAAATATAAAAAACGTGGATGAGATGAAATGGGGATCGTCTTCCAAAAAAAAAACAAGTTTCACTTCAATAGAAAAAGAATTAGAAGACATCTTATGACAGCTGGGGCTTGTTATACTTTGTCCATTCGTTTAATTTCTATTTGACAGCTCACGCCTATAAATAATCTTTTTTTTTTTTTCGGAATAATGTACTACAGTAATGTCGTACTTTATTGACGGTGACGGTACTTTAGTGAAGTGGCCTATGCATAACAAACAACCACAGACTTTAAAACAGTACCTGAAATACGATAAATCGATCATATAATAAAATAATTTGACTTCATGTAAGTATTTTTTCTGTAAATTTAATAAAAAAAGGAAATAAAAATAGTATCTATTACTCCAAGATTGATTATTTGCAAGGAATTAAGTCGAAATCTTGGAATTTAGGATCAAATCAAGAGTAAAGAACAATAACTCTGTTCATTCATTTTTACTGATTTATTATTTATATTTTTGTCTATTTCTTACATAATATAAAAACTAATAAAGGAATAATTAATATTTCAACTAAAAATATTTAATTAAATCGATTGAAAGTTCTTCATAAATAAAATCGCTTTTCATTTTAAATCGAATCGGTAATGTGTGAGGGCGTCACTAATTTCGAAATTTCTTGAACTGTCAAAAAGAAAATAAATTACTGGACAATGAAAATAATTTAAATGTGTGTTTGACAGATTGAGAGATTGAAACAACGTAAAATATGTCCAACCGTTTTGACAGTTATTTTTTTTATCATATTTTTTAAAAATTGTGTGGGATCTGAATTTGTCTATTATATTTTTGTATTGCTTTGTTTGAATATTATTTCATGTGTATGAGTATTAGGAGATAATTTATTGGTTATATTTTTACCATTCACTGACTTTTGGTTTATTTTAACGATTAATATTTTTTTAACAGATTAATTAAACAGGTTTTTTTCGTAACGTTCTATAACGAATGGAGATGTATTAGGATTACGATGTTAGCTAATTGTAAATAGTTTTTATATTTATTATTCTTTTTAGTTTTCTGGACTCCTCCTTAATATATACTTTAACTGTGTGAAATTTCATACTCGTCTGTTAAATATTTTTCGTAGGAAGGTATATAAACTTTTTCTTTACATATTAATTTATAGTTTTTTTTATATTTGGCTTAAGTTAGTTGCCTCAAGCAGACTATAAACTTATCGCTTAACTGCCAAGTTGTAAAAAGAAATCCTACCAGAAATGCCATATTCAATAATTTTTAATCTATGTAGGTAATATACCTTACGGTGACCCAGTAGGAGTGCACATTATCCTTTTAAAATAAAAACACATTTTATTTAAGAGAGTTGTGATTTTTTTACTGGATTATAAAGAAGACATGTTTCGTTTAAGTATGGAACAAAATATCATTAAAATGGCCAACGGCTCTGATGAGGGGTCATTACTGTTTTCATAAAATTATCCGTGACTTTTTCTGGATTTGGCTGTATCTCACCAATGACGTATTGGATCTCGGATTTGAGCTGAGAAATTGTTTCTCGTTTATTCACGCATGCTCGAGATTTCACAAAAAACCCAAAGAAGAAAAGGTGCACTGGACAGAAAATTATTCAAAGTTTGCAAGCGGTCTCAGCATAACTTTCTAAATGTTTGGACTAAGTTTTCACAATTATAACGCGATGTTCTCTCGTAAAACGCTATAGTTGCCACTTGCACAAGAAAAAAGAGCGGCCAAGTGCGAGTCGGACTCGCCCATGAAGGGTTCCGCACTGTTCCGCAGCAGCAAGTAACATAATATAATTTTATTTCATTTTTATATTTGTGTTGATTGAATGAAAGGTAAATTGCAGTTTACGATTTATGATGTATTAAAAAAAACTACTCACTAGATTTCGTTCAAATCAATTTTCGTTGGAAGTTTGCATGGTAATGTACATCATATTTTTTTTTAGATTTATCATTCTCTTATTTTAGAAGTTACAGGGGGGGGGGGGCACACATTTTACCAATTTGGAAGTGTCTCTCGCGCAAACTATTCAGTTTAGAAAAAAATGATATTAGAAACCTCAATATCATTTTCGAAGACCTATCTATAGACACGTATGGGTTTCATGAAAAAAAAAAAATTGAGTTTCAGTTCTAAGTATGGGGGCCCCCAAAATTTATTGTTTTTTTTCTATTTTTGTGCGGAAATCTTAATGCGGTTCACAGAATACATCTACTTACCAAGTTTCAACATTATAGGTCTTATAGTTTCGGAAAAAAGTGGCTGTGACATACGGACGGACAGACAGACAGACATGACGAATCTATAAGGGTTCCGTTTTTTGCCTTTGGCACGGAACCCTAAAAATGACACTAAATTTAAAAAGTGCATTCTTTCTTAAACACTCTATAGTTTACAAGATGTAACATGAGAACCAATCAGAATTTACAAAACATGTAAACGGCTACTTACGTATTCGGCGCATTCCTCATCCCTCTGTGTCTAACATATATGATCACCAAGGTCCCATTTCCCAGAACTCCTACTATAAAGATTATAGCGAAGAGAACAGGGACCAGGTATGTCTCCAGACGATCCTCGTAAGGCGTGTACCCATTGTCTGTCATGTTCTCTTCAGATGTGAATGACAAGGTCGTGATATTATTGTCAGTTGTATACATTGTGATTATCTGTGGACAAAGGTATGGACGTCTGTTAATTGGTGTAAAAATAAGAAGAGAAGACCATTTTCATATACAGCTGTGGAGATAGAATGCACACACAGAGATAAATAACGAAGTGAAATATTTGTTGTTGTATGTAAAACGTTGTTAAATATGTAGGTTAATAAATAATTATTTTTCATCCCCCTCATCTCGGAAAGAGTATTTTTGCCCTTCGATATCTGAGCGTAAAAGCCATTTTTATCCGCTAGAGGATAAAGTAAATTGAACATCGTGTGTACTAAATTTGTGAATTCAAAACAACCTATTTACTTCTACCTCCATGGTGCCGAATTTATCATACAACCTTTTTTAATTTGTTAATAACTCAAACTCGGAACCTTCTTGGTGTACCTTTTTTTAATTTGCCTTGCCCGCGCCATTTTCTTTTTGCATTTAGTCATTTCCTCGCTGAGGTGGGATGAAAAGTTACGTGTTGCAATGTAACACGTGCGAGTGCATTGATTTTTCACCTCGTGCTCTTTTGATTCCCTCGCTGACGCTCAGGATTCTAATTTCCGAATCACTTGCTGCGTTCGTAATTCAATTTTAGAATCCTTCGCTTGCTCGGTCATCAAAATTGAGCACGCGGTTAAAAAGCAACTTTACACTCTTGTATAACAAATAACTAATAATACTTTTTTACTCGTAAAGACACAAAGATTGTCAGAAGTGGTAAAATTCAATATACATTCCTATATTTATTATTTTATATTAATAATCGACAAGAGATCTAACAAAAGAAATGAACAAAACCATATGAAATTCAAATTTCTATTAAAGCTAAAGAGCTTATTTATGTCCTAGGACGGTATTAACGACCAATCCCAGAGTAATGTTTTAGACCCCTGCCAAGAATAAGAGCAGACATAACAAGTCCCATCCTCGTTTCGATCTTACTTCTATGGTATCGGGTTATTTACTCGGTGCCATCACGCCAAAAACATCCACTACGATCCGGAGGTCATTAAGTTGTCTATGGCGCCAAGCGCATCTTGTGCGAAACGGAAATATGCTATTTCTCCCTGTTTCCTTACTGTCATCTTTAATGCATTTGTTTTTTTCCACGCGGCCACGGTATGATTGTAGAAATATTATTATACTATTTACAAGAATACACACAGTTACAATATTATTATTTACGGAATTGAAAAATGAAGAGATTGTCATTCCAAATTGAGAAACAAAAGCGGCCAAGTGCGAGTCGGACTCGCCCATAAAGGGTTCCGAAGCAGCAAGTAACATAATATAAAAATTCTTGTAGTTCGTAGTAACTATCGATGTTTTGATAATAGTGTTTTTTTTGCGGTTTACGATTTATGACGTATTAAAAAAAACTAGTTACTAGATCTCGTTCCAATCAATTTTCGGTGGAAGTTTGCATGGTAATGTACATCTTATATTTTTTTTTAGTTTTATCATTCTCTTATTTTAGAAGTTACAGGGGGGGGGGACACTCATTTCACCACTTTGGATGTGTCTCTCGCGCAAACTATTCAGTTTAGAATAAAATGATAAGAGAAACCTTAATATCATTTTCGAAGACCTATCCATAGATACACCACACGTATGGGTTTGATGAAAAAAAAAAAAATTGAGTTTCAGTTCTAAGTATGGGGACCTCAAAAATTTATTGTTTTTTTATTTTATTTTTGTGTGTAGGTAAATCTTAATGCGGTTTATAGAATACATGTACCTACCAAGTTTCAACAGTATAGTTCTTATAGTTTCGGAAAAAAGTGGCTGTGTCATACGGACGGACAAACAGACAGATAGACATGACGAATTTATAAGGGTTCCGTTTTTTGCCTTTGGCACGGAACCCTAAAAACAAGCCATTTTGTTGTCTGATGTAAGTTTTATTTAAGACAAATATAAAGTCTCGAATAGTATTCTACATTTACATCCTATTCTATTAATAATTAATGTCATGTATGTATTATATATAATTCTCATATATCACATTACTAGCTGTTGCCCGCGGCTTCGCCCGCGTGTATGTCGGTTATCGCTGCAAATAGTAGCTTATGTGTTATTCTGATGTATAAGCTATATTACTGTAAAGTTTTATCCAAATCCGTTCAGTAGTTTTTGCGTGAAAAAGTAACAAATATCCATCCATCCATACTAACAAACTTTCGCGTTATTAATTAAACGGTTTTATTTAGCTCACCCCGTTTGTTTTCCTTCCCCTCTTCCTGTCAACCGATTAATCTGAAATTTTGTATACACTTTGGATTTTGGTGACAATACAATTATGTTTATTCATTATCATTATAAATTCAAGATGGCCGCCGCTACAAAATGGCGGATAATTTATGTTTTATTAATCCCATCAATATGGGTATCAAATGAAAGGGCGTGATTAGTAGAACATAGTTCACTATGAAAAAAATATTAAAGTTCAAGATGGCCGCCGCTACAAGATCGTGGTTTACACCTTAGTCACGACTACCCCTATATGGGTATCAAATTAAAGAGTTTGACTAGTAGAACATTTTTTCACACAAGTTTTTTATTTTTCACTATGAAAAATTAAAAACTAAAAACTTGAAAATAAAAAATATGTAAAAAAGGTTTTTAATTTAAACGGTTTTATCGACAGTAATGTACTAAAAGCTAAAAAATAATTGGAAAAAAAATATTCGGTATAAAATCGTTGGGCGTAGCGTAAATTGAGATGACTTGATGTAAACACGGGCCCAACGATTTTATACCGAATATTTTTTTTCCAATTATTTTTTAGCTTTTAGTACATTAATGAACAGTAGGTATGTTTATTTATAATATAGTCGATCGAGAGTGGAGTGCAATAGGAGAGGCCTACATCCAGCAATGGACTGCAATCGATTGGTGATGAATACTTTTTCATAGAAAAGCGAATTTCTGTTATACATCCTATATAATATTAATGAATATGTACCTGGGTGTGGTAGATATAATGACAATAAACTTCTTCACACGAATATTTATTATTTCGGTAGTGAGGTAGATTGGACCTTGTAGAAAGACATAGGCTCTAGTTATAGTAGAGACATACACGCGGTTGTAGCTGCAGGCCAAATCCAGTAAACATATTACAATAATTACAAGCTCTCACTACAAAAAATAATCTATGGTATATAATCAAACAATTTTCTTTAAATGCGTACTCGTATCATAAGTTATGTTAGAACACTTATTTGGTATCGAATGTGCAGGCGTGAAATAAATTGGAAATTTGATAAGACTTGAGGAAACGCATCTCCCACAATGCAATCATTGCCATTCATTATACGTGTCCACTATCCATTCAATTTAAATGCAAAATGAAATTTATTTGATTTTAAAATGTTGGTTGTAGGTAAATTTCATTTGATAGGAATATTGTACTCAAAAGTTAACAGGAAGAGTAAATTAATAAAATAGTTACAAGCAATGGCTAGAAGACAAATTTAATTTGGGATTGTAATATCAAATAGTTTTATTGGAATACATACTCGCATCATAAGTTATGTTAAAACACTTATTTCGTATCAAATGTATAGGAACGAAATGAATTGGAATAGAACTCAATTAGACTTGTTGAAATGTATCTTCCACAAAACAATCGGTGCTGTTAGTTTGGCACACGTATAAATAATTAAATATTCGTTACATGTGTACATAATGAGCTCGCTGATTCAAATAAATTAATTTTCATTCATTTCAATGTTAAATGATATTTGTTTAGTTTTCGACAGTTGGTGGTAGGTTCATGTTATTACTCGTAATAGTATAATTAATTATTTTTACCAGACTGCGAAAGGAGGGTTATGTTTTTCGAGTATATGTATGTATGTATATTTCTTTGGCACGCCCTAGAGCCTAAACGGCTTGTCGTATTTTTATGTGAGTGGTGTCAATAGATTCGTCTTAGTCGTGAGAGTGACACTGGGTACATCAAAATTAAAAAAAATAAAAATAAGGATTTTTGGCGCCAAAAAGTTATTTTTTTATGTTTTCAAAATACATCGAGTGTGGTATCAAAATAAATATTTTTTTACGGTGATTACGAATATATATAAAACTTATATGTTTTCATTGTTAAATATTGACGCCGTTGGGTTTACTATTTTTAATAATTTGTACTTGTTTTGTAAAATGTTGTTTGGGAAATTAATGCAGCGGAGTTGTTGATGTTATGCTGTGTAAAAAATCAGTTGATAACCCTCGTTACGTAATAGGTTTATTTTACCGTCTAATATTTTATACTACTGGGTTACAAAAATGTACAATAGAAATTAAGCGTGAACTGGGGACGTCAGACTTTCTTTAAGAAAATTAAATATAAACATAATCATCAGGTTTATCATTGGAATATAGATTTTTTAAATATGAGCCGTCCAAAGTGACTCTACTCTGCCTAATGGAAAACAAGAGTACTGTAGAATAAAAGAGTAGTGATCACCATTCACATTGCGGATGCAGACAATGCAACGACGCAGCATGGTGACCCACACTATGACGGCCTGTGGAGATGCTTTTGTATCATTATAACCTAATAAAGGGTTACCCGTAATGATGATATTGTAATTAAGTTTTAATTATTGTTATTTACTGTTATGTCGGTAGCAATATATAAAAAACAAAAAAAAAACGGTTATGTGATTATGCTGTCAATATCAACAATGATAATGACATAGTGAAATTTTAGTACATTAACTATTACATAACGTCATCATTAGAACATTGCAAGGTCAAACCTTTCATGATATAACACAATACATCGTATTAAAAGCTGACAGGAAACCTGACGCGTATATTTTTTTTTGTTTTATGCAATAGGCGGGCAAACGAGCATACGTATCGCCTGATGGTAAGCGATTACCGCCGCCCATGGACACCTGCAACACCAGAGGCGTGACAAGTGCGTTGCTGGCCTTTAGGGGAGGGAAGGGGGTTTGGAGGAGGGTAGGGGGTGGAGGAGGGGAGGGGGTTGGGGAATGGGCCTCCGGTATCCTCACTCACTCGGTGAAACACAGTGCAAGCACTATTTCACACCGGTTTTCTGTGAGGCCGTGGTATCACTCCGGTGGAGCCGGCCCATTCATGCCGAAGCGGCTCATATTATTCATGCTGTCGTGGTTGTGGAAAATGTATTATACTTAGAGCCTAAGTGCTTCCTCTCTGTAAAGTAAGTTGTCTGCGTCAAATGTTACCTGCACTGGGGATGTAGGTACTAGTAACAATTATTGTAGTTGTTGAAGTTAAAGGTGTTAGCAGGAGCAGGGTACGGTTATTGGACCATTCAACTTTAAAAAGTTGCAAAATTATGGGTTGATTAGGCAGATATTGAAGATATTAAAATTGGACATATAGTTGAATTAAATAAAATTTAGAAACTTACATAAGCACTAGCTGACCCAGGCATCTTCGTCTGCATTTCTTTTCAATCATGCTCGGCTCCTATTGGTCTGAGCTTGATGTTAAATATCCAATTTTAGGCACGCCAATAAAATACACATATTAAAAACAAGCTAAAATTCAAAATTTAAAAAACCCCTTACCTAACTTAATTACCTACCTAAACTTAACTACCTACCCTTACTTAAGAAGCACGTAATCGAGTAATCATACGCCAATGATATTTTTGCAGACATTCGGTTATTCTTCCCCACTTTCACCACCATAACTTTTAAACGACTCAACCGATTTTCATGAAACATGTCTAAGAACACTCGCACGTAACTCACCTTTCATACAAAAAAAACTAAATTGGAATCGCTTCATCCGTTCGCGAGCTACGGTGCCACAGATAGACAGACAGACAAACAAACAGACAGACAGACACGTCAAACTTATAACACCCCTCTTTTTGCGTCGGGGGTTAAAAAGGTGAAAGTCGGCTAGATTGTTTCGAGTTCATCGTGAGCAATCTATACTAATATTATAAAGCTGCAGAGTTTGTTTGTTTGTTTGTTTGTTTGTTTGAACGCGCTAATCTCAGGATCTACTAGTCCGATTTGAAAAATTCTTTCAGTGTTGGATAGTCCATTTATCGAGGAAGGCTATATTTTATTTTCAAAAAAAATTGAGATCCGTAAGAAAATTGCTATTTTGTAACCCAAGGTGTGAACTCGAAAACCTATTTTTGCGTGCGCTGCAAAAAGTATTGACAATAAAACAAAATCATGTATTACGGGTTTGTAGGTCCCATTAAGATCTACAAAAAAGTCCGCGAGAGCATATATCTAACTATCATGGTTTAGACACTGTAACCGCTTTTGTGCTCAAAAAATTTATTAAATCGTCTGAAGAAAGAAACTACGTTAAATGTGTATCGTAATATTAATCCTTATCCAAATAAAGCATTATGTTATCAAGGGTATTTATGTAGAAGTAAAATACTTTTTGTTTCACCCCATTCGGACATTTCGTTTAGAAGTTATCACGAGTATAAGACGCTAAGAGTTGGTACCTATTATTGAGTTATTTGTCAAAGAGTTTTTATCAACATAATACCTAATATTAGTCTTTATCCAAATAAATGTGTTGTTGATTATGAGTATTAGATCTTAGAAGAATATAATAAATACATCTATACTAAATATACTAATATATAAAGCTGAAGAGTTTTTGTTTGTTTGAACGCGCTAATCTCAGGAACTACTGGTCCAATTTGAAAAAGTTCTTTCAGTGTTAGATAGCCCGTTTATCGAGGAAGGTTATAGGCGTGATGATATATATATATATTTCATCACGCTATGACCAATAGGAGCTAAGTACCACTGAAGAATGTTTCAAAAACGAGGGGAAATTATTACGCTACGGGCAATAGGAGACGCAAACGACGTTGCGTGGGTCAGCTAATCGCGCTAATCTCAGAAACTACTGGTACAATTTGATAAATTCTTTCAATGTTAGATAGCACATTTATCGAGGAAGGCTATAGGTTATATATCATCACGCTAAGACCAATAGGAGCGGAGCACCAATGAAGAATGTTTCAAAAACGGGGGAAAATTATCACGCTACGGCAATAGGAGACGCAAACGACGTTGCGTGGGTCAGCTATACTAATATATAAAGCTGAAGAGTTTGTTTGTTTGCTTGAACGCGCTATTCTCAGGAACTACTGGTCCAACTTGAAAAAAAATATTATTATAAATGCGAAAGTTACTCTGTCTGTCTGTCTGTCTTGCTTACACGGCCAAACCGCTACACCGATTTGAATGAAATTTGGTACACAGATAGTCTAGAGCCTGAGAAAGGACATAGGCTACTTTTTAATGCGAAAAAGGGGTTGTAAGGGGTTTAAAAGGGGGATGAAAGGTTGTTCTGGGAGTTCACTCGCCACACGCCTGCGCGTTACCTATGTCGGGCGTCTTGATAACGAATAAACAAGGCTGTCACAATCATAAAAAATATTTCACTTTTTCAAAGAAGACTTAACAATGATAGCAATGATATTATATATATAAAAATTAAATATTAAGATATTAAGTATATATTCGTCAATCTGATTTGTATGTTCATTATATTAATAGAAATAAATAAGCCAAAATATAATATAATTAATTAACAGCGTTTCTTAACTTCAAAATTCTCTACAGAAGTATCGTCATTAAAAGCTAGCTGTTGGTTAGATATGAATAAAAATGTAAATAATATCGATCCTGATCAGCTGACTAATGAGATAGTTATCAATTAAACGAACGGATCATGTCAGGCGTGGAGGGAGATGTTGTCGAATACTTAAAGTCTTTAGAAATATCAGGAGTGCCTACCCATAAGTTGAGGCTGCAAGTTAATGTTCCAGTACTATTAAATGAGGTATCTTGAGCGCCAAAGCAATGTAATAGTACATGGCTAAATATTACACAACTGGGGTACAACATTGTAAAAGCTACAATCATGACGCATGGAATGGCAAAAGAAGATAATGTTTTAATTCCCCGTATTCCAATAATTCCAACTTATTTGACATTTTAATTTAAAAGAATGCAGATTCCACTGAAAACAGCATTTCCAATAACAATATTATCAAAACCCAAGGACAGATGCTTAAAGATACAGTTTTTTTTTTCTCATGGGCAGCATACTCACGTATATCAAATCCACAAAATCTCCATAGTTTGGCAAAATATGGCAAAAGAAAAAACGTAGTTATTAAAATTGTACTTTTTTTATTTGAAGCTGCCAAAGTGACTATGGTCAGCCTGATGGAAAACTCAAGCAGAATCCAACAGTGGGGGCAACCATACTCACTGGGAAAGCAGACAATGCAGTATTGCGTCCTACACTATGACGGCTTAGTGAGATGCTTTTTCACGCCCCACTTAAAGGCCCCGGGATCATAGTGGGAGAGAAACACGTGCACTGGTAGTGAGTTCCAGTTTTTTGCTGCTCGGCACAGGAAGGATGAACCAAACCGTTTGGTTTGAGAGTGAACATGTTATTCTGCAGAGGAAGGGAGAAGGGGGACCAGTTGGAAGAGCTCCTCAGAATACTTCCAATGATACAGATGGTAGTGGACTGCTATAGAGGCGATATCTCTACGCAGCTGCAGAGGTTCAAGGAACTCGGTGGCTTCGGGACTGTTGGTAAAGCGGACTGTTCGCCATTGCAACCGATCGAAAGCATCAAGCAAATACTGCGCGGATCCATCACAAAGATGAGAACAGTACTCGAGGTTCCGGCAAATATCCATGCCCAGGACACCGAGCTTACCCCGTAGTGGCAGTTGAGTGCTCTGAAAAGTGGGGAGGGAAAGGAATGGAGACTTTTTGGTAGAGAATGCGCACAACTGTGTTTTCGTAGCGTTGAACTCGACCAGATTCTTATCACCCCATTGTAAAATGCGGTTCAAAACCCGGTCGAGCTCAGCGACAAGCTTCTGTCGATTTTCCTCAACGTCTGCCAGCTTGGCTGAACGGTGTCAAAAATATCGGCCATGAACTGTGCTATCGTCTGCGTAGCAATGTATTTTGCCAAGAGCTAACATGTCATTGATATGCAGAAGAAATAGTGTGGGCGACAGGACTGAACCCTGAGGTACGCCAGCGTTTACATCCAGAACATCAGAGGCCGTGCCGTCGCAAAGGCCCATAATGCGGCGCTGATGAAGAAAAGCGTCAATCCAGTGACAGGGTCTAGGAGGCGGACCGAATGCCGAGAGCTTGGAGAGAAGCGAGCGGTGCCAGACCCGGTTGATGTCAAATGTCGAAATAAGCTCATATAAACACTTTATATTTTATGTACATATATCAATACTTAAATAAGTTTTTAATAGTAAAACGTGTGTGTATTTTTTGTAAAAAAAAATCGGGTGGTGTCGTGGGATATCAGATAGGAATGAGTTCCATATCAAAAATACAGATGGCGCTATACTACATTTTTCGTTCACGAAATAAATAAATCATTACAGATGGCGCTATACTAAATTTATAGTTTTCACAAAATTGTCTTAACCCCTTTATTTTATTTAAACTGATTTATAAAAATATATAAAAGTTCTATGCGAGGTAAAGAAAATAAAACTATTCATGTTCCAATACATTTTGTATCATGATTTTATATCGTTAAAAATCCTACCTATATGAAATTTGAATTACTAAATTTGACCCAAGAATAATAAATAAAACAAACGGGGTGAGCTAAATAAAACCGTTTAAAAATATCGTTCCTATTACAATAATGTATGTAGAAAAATAAAAAGCCATGGGTTCTGTTGCTTACTCAGCCGCAACTACTTATCAGTCGGGTGTAAGCAGGTATTACTTTGTTGAAAATATACGTTCATGACGTATATTCCATGTTATATACATTAAATTAAAGCTTATTTTTTTAAAAGTACGATGAGATACCGCTGCCTGTAAAAAAGTCGTGGCAAATTAGGGTTGCCAGTCGTCAAAAATGCTAGGTATCAAAGATAAAATTAAAGAGAGTCAGAGTCATCGCGCAACGTTACTACTACGCAACGTTAGTCGAGGATGGCGAGTGTCAGCTGTGAGAAGAAGAATATGCATAAAAAATTTATTTGTCTTAAATATTTTTTCCTAGATTCTTTGTTGTCTTTACAAACTATACTTAAAAGGTTTTTTTTTTATTGGTTGGTGCAGTTGTAAAAGAAATGTATGTTATCTACTAAAAAGTAAAAAATGGTAATCATTTAAAATCATAACTTAAACGAATCACATGCTTCTAAATTCTGAAATTGGATTCATAACTATAACTAAAGTGAAGCCCTTAAGGAACCGCTAAACAATTGATTCTTTTAATATTTTTCCATTCTCTCCAGTTAGTAAAACGTAGGTTCAACATCATGCATTATAATTACCCTAACAAATCGGGTTTCACGATACAATACCCATGTCCTAATTTCCTTACACCGTTGACACGAAACCAGTATTAAGGCATAATATTCCAGAGTCAAGTGTCAATTACGCATGTTCCTGGTGACTGGTTGACATGACAGGCGCTTTTTCAGCATTTTTTCATACGATGTTGTTTTGAAAAGAAAATTTGGCTCGTCATTAGAAAAATATACTTGTCAGTTTTGAAATTTTGTCAGCTCATTTTTGGTTAGACGTATATTCGTGTCCTGAGAGGAGACCCGAGCCCAGCAGTGGGACATTATGGGTTGTTGATAATATCATGTAAAATATTATGTATAGCAAAAAAATCTTTTGTCTGTAAAGTCGGTTTACGGATGATAGTATTATGATAGTATTATATTATTATTATTATTAGTATGATGATATTTGACTGCCTCGTTGGTCTCGCGGTTGGCGTGTGCGACTGCTGATCATGAGGTCTCGGGTTCGATTCCCGGGTCGGACCAAATGTTTGTTTGATCTACAAATATTTGTTTCGGAGTTTGGGTGTTTTCTATGTATAATATGTATGTATTTACAAAAAAAAAGTATATATTTATTTGTATCAGTTGTCTAGTACACATAACACAAGCTCTGCTTAGCTTGGGACTAGACGGCGTTGTGTGTTAGATGTCCGAAATATTTATTATTATTATTATAGTTTAACGTGACAATATCATAACAAAACATTGATTAAATGATGAGAGATAGATGCGGCGCAAGCGCCTTACAACGACGTACAATGAGCGTAACGGGACAATGAGTCACCCTTTTTCGTGCGTGCAGCCTGCATTCATCGATTTATTAGACGTTTACATGTCAAAAAGTACGGTATAACTGAAAGCTTAGTCCAGTATGTAACTTCTTTTTAACCGACTTCCAAAAAGGAGGAGGTTCTATGTTCTACTATATGTATTCTTTTTTTTATGTGTGAACATACGATTACTCCGTCAAGTGTGGACCGATTTTGAAAATTATTTTGTAACTAAGTACAGCTATCAAAGGTTGACTTATTCTTTCAACTTAATGTAAATACAGGTAGAAAGTATAATGTATTTATGTAATTTGGGAACTCAAACAGTAGTATATGAAATGGAGGGTTGTAATTAAACACCAAACTTAATAAATACACTACCCATTACGTTTTTTACAGATTACTTGTTGGGGTTGTACAAGTCTATAAGCAAAATTGCTAAGTAATCTAAAACATAAAACTATAGTTGTCTAGTGTGTATGATGATAGAAAATAACTAAACAAATTCACTTCACTTTATATATAGTCCGTTGGTGTTAAGCGTTCTTTATCAACCTAAAGTTCGTTCGTTTGGTCCATGACAGTAATGTCGTGCGTAACATGATGTAGCGCAGTCACGTTTTTTTTTCTTTTGCATCAAGATTTCCGTGTGTTTACGGGTTAAAAATACAGAGTGTCAGCACTCTTATTCATCCCGTGGTTGTCGTAAAATACGACTAAGTAAGCTAACTATGCAGGACAACGTCTTTGTAAAGAGAAGGCTTACTTGAATCAAAACCTAAAGTGCCTACCACACGCGCAAGTATCAACACAGTCATAACTGCGCAGGTATAACTGTCGTGATACAGTTGTTTGGCGCGTGATACAGTTTAACCAACCACACGCACGGTGTTCCGTGTACAAGCTAGCCTGCACAGGCAAAACTGTGGTGATATATGCACGTGTATCAGGCCTTTATAAATTGTCTAGCCAACGTGGTATAGCACGTCAAAACCTCCTCTCTAAGAAAAGACCTATGTCAGCAGTGGACTTCAATATGAAAACCGTTCATATTGCAGTCATTAATTACTTTAAGTGCTAGGATCTGTTAATGTAGCGTTGTGGCATTGCTCCATTTATCTTCATAAGCTACCTTGAGATATCTGCTGGATTATGTATGATTTTGGAATGAACATGTAGGGAGAACATAATCTGGAATGTGCTTCTAGTAGCTATTGTATTTTTTTTATTTTATCCCAATAATAATAAATCGCTTTATTGTACACCAGAGTATATACCTTAATGCTAGGTTAGTACAACTGGCGGCCTTATTGCCCAAAGGCCATCTCTTCCAGGCAACCGTGGATATTTAAAATCAATATTTTTTTAACTTCAGACTTAACGTTATTATAATAGCAATACAATTAAATGCTATTTTTATAAACCAAATTAATCTACAGAAGAGCGGAATGTTTTTCCTCATTTTCGTTTCCTTAGAAATTTCACAACACAGAATAAACACTATGATAATACATTATCAATATAAACTAAAACGTATTATAATTTATATAACGTCTCTCTTCGTCAATTCAGCCTGCTTTCATTGTTAGGCTTGCGGAAAATACTGTTTATTTATATAATAAACCTTTTAAATTTTTAATCTGACAGCGATGTCACCGCTCACAATGCTTATTCATTTGCATAACAGATTTATTCACCTCTATAAATGTCAGAAACATTACCTATTGTTGTCGGCCGTAGATACGTCGAGACATGCATGAGTGGACAGATCCGAAACAGGCTGTGCCGGACAGATACGAGGACCGAGGATACTAATACTTTGACGTAGAATAGATCCTTCTTAATTATTGAATTGTTGGATTTTTAATGACTGAAATGGATAACCATTTCACAGTCATTCCTACTCTATACTATTCATAAGATTAAAGTATTGTTTCATGATGAGATCAAGTACCCTCAAGTTCATAGTAGATCGGAGCAATACTATAAAAGACTAGCTTTTACACGCGGCTTCACTCACGCAGACTTTCATCCCCTGATTTACCCCCTTAGGGGTGGAATTTCAAAAATTCCTTTCTTAGTGCTCACTTACGTTATATAAAGCACGTACATGCAAAATTTCAGGATTCTATCTTTCAGCGTTTTGGGCTGTGCGTTGATCTCTGGGTATGTCAGTCAATCAGTCAGTCACCTTACTCTTTTATATATATAGATTAACGTAATATGGAGCCTTTAGATAAATATTTTATTTTAGTTGTACGCCAAAGAAGTGTTGAATAGCATAGTAATGAGTTTAGATAACAGGTGCATAATTTTATTGAAATATGGAACTACCTTTACTACTGAGAGATGTAAGCTGCCACTAAAACATACATTTTAATGTATTATTAGGTTTGCAAGTAGAAATATCTTAAAAATATACACGATTGCTTTAAAGGACACTTTTTATAATGTTCACATTAACAAAATAACCTTGACGTATTAATCACAATTAAACAATGCGTAAATACATTAGAACTAGGAGACAAGGAGAGCTGGACCCAAAGAGAAGAGTAATACTACGGGAAAAGAGTGACCTCTCGCGGGATATTTATGCCAACCGAATGATAGTAGCGCCTCTACATTTCTGCACCCGAAACTAGTTCTATATATACCTGTAGCTACCTACAAATATGTATACCTTTAGCTACCTACAAATATGTATACCTATAGCTTATTTCATACGGTTATTTTGTTTTAATAGAATTACTGCAATATTGTTAATGTAATGAGAACGAAATAGATTTTCCGTTGTCATTACAATTAACAACGCTGCAATAAGTCTACTACAACAAAATACCTTACTTCTTTTGCACAAGAACGATTGTATAATAAAGGTTTTAAAAATAAAACAATTCAAATTCACAGACTCAATTTAATTCACCACGTAACTACCACCACCAATACCACTTTCCTACTGTTAAACATATTTGTCTCATCAGTTTTACAATGTTATTTTATATTTTTATAATCTTGAAATTTATTATAATATGCTTGAGCTGCCATTTTTATTTCATTCTCACAACACAATGAATAGCGTCCTTATCGCAATACCAGTGTAATCACTCATTTGGATGGAGGGGAAGATCTCAACTCGACGTCTGATAGCTGTAAAAACACCAGAAAAACACAAACTTATCCGAAAACAAAAACTAACGCACACGCAAGCCAAGATGACGATCAATTTGTGCAGCCATTTTGTTTTGTTCACAAACTAGGGATGCCGATCCGAGATCGATTAATCGAAAATCGATTTTTCAGGCCCTAAAGATCGATATTTTAAATCGATATACAGTTTTTTTTTGTTTTGGTACAAAGTACAAACCATTTTATTTGCAATTAGTCAAATGTATCGGTAATAATACGGTGTTACTGATTAAAGGGTTGAGTAGTCAAAAATTTGAGAATTTTCTTGTGAGCGCCTTTTTTCAGTTGCCGCTTATCGCCAATATCGCAAGTGTTAAGGCTAGGGCCGCACTACGCTAGCAGCATTTGCCTTCCGACCGTCGAACCTTCAAGAAAAGAGCGTACTCCTTTTTAAAAGGCAGGCAACGCACTTGTGATGCCTCTGGTGTTGCGAGTGTCCCTGGGCGGTGGTAATCGCTTACCATCAGGCGATACGTCTGCTCGTATGTCCCCTATTCAATAAAAAAACACAGCGTACTCTAAATATAGTAGATAAAAGATTTAACCTCACTATATTTCTCTGCTTGTTTTTTAATATTTTCATACTGCTAAATAGTCTCTCATCATTTTTTGTATAACCTAAAAATAACCAAGAGATGAAAAATCACCTGAAACATTACAAAAGTAACCTTCTGGCGACACTGGCAGAACCGCCCGTGTTTGTCGCGGTTTTAAAATCAGTCGCGTTAAAAAACCGCCAGTGCGGGCGCTTCCATTCGTTTCCTTTGGTCACAAAATCAGGCGGTTAAAAACCGCGGCGGTTTAGCCGTAGTGCGGCCTCGGCCTAAGCGGAACCGCTTGGGTCCCAGTAGACTAGACAGATTATTGTTTTTAAAAAGTTAACATTTGGAGCATTGAGAACTTTAACCTTTTCATGTACTAAATAAATTTTTAACCGATTTCAAAAAAGGAGGAGGTTATCAATTACTGTATTTTTTTTTATGTTTGTTACTTCATAACTTTCGACTGGGTGAACCGATTTTTATGATTCTTTTTTTATTTGAAAGCTGGTACTTCAAATGTCCCATTTCAATTTGGTCCCTTTCTTGAAGTCGAATTTTTTCTTCGAATTTGTGATTATGAAAATAAATGTCTTCTTATGAAAGAAGACATTTATTTTCATGGTATGAACCTGTTGTACATTAGAATTATTTATTAAACGGTTATTATTAATAAATAATTTTTTTAATAAACGTAAAAATTAATTATTAAATTAATTTGTTAATGTATTTAATAAAAGAATATTAATGCGTCGATAGTGACATCTACCGACACTCTTTACAACTTGATTCAGCTTAAGTTTTATGGTTAGGTAGTGTAGATGGCACAGCCTTCTTTTTTGAATTGCGTCATGTATGAAAGTGTCACAGCCCTGGCTGGACCGCTCACTAGCTAATCGATCTAACATTGAGTTACACCTCCTTTTATATAAAATTTGAAGGTAGATTAACAACTCTGACGGGAGGTATACTCTGTCCATTACTTTATTTTCTTTTTGACAGTTCAAGAAATTTTGAAATTAGTGACGCCCTCACTCATAACCGATTCGATTTGAAACGAATAGCGATTTTATTTACGAAGAACTTTCAATCGTTTTAATTAAATATTTTTTGTTGAAATATTAATTATGCCTTCATTAGTTTTTTATATTATGTAAGAAATAAACAAAAATATAAATAATAAATCAGTAAATTAGATGAATGAACAGAGTTATTGTTCTTTACTCTTGGTTTGATCCTAAATTCCAAGATTTCGACTTAATTCCTTGCAAAAATTCAATCTTGGAGTCATAGATACAATTTTTCTTTCCTTTTTTATTAAATTTTCACAAAAAATACTTACATGAAGTCAAATTATTTTTATCACATGATCGATTTATCGTATTTCAAGTACTGTTTTATAGTCTGTGTTGTTATGTTGTTGTTGTTGTTTGTTATGCACAGACCACTTCACTAAAGTACCGTCACCGTCAATAAAGTACGACATTACAGTAGTACATAATTCCGAAAAAAAATATGGTAATTCATAGGCGTGAGCTGTCAAAGAGAAAATAAAGTAATGGACAGAGTATAGCTTATAGTATATTATTTTTTTATAATTTGTTATACTCTCAGGACCAAGGGAATGGACTAGTTTCATGACTACTTCACCAAAAAATATAGAATGATATATTTTTATCTACTATAAACAAGAAACTTTAAACTCTTTGCAAACTATTTGAAACATAGGCAGCCATAGTATGAGTCACCATGCTGCATTGTTGCATTCACAATGAGTATGGTGGCCACCACTCTTGGATTCTGCTTATGCTTTCTATGAGGCAGAGTAGAGTCATTTTGGCAGGCTCATACATAAAAAAACATGTGGACAGTATAAGGTACTGCTACCACAATTTAACACATTCATAGTCACCTACCCGACTACCCAATTTTCGAGATTGGGATGATTGCCAAAGCAACGCTGCCATATAAGCTTTGTCATTCTCACATTATAACTGAACGTCCCGTAACTTAGTATCAATAATCAATCGTATCAATATTCTTATTATCATCTATACTATAAAGAGGTAAAGTTTCTTACTTTGTTAGTATGGTTGTAGGGGTAATTCTCGGAAGTACTGATCCGATCCTGAAAATTCTTTCACTAACAGAAAGCGACACTATTCAAGAGTGACATAAGCCATATTTCATTATGTTTTGACAATAAATTCACTTAAAAATAATAGTAGGTATTTTTAAATCAAGTAGAAGAAAAGCGAGCGGTTAACGCCCAACTAAGTGGGCAGGGGACGGCTAGTACATTAAAATATATATTAATTATAGTACGGTAATGTCGATCATACCTACCTGAATCATTCTTTTTAAGGAGAGCCTTTTAATTTATAGCCAAACATTAGAATATTAAGGGCTGTTGATGATTGATTAAGCAGCGATCATTATATATTTGAATACTATAACCAATAACTAGTTTTTACGATTTTCTTATTACAAAAGTTACAAATTCGATTTAAAAGTTTTTCCATCTCAAAAAAGTTTTGCTGACGAAGGTGACAGATATGTATTATTTAATACGACGAAAGTATCATAAAATGATTGGCAGTAAAAGTGGTAGTTGGTGATATATTTTAAATGGAAATCTAAAAACATTAAATAAAATTGTAGAAATTTTTATTGTACTATTTTGAATAATGCATACAGATTAATTTAATTTAATTTAAACTAATTAATACTATAATATAATTCTCTATTTAATTTAATGTAAACCGCGATATTTAAAACACAAAACTAAACCAATTATAAGTCATTAAACTATCATAATAGTATGGTACTAGTCGTTTGGTGTGGGACAGTGCATACTTCTCTGCAATTTAATTAGTAAACTATGGGTGTTTTTGATCAATAATTTTCATTGACGTCATAGAACTAAGTTTTAAAGCCACGGACAAAAGTGAATTGTTAAAATTTTTACAAAATAAAAACCGACTTCAAGGTTCGACTCGATTTCTCTTGGATTCCATCATCAGATCTTAGTGTCCTTATCATGGTACCACCGTTGGGATATCTCCTTTCCATTAAAAAATAATCATCTAAATCTATCTCTAATAAAAGTTATCTGCGAACACACCTAAAAAAAAATAAAAAATACAATATAAAATTGAGAAACCTCCTCCTTTTTTTGAAGTCGGTTAAAAATATAGAAGAAATCTCTTTTTTGGGGAACTGGCGTCACCAATATGATGTTAGTTGGATGGAGTTCATTATAAATTACCGTATATAAATGTTGTTTTCCTCCAAGGATAGGCATATTAATGTGTGGTAACAGGAAAATAATTGCACAAGATTACGTAATTTGTTTAACTATCCTCTCTGACTTATGTCTAGTTTGGACTATTTATATTAAGATTTGTAGTGTGGTAGTAAAATCGTACTAAGCGCTCTTGATTGGATTTGTGTTTTTAATTATGTAGTAGAATTAGAACTTAGAATGTTACGAATGTATTGATTAATCACTAGTTATGTCGACTTCAACTGAAGATTAGTAAAAGTCAAATCAAATCAAATCAAATCAAAATCATTTATTCATCTAAGACACCAAGTGACACTTATGAACGTCATCAGGTTTTATCCGTTAAGAAAAACTGCCTAGTTAGTCCAGTGGTTTGCGTAAGCGACTGCCAATCAAGAGGTCTCGGGTTCGATTCCCGGGGCGGACTACTGTTGGGTTTTTCTTACAATAAATTCTTAATAGCAACCCGGAGTATGGTAGATAGCGGTTTTTCCTACCCGTGCTTCGGAGAGCACGTTAAGCCATCGGTTCTGGATGTTCATGACATGAACATCTATGACAATCGTTATTGGGAAGCCAGTGCCCTCAAATATACTGACAATTAGTTCAATCTTCGAATTCAGTTCACCCTCAAAATTGTGGAGGTCCGATGCCTGCGCTCCGTTCAAAAAAACTGATATTCAGGTAAAAGCTGTTGAGCTAGTAGCCGACCCCAACTAATCTTGGGAATAATGAAGGCTAGGAAGATGACGATTTTTTGTAGAAGCGATTGATACTTATATATATTCTTGTGATGTGCTTCAATATTTTATAGTGGGTAAACTATTTTTCGAAGAGGAAGGAAAAAATAAACGATCTTCAATAAACAAAGCGTTTTATATTATTTTAATTTTTTATATTAATTTTGTCGGTGTAGATAGTACATAATAACATACAAATATATTTATTATATATTTTATTTTTGTGTTTTACTAGTTGTTTACTACTACAGTTTACTACTTGTATGTTAACTTTTTTGCTCTGAAATCCAACGGTATAAATATAATATTACTCGTGATTAAAGTATCCCATGTTCTATATATCCTTACTGATATTGATATGACCAAAATGTCTACTTATTTATCGCGGGCTTTGAGGCCTTTGAGCGCGACGACCAAATCAAGAAATTCCGTAACGTAAGGAAAATAAAACCCGACACCCGAAGCTCGCACGGATCGAGACGAGCTACTCCGAAATCTGTCTGTCTCCAGACAGACAGATAGACAAAACAGTCTGGGTTTGCGCAAGTATATTTGAACGTGTATGTCCGGCTTCAGCAGCTGTTTGTGAGAAAGTATATAGGTGTATAGGTATCTATCATATCTTTATAATGCCACACTCACCGCATGTGCGCCCCGTAAGTATACATGTTCAAAGAAAAAAAAAAACTGTAAATAAAACAACCTGTTCAATGACGAAGACATTTATTATTAGAAATAGTAAAATCTTGAGGTAGTAGAGCCACGCTGATTTCAGCACGAATGGGCCGGCTCGACCGGGGCGGTACTACCCTCGCACAGAAAATCAACGTAAAATGACAGCGATCGTGCTGTCGTGTTTCGTTGGTGAGTGCGAGACCGGAGGCCCAAATAGTCTAGTCAACAAGTTCCATACTTGTTGACTAGACTAAAAGATGCAGCAGCATCACTAGGCCGCCATGGTGTGGGTCGCCATACTGCATTGTCTGCATTCGCAGTGAGTATGGTGACCACCACTTTTGGATTCTGCTTATGCTTTCCATCAGGCAGAGTAGAGTCATTATGGCGGGCCATACATAAAAAAAAAAAAAAAAAAACCTTTTATAGTATGCTGTGTAACGAAACCATTTCTCTAATTAAAAAAAAGTGATCAACGCCAGCTAGTGACAATGTCGGTACTAATTTAATAGTAGTAGATTAGTATTTTTCATCATTCACAATATTATACATACTGCATAAATAAAAAATAAATAAATAATTATACTTGCATAAGTTTTAAAGGTAGTAGAGCCACGCTGATTTCAGCACGAACGGGCCGGCTCGACCGGGGTGGTACTACCCTCGCACAGAAAATCAACGTAAAATGACAGCGTTCGAGTGCGAGACCGGCGGCCTAAATAGTCTAGTCAACAAGTTCCATATTTGTTGACTAGACTAAAAGATGCAGCAGCATCACTTGGCCGCCATGGTGTGGGTCACCATACTGCATTGTCTGCATTCGCAGTGAGTATGGTGACCACCACTCTTGGATTCTGCTTATGCTTCACATCAGGCAAATTAGAGTCATTTTGGCGGCCTATACATAAAAAAAAAGTTGTTAAAAATTCTATGCAATAGCTTTACCGCGGCAGTCCTCGAGTGCCATACATCTTTTTTTAATTAAAGGATATTAGACTCCTGAAATCAAAGATGGATAATAGAAACGTTTAATGATGGATAAGAAAAATCTATTGTACGAATATCTCAAATAAAACGTTGTAAAATGTGGTTTTTCAGCAGGCTCCATTATTATTCTGATCTGCATTTTCCCTGACATTCTATACACGGAAGTTTTAAATTATTAGATGTTTAGGCATGATTAAAGTACCAGTATTAATTCCTATATTATTTATAATTCCACTGCAATATACATTTTGTGTATTGTATATCTGAAATCATATGGAGAAAATGAATTTTAGCACTTAAACGAAAATTGTGACTTCAAAAATATTCAAGATATTTTACCTCTAAATAATGTACACACGTAGTGTGGTAGGCACGTTAGCGACACATAAATATGTATGAAGACAACTTTTCGCTTTAACGAGGTAAATGTTTTTACAAGAAGTTGAAACATTTTACATAAATGCACAGAAAATAATGACGAAGAACTCCGATACAAGATACTCCTGTACTAAGTTTGGTTACTGTCATCTTGATGTTGATAAAAGAAGTTCGTTGACCTAAACCGAAGTCTCGTATATCATCTTTCGGTTGACTTTGCCAAAACCAACAATGTTCTTTTATACGAGTATAGTATTCCGGACTTTATTGATATCATTATATTACTATCCTAAATATAGGATATCTTGTCATAGTTATATTTGTAAATTTTCTATTTTATAAAAAAAATTTAGATTAATTATTTTTTGTAGTAGCATGTTTTGCAGTTAAACATAATTTATTTCATGAGGTTTTAATAGAAACACCTTGTGAGACAACGGAGAATTAAACCTTGTATGTTTTCGTTACAAAATCCTATTATAAATTTGAAAGTAATTCTGTCTGATGGACACTTACAGGCTAAACCGCTGCACTAATTTCAATGAAATTTGATGATGATGATAGTAATTTGATTCTAGAGGAAGGACTTAGTGTATTCTATACAGCAATAACCGCGATTAACTGATTTGGTTTAATTTAAGCCAAAAATTTTGTGTCCAGAACATCTGAATCTGTACTTAATGTTGTTCTACTCAAGAATATCTATCATGCTGTTACAAAATGTAACTTACATCCGTTTTGCGTGATACGCTCATTCTTTAAGCCCAATTTAGCACCAACATCCCAAATTACTGTAGACAAATGTTTGAATTACCTCGTCTAATTGTATTCACAGTTTAATTGTACATTTAAGAGGATTTTATTCTCGTACAGATTCCCAGGTATAATTGCCACAGCAATTCCAGGTTCTAATAAATGTAGGGTGTAACATGTTTAAAGGTAATTTTAGCTTTAGATAGAAACTTGTTGCGGTGACATTCTACTTTAAACCGAGCTAAAATAAAGCCAGAGTAAACTTTTCAAGCTCATTGCAATGTAAAAGTAAGAAGTATTTTTTTAATTTACTGATTAAGAAATTATTTTCAAGGATTTTCATAATTAGCCCGCGGTATCAAAATGTTATGAACATTAAAATCGAGCGTAAATAAAATTGAGACATTACGCTACAACGTTTTTTTTAATAATAGGGTGCAAACCAGGATACGTATCGCATGGTGGTAAGCGATTACCACCGCTCATGGACATTTGCAACACTTTACATTTGCGGCAGAGTATGTCAATACCTTTGTCATTAGTTATGTCTTCTAACAAACTTTTAAAACAAACAGTGTTAGAAAGCTTTTAGGGATATTCTTCTATCTCTGTGTCATTGTGTAAGCCCAAACAAAAGTATCACAAGCTAAAGTTCAAAATTTAAAAAACCCCTACTCAAGCACTCACTTTCACTCCCATAACTTTTAAACGACTCAACCGATTTTCATGAAACATGTCTATGAACACTTGCACGTAACTCACCTTTCATAAAAATAAAACTAAATTGATATCGCTTCATTCATTCGCGAGCTACGGTGCCACAGAAAGACAGACAAACAGACAGACAGCTACGTCAAACTTATACTCGACTGCCTCGTTGGTCTCGCGGTTGGCGTGTGCGACTGCTGATCATGAGGTCTCGGGTTCGATTCCCGGGTCGGACCAAATGTTTCTATGATCTACAAATATTTGTTTCGGAGTTTGGGTGTTTCTATGTATAATATGTATGTATTTACATAAAAAAAAGTATATATGTATTTGTATCAGTTGTCTAGTACCCATAACACAAGCTCGGCTTAGCTTGGGACTAGATGGCGTTGTGTGTTAGATGTCCAAAATATTTATTTAAAAAAAACTTATAACACCCCTCTTTTTGCATCGGGTGTTAAAAAGTGAACTTGTGTTCTAAAATAAGCTTGAAATGTTATTACTTTTTGTATTCTGTAAGATGCTTGATTTAAATAATGTAATATTTTAAAACTATTGATAGCAATCAAGAGAACAACAAGGGAAAAAAATAAGAATTAAACAAAGTTCTCTACCCGTTTACAAAGCGCATGAAAATACAAGATGATTTTCTTAAAATACTAGCTGACCCACGCAACGTCGTTTACGTCTCCTATTGCCCGTAGCGTAAAAAATTCCCCCCGTTTTTGTAACATTCTTCATTGGTGCTCCGCTCCAATTGGGTTTAGCGTGATGATATATAGCCTATAGCCTTCCTCGATAACTGTACTATCTAATATTGAAAGAATTTTTCAAATCGGACCCGCGGTTCCTGAGATTAGCGCGTTCAAACAAACAAACAAACTCTTCAGCTTCATAATATTTTATATATTAAATATATTTATTATATAGTATAGATAAGAAATCTATTTACTTAGTACGTACTCTGCAGTTACCCCTTTCTAATTAAAAACTCTATTATCATCATTACCATCAGCCTATTGCAATAAACAGTTTGCAGCTGAACAATGCCTCTCTCATTCACTTTATTGTAATCAAATGTATCTGAAATTAGCTATAAACTGTACCTTACATGCTATTTTTAACCGACTTCTTGTACTATTAGTTCGCTACTTTTCTAAGATACAAAAGTTAGTCCCGATAAAGACTTAGGGGTAAATTGTTCCCCATTATCAAATTTACAGTATTACGGGAAAGTTGAAGAATAAATTACTTGCACAGCTCCTTTGAAGCTTGTAACTTTTTCTTTTTCTCTTTACATTTTAGCGTTTATTTAGTACCGTAAGCTTTCAAAACTTTTTAAATTTAGGTGACAGGACTATGTATATGTATATTCGTCCTTCCCGTTCTTTCTTTACAGGTAACTTAAAAATGATTAGTGGTACCTACACGGGCATCGGCGGAGACGCATCATAAACGGGTCACAGTAGGAAAATTATAGTTCACTTCTTTGAAATAATTCATATTCGTTTTATTTCAACATCTACAAATATCACAAAATACTTTAATTATGTTCTGATCCTTCATCTGATACATACAAATAAATAAAATTGGAGTGTTTGTTAGTAATATTAAAATAACTGCTTTTTACTAAATGCATAGTATGTTTACACGGCACAAATTTTTGTCTGTCTGTCTGTTTGTTCCGGCTAATTTCTGGAACGGCTGGACCGATTCCGACGGGACTTTCAGTGGCAGATAGCTGATAAGATATGGAGTAACTTAGGCTACTTTCTTTTAGACTAGCTTTGCCTCGCGGCGTTACCCGCGATTATTGTTGTACCGCGGGTAGCACCGCGGGGCTCAGCTAGTTTTAAATTTAAGGATTCCCTTTTTACGATTATACAATACTGAATTTGGTAGGTCTGAATCGGCCAACATCTATTTTTCATACCCCTAAATGATAAGTGTGACCCACCCCTCAATTTTTATTTTTATGACAAAACAACGTTTGCTGAATCAGCTGGTATACAAATATAATTTTCGTTTACTGTTTACCGGAGACGAAAATAAACATGGAAATGATTTTAATGTACTAACTTTAATTGCCATATAAAAGTATTAGGGTATTGTGAAACCATTTTTGATAACATCATCTAGTCATTTTCGTATCTAAAGTAAATGTGCCGTTTAATGCAGTTGTTGCAACATTTCCTGCCTGACTATACTGATAACAATCTATGCGGGTATTGATCGCCTTATAACAGTACTGTTTTTAGGTTCTGAACTGATATTACTAAAAACAATCTGTACTAATATTATAAACCCGTAAGTTTGTAAGTATGGATAGATGTTTGTTATTTGTTACTGTTACTTATAGCGACTTGTAGGTACATATAATAATAAGAACGACGGTGAGCAACGATGTAATTAATGTGAAAGTATTTAATGTGTAGGACCTAAGGCTCTTGGATACTCTAATGTTACATGGTAACGTATGACCTTAGTGAGTGGTTGATATGCCAACTTACAGCTATCTTATATTATACTAAAATCAATCGGTACAATGCATATAATCACGTCTCATCCTTGACGAGGTAAAAAATGATTGGATCTTACGTAATCGATAACATCTCACATCTGTAATCTGCTGACCTAGCTGGTCGGTCTTAGCTATGTATAAATTCTATTGATTTAACAACATAATGACGTAGGAATATTACTCTTTCACACAAAAACTACTGAACGGATTTGGATTACACTTTACAATAATATGGCGTATACATCAGAATAACACATAGGCTACTATTTGCCGCGATAACCGACATATACGCGGGCGTAGCCGCGGGCAACAACTAGTGTATAATGAGCTGGATCCCTTGTTTTATCTATTTTAAGGGCCATATTGTTTTTTTTTCATTTGTTTACTGTTTCAATCGACAGCGTTTAAAAAGAAGATTGAGAAAGATTATTTTATATCAAGACTTTTTAGGGCTTTTACTAACCGCATAGATTGCAACCTTATCTATATATATAAAAGAGTAAGGTGACTGACTGACTGACAGACTGACTGACTGACTGACATAGCCAGAGATCAACGCACAGCCCAAACCGCTGAAGCTAGAATCCTGAAATTTTGCATGTAGGTTCTTTATATAACGTAAGTGAGCACTAAGAAAGGAATTTTTGATATTCCACCCCTAAGGCACTAAAGTGAGCTTAAAAGTGAGAAAGTAAGCGTGAGCGAAGCCGCGTGTAAAAGGTAGTAAAATATACATATATCAACAGCCTTTAAATGTTCATTGCTGTACATAGGCCGCTCACCAGTTAAAAGGTAAAATATACAATATATAAACCTTTTGTAGAATACCGAACAATAAGATACACTGGTTTAATTTAATTAGCCCGCGATGTAAATGTATATTTCTACTCCTTTTTTCAAACAATGGAGATCTATCAAATATCTCGTTAATTAGTAATTTGAGGCAGACATTTGTACTTTCAACTTTAATATTTTTTACGCGTTAAGTAAATAAAATCACTCTGATAATTAAATACTGAACACTCGCTTTCATAAACCTTAAGTAAAAACTTGAGATAGTCTATATATATATCTTTTTATTTTCTTGCGATATGATTGATTTAATATACTTTCATTCATATGGAGGATCAACTTTATTTTTGTCTCGCTATAGTCTTAAGTTTTAAGATTAATTCATACCGTTCTCAATAATCTATCTCCAGATAAAACTGGAGATATGTTATTGAAAACGGCTCTAAGTCGATGTATGATCGTGGAAGAGTAATGCTTCAGACTAATGGGCTGGTTTAACTAGAATTTTGCTACTATTCCTTACAGAAAGCCCATGCTAGGCCATTCTTCCACTAATTAAGTGAGGTTCCCTCAGTCAACCCTACTATATTTTTAGTACGGGGAAGAACTGAAACTCTTGTAACTTTTGAATTTCAGGGTTGTTCCATTCCATTTGGTTCCATGAATGGTGCTAGCCATTTACATCAGGTGATTTGTCTGTTCGTTCGTTTGTTTGCAAATAATAATATTTTAAATAATATTTTCGGAAATCTGGCACACAACACTATCTAATGCCAAACTAAGCTTGTACTATAGTGTTTTCTGTAGTGTAACAATAAAATATTGTTGACCTAGCTAACATTTAAAACCGTAGAACCACTGATAACAGTAAGTTTCAGCACAAAGCTTAAGGATAATACGGCAATATAATATTAATAATTGAGTCATGTTACAACCGCACACACGTATTACATGCAAAACTCTATTTTATTATATTATTAAAAATTTTATTGTAGTATTGACTAGTGTTTAATGCAATATATACTGTCTGGTGAAATTTACTGGAAAAAGAAGTCTAAAAGTGTTTTATTGACTTTGTAGAACTTTAAAAGTTAAAACTTTAAATATGTGGACTTTAGGCGTAACCATGAACTGAAATGGTTTTGCTCTCATGATTTCATATCTACTTAAATAAGTGTTTGGAATAACAATCAAAATGAAGTTTTTATATGTTATATCCTTTATTTGTACATTTTCAAATGTACAATGCAACATTTGTGGTAAGTTATCTATAAGTTTTATTTCATTATATAGTAATAAGTACGTTAAATTTCTACTTTTCATACAATACTTTCTCGTAAACTTGTTTAACGGCTAAAATTACAACTCGTTCTTTATATCTGTACATTAAGATTAATGCTCTAATACAAAATATTTTATACAGCTAACATACACACATGATGGTGATGGAAAATAACTTAAAGTCTATATGAACTTTCCACATATTATACACAAAGCGTTTAGCATAAAAGTATAGAGATATTTTGGCTCAATTCAGAAAATTTAATGAATTATCCTTACCTTCAAATAATTATCCTTACCTTCAAATAATTATCTTTCCGATATAAGTTTTAATTTGTATTCATGAAAATTAAAGTGTGTGTAGTCATAAAATATAGTAATTGAATTACATTTTATCAACCAATTTCTTGTAGATCAATAAATATGACTTTAATAGAAATAAAGTAACCTACTCTTTCTTAATTTACCATTTTTTTACAGATAATTCAAATCGGATTACGTTAGAGAAATATGAAGTTTTTTTAATTGGTTTTGCCATGTTAATATTGTTCCTAACTACAGTTTGCCTATCGATTGCGATATATATGATTAGGAATAATATAACTGTATTTGGAATAAACATCAACAAAAAACCTTTATACGTTAGGCAAGATTCAGCGCAAGGAGTCTTAGTACGTAGTTATACTAATACAATTAATGACTTACCCAGAAACGATGGAAGTACACTCACAGTAAATAGCGGTATAGTAGAAGTCAGTGGACTAACAGAACCTGAAACTCCAATTCGTCTAGAGCCCAAAGATGAAAAGAAACCTCCCTGTCTTAAAAAACCTTTGATGCCAATAATACCGACTATGCAAAAAGCACAAATGGATGATATAATAAAACAAGTTTTATTAAGCAAAAGATCTGAACGTGGCTCAACAACCTTAAGAGAACTAGATGCTTTCACAAATCAGAAAACTACAGAAGAAGATGAAAAAGGAAGAGCTTTTAATGGCGCTTCCGATGCGATAACAGACGTAAATGATGCTGATGAAATGTTATATGAAAATTTGCCTTCTAAAATAAAAAAAAAATCAAATCTAGGTGAAGTTAAAAATAAACAAGCAGGTACGAGCACACTTAAAGACGGAGATTTAGTGGACGGATTTGCCAATGAAACCCATGTCACAGTTACAGATGATCATGAGGTATATGATATGTTACCTAACACAGTAAGATGTGTTGAAGAAGGTTCAGACTATGGCAACATCAATAGTTCACCTGTGTATGATACGCCTCCTAGAACAAGTTGGGATCAAAGTGACTGCAGTAACGCAGTTTTAGATCATGATACAAATTATTTGCTACTCTTAACTAAGAAAAGACATGATGACAAAGCCAGTTATATCAATGCTAAGCACCGGAATTTACCTTAGATTATTAGAACACAACTCATTTATAACAATATTTAAATATTGTTGGAAAAAAATAGGGTTTGGTGGAAGGAGTTTGTGGTAATAGTAATCTTCGGAACATGGAATTCTGAGATCGTGGTCAAAAAGGGCTTAGGTCTTTAACACCTATTAAGATCTTCAATCTTGAAGACATATTTATAAATGAAAATAATTTATTAGAGAATAAACACCAAACTTAGGTTTCTAAACGTACTTGTATATTTAGTATTAATAAATATATAAATAAAAGCTTGCAATAATTAAATAAATTTAATGAACATACCTACAGGTTATGTCGCATTCCTGTGTTAACGTATTGTTGCAATTTGATTATTTCTTAAGCTTTAAGCTATTAAACTGTATTAGTTTTAAAGAAATTTTAAAAAGTAAATAGTTCGGTTTCATTTGTATTTACTTGATAAATATGAACACCCGTCACCAAAGATTTTATTCCAGTTTTATTTTACTCAGCACCTATTTCTAAGTATTAATGACATTACATCTAAAATGCATGTAAATTATTACATTATTATTAAATTGTTGTTATCTGTTCTTATAGTTATTGTCCATAATGTACAATAAATTATATATTTGTGTGTAACGACATTGTTATTATTGATTGGTTTTGTTCGTGTAGCTATAAATAAATTTTACCAGGATAAGTGAACTGTAAATTGCTCTCTATAAGTCCTCTGCTTTACTACAAATGATATTTAAAAAAACATTGTTTCTGTGTAAGTTTTACTAGAATGATTTTATAATTTAAAAAAAATTAACTGCCACGTTAGTCTCGCGGTTGGCGTGTGCGACTAATGATCGTGTGGTATCGGGTTCGATTCCTGAGTCGGACCAAATGCTTGTATGATCTACAAATATTTGTTTCAGAGTTTGGGTGTTTTATATGTAACAAATGTATGTATTTACATAAAAAATTTATGGGACTAGATGGCGTTGTGTGTTAGATGTCCGAAATATTTATTATTTATTATTATTAATGTGCCGCTAGGTGGACGGACGACCTAGTTAAGATCGCGGGGACTCGTTGGATGCAGGCTGCTACCGACCGGTCGAAGTGGAAATCAATGGGGGAGGCCTACGTTCAGCAGTGGACTTCTAACGGCTGATATGATGATGATGTTTATTAATGTAAGGAATAGTACCTATCAGTGCTAATATCTTAAAGATATTAATTGCATTTTATTTATTTTAGTGACAGCATTACATTGAGAATGGGTTCTTTAAAAGATTTATAATTACGCGATGTTGTGCGAGATAGACGCCATTAAACTGTTATCACAAAATCAGTCAAGATATTTTATTTCACTATATAAAAGTCCCATTCGACTATTTTATTTTTATTAAATTCACATTTTTAATTACATTATTATAAAAACGCTTTATTACATTCTCGAACCAGCTTTAGAACTTCAGTTTGAAATTGATGATGCAACTAGAGTATATTATTGTATACATAATATAAACGGAGTTTGGTTATTTTCAATGTATAATATGTATGTATTTACAAAAAAAAGTATATATGTATTTGTATCAGTTGTCTAGTACCCATAATACAAGCTCTGCTTAGCTTGGGACTAGATGGCGTTGTGTGTTAGATGTCCGAAATATTTATTATTTATTATTATTAATGTGCCGCTAGGTGGACGGACGACCTAGTTAAGATCGCGGGGACTCGTTGGATGCAGGCTGCTACCGACCGGTCGAAGTGGAAATCAATGGGGGAGGCAACAAGTATAGAACTTGTTGACTAGACTAATTGGGCCTCCGGTCCTATATTCCTATTTTAAACATATGTTCATATTGTAGATACTAATACAAATATATAATACACATTCCAACCAGTCGAACAATATATTCTACTAAAATCTAATAAATACGCACTGACGCATAGTGTAATCTATCTAATTAGTATTTTCCTTAACATCCATTTAAAACTTACGCAGAGAATTTCCACATTGCTGAAATAATTGTGCAACGCAAACACTACACTTCACTGTTTTCAAGTTATTTTATTTTAAAACCTACCCCGTATGAGTTTATAACTTCAAGCTCATTTTAAATAAACTGTTTATAATTTTATGAATACGTTCGAATAAAAAAACTTATACTAACAGCTTTTTCATCACGCTACCTATGTTGTACAAAAGGCACCACATTTATTTCTTAGCTTTTTCCTTTTGAAACCGAAATTAAAATTATACCATTTTCTATCCAACTACGCAAGAAAGAGGGTTTGATATATAAATATGCCGTCAGCGATAACACCGCCAATTATTATATTTATGTAGATTGTAACTCATTTTCTTGTATTTTTTGTATTATTCATTCAATGAAGATAAATAAATAAAATGATGATTCAAAATGATTCTACTCTGCCTGATGTAAGTAAAAGTAGAATTCAGAAGTGGTCACCACCTTCATTGCAAATATGTGAACAATGCAGCCTGGTGACCCACACAAAGGCGGCCTAGTGAGATGCTTTTTCACGCCCCACTTAAAGGACCCGGTACCATAATGGGAGGGAAATACGTGCGCTAGTAGGGATTCAAGATTTTATTGTTCAGCACAGAAATAAAGAGCCGAACAGTTTTAGATCTAGAGCGTATGTCAACCACTCTAAACCTGGTATTTTATGTTATGAGTGTTATGATTTTTGAGTGTCTGTAAGTACATTTCACGTAAACGGATTGATGAATTTTGGCAATGTGATATTCGTTTTAGTTTTAAAAGTAGCACGTGGTATATGAAAATTGTATTGGGTTTGTACATTTTCACGCAGTCTGGTTTTTACAAGGTTTTATTAAGTTTCACCTGTCCCGATGTTTGTCTGTAATCAAATCTTGCAAGTTAAATTTGATCCACTTCCCGATTGAGCTGAAATTTGAAATAATGTAATCGTTATTATTATTCATCCAAAATGGCCATCATAACAAAATGGCGGCGTACATATTTCTGAACAACCCACCCAATATATGTTTTTTTTATTAACAAGAAAACCGGTGTGAAATAGTGTTTGCGCTGTGTTTCACCGGGTGAGTGAGGATACCGGAGGCCCATATCCCAATCCCCTACCCCTACCTCCCTCCCCCATCCCCAAAAGGCCGGCAACGCACTTGTGACGCTTTTGGTGTTGCAGGTGTCCATGGGCGGCGGTAATCGCTTACCATCAGGCGATACGTCTGCTCGTTTGCCCGCCTATTCCATAAAAAAAAAGCTTGTTTTAAAAAAAAGTTTTTAAATTAATCACTTGTTGTTTTGTTTGAATTTGCTATTTGTTTGTATTAGAAAATTATAACAAGAAAAACAGATGAACAACGCAGTTAAATCTAGCAACAATTAGGCTAGTAGTTAACAAAGTTCTAAAAGTAAACAGCTTTCATTTGATAAACCTTTTCAATTACTTACACTTATAACATGTACCTCGAATAAAAAACTTGATGTTGTATATTTTGACAACAAATAGAAAAAGGCTAACCTGTTCTGAGTTTCAATCCGAAAAAATAACCGTTTATTACATTTTTGACAAAGGACAGTGCCTACTCTGTACAGGAAATGTGTTTTGGCTAAAAGCTGACGATATTGTTTGGTCTTTTTGTGCCTTGTGCAAATGGAAGCAGAAGAAATGCCTTCCGACTGTTTCCATCTGTCTTTGTCTCTGAGTCCTTCCGTTCCAAGCTGTTTCTATTGTATTTGGGGGACGTACAATCGTAAATCGTCTATATTTGAGTAGCATAACACATTGACATGTGTATTGTGTAGTCACAAAAAATATTTAGGCCCTAGCAACAAGTTGATATTAAGCAATTGAAAAATATATTTTAATGCCTCATCGTATATTCGGAGCATCATTAGAGAGCTTAATAACTAATTCATTGGATATAAGGAAAAGTATGAGGTAATCAAATTTCAGTCAAATTTTTATAAGTGAATGACCTTTCATGACGTCATAATCCAATGGTTATACATGAATCATGAATATCATGATTAATATCCACCACAAAAAATGTGTTCACAAAATTAAATCTATTTATTTAAAAATGAATCGCCGAAATGTATGTACGCGCATAACTTCCGATCGGCTGCATCAAATTAAATAATTCTTTTTTATGTGTTTGTTATTGTTAGGACACTGTTTGTGTACAAGAAAAATTAAAAGATAACGGGAAAAGTCTTTTTTTTTGTCCGGGACGGGAAGCTGAGACAGATAAGTAAATATGGCGGTACGAAGTTCGCCGGGTCAGCTAGTATTGTTATAAAATACGTACTTAGCATTATAAATACGAAAGTAACTCTGTCTGTCTGTAACGTTTTCACGTCTAAACCGCCGAATCGGTTTGGATCAAATTTCGGTAAAGAGGTGGACCATAGAGAAGGGCATAGACTGCTTTTAGTTGCGATAATCAGTGACGTACATATACGCAAGTGAAGCCGTGGGCGTAAGATAGTATTTAATAAAAATATTTAAGGTACCAAATACGAGAATATATTAGAATATAGATTACTTTCTAATATTTCTTTAGATTGAAAATTTTGTGCAAGCTCTACACGAATATCGTGAAATCCATTATCCCGTGAAATATGTTGAATTGGATTTACGGATTTTGCTTATAGCTAAATATATTACATTACTAAATAGAGCTCTTTTAAATTTAGGTAGTTGAGTTAAGTTTATAATTTAGTAAGTTGGCTTGCTAACAGTATCTGTCATTATGTTATTCGAAAAATGAACATAAAAATTCAAAGCCCTACGTCTGACATTTCTATAAACTACTTTTCTAAGAGTTATACAAGAAATATAAAAAATCCTTCTTCTATCATATTTTAATTTAAAAATAAAGTAGATGCTCAACTTTTACATGTATAATTGGTATGTAAAATTGGGTTTGGATAAAATCATTAAAATTTCATTTCTGAATTTAAATTTTATACTCTAGATAGTACATGTCCGGTTACCATATAATAGGTCTTTACCTGTGAAATTGCCGTTTTGTATGCAATAAGTGAAAGTACTTATTTTTTCAAACTTTTTTATTTCTGTTATTCGAAGTAATCACCCATGCAATAGACGCATCTTTGCCAACGCATTGGCAGTTTATTGATGCCCTTCTTGTAAAAATCAGCTGGACGGGAGGCAACAATCTCTTCAAAGGCATTTAGTACTGCCTCTCGGGAATTGAATTTTTTACCCACTAAAAAGTTGTCTAAATTTTGGAAAAAGTAATAGTCGGTAGGTGCAAGGTCTGGTGAGTATGGCGGATGAGGGAGAGCTTCCAACCCCAGCTCTTGCAGCTGCTTCACGACAACGTGCGACCCCATACTGCGCAACAGAGAGTCTCCAAGCTGCAAGAGCTGGGGTTGGAAGCCTGATAGTAACCTAATAGTAAAAACCTAATATTTCATACACAATCGTAAGATTCAAACTTTAATAGGAGAACAGTACCGTAACATAACCGTAATAATGTTAATTTTGAAATTATTTCCTCGGTTCTTCCTGATGAAGCTAATTAAATGCTAAGATTGGATAAATGAAGCGGTTTACTCAACGTATCTGTAAACACTTACTACGTGAAGCCTGGGACGACTAGGAAAAAGAGAAAGCAGCGTAAGCCTAGCGCTTACTCCGAAGTAAATACATTATTTGTTTTAAAAAAGTACATAGTAAACTTCGCCCTCAAGTCCATCAAATCCAAGTCCACACATCAAGAGCCTTTAAGTCTTTGACACTGCATAAAACTGATGTCAAAATAAATTTGCATTGTATTTTCAGGAAAAACAGTACGACGTCAAAGGACGTTTATGTTACAAGTTTAAAAGACGTAAGACAAAAATTATACACACGTTGTTTCTAAGTGTACCTACGTAATAAGTGTACAAAAAGTTAAATATTCAGTTACTAATTCATTGAAACAATAACAATGTACGTATAATGAAATGTATGGAGAGGGGAGGAGGTCGAAACCGCATCCTGAATGGGAAAGCAGGTAGGTAGATCTCTGCGGTTAAGAAACACCTCATTAGCCTGCGTTGTTTGTGAAATTAATGGACATTTAGTTTTTTTATTTTATTCATTTGACTATATATGCATTGCCGGTAAACATTAGAAAAGCGCCAACAGTGCATGGTTTTAAGAAAATGGTTCAGGAATTTTATACGACATAACCAGACAGTATAACTGATTAGTTAAAGTTATTGGCATGTATGTGTATGTATGTTTATGTGTATGTATATATATATATGTATATGTGTGCATGTATGGAGATATACATGTGTTTCTAGTTATATTTATTAGAAAATTATAATTCTTCAAAACTACCGCACCGTCAACTACTGTCTCTCCGATGCACTTTTATCCATCCTAAGGTTGCCTGGAAGAGATTGCTCTTGGCAATAAGGCCGCTCTTTGTACATTATACTTATACATTCGTCATTTTCTGTACTCTATTTTAAATCTGTGTTACGGTGTACAAATAAAGAGTTTTCTATCCATCTATCTATCTATATAGTAAGTACTTAGGTAAAGTAAATCCCTTTTTGTTATAACTTCGAATTATAATTCTGTTTGCATGTGATCTTTCGTTAATTGTTGATTTATTTATTTTCTTTTAATATGACTCATTTTAAAGATCAAAATTTTGATGCAAATTCTTTTTTTCATCTAAATACTATAGTTTTAAACATATGTCAACTTCATTATATTATACAAGACCATTCGAACTATATCTTTGATGATTCGATGACACTTCTGTATTAGTTACAATTGTATTATAGTTGTAGTAATAGTTTTTAGTTACAATTGTAGGAAAAAAAAAACAATACTCTACTGGCAAACTGTGTTTCTGCAAACAATTTGTACACAAAACTAGCACCAAAAAATTTACAGGCATTACACTCCATTAAAAGCTGTCGCATCCACAATCACTATTACCGCTTTATGAACTACACACATCAAAAGTGTCTAGGGATCAACATATGTGTCTAAGGATCAACATATATTTTTGCAATAACTTTTCTCCTGATTAATATTAATTTAAATTTTCTTTAAGGATTCATCAAATAAAGTGTTTTCGTTTGTCACAGTAACGATAAACCAAGTCACCTTTGCATTAATAAAGAAATTTGCCATTTTCCTAATAAAAGGATTTTTGACATTTGAACCACTAACATTAAAGTTCGAAAAAAAGACTGAAATAACAGTTTTCTTTAAAATTTTATTAGGTAACTTAAACAATTAATAATCCGTGTTTCTACCGCGAACACTAACACAAGAACATCGGTTTGGCATACTCAAAATGAGTTCATCCAAATCACGCTGTGGAATGGCCGCCCATGTTCGTTGCAACAACAAAAAAAGGTCTTCTTGCGACTGGATACCCTCCATATTCGGCAGAGCTCTTCTCTGTAGCATATCCCATGCATGCTCAATCGGGTTCAAGTCTGGCGACTGAGCAGGCCAGGGCCAAAGCCACATCTCAATCTCAAGAAATCCGCATAAAAATGCTTGATCCCTAGACACTTTTGATGTGTGTACATTTGTATCGCTGACAGTAATTTTGTGTTTTTCATTATTCCAACAGGGGAACACAGTGTTAGTGAAGTTGTCTGATTATGATTTTTGTTACTTCAGAAACGTAATATTAGCATAACACATTACTTCAGAAACTAGATATTTGCGAACACAAAAGGCGTTCGTTTCGCTTTCGTGACGGTAGCGAAACGGCGAAGCCATACATTTTTACTGAGATTTAGAGTGTGTGAAGTTAGGGTTGGTAGAGTTAGGGCGTTTAGATTCAGAAGATTGGCTCTACATGAGATCTGATATCTTTTTCACAGGGTAAGCCAAATGCAGTCGTCTTGGCAACACTTTACATGAAAATGTTTTTGGTGGGATTTATCTTTCATAATAAAATTCCACGTTCCATGCTGTTATTTAACTATATACTACTCGAATAATATAGTTGATAGAATTCATATTATTTCCCCACCTTCTATCTTAAATTGAAATGAAGGTGTATCAAAGGAATTAGCTTATCAAAACTTTTTCAATCTTTCAGTATAAAACGACCGATTTTAATAAAACGTTTATAACAGTACTAAAATTTTGTTTTACGATCTTGTGATCTTTATGAGCTTGTAAACTTGCTTGTTTTATTAATTTTACAAGAAGAAAATAACTTAATATGTCTAAATTTGCCATAATGTACCTATAACTTCAAACCTTTTAACAACTTTGTTATACTCTTAACATTTTGAAAGCTCAACTACGTCTTGAACATTTTATCTCAATCATTTATTTTCATTAAGTTTCAGGTTAGTTACGTAATAGTTTCCTACATGTTCACGATACTGAACAAATACTTTATTTTATTCCGTGGGAGAGCCACGCTTCGGCATTAATGGGCCGGCTCGGCCGGAGTGATACCACGGCTTCACAGAAAACCGTTGCGCTTGCACTGTGTTTCACCGAGTGAGTGAGGATACCGGCGACCCATATCCCAATCCCCTACCCCTACCTCCCCCCTATCCCCAAAAGGCCGGCAACGCACTTGTGACGCTTCTGGTGTTACAGGTGTCCATGGGCGGCGGGAATCGCTTACCATCAGGCGATACGTCGGCTCGTTTGTCCGCTTATTCCATAAAAAAATAATTGATTAATTGTCCTATCCCTAATTAAAGTTACAACCGTAGTGTGATAGTTAAAGTTTACTTTAACTCTGAGAAAGACGGTCTCCGCTTAGGAAACAAATTCTTTATATTTAGATTCATTCAAATTTTATATTTATACACACATCAAAAGTGTCTAGGGATCAACATATATTTTTGCATTAACTTTTCTCCTGATTGATATTAATTAAAATTTTCTTTATGGATTCATCAAATAAAGTGTTTTCGTTTGTCACAGTAACGATAAACCAAGTCACCTTTGCATTAATAAAGCAATTTGCCATTTTCCTAATAAAAGGATTTTTGACATTTGAACCACTAACATTAAATTTCGAAAAAAAGACTGAAATAACAGTTTTCTTTAAAATTTTATTAGGTAACTTAAACAATTAATAATCCGTGTCTCTACCGCGAACACTAACACAAGAACATCGGTTTGGCATACTCAAAATGAGTTCATCCAAATCACGCTGTGGAATGGCCGCCCATGTTCGTTGCAACAACAAAAAAAGGTCTTCTTGCGACTGGATACCCTCCATATTCGGCAGAGCTCTTCTCTGTAGCATATCCCATGCATGCTCAATCGGGTTCAAGTCTGGCGACTGAGCAGACCAGGGCCAAAGCCACATCTCAATCTCAAGAAATCCGCATAAAAATGCTTGATCCCTAGACACTTTTGATGTGTGTAGTTGAAAAGAGCTATGCGTAGCCATAAATAAAATATTTATATATTTCCATTAACATTTTCAGTAAATCAAATATTTTAGATAACCTCTAGTTACGAACTGTGGAGGAACGGGTGAAATGTTCCTCCAACACAAAGGGAGGATCCTCCGACCAGGCGAGGTGATCATGCCTGGTGGGCCAACTGCCCAACGGTTGATGTTGGGATGTTGTATATATGATAATTGGCGCGAGAACTTCTATTGCGCGATTCATGATTGGTAGTTTCTTCGTGTAGTACATTACTCAGTAGTTCAGTGTACCTGCGGTAGATGGCACTGTAGTATATTTCTGTTGCCTCTGTATAATGTGAAAATTGCCACACCAACACGTTGATAACAATTCTAAGGGCCTTCTTATATCCAATGTCATTAAGCTAGAAGGGAGAAAAATAAAATCAAAGTTTAATTTTAATATTGGAGCAAATAACTATTTCGTTTAGTTTACAACGCAATAAAAACACAATTTCAACTCGAGAGAACTGAGACACATGCTACAAAATACGTAGAAATGATAAACCCTTGTATAAAATTGTCAGCAGTTTTAAGTTTTCTTCTCGGTAATGAAATTTGATCTGGGGCTATTCAAACAGTATATTACAGATTTTTATACAGCTTCTTTCCGCCTTCATGATGGGGATTGAAATAGGATGACCTTATTAAAACTCGTAATAGGTACGTGTTATCGTTAGAATTGTACTAAAAAGAGCTGGATTATAATGGATGTTCTAAGTAAGTATGAGAAAATTCCTGAAACAGTTTACCAAACATTTTTGGACGTTACATCTGAATTCTTCAGAAAATAAGAGTCCTCTAATTATTTATAGAATATAAAATTCTGAGGATTTGAAGAAATGCGCAAACAAACCTTTTTTTCACCAAACAGCAATTGATCACAGTTTTTTAACTCTTAAATTTGTAAACATCACATTTACAAAGTTAAAGAATGTCTGAAATATTCTAAAATGGGTAAAGCAAAAATAATTTAATAAGAGACCGAATCCATTCTTGTTGAATACAGAACACTCACACATCTGACGTGTGAGTGTTATGTATTCAACAAGCGCCTGTTTTGCACCTTATAATTAGATAAGAATTATTCTATTATCGTAGTGTGCAGAACGATATGTAAATTTTTGCGTTCTTGTAAGTTGTTTGCGTATTGGTGTCTTATTATTTTTAGGACATTTAACATACGATATTACATTGTTGATTTTCTCAAACTTCTATGGGTTAACTTTTACTATAAACTTCTCTAGGTACCTATACCTAACCACTTTTCAAATATATTCAAGTAGTCCTTCGTATAATCTATCTCCCGACTTTACAGTATAGATTTAGCAACAAAAAACATAGCAGTTCTATAGGTACTTAAAACTAAAAATTAGTGTGAAACGGCGCTTGCGCTGTGTTTTACCGAATGAGTGAGGATACTGGAGGCCCCTCCCCTCATCCCCTTCCCCATTCCCCAAAGGCCGGCAACACACTTGTGACGCCTGTGGTGTTGCGGGTGTCAATGGGCAGCGGTAATCGCTTACCATCAGGTGATAGGTATGCTCGTTTGCCCCCTATTGTATAAAATAAAACGGTAAGAAATTAAAGTCATATTAAACAAATTTGTCTAACGCCGCTAATTCCACACAACATGATTTCTTTTATTCAAATATGCGTATGTCAAATGGAAACTAACAGTATATTATGTGTTTGGTGACTACCACGGTCTGGTTTGATTCTGTTTCTGCTTTCCATCAGGCAGAGTAGAGTCATTTTAGCAGGGCCATACACAATATATGTATGGGACTAACTAATCCCACCCACACGCCCACCACTGTAACTCCTGTACACTAGGATCAACAGCGGTGACCAACGATCACACCGAGTTATGACAGTCGGGAAGTCCCAGGAGAAAATTAAACTGTTTTGGAACCCGCAACGAAATTAATCAGAAGAAAAACTGGAGGAGTTGGAAATATTATAAGTCCACTTCCCTCCTTAGCAAAGCGGGAGACGAAATGAAGTCAAAATAGGCATACACCTTTTTCAAAACGGGCTTCCCGTTTTGAAAAAGGTGTATGCCTATTTTTATACCACGGATAAAATATTATGGGTCCTAAGTGAGCTATATTTGATTACTATAGTATGTATGGCAGAATCGCCTAAACGCATGGAAATTCACCGCAGTTGACACAAGATCCCCATAGTATATCGCCCCCGATTACATTTGTAAGCTATTTAGCATTATGTTACGTTCATAGCACCAAAAAATATATTCCCAGAGGATATGATGAGCCGACTGTTCATAGCTATAATCAGGTGTTGAGCATTGAAACATCGGTGAATCAACTAATTTAAATGAGTGTAGTTTGCTCTTAAAGTTACCGTGGCCTGTAAGAAATTGAGCGACACAGTGATCTACCTCGAGCCATGTCTTCGACAACCGTTCGCGAACAGATGGAAATAACTGGTAGAGGTGCTGCCATTCATCTTTGAGGTCGTTATAAACATTGGATTGCTGTTGAAAGAATCTTATGATTTTATCGCGGTCTCGTATGCCCAAAAAATCGAATTCCATGTTTTGTAGTGTGTAATAGTACATGGCTGCACGTCTTTGCACCTCGAGATCGACCGGAAGAACACCCGCCAAGACCGGTAAGGCCTCGGTGCTAACCGTCCTATATGCCTTGTATATATATACACAATATATGTTTATACATATATTTTCTGAAATACCAAATTGTGAATTCACTAAATAAATAAACGGATCGCTTTTTATCGATGGCTTAGATAATAGCCCGAATAGGCATAAAGTGCTGTGATACCTTCGGAAATCGACGAAAACAGTGAAGCACCGTCACTTCAAGAGGTGTATGAATAAAAACGTTATGTCAATTGGGCACTTTAAAACAGAAGGCGTACCGTACCTATAAAAATAAATGTTTGGTTTATTGCCATACCGTGCTGATTCGTTTTTGAATGCCACTTTATCAATACAGACGTTTGCGTCACTGGGTTCAATATTATTTTCGCAGTCAGGTTGAAGTACGCGAATATGGCTTATGTACGTATACTTAATAATAATGTTAAAATTATACTCACTAATTCCTTGTAGGTAATCTAACATTAAATGTAGATAACGACGCACAGTTGCTACGAGAAACCATAACTTCCAACATTCATTAAAATTTGTGGTTTCATTTCGTGCATATTTGTATGCCTATATTTAACTAGGTTTTGAAATAAGATAAAATACATTACATGTGAGATTCATATCAAAATTTAATCAAATAAACCAACATTATAAGATTCGCTTACTTCTAGCTGCGTTTTAGATGTTTCAGAAAGTTAATTTAAGGAAATAAGAAATAAATAATAGAAGTTATATCATGGCCCTTTGTGGCTGACTCGTGGGTGATTTTTTAAGAATTTAATTAACTGTTAGATAATGATAAGCCATTGTGAATAATAAACTACCACTGAATGTGTAGAGTTCATTAAAATTTTGTGGTAAAAGTACATAATATTATATATTAAATTACTATATTTCAACATCGATATTCCTTTGCATTTAAGTAGTGGCAGATAATAAATGTAAAAATTTTAATTGCTTCTGTTACGATTTAGTTACATAGGTATTTTACGTTGGATCACTTAATAGAAAAATCAGTTTAGACTAACATTGTTTGAAAATAAGTCAAACTATAATTCAAAAGGTAATTTCTACTTCAAAGTAAGTAGTGGTAAATGAGAAAAAAAATCAATGAAAAAAAAACTCATTTTAAAGTTGAAATATATCAAAGAAACAAAGTACAGACAATATTTTTAGATCAACAAGCAACATAAAATGTGAAATGTTTTAGCCAAAATTTTTTGATTAATTAATTCAGACATCTTGATTTGAAACTTACCATTTGAGTTTGTCCTATAAAGCCAATGTTTCCTTAGGAAGATGTCTCGAGGCCGTATTAAATCAGAACAAGTTAACTCTCGACTTCGTCTCCAGGCATCATTATATGCCTGGAATCACTGGAGTATTATGTTTATATATTGTATTATATATTACATTATTATGCCAATTACACCTTCACTCACCGTGATCATGTTGTATGTTATTAATCATAATTGATATCTTGAATAAAGCGTTTTTTATTTAACTTTAAATTGAAGTTAAAGACATAACGTAGGGTATTTATTCAGAACACAGTAGTGTTAAAAGTGGAGAAAAGAAAAGTACTTTTGATCGTCGTAGTCGAACTATTGAGGAAGCTGAAATAACTTACATCAAAAGCTAAAGTTTAGAGGCAAATATTAAATTATATTTTTTTATTTTGAACCTCAACATTGATCTAAAAACCTATTTCCTAAATTAAAGTGCTAGCATGAAGTCGACTTAAATTGAAACGCGTTCACTCCTTACCTAGTCGCTATGTAAGATAGATAGAAAATTCTTTATTTGAACACCATATGACAGAGTTACGAGAGAATTCTCGTAAAAATAATAGTATATTGTTCACCGAGGAAGGAAAGGGACCGATTACTAGCGAGGGAGCAGTTTGTGGCCCGAAGGCGCAGCCTAGGGCCACAATACTCCCGAGGTAGGAATGGGACTTTACCCGAGTGCTACACAGTGCTTTATACTACACCTGTGAGGAACATTTAAAGACTTGTATTGTAGAAAGTATTTAATAATATGAAATAAAAATTTATTACAAAGAACATGACTAACCTAATTAAAAGTTATGTTTTCACTGCTAGAAGTCGACATTTTACTTTATTTTTAAAATGAAATCAAAACGTAAGACACCATGTAAGACACAATTTAGCTTAGAATTTGACCGATATTTCGCGCTTCTTTTGTTTTTTTTATTCTCCACAAAAGGATGTCAGTGGCACGGAGATTCCATATTTAAATTATATGAAAACTAATTGGGCAGGCGCACGCCATAGATATGATAACACATGAGAAATGAAAATTCATACAACTTTCTCTCCCACTAAAACACGTTAGAAATGGATTTTCATACACTTTATCCTCCCGCTTATTCAGGTCAAGGAAAAGGCTAACGTTCTCTTTTTATTTTCAGGGTATATTGACTACTGTTCCGATCAGGTGTAGTATAAATAAATATGTAATAGGTGGCCTTATAGCCAGCGCATACGAAAGTGGGGTTATCGAATATATGTTCAGTCAAAGTATAAAGTATTTAAACTGTTGTTTTTATAAATTAGAACTGCAGAATTAGACATTCAGTGTGACACCTTTTTTAGGTTCTGAGTTAGCTCATGTCTTTTACATTTTATATAATGAGTTCGAGCCCTTACAATTGGCAACATGCCACCATCAAACGTCATTGACTTTTGAAACTATTTATTTTATTCACAAAACTCATAGCGGTATTTCTATATCCGTACTATAAATCACTTAAACTCTCTGAAAGAAATCTATCAAATTTGCCATCCATCTTTGAAATAACATTGAAAGATATGTGCATACTCTCAACTATTTATTGAAAATAAACTATTCGGTTGTTTACCTAAATATTTATTTACGGAAAAGAGATGGATAGCCGCTTGTTTACAATTGCATTTGAATTTTTTTTGTAGTTACAATGACTTGCATAGTCAAAACTATACATTGACTATATTTTTGTAGACAAAATGTATCAAAATTTTATCAAATACACATGAAATGACTTTTAGATTGTTTTATTTTCAGGTACTTATATACTAAGAGCCACCGTTCGGCAGACTTACGGTATAGTAGCAAAGTCCATATTAATGATAGGTATACTATTTGACCTGCTGTAGGTGAAATGGGCATTCACTATTCCCATCAAGGATTCCTTTGGGCGTGACCAGAAATCGAAAACCATAAAAATTACGCAAATTTACGTTATTTGAGCATGTCGGCCGTTGTCATATCTTAAAATATATGTTTTTTATATGTAAAGATTAAATGGCAGACACTTATTCCGGTTCCTACTATAATTATAGCATATCAAAACTGCAAAAATTTCAGGAAATTTACGTTATTTTAGCAAAGCTGAAAATCATATATGTTATTTATATTATCATTAAATACACATATTTAAAAAGGCAGACACGTAGGCGGTAGTTCCGACATCCAGGCAGACAACATAATAGCTTCTCAGTCGTGCTACTGAACGCGTACGATTTCGGCTCTCTCACTGGGAATTTACTACAATTACAAAGCTAAAATTTACACATGTTATTTATATTATCATTACATATTTAAAAAAACAGGCAGATAGATCGGTTCTAACTTGCAGGCAGACCACATAATACTTTCTCAGACGTGCTAATGAAGGCGTACGATTATATATATAAAGTTCAAATATTTGGAGTAATGTTGATAACCGCTGCCCGTCAACATTACAGCAGTGGAGTATGGGTCGATTATTAATCGTGAATACACATATTTGTATAAATGGTTTGGTGGAGATCAGCTGCCAAGTTTTGTGGCCGATTCGGTTCAATGTCCATCATGTAATTCTATGAAACATAATAAAATATCCTGTTGCTATTAATGGAGTCATACTCGACCGGGTGTCTGCCATTTAATCTTTACATATAAAAAAACATATACTTTAAGATATCAAAACGGCAGACATGCTAAAATAACGTAAATTTACGAAATTTTCATGGTTTTCGACTTCTGGTCACGCCCAAAGGACCCTTGATGGGAATAGTGAATACCCATTTCACCTACAGCAGGTTGCTACTATACCGTAAGTCTGCCGAACGGTGGCTCTCAGTCTATTATAATTTAACGATTTTATATAAAATATGTTTTAATTCCGACGTGTTTTTAAATAACTTAAAACATATTTAAAACATTTTAGTAACTTGATTTTGCAGTTTTATTTAAGCACTTTGGAGTAAATGCATAATTAAAAGGAAAAAAAATTAGGCAAATGCTTTTTAGTGTACTTAAGTACAATCACGATAAAAAAACCGGCCAAGTGCGAGTCGGACTCGTGCACTGAGGGTTCCCTACAAATCTGTAGCTATATTATATGATGTAACTAAAAATTTATGACTTTCGCAATTTTTCCTTTATCTGTGCTATAAGACGTTGCTCCGTACCAAATTTTAAAGATTCTGAGTTCACGGGAAGTACCCTGTAGGTTTTGACACCCTTGCGAGTGCCGAAAATTTGCAGTATAAACGGCTTATTATATAATAATAATAATAATCTGAGTCTATTCTGAGACTCAAAATTACTACTCATATTAATAAAAATTCGATAATTTCCGTTTCTCAGAATGGATGTAGAAGTGGGACCCGTGGCACTAAAGAGCTCCTTATAATAGACATGACCATTAGCCAGCAGGTACGTCGTAATCGTAAGAGCCTGGCGACATGCTGGATAGATTACAAGAAGGCTTATGACTCCGTTCCTCATACATGGCTTTTAAGGGTGCTGGAGTTGTATAAAATTGATACAACTCTGTGCACTTTTTTGAAGTCGTGTATGGGGCATTGGAGAACAGTACTTCGCTATCCAGGATGTCGGCAGTCTACGATGAACGACGTACTTATAAAGATCGAGCGGGGCATCTTTCAAGGTGACAGTCTGAGTCCCTTGTGGTTTTGTCTAGCTTTGAACCCTCCTAGCACTCTATTAGAGGGTTCAGGGTTAGGCTATAGGTTGCAGAAAGATGATCAAGTTATATCTCACCTCCTTTATATGGATGATTTGAAACTGCTTGCCCCCACTAAATTACAATTGACAGCGTTACTAAAGGTCACTGAAAACTTTAGTAATTCTATCAAGATGGAATTTGGTGTAGACAAGTGTGCAGTCATGTATGTAAAGAAGGGAGTGATTGTGGAATCTGAAGGAGTAGAGCTTTCAGATTCCACAAAACTTCGATCTCTTTCTGCCACCGAAACCTACAAGTATCTAGGTTTTTCGCAGGCCTTGGGAATACCAGAATTTGTCGTGAAACAAACGTTGCGGGAACGTTTCTTTGGCCGCCTGAAAAAAGTAATTTCTTTTATCAGGCGGTAACAAAGTGCGGGCCTACAATAGTTGGGTCATGCCGGTTCTGATGTATTCCTTTGGTATAGTTAGATGGACTCAGACTGAATTAGATGCCCTTGACAGGAGAGTCCGTACATTGCTGACTTCATTCCGAATGCATCACCCACGTTCATCGGTTATGAGGTTGTATATCCCGCGAAAGTTTGGGGGTCGTGGTCTATTAAATATCAAGACCCTACACAATCGCGAGATATACAATCTTAGAGAATATTTTCTCCAAACTGATGTGGGCGTGCATCGCAATGTAGTTGCAATGGATACCGGACTGACTCCGCTCGCTTTGGCTAAAGAGAATTGGCGCAAACCTGTAGTACTTGGTACTGATGATCGCAAGGAGGTATGGAAGGGCAAAGAACTTCATGGTCGATTTTATCGGGCCCTAAATGGGCCTGATATAGATTTTAAAGCATCTACGTCCTGGCTACGGTATGGTGATCTCTTCGGAGAAACCGAAGGTTTTGTCTGTGCGATTATGGATGAAGTTATCATGACGAATAACTATCGGAAGTATATCCTGAAGGATGGTACGGTCGACATCTGTCGGGCATGTCACCGTCCTGAAGAATCTATTAGGCATATTATTTCTGGTTGTTCTCGGCTTGCTAACGGCGAATATTTACACAGGCACAACCAAGTAGCCAGGATCGTACATCAGCAACTTGCCCTGAAATACAAACTTGTGAGTTCAGAGGTGCCATATTACAGGTATGTGCCCGACCCAGTTCTCGAGAATGGTCGTGCTACATTATATTGGGATCGATCTGTTATCACAGACAGGACTATTGTTGCCAATAAGCCTGATATTGTGGTGATAGATCGATTAGAGCGCCGCGCAATGATTGTCGATATTGCCGTTCCTCATGACGAGAATCTCGTGAAAGTCGAAAAAGAAAAACAAATGAAATATTTGGATTTATCTCACGAGATTGTCGATATGTGGAATGTGGATTCGGTGATCATTGTTCCGATAGTCGTATCTGCTCACGGATTGATAGCAAAGAGCCTCGATCAACATCTTAGGAGGCTCACGTTAGGGAGCTGGATCAAGGGTCTGATGCAGAAGGCAGTCCTCCTTGACACGGCTCGAATTGTGAGGAGGTTCCTGTCTCTGGGGCCCTAACCACCGGTTTCTTGGTCCCTGTACCCGAAGTCGGTGGTCTACTATTTTTTATATTTTTAAATGTATTTGTTTTTATATGTATATTTCAAAATGTAAATAATATGTTGTATAATAAGTTTAATAAAGAGAATAATAATAATATATGATGTAAGTGTCGAAAATTTGCAGCATAAACGTCTGTATCTATCGATCGCATTGGCTTAGAAGTTAGATTTTTCACAGGTCCAAGGGACAGTAGACTTGAGTATTTAATATGAATTTCAGTTTGATACCTCCACGCGTTCTTGAGAAAAAGGGCCTTGACAGACAGACGGACAAAAAAGTGATCCTATAAGGGTTCTGTTTTTCCTTTTGTGGTACGGAACCCTGAAAATAAGTAGGTTTCGATAAAGTTAATGGTAGGTATCGATATAGATTAATAACATGATATAGCATACACAATTTTAAAGTAGACTTTAACTGATACTATTTAATTGATGATGATATTCAAATACTAACTCTATTTAAATAAAAGCGAAATACCACTCACTTATTAATCACGAAATCTCAGAAACTATAATATCTACAGACTTGAAATTTGGCAGGTAGGTTCCCTATAAGGTGTAGACATCCGCTAAGAACGGATTTTACGAAACTCCACCTCTAAGGGGGCAAAACGGGGGTTGGAAATTTGTATGAAGGTCCTATGTCTTTAAAGTAAGAGACTTGACATTTAAAATGTATGCTCTATAGATGGTGTGGAGGTGTACTAATAATGTATCTAGCTTTCCGAATATAATTAAAAAATATTTGCAAATAACTAGCTCCACGCGTACGAAGTCGCAACCGGCCGCTAGTAAACTATATTACTACTGTTGATGCTGTAGATGTCCATTTAACGCTTAATTTACATCCAGCATTGGTCAATAAAGGTTAAAGATATTAAATAATAGATAAAATTAAACATACTTAAAGTTTGAACTTACAAAGACTTAGTCGAATTTTAAATTTTGTTCTATTTTCAAAACAGAAAAAGGTCGTTTCCTTGAATTTTAGCAACTAAGCTCTCAACTTTTTCTGACTCGTGGACTGAGTGAATTATTTTCGGTGTTAGATCACAAGGACATAATACTAATAAAAATATTTGACTTACTAATCCTAAATTTTTATAACTGGATGTCCTGTTTAAAAAACAAGTGAACATGACATAAATCAATTAATTCAAGGCGATTCGATGTCATCATCAAATAAAACTAACACAATGTAAAACGTTTGAAACGAATGCTTACGTTCATATTAATTGTTACTAAATTTATATACTAACAGACCATATCCGATAGTATTTTTGTCTGATGCTAAAGCAGCACCATAAGTGTATTTTAATTTATTGATCATGCACACTTAAACCGAATGATTAATAACCCATTATCAAGCCTTAACGGGAGTCTCTTTGTATTTGACGTCATGAATCTGTGTAAGTTTAATCATATGATCAAAAACCATAGTTTTAATATTTTTAGGGTTCCTCAAATGGAAAAAAAACGGATTATTTAGTATCACTTGGGTGGCCGTCTGTCTGACAAGACCTTTTTTCTCAAGAACGCGAGGAGGTATCAAGCTGAAATTCATATCAAATATCCAAGTCTCCTGTACCTTAGAGCTGTGAAAAAATCAAACTTCTATGCTAACGCAATCAAAAGATGCAGCCGTTTATGCTGCAAATTTTTGACACTCGCATGAAAATCTAAATCTACAGGTTACTTTCCGTGAATTCAGAATCTTGAAATTTAGAACGAAGCAACGTCTTATAGCACAGATAAAAGAAAAATTAAGGGGTTGTACGAAACCCTCGGTGCGCGAGTCCGGTCAAACTTGACTGGTTTTTTTATAATTACACACATATTACACACGGCAGTCTGATCCCAAACTAGGCTGTATTACAATTAACAGAGCTTGTATTATGGTCACCAAACAACTGAAAAACATATTGAAATATGATAAAGCTAAATATATCATAGAACCCAGAACACCCGACCATACTCATCACACAATATTTGTCTTGGATGGGAACCGAACCCGCGACCTTCGGCTTAGCAATCATGGATAAGGAGTCACGGTTCGATATTAGTATTAGCAATAATCTACGAGTATCGGGACCGTATGTCAATTTGAAAGTGGTTAGGCTATAATCTCATGCTATACGTATAACATTAATCTAACTAAATTGTTATAATAAATAGACCGGGATGGTTGTGGCTCCTTGTCCTGGAGGTACAACAATCCGCAGTCGCAACCTTCTGCGAAGATGTCATCTCGCAGAAGGAGGCGGCGGAGAAGGCCCGGGAGGACGACCTCCATTCGGACCCAATCCGCCGCCGGTGAACCGGGCAGCGGAGGCGTGCTCACCAGCGCCTCATGCCGCCCTGAGTGTGGCCGCGTATGGTCGGGACGGGCTTTCCCTTCCATCCGCTCTAGTGGCGACGTCACGCGTGTGCCGTAAGTCGCCTAAAATGAGAGGATTTAGGTAGAGGGTGCCCGCTTCTGTGCGGGCAAGCGCTGGGAGGGGTCTGGATGTCTTAATAACAGCAGTTCCCGGACTCCTCCCTCATCAGGCGCAGAGTCGCACACCGTGTGGTTTTAGTCGGTTCGAGTCCGACACACCGCCCCGCCGCAAGCCCCGGCAGGGTGATGGTCCGAGGGGATTTCCACAAGTAAAAAAAAAAAAGGAGGTACAACACTAGGTTGTACAGCGATAGGTTGGCGAGAAATTTCAAAAATTCAATAGGGTTTTCTTCCTTCAATGAAATATTTTGTAAATTTTGTTTCCAATTTCCGCAAATAACAAACAGATAAAAAGATATACTGAAAATACTTTCAAGGTAGTAGAGCCACGCTGATTTCAGCACAAAGGGCCAGTCCCTTCGTGCTCGACCAGGGCGGTACTACCCTCTCACAGAAAATCTACGTAAAATGACAACGTTCGTGCTGTCGTGTTTCGTTGGTGAGTGCGAGATCTGAGGCCCAATTATGCAGAAGCATCACTAGGCTGCCATGGTGTGGGTCACCATGCTACATTTTCTGCTTTCGCAATGAGTATGGTGACCACTACTCTTAGAATTTGCTTATGTTTTCCACCAGGCAGAGTAGAGTCATTTTAGCACGGACATACATAAAAAAAGATAATGTGTGCTCTATAACTCTTTTTTGTTCACTCACATTATTTTTAAATAATTTTCTTTAAATCTAAACGCAATAAGAAAATAAAGCTGTTTTATAATTGTCTCTTAGTCAAATGACATGATTATATAAAATAGATTTCAAGCTTTAAAACTTTGAATAAATCCAATATTCAACAATCAAGTACTTTCTACAGTCTTTGAGGACTTCGAAAGTCTTTTACTGTGACTGTTCCTTTTAGCGTGTCACAATAAAGCTGCGGTTGCAATAAATTCTTTCAACTTCTCGGTGTTTTTATGAATTTCAATGGTTTTCAAAGATCTTAAAACGAGCGGAAAGCTGCTACCTGATCCTCGAGAACTCTTTAGCTTCGCCTTTGTAATACTAGGCGTAGAACGTTGTACACAATTAAGCTTACTTTTTCTTCAAAAAGAATTGTCTCTAACAATAACTTGGTGACTGATGCTTTATGTGACTTTTATATTAATTTGTAAACATTAACATTATCGCTTTATCGTTTAAATGACTTCCAATGTCAACATTGTAAAACTGTTGTTTCTTGTTGAAACGACTAAACTCAAATGTCATATTACCCTAGTTGTCAAAACTTTCAATTATGACGATAAATAGGTCGACTGAGGAATACAAAGTTATGGTAAGCGAATTGTTCCACACATTTCTGTTGTCTCGTTTACTCTAAAATAGAGAATGAGATTATTTTTTTATCTTTTGACAGCCTATTATCACTATTTGGCTGTCACTGTGGTGTCATTTGTCAATATCATGTCTGTCGCACTCGTACTAACTTTTTCATTCATCACAATTCAACTTCATCATTTCAAAACACATTTCAGTAGTATTATCTAGTGAATTTTGCCTTTGTATAAGTTCTCAGGTTAAACTTTTGTTCCAATTAAACAATCATGATACCACTTCGTCATTTGCGTATACATTTCACACGATTGAACATTATTTTGATATGAGATTACGTCATATCTATTTAAATTTTGAATGGGAAAGTTATTTTAGGAGGGAACAGATAGCAGAAGTTAGAAACAGTTAGTTAATCTGCGACGTATTTTGTTTAGGAGTCATGACGTCATCAGCGAAATCGGTATGATGTTCAAAATGAAACGAGTAAGTGTCGGTTGTTTATAAATTTACTCGTCCGGCTTCCTGTTTATCATTAGCAATGATGTAATTGAATTTTTTGGTAGTGTACTGTAATTAAAATTATGTGATAGTATAAAATTTCATGTCTGGCTATTTATGTGATTAAAATTGGTTGTCTGCATGTCATAATAGTCATGTCATGATATGTTTTTATAGTAGCCACAAATATTATGATTTAAATGTAACAAATGTTTACTAAGTTTTTATTAGCTTCACCTGTATGTACAGATATACGATGGAATCTTTGTGCTCGATTTCAATCAATTTTTAACCGACTTCAAAAAAGGAGGAGGTTTTCAATTTGACTGTATTTATTTTTATTTTTTTATGTTTGTTACCTCATAACTTTTGACTGGGTGAACCGATTTTGATAATTATTTTTTATTAGAAAGCTGGTGCTTCCCGAATGGTCCCATTTAAATTTGGTCCAAATTGAAGTCGGTTTTTTTTTTGTTAAAATTTGTAGGTAACTATTTCAGAACATTTCGAAATAAGTATTGCACACTTGTCAAGGTCTCAGGACAATACAATAGTGTAATTATCCGATTATCTTGATCTAGATCTTTTTGATTAACAATAAAGGATTAAATTATTCTCCCTGTAGTAGGCTTACTCAATATCAAACAATTAAATTATTTTTTAAATTAAACCTTTACTTTCTAGTTCATGATGTTGATGGCTATTTTGGCACCATGCCAAGTAAAATTTCCGAGTGTCGCTATCGGTGAGATTAGGCGGTTACTATCGCAACATACTACAGTTGATGCGAATTCGTTAATTTAAAAACTTCTAAAGCCTTCCTGAAGAAATTTCTTATCCTCAAATTCCGAAGCATACTACGACTTCTATGGACAAGTCCTTTATGGTGCAAGCTGCACGTCTATAGAGCAGAGCGCATTGCCACTGCCCATCAGACGAGCACAAACACTTCACAATTTCAAAAAATTGGTTAAGAATCATTTCCGAAATGTGATGTGATGAGAACCGTGATATCCGCCGTGTGGTGTATATATACGTGTATCTGATAGTGTATGTATGTGTTCACTGTGCTTTTGTTTTTTATTTTATTTCCATTCGTATTTTTTTATTTTTTTACTTCTTCTCTTTTCTGCTATGAGTTTGTGATTAGCATAAATTACTGTGGATATTCCGTAATGTAATTCGCAACTCCCTCTTTTCTTAGATTTTATCCCTTATTCCATTCAGCGGTTACCTGGAAGATTTATCTATCTATCTTTCTAAATCTCTATGTCATTCACCAACTCGCAAATTATTGTTTTATATATTGTTGTTTTAATATATTAGAGAGAAATTTCAATATATTAAATATACATAGGACGATGTTCTGTTTGTTGACGTTCCTGTCATATCTCTGAGGGAAGGAGCAATCGGTCGGTTAATACTGGTAACAATTGAGTTAAATCAACAACATTTTCTACGGTACGTTTTACAGCTGTTTTAGACAGTACTATACGATGGAATCGTATAGAGTACTATTTACGATTTCAGTAAATTAGAGAGAACAGTAATGTGTAATTCCTGTATGCTATTATTATGAAATCCCGCGCAATAACACATCAATATTTATACAGACCATTTTGAAGTGTTTATTCGATTTACTAATAGTCGTGATGAAATCGATGTCACAACTTCACGGTTGGCCTAGTGGTTTAGACGGTCGCCAAGTGTTGTGGGTTTAAATCCTACACGGGACAACACTTTGTGTGATCCACAAATTGTTGTTCTGAGTTTGGGTGTTAATTGTGTCCGTTTCATGTATGTCTGTAAAGTCCCCCGCGACACAGGATGTTTATTCCTAATGCGGGATTTGTCTTTAAAAAAATAATAATAATAATTAAGCTAATCTATATCATAAACAATCTTTAAAAGCTAAATATCGTATCATAAAAAAATAATCTCTCTAAAGATTTCTTTATGATATAGAGATTGAGGCCAAAATATTAGTTAGCAAACTGTACGGCAAACGACTTTTCCATACGTCAGCTAACTTACCTTCTAACAAAGAAAAACAAATGGGTTAATGACAATATTTAAAGGATCACGTTCGTTATTGGCAGTGATTGGGCGAAACGTGAGAGGAATACGCATTTCTCCTCGTAAACTCATAACGTTTGGTAAAGATTAATAACAACGTAATGGTTTTCAAGTTGTGATTTGCCAATATTGGTGTTGTATGAGATTATTGTAGGTCTCAAACATGTTGTATGTAAGACAAAGTTGTATTTAGATTATTTATATTATCATCAGCCCGTTGCAGTGCTTTGCTCGTCATAGGCTTCTTCGAAGATACGGTACTAGGCCTGATCTGCTGTTTTTTAACATTTGTTATTTTTTTGTTTGATATCTTGATGATGTTTATGGTACATGTATAAAACAATATTTTATATAAATAAATATTTATATAAAATATTATTTTATACATGTGCCATAAACATCATCAAGAACCTTTAGTAGGCCACTGCTTAAAAAGGAAATATGGGCCTTCTACGCCACGCTGACCACTTGAATTGGTTTAAGATAAATAGATAGATAATACTTTATTTGTACACCAGGGTTTACAAACAATATACAGTCCTATTAACAAAAAAAGAAAATTTGATGAACAAAGGGCGGCCTTATTGCTCATAGCAATTTCTTCCAGGCAACCTTTGGATGGACAAGTTTCATTCTAAGATGGTGCAGGGTATTTAAATACGAAAAAAAAAAACAAAAAAAAATGTTTGTATAAGGTTTGTTTAAAGTTTTCTTTCTCTTTTTAATGTTACAGTGGGTTACAGAATCCGGATATGAATAAAGGTGGTGACACACCATATTCTTAATCAATCACCACTGAACATTAGTGTATATTTGTGTCGTTTCGACTAAGTCATAAAAGCAAATGACCAAATATACTCCTGTAAACTATCTGATATATGTCGTTATAACCGCAATACAGTGATAAATGTACCGAATAGATGCAATATATCTCCCAATAGCGGTCTTAATTCAACATAAATCTATCGTCGGATATTAACTGGCGAATGCATTAATTTTAACATAGGTATATCTGGTACTTCAGATACCGTCACGTGTTTAAATCCATTAGCTGTTTTATTATATATTACTTTTTGGTATATTACATGGAAGCGATTGTAGAAACGACGATGATCCTATCATAAAAAACAAAGCTACACATACTTCTTAATCTATCTATATATATAAAAGCGAAATACCACTCACTTATTAATCAAGAAATCTCAGAAACTATAACACCTAAAATCTTGAAATTTAGCAGATAGGTTCCTTATAGGGTGTAGACATCCGCTAAGAACGGATTTTACGAAACTCCACCCCTAAGGGGGTAAAGTCCTATGTTTTTGAAGTAAGAGACTTGAAATTTAAAATGTATGCTCTATAGATGGTGTGGAGATGGACTAATAATGTATCTTTAGAAATCAACCCCCTTTTGGAGTTAAAACGGGGGATGGTATTTTGGACGCAAACGAGGTTGCGTGGGTCAGCCAGTAATAATATATTTATAACAAGGGCAAAATTTTGACCAATTATTGTGCCGTGTGTGTGTTGTATTGGATTAACTTGACACAAACCAATGATACATTTAACTACTTTCAAAAATATATATCAATGTTATGGTTATCCCATTGAAATAACTCATATTAAGGCCATGTTCAGATGACGAGCGCTCAATGCGCGTTTTGCTAACGCGCGTTAACAACTCCATGTAGAAACGCGCGTTAGCATGTGTACGCCTAGAACAAATTACATGTAGTTGTAAACGCGCGTTAGCAAAACGCGCGTTGAACGCTCGTGATCTGATCATGGGCTAACAGTTCATGCAGACCCCAAATATAAAGTCAGTCACTGAAGAACGTGTACTTTCTTGGTAGCTGAAATACAGAACATACTTAGTGACACTTATACTCAAGCGTCATACGTAAAGAGCTTGAGATTACAATGTACAATAGCTTTGATCCGAAAGCTAGTTTCAATTATGTACAGCGTAGAAGCGTAGATATACGTTAATACTAGCATTTATATTTTTGTCAGTGAATAGTACTCTAGAGTAACTCCTACCTTCACTCAGAGTCCAGAAGCACAACCGCTTGTACCGACAGTAATGTAAGACGTTAGAACGTCACGGTTGATATATTGCTGTTCCATAAAAACTATTTTTGACATCATTTTACAATTTCCATGTAAACAAGTTTATTCTTAACACTAGTATAAAATAACATAGCCTTTGTTCTTGAAACGATCTTGGTTTTATTACTTGTAAGGTTTAAGGCTTCCTTTTAAAGGGTTGAAAAGTTTTGTTGGGTTTGAAAAACAAACAGTTACGGTAACCTCTCAAGGCCGGAGAGTAACAAACCATCAATGCTCTTATCCAAAAGTAAAATAACGTTTAGTGCAAGGAAATCATAAATCAATCATCATTATCGATAATCACAAGGAAATTCTGGTTTGAGCGTGATTGATAATACCATTTTTTTTTAAATATAGCCTATTGTTAATACATTAAAGTTTAAATTAATTCTTGAATATCTAAAAACGTTTTAAGTCAATCTAAATGTTTTTCTATTGATTAATCTATTTTATAGAAACCTAACTATTGTCAGATAGACGGCAACGAACGGATATACTACCGCACACTGCCCTGCTGGACATAGGACTCCTTAAAAAGAAGATTATAGCATTCTTTAAAACGCTGGCTAGACGGATCGGTATAGGATTTGTATCTTCTTCTATTTACAGTAACGATATCCTGCATAATTTGCTTCCTGAGTTACGTCTTACGATACCTATGGTTTAAGTAAGTATTGTGGTGATACTTTTTGCTTATCCTTCTTATCGCCCGCAACACCAGAGGCGTCACAAGTGCGTTGCCGGCATTTTAAGAAGGGGTACGCTCTTTTTTTGTGTAGTTTAGTTTACACATATGAGGTTGCTTGTAAACCTTACTAATATCCAAACATTGGTAATGCAACAGTTTCATATAACTAATTTAGGGTGTTTGTGAAAACGCGCGCTCCAAAAATTTTAGAAAGCACACAAAACGTTTATTTGTTAGTGTAAGTTTACTTAAACCAAAGCAAATGTTTAACTAAAAATAACCATGAACTACAAAGTAACGTAAGTACCTATGTTTGTAAAATAATTGAATAACGATATTTAAAACAGTTTTATCACGCGTATATGTATGATCTCAAAATCGTCTGATTTTAATCTAGTAAAGAATCATAATATAGAAAAAAATACCGTCGTGTCTATCTTTTAATCTATCTGTCTGAACAAAACTCCTAAAGTATCTAATGGATTTTCAATACTGTTTTTATTAACGAAGTGTGTTTTACACATTAGGCTCATTATCAAAGGTTAGTAACCTTTGATGATGCCATAAGGCGAAACCGGTCAAGTGTAAACAAAAATAAAATAGTGGAATAGGTACAAGTGATTTTAATTCTATAATGTATTATAACAAGTTCCATCAAGTGCTGACAATCGAGAGTAAAAATTTAGGCTCAGTTAGATGTCATATTTTTTAAAATTTTATATAAAATTGCTGAAATGCAGCGATGATAGTTAAATATAAAAAAACAAGCTTTACTGGCATGCATCACGTACACCTTAACAATACAGTGCTACTGCTAAGTTATGTAATGCCGGGTTTTGTTAAAAAGTTTATTAATAATAAAATATGAAGAAAAAGGCTTTACTACTCATCTGGCCTCGCAACCTGTTGCTAGTGTCACATAAGATAAAGTTAAAAACCTAAAAGGTTTCCAACTTCTCAAAATTTATTCAACTTTGTTGCATAAAACTTTCACTCTAACTGATGATAAGATGCTCCCAGACAATCTAAATTGCTCATAATAGCAATGTGTGCGTTAAAACTTTTATCTCATCGGACGACTTACTAAAATACTTTAATCCCGAAAGAAAAACATAGTAAATGACTAACATCGACGTTTTTAAGGTCTAATTTTACCTTCTTAACGTTTATAGTCCATAAATGAACTATGATAAAGTTTGTATTACTCAGATATGAACATAGTACAACTAGAACTTTATCTGCGAAGAAGCCATTATACTTTCTTCTAGCCTTGTATATCTTGACATATTGTATTAGTGCAGTAGATTGACAAACTAGCTCCTATGGTTTCTATGAATGTAGAAACCATATAGAAATGTAGACCATGTAGAAATATGTTTATAATATATGTACGAACTCTTACATATGCCGCGACTGCATCGAAGGTATCTTAAATAAAAACTAGTACGTGTATTGTTCTGTACTTCTTTATATACTGACGCCTATGCCCTGAGGAGATAGCAGATTTAAAGGGTAGATAATATAAAAGTTCAAATTTAATTTATCCGAAATTTCAGAGTTAAAACAGTGACTGAACAAGTCAGTGTCTAGTTTCCACGACATCATTAGGGGAAGTGCCACATTAAAAAATTGTGTTTCAGTAAATTGAAATGGAAATCAGTTTAAAAGCTATAACATACCTATCTAGCTATCAGACTATGATCATCACTTCGGAAGAACGGTGGTTTAGTATTTTTTATGGGAAAGGGGGCAAACGAGCAGACGTATCGCCTGATCATAAGCGATTACTGGCGCCAATGGACACCCGCAACCCCAGAGGCGTCACAAGTGCATTGCCGGCATTCGGGGAATGGGGGTAGGGGTTACGGTATGGGCCTCCAGTATTCTCATACTTCTGTTTTCTGTGTGGTTTTCTGTGATACCACAACACTCCGGTCGAGCCGGCCCATTCATGCCGAAGCGTGGCTCTCCCACGGTAGTAGTAGGGTCTGACGCTCAATTGGATACCAAGAAATGAGGATGATGATTTGCTTCTAATCGATTGTGGCCACATGACCAGTTTCTATGTAGAAGATATTGTAGTGTATAAGCGTGAGCGTAAACACGGTGCACTTTCTGTTCCCTCTTTCTCATAATTCGATGATAAAGTTATTCGTCACGACGAAAAAAGGATAGGATCATTAAAGTATTTTTGGATAAATAAGCAAGAATGTGGGACACAGGTTTAAGGGACAGATAGGTTTAAGTTAGTATATTTCGACCGATCATACAACTGACCACTAGTGGATATCTTTTGTGATAGTTTAAACACTGTAATTTAAAAAAAAAAACTTCAACGTTGTACTTCTTTGTAAGACCTTTGTCGCTTAATGTATTACCTGGGTGACGATTTTTTTGGTAACTTTTCTAAAAATGAATCCTAGCTAGATCGATTTATCGCCCCAAAAACGCCTTGCATATTAAATTTCATGAAAATCGTTTTAACCGTTTCCGAGGTGCAGTTCATACATATTTAAGAATTGATAGTTGAGAAGTATTAGATAATAATTATAGAACAATTTAGTTTCTTGATAAATAGTTCCTTACGTGTAAGATAAATCTCTGGCTACGGAAATACATATTTATATACCTTTTGGTCATTCTTAAGCAAGGTAATAACAGATAATAAAGTGATATATCCAAATCATATAACAGTGATAATGTTAGAAATTTAACGTCATTGTAATGGCAACATTTTTGATTGACATTTTTCTTGTTTGACGTTTTGACGTTGACAGATATTAATTATTGAGAAAGAGAAAGACGTATTATTGAGACGCTTGGATCGGTCGAACAAGGCTTCGTAATTGACTGCCGATTTAAGTTAATTTAATTTATATTTAGCTAACGATAGGACTCGGTTCCTTTAGTGGTTTACCGTTATGAGTGGGCTAGTTTGGACTCGCGAGTTTTAGTAGTCACGTTCAAAGGGGCGCGATCCGCGATAGCTAACAAGAGTGTATTGTAATTCGAATTCCTTGAAGATTGTACAGCATTCTGGAGCATGTATGTGTGAACGTACCAGGACAGATCAGGTGGTGGGGTACCCCACCAACAGCGCCGAGAACAAGGAAGCCACACAACTCCAGTAAGTGCTTGATGATTTAGTTTAGATTAAGAAGACGGTGACACAGCCGTGGTTCATTACTCTTTCCAGTGACATGGTTAGCGATTGAATGGCTTACTGATGGGCCCTAAGACATCTCAAATTTCCCAAGGTGAACGCAACATTGGAGAGAGGATTGAACAGATAATAATTTAAACTTAGAAAAATAATCTAGAAAACACGAAATCATATCGAGCGTAGTCGAGATAAGTGTAGAGATTTCCAACTTTACTGATATATGTAGAGATCTACTATAAAATAAGACTAAAAGACAATTTTTTGTCCTTTTAATGAAGTTGAAATAAATGCTCTCCATGAAAATACACGCATATTAGTTGATATTCCATTATAGCACAAAATAATTTATGCAGTAAACCGCTTAGTGTAAAGAATATTTTTCTATTAAAACCACTGAGGCATGTAGTCTCATATAAAACCAATGGTGAATATTATTCTCTTTTTATTTAACACATCTAAACTATGTCATATGTCTCGAGAAACTTAACGGGGACATACATACATGAAATGGACAAAAAGGACAACCAGACTCGGAACAACAATTTGTTGTTTGCTTAAAGGCAATTGTGAACCACAAATTCACACTTTGTATGAACCAAAAATTCAGTAAAAATCTGGAACTCACTATCTTCGCACGTGTTTCAATCCGGTATGAGCACGGGTCCTTTAGCGAAAGTCCGGTTAGTTCGGCGTGAAAACGCACTAGACCACCGTACCATGCTGCATTGTCTGCAGAGGAGAGTCACTTTACGTTAAAAAAAAACAATAAAATGTCTACAAAAATGTGCCATCAATGGGATGTTTCAAACTGAATTGGTACAATACACACAATACATTTATATAATCCTAGTATACAAGTACAAAAGCCATAATTTCTGATATAGATTTGACCGATATTTTTTATTCCTACCCTCAATTACTTAATGGCCTGTAATATTTTATTACCTCGTCGTAATACTCAAAGATGTCGAAAATGTTTTTTTTAGATATGTAACTGCGTACAGGGTATGACGTTAACGTTCCAGTTTCATTTCTTTGCAAAATTAGGTACATCACGTTTGTATATTCAAAAAAGATCAACCATTTATGAAAGTAAGTAGAATTTATTTTTTCAGATAACGCTACTCTAAAGAAGTAATATTTTAGCGAAATTTTAGCGAATTTATTTTATTTAAATAACTAGTTGTTGCCCGCGGCTCCGCCCGCGTATATGTTGGATAGCGCGGCAAATAGTAGAATATGTATTATCCTGATGTATAAGCTATATTACTGTAAAGTTTCATCCCAATCCGTTCAGTAGTTTTTGCGTGAAAGAGTAACAAACATCCATCCATCCGTCCATCCATCTATCCATCCATCCATACTTACAAACTTTCGCGTTTATTAGTAGCATTCTAGACACGAGTTGAGTGGTAGTAATAGTAATAAAATTTTTGCGACACAATTTTTTGCAATATTTTTTATTTTTTGAGGGATTCAAAAAAAAATTAAATTAAACGACTCTTCATTAGTTCAACCTTAAACTTAACGATTCCTTCAGAGTCTGTATGTCAATTGAATTGTATTTTTTCCTTCGGGGCAGAACCGTGGTATCAATATAGTTCAGATATTGGATAGTGTTAATCCACTCACATTCACACAGTACTAATGAAAATATCTCAATAAGCGGTAAAGCACTTATGGTCGGAGAGCTGGCTACGAAAACGTGAACTGATAAGGTGTTGTAACGAATTATATATATATAACCTATCATTGGTAGTTTATTATCATTGGTAGATTATTATAGGTAGTAGAGCCACGCTGATTTCAGCATGGATGGGCCGGCACGACCGGGGCGGTACTACCCTCGCACAGAAAATCAACGTAAAATGACAGCGTTCATGCTGTCGTGTTTCGTTGGTGAGTGCGAGACCGGAGGCCCAAATAGTCTAGTCAACAAGTTCCACTTGTTGACTAGACTAAAAGATGCAGCAGCATCACTAGGCCGCCATGGTGTGGGTTGCCATACTGCATTGTCTGCATTCGCAGTGAGTATGGTGACCGTCACTCTTGGATTCTGCTTATGCTTTCCATCAGGCAGAGTACAGTCATATTGGTGGGCCATACATAAAAAAAAAAAAAAAAAAAAAAAAAAGAGCGAGGCCCGTCAGAACTCTCTCCCAGGGCGGAAGGCATGGGTGGGTGGTCAAAGTCGTAAATTTTCAATAAGAAAAAAAATATTAGGTGCAGTTCTGAAATTTGGTAGAGTTATAATTTTTAACTATAGGAATCTAGGAAAATTATTGTCAGAAGTCTAGGTCGGGGCTTAAAGACTGTCAGAAGTCGACAAAGTTGTAAAGAAATTGTTTAAATAGATAGATAACCGACATATATGCGGGCGGAGCCGCGGGCAACAACTAGTTAAGTTATATAAAATTAATCATGAAGCTTCACACACTTTTTATTACCATTCTCAATTGACTACTAATAATGTTGTTATTTATTGCATTTCATATAATTACTAATTATATATTACATTACGACCCGGTCCGACTACACACGAAAGTCTATAAAATCCTCGGACTTTCTCTACTATAATGTGCATGTATTACACACTAGTGGTTGCCCGCGGCTCCGCCCGCGTATATGTCGGTTATCGCGGCAAATAGTAGCCTATGTGTTATTCTGATGTATAAGCTATATTACTGTCAAGCATCATCCCAATCCGTTCAGTAGTTTTTGCGTGAAAGAGTAACAAACATCCATCCATCCATCCATCCATCTATCCATCCATCCATTCATACTTACAAACTTTCGCGTTTATAATATTAGTATAAATAACCCTTGCTCTTCACTTCAATCACTCTATCTATTGCTGAAAACTTCATTAAAATCCGTTGAGGAGTTTAAAGCGTTCTAAGCGAACAGACAGTGAAAGCATCTATATTAAATACTATGTTAAGATTACGTTATTAAAAAATTCTAAAACGTTTAATCTTAGTATATCCTTGTAGTCAGTTAATGAAAATGGCTACTTAATTTTAGTAGTCTCAAAGGAACTATGAATAACACAATAAGAACATATAAACTTTGATGCTAAACAATTAAACTTATCTCAAATGGAATACTCAACATGAATTCAAAACAAAGGATGCGCTTATCGCTACAGGTAATAAACTGTAGAATTAGATATAATTCAAGTGAGTGAAAGGATTCATCTGATTACAGCTCATTTGGGTTCATTATATTATACTAACTGGGGCCCGCGACTGCGACTAAGTTTCCGCATGTTTTGCATTGTATGCATATGCAAATGCAATCTCTTACAGGCAACCATCGGAAGCATGACTTTCTTTAAAGTTTAAAGTACCGGGATGACCGAGCTTCGATCGGTATTTTTTTTTTGATAAATTGTGTTTTTAGAAATTATATTTTAATAAAGAGTCATATTTTTCTGTTTAAGTGGCAATATTAGGCTACCCAAACACCACCTTTTTGTTATTTTTCTTCCAATAAAAAAAAACTTTGGTGGCGCCCTCTCTTGGTATGCCCTAATACTGTTTATTCTGCACCTTATTCCAGCATAGTTTAATGTAGTTCGCTCGAGTTGCGATAGATGGCGCTAGATGTACATTGATTTTATATATTTGATTGTTAAAAACACGATTAAAACGACATTTTCTAAAAATGAATCCTAGCTAGATCTATTTATCGCCCCCGAAAACCCCTGCATACAACATTTCATGAAAATCGTTGGAGCCTTTTCCGAGATTCAGATTATATATATATACAAAAATTGCTCGTTTAAAGGTATTAGATATATTGATATAAAACACGATATATAGACTCGATCGAATCGAAATCGAAAGTCTAACTTTCTTAGTTTTGATCGGGCCGCTTTTCAAAACTACACATAATTATTTGTCTTTATCAAAGTTAAATGTCCTAACCTCAATTAGATTTGACGGTTCCCATCTCAAAACATTCGTCTTTTGTTTAGGTATTTCAATCGTGAGAGGGTTCGCCGGTAAATAAGCGCAACAATCAACATAACATTTGACAAACTACGAGTGACATCAAGTAGTTCTACTATTATAGCCACTGCTTTTAGAATTGAAACCAAAGTGTGATATAAGTGGAGACACTCGTAAAGTTATGAGCAAATGCTTGCAATGAACAAGTTACTGCAAACGCTTTAATACTCGTCTTTGTACTCGTGTTGAGAGCGTGCCTCGAAAATATTAATTATATTATTATTCCAAGTTATGAGACAATTATGTGTTAAAAAAGAAGTCACGTCTGCAGTGTGTTTAAAGTTTGAACATTATTTCATCATTAACTCCGAAAACTTTTGTTTTTAAATGCTTCTCAAAAAGTTCTCAGGGCCCAGTTTTTTTTCCCTTTTCTTTTCAAAGACAAGTTTCATACTATTAATATATTCTGTCTCGCGGTTAAGTTCACAAACACTTATGAAACGAACACAAAGTATACCCAGACTCAGAAAAACAATTTGTATTTCACACATAATGTTGTCTCATTTGAGGACGGAACCCATTACACTCAGTGCTGTTGCTCAGGAACAGAACTCAGAAAGAGACTAGGTGGCCGTGTAAACTACTACACAATCCGTGCTGCCAGTACAATATAATGAGAAAATTTTAAATAGTGCTTTATATTGGAGTGCTGACAATATTGGTATTAAATAAATAAGCATTGACACCCGCTCAAAAAACAATATTTTGGTAAATGCAAAAGCTAGTGCCATGCTGATTTCAGCACGAACGGGCCGGCTCGACCGCCGAGGCGGTACTACCCTTGCACAGAAAATCAACGTAAAATGACAGCGTTCGTACTGTCCTGTTTCGTTGGTGAGTGCGAGACCGAAGGCCCAAATAGTCTAGTCAACAAGTACAATACCTGTTGACTAGACTAAAAGATGCAGAAGCATCACTAGGCCGCCATGGTGTGGATCGCCATGCTACATTGTCTGCATTCGCAATGAGTATGGTGACCACCAATCTTGGATTCTGCTTATGCTTTCCATCAGGCAGAATAGAAACATTTGCCGGGCCATACATAAAAAAAAATACTGCACGGCAATTTGCAGTCGTGCAAAATCTGAAAGTTCTCCTATTATCTGTTCTGTTATCTCGAACGTAACGCGGTAATGTAACGGGATATCGGGGTATTAAAAATAATATCCATATCTTTATGCCTTCACAGAACATTTATTTCAATTACTGATATGAAACTTGGATACCTTAGAGTCCAGATGTTCATAAAACTAATAGAATTCAGGGTAATAAAATCTGCGCGTTTGATTACGACCCATTGGATATTCTCGCCAGTCGCATCACTAGATATGGATTTAGAGCATAAATACTAGTTATTTCACTATATTTTACAAGACTCCTAGTGTTTTCGTTACGCTTCTAGGTGACTTGAAAAATTTATTACATTACTTTCAGCTATAACGAATCGATTTTTGTTCATTAAACATGTCGATATTTTTTTTAAATGCTGTTTAATTTATTACTAAAGTAGACATAGTCATAATTGTGGCTAAGCGACGTAAATAAACATAAAAAAAGTTGAAATTTTAGTTTTTAGGGTTCCGTGCCAAAGGAAGGAACCCTTATAGATTCGTCATGTCTGTCTGTCTGTCCGTCTGTCCGTCCGTATGTCACATCCACTTTTTTCCGAAACTAAAACACCTATAATGTTAAAACTTGGTAAGTAGATGTATTCTGTGAACCGCATTAAGATTTTCACACAAGAATAAGAAAAAAACAATAAATTTTGGGGGTCCCCATACATAGAACTGAAACTCAAATTTTTTTTTATCAGACTCATGCGTGTTCATCTATAGATAGGTCTGCAAAATGATATTGAGGTTTCTAATATTTTTTTTTTCTAAACTGAATAGATTGCGCGAGAGACACTTCCAAAGTGGTAAAATGTGTCCCCCCCCCTGTAACTTCTAAAATAAGAGCATGATAAATCTATAAAAATATATGATGTACATCACCATGCAAACTTCCACTTAAAATTGGTTTGAACGAAATCTAGTAAGTAGTGTTTTTTAATACGTCATAAATCGTAAACTGCAATTTACCTTTCATTCAATCGAAACAAATATAAAAAAAAATGTTACTTGCTGCTGCTGAACCCTTCATGGGCGAGTCCGACTCGCACTTGGCCGCTTTTTTGTTTAGGAATTCAAATGTGTTAATATACTACTAAATACTTATGATCAAGAAATCCAGCGCGAATTCCAACCGCTACTATAAAAGTGATGAGACTAGAGTACGAGTACTCATCTAGTCTTCATTTTACTCTAGCAGTTCTCCCTTAATATGCCTCTTTACACGAAATTACATATTGGAACGAAGTTCCTTATGGGGCGTTGCGGAGGGTACCCTAGTCGGCAAGAAGTGTCCGTAACGTTAAATCTTACGTTAGTAAGATTTACTGCATCGGTTAATGCTGTATTTGAGGTCTCGGGTTCGAATCCCGGATCGGATCAAATGTTTGGATGATCTGCAAATATTCGTTTTTTCGGAGTTTGGATGTTTTCCATGTATAATACCATGTGTCCCAAAATTCAACGATAAGCGGGCGCCAAAAGGTAGACCTGCTCATGAGTTCATAAGGAAAAATAATAAAAAAATTATACCTAGTTTTTTTTTAGTTACAAGAAAAATTTAGAATTTCTTTGAAAATTTACACCCTTCATGATATTTTGAACGACCACGATGACAATTTTTGTGTAACGTTTTTTGTGTAAAAACTGCAGGCAATTTGGTGTTTATAAGAGTCGTGGTGAATAGTAGCACTATTTAGGTACAAGATAAAAAAGAAATCTTAAGCATATTTGAGAAATTGTCATCGTGGTCGTTCAAAATATCATGAAAGGTATAAATTTTCAAGGAAATTCTAAATTTTTCTTGTAACTAAAAAAAAAACTAGCTATATTTTTTTATTATTTTTCCTTATGTACTCATTAGCAGGTCTACCTTTAGGCGCCCGCTTATCGTTGAATTTTGAGACACCCTGTATGTATGTTTTTACAAAAAAATTATAAAAACTGATAATAATTAAATTTTTCTTTACCCTTTTTAATTTAATTTAAATTATTTCGTGAACGAAAAATTTACTTTTATAATAAGGAACTTCGTTCTTATCTGGTGTCCCACGACACCACACGGTTTTCTCTATTACCACATGTTTCACGTTACTATTCGACACTGATTATATCGTTGATTAACCATATATTGGTCAAACATACTTAATTAAAACTATTCAACAAAATATTTCTGTGATGTTCCGTGGTTGCCGAGTGTGCAATTTAAAACAAATTCCCCAACGCAAACCTCGAATTTTCTAGTAACAAATTCTAATTCACATTGGCTGTTACAAAATGTACTGAAAGTTATTAATAAGCTAGAGAATAATACAAAATAATGTTATCGACTAAAAGTTCAATAAAATTGTGCCTACGAATCCAGTTTACGTTCTCAAGGAAGGATTGCAAAAAATTAACGATTAGGGAAGTAGATTATTGAGAAATCTTTTTTCGTTTCATTTATAAATTATTTAATAGCCACCACTATTTAATAAATGTAATTACGGAACTTTTTGACTTGTGTCCATAAGACACCCTTTTCAAAGAAATGAAAGAATTGCTACCTCGAAACTTTTTTCTTGAAAATCGCAATTTAAAGCAAGGCTTTTGAACCAGCCTACGATTAAAAGCTTTTAAGATACCTGTAATTACATTGTGAATTCTGTAACTTAATTGATTTTTTATTTGTAGGATCCCTAGTGTAATAAAATTTTAAAAGTGAATTTTTGTTAGTTCAATTTTTCAGATATTACAAAAAAAAAGTGATAAAATAATAATGTTAGTGGGTTTTGTATTGTTTTATAAAACACTAGCTGACCCACGCAACCTCGTTTACGTCTCCTATTGCTCTTAGCGTGATGGTATATAGCCTTCCTCGATAAATGTACTATCTAACACTGAAATAATTTTTCAAATCGGACAAGAGGTTCCTGAGATTCTGCAATGTATGCTTTTATGCAATGGGAGAGGCCTATGTCCAGCAGTGGACTGCGAGAGATTGATGATAATGAAATATATGCTTTTATAAATTTTGAGCAATATATTTACTGTTTTAGTAATCAACCAATACTACCAATACAGTTGTAGAAAAAATCAGGATCAATGGGTTTCTTAGTATTTTTTTAATTATCTTAATATATTTATGTATGGATAAGACAGTATTGTGTAAGATCATGTACAACAAAAGTTAATTGCTATAATGAATTGGATAACGTTAAGCATTTAATTGTAGGAAACAATGAATTAACTTGAATAAATTAAACAGGCAATAACAGTGTTCAAATGTCGGCTGCCGTCGCAGAGAGCCCTCAACAGTAATTGAAAAAGATTGTAAATTGTGATTCAGGTCTTCAAATAAAACTAATTCTTCGTGTAGAAATCCATTGTATTTCTAATCTCCTTGAACTAAAAGATATTTCCGACCTTTACGTCTATTGCAATAGATTAATTTAGAGTCCGTGGACTCAGTAGCAATTAATGTTAATGTACGCTACTATTCAAACTTAATTATTTTTCTTCTTTCAAAATGCTGGTCTTGGTTTCTGGTTGTTCGATATATAATATTTATATGGAATCATTTTAAGTTACGAAAATTGTAAGAATGTATCAAACGAAACAAGACGTTTTTTTACCGCCTCTGACTCATAAAATATTATTAATCGAACTGCTTAATATTAAGCTAAGTTAGATAGGGTGGTCTGCTATCTCTCTTTCATTTTATATTGTTACTTTATATTAGGTTTTGTATGTAAGGGAATTAGCTTTTGTCTTTGACTGGCATTTCATATGTTATTAACGACCACAGCATTTTAAATGTACCTACCTGACTTTCTTAGAATTCCGGCAATTTTGTTGTATGATGCCGACTCCCACTTTATGTGAGTATTTGTTTTGTCATTATATTCGCGCGCATTCTACGAACACATTTGTTAATATTAACTGAGTATTTCCTGTAAGTTCTCTTTCATACTTGATTCCTCAAATTACTTCATATATTCCTCTTACTCTGCAAATCCTTACTCATTATTATTATTTCCCGGGTCATGTCGGATAGCCGTCCCATCGAGTTCTGAGAGTGAGGGAACAGAGAGTGTACCCGTGTTTCTCCACACACAATAATATTTCCTGCGTTGGCCGTGTGGTGCCGGCAACGAATAGCCCCATCCCCAGTCTTCCCGTGGGAGTTGTAGAAGGCGACTCAGGGACGGTCAAATAGAGAAGCCCTTGGACAACATCTAATATCCAGCCCAATCTAGCCGTGTGGAGCCGGCAACGAATAGCCCCACCCCCTATCTGCCCATGGGTGTCGTAGAAGGCGACTGAGGGACCAGGAAAACAACATCCGAAGACCAAAGAAGAAGAAGAAGCCAACAAAATAAGAAATACAACCAACACGGAAAAAAAACAACAAGAAAAGGGCACGGCGTTAAACCATGGCCGTGGATTTTTCAACGAATAAACCAAAAAAAAAAAAAAACCCTGCGTAGTTGAATGGTCTCCGTTCAGATTGGCCGCTATTGCCAAACTCGGCTAGGGGTACGTCATCATCATTATTATTATACAACATGTTTTATTTCAATTTCTCAGTTTTTATCTGCCTTACACAATTCTCGCTTCTAAACGTTAAGATGAGTATCAGCTCGCCATTTTAAACTGCAAAGTGTTAAATTATAAGCTTTATCATCAGCCTTTAAAAAATACAAACAATTCAAAGTAAATAAATACTGGTATAACTAATATCTTTAATTAATATAATTTATTATAAGTAAATTTCCATAAACATGTATAATGTAACGTTATAGTTAAAGTAACTAGTGTATTAAACATAAACAAATGTCTATTTAGAAACATGTTCGTACTACCTCATTATATATATCCATATTTCATTTAAAGTTAGGCAAACATTCTCTATTACAACATCATAATAATATATATCATTCTCAAAGGCAGAATGGATTCAAAGCTTTAATTAAGGTGAATACGAAACACACGTCAAACTATTTCCATGTTGTCGAATTTGTAATAAAGGCATTCGACATCTATTAAAGTAGCTCACCTTTTAGTCAATCCGTAATTGATTGGTGAGGAATTTTAAAGCCTTTCATTTTTCGATTCGATTGTTAATCAGTGACAGTTTAACTAAATGGATCAATAGTTTTGAGGCTGCATATTTGTTAAGCTGAGTTTATTTAATTTAAAAAAGACTCTGTCTGCATGTACGTTTATTGCGCATTTACGGAAAAATTGCTGCAAAAATTTTAATGAAATTTGGCGTGTAGATTCTTTGATTTTTGAAGAATGACATAGGCTAGACTATTTAACGCGATATTCGACTTACACGTGGATTTAGCTGCGGGCAAAATATAACATTCTATATGTTACTTAAGATTACATTTCAACCAATCACCGTCTACCTCTGAACGACAGTCTCCCCCAAGGAGCGCCAACTATCCCGGTCTTGGGCAGTCCGCAAAAAAGATTAATAATAATAAATTGGTACATTTTAAATAATGTCACCTGATATATACCTACAAATTACAGCCAAAAACAGAACCAACAATTATCCTCTTCACACAATTAATAAAATTGTTCTGGATAGATTATCATTCTCAACAACCTTATGATGACTATCATATCATTGCTGGATATTATGCCTCTCCAGACCAGTCAAATATATATAGAAAAGTATTTATCAAAGTAACAGACTAAGAACTAAAATGACAGACAAAGATATTCCTCATCATTGAAACTTAAATTTCTAAGTAAAATGGGAATATCGGAATACAATTAAATGTAACGGATGCTGCATCCAAGAATCTTGCATAGAAAAGTAGACTGCTAACTTGATTACTGTAGAATATACAAAATAACAAACTAGCGAGGTAACATTTAATGTTTAAGTTTTATATTTATAACGTTTGTGCCTTCGTTACAAAAAATCCATCAAATCCAATGCATCAGTATCATTCTGAGAAGGGACTCCGAACTACACACCAACTATTAGTATAGATACAACTTTCCAACCAACTCGCTTGCCAGATTTGAAATTAAATACCTCGTCTAGACGAGCCGGCAAAGTAACTCTACCTTTCTTACTCAAGAGTGGTGGTCACTATACTCATTGACAATGCAAAAATGCAGCATGGTGACCCACAGTATGGCGGCCTATTGAGATGCTTCAGCATCATTGGGCCTCCGGTCTCATACTAACTTATGAAACACGACAGCACGAATGCTGTTAATTTAGCTTGGTCTTCTGTGAAAGGGTAGTACCGCCCCGGTTGAGCCGGCCCGTTCGAGGTAAAATCAGCGTGTCTCTACTACCTTTCTGTTAGCGGGACATAATACCCGTCATTCTAAATGTACAAGGCTTTTTTCCTTCTAAATTGAATTTTTTCTCACTATACCTTTTGCCTGTCTTGTGTCATCCCAGCTTACAAAATTTTACTATCCTCAACCAGATTTGCATTTTAAATAAACCTATGGAAACTTTTAGACCCTTTTAGTCCAGCTTTTTTCTAATATCCAATCTTCGCTTGTGTATCCTATTTTCTTGTTGAATGTCGAAATAAAATAAAAGCGACCAGTTTAATTCAGGCTTCTGAAAGAATAAAGAAAAGGTAAAATATAAGTTAGGTCTAAGCCCAGTAGTCGACTATTATGGGCTGCTGTAGATGAAGATAAAACTGAATATAATTATAACTTTATCAATATCCTAAAAAAAATAACACCTAATGTGCGTGTTGTGGTTATCTGAAATAAAAGAAATCGGCATGAGCAATAAGACCGCCGATTGCCACATTTACATATTTTGTAACTCCTCTGGTCTATTGATTTGTTTTACAATAAAGATAAACACAAATAAATAGCTCAGTTTTCACAGTTTCTATCGATACCAAACAACTAAAGACTATCACTTTATCTGTAAACTACTTCCTTAATAAATTGAATTTTTTTGAGTCATCGGTTTGCCAGATTGCCTACTACAGATTATTTTTAGTCATAAACCAGAAAATGTGTATGCTTTCGTTTTTGTAACAAATTAATGGCGGTATCAGGAATGGCATTTAAAAATTATCGCGAGTTTAATGTTTGCAATCAATAAATAATATGTTTTGAAGTTAATTGCGAAAAGTACTCAGACATGCGAGAGATTATTTATGTATTGAATATTATCCTAATAACGAATACGTCGGAATTTCAAATTCAGTGTTTCCATACAAATAAGTCCAACTTTTTCGAATAAACCTTTTTACCTTCCCCCTCAAATTGTTTACAAATTACGCATAATTACGATAAGAAATTCCGTCTAACTACATAACAATTATTTCACCCTACAATTAATATAACATTACGGTTGTTTATAATAGGTTGAAAATAACAAACCGAATAGGGGATCCAATTAACGTTATTAGCATTCGTGTTTGTTTACGTACATAACAAACACAAAACTAGCAGTAGGTAGGTAGGTAGTAGAGCCACGCTGATTTCAGCAAGAATGGGCCGGCTCGACCGGGGCGGTACTACCCTCGCACAGAAAATCAACGTAAAATTACAGCGATCGTGCTGTCGTGTTTCGTTGGTGAGTGCGAGACCGGAGGCCCAAATAGTCTAGTCAACAAGTTCCATACTTGTTGACTAGACTAAAAGATGCAGCAGCATCACTAGGCCGCCATGGTGTGGGTCGCCATACTGCATTGTCTGCATTCGCAGTGAGTATGGTGACCACCACTCTTGGATTCTGCTTATGCTTTCCATCAGGCAGAGTAGAGTCATTATGGCGGACCATACATAAAAAAAAAAAAAAAAAACCGGGTGTTTTTAAACACCAAACATCATATTTTTATCAAAATATGGCGTGGCCTAACTGTTTTGTTAATTTTAACGAGCAAACATGTTATCCAAAGCGACCAACCGACTTCCAAAAAGAGGAGGTTCTCAATTTCATCGGTATTTTTTTTGTTATTTTTTTTTATTTATTTATTTTATTAACACTTCCTGCATTACATATTGCATGAGGCGGACTTAATGGATGATGGACCGAATGGCTTTATGTATGTATACAGTATGTATACTGATTACTCCGTCAATTGTGGACCGATTTTGAAAATTCTTTTGTATTCAAAAGGGTATGCTCCCCATGTGGTCCCGTAGCCTCCATATCAGGATCTGATGATGAGAGCCAAGGAAATCGAAGGAAACCCTCAAATTTGTTAGGCACGTACTATGTTTTTCATATATTTTCTAAAGCTATTACAGTATTTACGTTTGGTAGTCATCAGTTCATGATGATGAGGTGATGATGTAAGATAAAAGTCCTTAACGGTTAGGAATTGGAAGATAAATCTTTAAATGTCATGTGTATATTGTATGTTACCTTTAGTCGTATTCTTTTAAGTTATTTAGGCGAAATGATGATGAGAGACTTGAGAAAGACTAAAAAGCGAAAAAAAAACTTCGTTTAAAAAAACCGACTTAAAAGTATCAAATAACTTAATTTGTATGTGCTACCTATTCATAGGTTTGAAGTCGGTGCCAAGATGTAATGGTAGGTACCGCACTCGCCGCGCGTGACCTTGAGCGGGATAGCTGCTCTTCGCGTAGAACAAAACAACCGAAGCGTCGGTGACGACGTTGACGCTCGTCTCGAAATATAGCCTGTGTGGTACCTACTATTACATTTGGCTTGGCACCGACTTCAAACCGATGAATAGGTAGCAGATACAAATTTATAGTTTTTTTATACTTTTTAGTTTTTGAAGTCGGTTTTTTTAAACGAAGTTTTGGTTTTTGTCAAGAATGTCGTGTCGTGTCCAGTTCCTGATCTAAAAGAAATCTATAATACACTCCAAGTGGTTGAATTCGCAAAGTCAAATTGCTGTTCACCCCACCTTGCAATTTGTTCCAGTCCTAACTTTTAATAGAAACTGTTAGAGGTATTTTTTTGTGGTAGATTATTTGACCGGCGGCACTACATTCCTATTTAAACGTTCATTCCATTTAACATTGTTCACAGCGTTCCTCCTCTTTAATGTTCCACTAAAACATTAGATTTATAATAAAATATCCTCCGATTTAAAAAGCAAACAAATTATAGTGAACTTGTTTGAGGTTCTCTACAAGCCTAACTTTGATAATGTTTTTTGGTTTTTGTTTTTTATTTATTAATATTCATAACTATTGTGTAATAATTAAACAAGGATGTCCTTGTCAGAGTTGTTTTTGAGTAGTTTGTGGCTTTAATTTGTAAGATGTATTTTTTTTATTTGTTATTTAGTTTCGTATCCTGTTCATTTTCATTAAAGGACAATTCGAAAGTTGTCTTTTACCATCGAAAATTTATATTAACTGTATACTAAGTAAGTGTGAATTTATTATTCAGTAAAGTTTAAGTCCAATAGACACTTTTAATTTTTTTATGATTAATTTAACCAATATTACTATGCTAGCTTTTTTCTGGGTCTCTGCATTTCAATAAAAGAAGCGATAAGCTTACACTTACAATTTGAGTCACAATTATAATAATCGGTAAAGGTAAAAATTGAATAAAATGTCAACAATACCAATAATTTAAGATGAATTTGTTTCAAACTATAAACTATCGTCACATCAAAATAAATTTAAACATTCAAAATAAACAGCATGGTGCAGAATGGGCAGCTCAATCCTAGGCGGTTTTATCATCAAGATATTTTGCCATGGCATAATACCCCTTTGCGGATAACTTAAATTTAATGGTATTCTTAAATATCCTTAATAGCAAATTCCTAATATCAATAGGAAGCATACATTGTCCTATGAACGAGTTGCTTACTCTGTGGAGACGAGTGACGTGAACACAAAGATTATGTTTGTTTCTGGTATTTACCGAATGAACATCACTGATTTTAGGCAACTTTGATATATTTCTTTGGACATAAATTAAATTTCGTATATGTATTGTGAAGATACAATCAGAATATTTATCTCTTTCAATTTGGAACGGAGAGAAACTCGAGGACCTAATTAATAAATGGCTCATACGGCGCGTTTTTGTAAAACAAATATGGCATTAATATCTGCACAGTTACCCCAGAGTAGGATACCGTAAGTCATTATGCTATTAAAGTAACTGAAGTAAACTATTTTAGATGTATCAACATCAGTTAAATGTCAAATCTTTTTTACAGCAAAAGCTGCTGAGCTTAGCCTACCGGATAGTTTTTCTATTTGGGGACCCCATTGTAACCTAGCGTCAATAATAATACCTAAAAATACAATAGATTCCACAGGATCCAACTCTAGTCCACTCAATCGAACATTGGTTGTAACATGCCTAACGTTTGGTGCAGATAATTTACTAAATTTAGTTTTCTTCTCACTAAGGAGAAGGTTATTTGTATTAAACCAATGTACCACTTTCGACAGTGCACTATTGACTTCATTAAAACTGTCAAGTTGGCGTCTAACTTTAAAAATTAAGGATGTGTCATCCACGAACAATACAATCTTATGATTGTCACTTACATAATAAGCTAGATCATTTATATATATGAGAAACGGAAATGGCCCTAGAATGGAACCCTGTGGGATGCCCATTGTTACCGGGGATCCTGGAGATGTTTTGCCATTAATATCAACTTTTTGAACTATTTTATTCAAATACGACGTTAGAATATTTAGAGCATTCCTTATTCCATAGTGTTGTAACCTTCTGTTGAGTGTAGGATGATAGACACAATCGAAGGCCTTAGACAAGTCACAGAAAATACAAATCCTGTGCCTATATGTTATTCAAATGTATAAGCTATATTACAGTAAAGTTCCATCAAAATCCGTTCAGTAGTTTTTGTGTGGAAATAGTGGACATCCATCCTCACAACCTTCGCATTTACAACATGAATAGAATTTATTGTTAGCTACATCAAGGTCTTCATATAGACAAACATGTGGAGTGAAAAAAGGGAAAAAACGTTAATTGGCACTTTCTACAGAGTTTTTATATATCTAAAATATAATAAAAATTAATTACATCTGTACCAATAAGGACCACCGTTCAGCATTCTGCTTGCACAATGAATCAAGCGCTGAATTTCAGCTGCAGCAAGAATTTTGCCTGCGTCCCTGTGCAATAATGTAAATATACGATGACCACGATTGTCTAGGTGGATAGATTGTAAAGGAACATTAATTTGAGATATAAATAGAGAATTATATACATTCTAACACAAACACTAATGTACACATGCTACTCTCAGTACTAGTTTTGTTTGAGTACCGACATCTGTACTTCGATAAATCATTCCCGTGCCAATCGCTACTGCGAGGTTATCAATCAGGGTAGCAATTCATCAAGCACATGTAGTTGTCTAGACTGGGTCAGGGTTCAGTGTGTGGGTGACTGACGATGGCAAGGCGGAATGTGTTAATTTCATATTGCGAAATAAGTGTTAAATATTTTCTGAAATAACATAATATGTCATTATAGACATTGAGTACCTCCACTGTTTTGCATTAAATGTAAGTTGAATATTTACATCTATCTAAACACCTTATTCCAGCGAGTGTTAGACCTAAAAAGAACTCAAAGATAAGCTAAGAACCACAGTAAAGAGAATGAATAAAGAATATGTTAAAGGTTTTTTTTTCACTGTACAACGTAATAGGAATGATAGCTAAGTAATTTTAAATGTTCCAAGACACAAGTTGTAAATTTTTATTATTTTATACTAATATTAGTAGAAACTGTTACAAGACCTCGATTACAATAGTAACATTGACTTAAGTTGAGTTTTAAATATCCTGGATTGTACATTCTTACTATGTTGTCAACTGCTCCATTCGTTTGGTGAACGTTATTTTAGTATATCTCGAGAATTCTACTAACTTTATCGAACACAGACTGTTGATGAAAAGTTGGCTGTGTATTTTTTGAGTTTTTTAATTTTATTACAAAATTGTAAATTATTTATTACACTATAGCACATTTAAACAGTCACACGATCGAAATTCTAATTGAGGCTCCATTGATTCAGGAAATATAGCAATAAGAAAAATACACAAAAAACGTATATTTGTTCAATATAAATCAAATCCATCTTCATGTAAACTAGTGGATTTCACTAAATAGATGAAAGCTCAATAAATCAATCACTCAGCATCAAAATCGCATAAATACTAACCTACTATAAGACATAAATACGTGTTACGAAACATAAAATTTATGAACTTGATTGATGACGCATTTGAAATAGCAGTATTATATTTCTTGTGTACTTAATATGTCTAGTGGCAAAATCTAGGCTGTGGATTTAATATCTATACATAGCTATACATCAAAGAACTACCATTATAGTTCAGACAAGTGAGAGAAACCACAAGGGACGCAAATTAGAATGGACGGTTTTAAACATTCTCCGCTACATTTCATGTACTAAGTTAACTATGATAAAGTTAAACGTTTCAAACCCTTTAAATTCAGTCGAAAATACACAAAACACAGTAAAGTTTTCCAGATTAGTATATACTATACTTATAATCATTCGTAAAATATTTTTGATTGATTTTAATTAGAAATGATATTTATCTATACTTATAACACAAATGTAACAGGTCCAATTCTGTACATTAAAGATATTTTGAAAATTTTATTGGAGGGCTCTATAATCGATACTGAAGTCAAAACTGTACTTTTTTGTCTGTCTGCCTGTCTGTATCTTGGCCGTGCATCACGCTGAAAATACTGAATGGATTCAAACGAAACTTGGCATGATTTGAGTTCATACTACGAGGTAGGTAGGACATAGGATACTTTTTATCCCGAAATTCAGCACGGTTTCCTGGAGAGAGGGGATCAAAGTCAAAATATGTACTTAGTTGTAATTCAATAGCACATAGTCCGATTTCATTCATTCTTTTTTTGCTAGAAAGCAAGTACCTCAAATATTGTTCCGTGATCTATTTATTTGTTTATCATACGACTTTAGTGTGTATTTATCGGTTAGTTCTATAAAATACTAAAATAGATGGCGGTTTGGCATCTAAGTTGCACAGATATCCAGTAGGTGGCGCCGTATTTCTATTTCTAGATTATCCGGTAGATGGCGCCTTATTTCTATTTCTAAAATTTTCAGAAATGTAAAAAATATTTACAAAAAAAATGAGGTGGTACGAAGGTCGCCGGGTCAGCTACTAATATTATCTACCTAATACTTTTAATATATAATAAGCGTGTCATATACAGGGTTACTGGTTAAGTCGACTTATTTATTCATTTTACGTGTAATATTGATTATTAAGGTCATAAAACATCTTATTTACATGTAAAAATCAAATAATACTATAAGACCTACACATTTGAAAATATCTAAGCTAACAGCCGATTTTTTTTTTGTAAAAAACAATTAAATTCAAATATTTCAAAAAATATTAGATTTAGGATAGGGTGTTTAATAGTGAAATCAGTCAGAAACGATGTAAACTACACGCCCTTAACGGGAATAGGTCGACTTAACCAGTAACCCTCTATATGCTTGTTTGCTTGAAAATATATGGGGCACTAATACACTTCAAAAGTGTGTATGCGCGCTGTTTGATTGTTGTCTAAACTAAACACATATAAAAGCAATATAAGGTCTGCATCTAAAATAATAGTTCTCTCGAGCGTGCTTTATTCGTTGAGTATGTAAACACTGTAAGTGATGCAAAGCTTCAGTTCTGAGAATACAAGTGGATATTAAATCGAAACATCAACTCGCATTTATAAAAAAACTTGCTTTGTTTTAAAAAGTTTACGGAACGGAATCGATAACAACATCCGGAAAATGTTTATTATGCAACAGGGAAGTCAAAACTTAGATACTAAAGAAGATAAATGAAGGAAATATATTCACTTTAAAACTTTTTCTCTGTAAGAGTGACAGAGAGTTATGATTTTTAAGCTATTGCATAGCTTTTATCACGGGCTTTGAGGCCTTTGAGCGAGGCGACCGAATCAAGAAATTCCGTAACGTAACGAAAACAAAACCTGACACCCGAAGCTCGCACGGATCGAGACGAGCTGCTCCGAATGACGAATCAACGAATCTGTCTGTCACTTCGTGCGTGACAGAGACAGACAGACAAAATAGTCTGGGTTTGCACAAGTATACTTGAACGTGTATGTCCGGCTTCAGCAGCTGTTTGTGAGAAAGTATATAGGTGTATAGGTATCTATCATATCTTTATAATGTTACACTCACCGCATGTTCAAAGAAAAAAAAATGCATAAATAAAAACCGGTCAGCGCCATCTATTGAGCTGTTTCGCAACTACTTTCGCAAATAATTATACATAATTGCATACGTTAATAAAAAATGCTATGCAATAGCGTTACCGTGGCAGTCCCCGAGTGCCACACATCTTTTTTTACAAAAAAAGTCATAAACCAAGTCACACGATCTAGGTCCGTTCGATGATTTTGTCGTACGGAGGTCACTGTAACCTAATGTATTTTTCTGAGGTGGTAGACAAATATGTGCATTCATAAAAGTGGACGTTGACCTTTTTCTGTCCTACTAATGGATGCTCGATGTCAAACCATGGTAAGCTGAAACCTTCACCAATATAGTTTCATATATGTACTAAACATTTGTTTATCAAAGTTGTTTACCCACTATTATTGTAAATATTTTAGTAAAGAAAGCTACTAATTCTTAACGCATCTAAATGTAAGTGGTTTTAAATACACAGGGTCATAAATTCAAGTTAAGTAATCAAGGTCAAGTAATATAAGGCAATACGATCGATGGATCTTTAGAGATTAGATGGAACAATTGGAAAAATATAAGGACAATTCGATAGGCAATGGTAAGGAAGGATGGATTGTGGAATGTAAAAAATGGTCGACCAGGATAAGGTCACTTACCTAGAATTATTATTGCAATCAAGTTGTCCGATTGAAATATACATCAAACTATTTGTAATAGTTTTCAATAAAGAGTCATCTTTTGCAAATAAATTGCGCTACGCTTTAAGCGTAGTTGTTAAATATAAAACAGTAGAAACAAAATCTGTAGTATGGTTTTACTATCCACTAGGGCTATACATTATGTAATTTATGTATAAAAATGACACTTGGACAAGGATTAAATGATAGAGCTCTTCGTATAATTGCTGTTCCTAGGTGGGTGGCAAACTTATGTCGGCTGACAGTATTACAAGTCAGAAAACCCAAAAAGTAGACTTTAAGTGCTACTTTTGAAACCCAAATTGCCTAAATTTGTTTCATCGTAAATCATAACCCAGAACAATAGGGCTCTTAACTTTGTGTAGGTACAAGTAATAACAAATTATAATTTTACACAGACGGCAAAGACAAAAGTATATGCTTATCATCTTATACTCAAGTCCGTAAAGGAATAATATAAAATATATTGTTTTTATTAGGCTTCTGGAAATTTTGCACACTTTTTCTATCCCATTCAAACGATGTAATAATGATTCTCACTCTGATTACTGCAAGAGTATTTCTGTATACCCTATAGGGAAATATAAGCTGACGTCATACTATTTATGCCTTGAATAATTAGAACCACCATAAAAATATTTATGTTAAAGTAATATGGTTTTTTATTATTCGCATGTCGTGGTGACGCTACTAGAAATGGAATTTTTATCATATCTTTATTATTAATGATTTTTTTCACAAAACCAATAAAACAGCTCTCTACCTTTTTATTTCAAATTTTTCTTTTATTTTTACTCTAAGATAACTTTAGCAATTCTTTTCATTCACAGTTTGAAATTGCAGGTTAAAAATCCCATGACTCTAATTTGGAAGATTTTAATATAAAAATATTTAACAAATTATACACAACTAGTTTTTAATTACCAGATAAAAATCTGGTATTCGGTATTCGATACTGAGCACATCAATGTAATTAAAACAAAAACAAAACAATATGTTAATTTTATCCCTAAAACCATCAAATATCTATACTAATATTATAAATGGATGGATGGATGCATGTTTGTTACAATTTCACGCAAAAACTACTGAACGGATCTGGATGAAACTTTACAATAATATAGCTTATACATCAAAATAACACATAGGCTACTATTTGCCGCGATAACCGACACATACACCGGCGGAGCCGCGGGCAAAACCTAATTTGTTTATAAAAGGTAGTCCTATTAGTACTGATATGTAATAGAGATTCTGTTTATTATATGAGCACAATCTCCCATCGAAAAGTATTGATATTAATCCCCGATGTTTAGATAGCTATTCATAAACAGCTCATAATAGCTTTAGTACCAGTTTTATTCTTGCTATTTTAACGCTAAGCACACAATGGTGAAAGCCACATTTTCGCTGTATAATTATGGTGTACTACCTCTTTAAGATCAAGCTATAATTAGAAACCGATACTAATTTCTACACTAATGAAAAGTACCTATAACATAATTATCAATGGTGTAATAAAACGTAAGTTTTTAGTTTGATTAACAAAAAAATAAGCCATCTTTATTTACATTCTTATACAAAAACTAGCTGTTGCCCGCGGCTCCGCCCGCGTGAATGTCGATTTTCGCGGCAAATAGTAACCTGTATAAGCTATATTACTGTAAAGTTTCATCCAAATCCGTTCAGTAGTTTTAGCGTGAAAGAGTAACAAACACACATTTTGTGTTTTGTTTCTGGTAAATTATCATAACTATTAAGTTATGTTTGTTTATATTAAAAATTATAACTCCTAATTCAAGTATTTTAAACTTAAAATTGATCTTTTACATTTTTATTATACGATAAAAAAGTAATCATATAACGTACCTATTGTAAAGTATCTTTTAGAAACTGTTTAAGAACTACCAGATGTGGATGTTGTGTTAGTTACATTGAGATGATAATTTTAGGAACTGGTCACACACACTTTTTTGGAAATATAAATACAATGTAGATTATTTATATATTATTTATTAACTTTATGCACTAAGAATGTACATCGGCGGACTTAATGCCTAGAGCATTCTCTTCCAGTCGACCTTCGGGTGGTGGAGAAATCTTATAAGGCAGGTGTGTGAAATCTTATATACATAAGAAGTCCGTTCAAATTTACAATAATCACATCATATTCAACGTTATACATACAAACATACATATATAAGTAGATATACATATACAGATTACGTATACATAAATACAACATTTATACACTAAATAATGGAAAAAAAAACTTCGTTTAAAAAAACCGACTTAAAAACTATAAAGTATCAAATAACTTGTATATGCTACCTATTCATAGGTTTGAAGTCGGTGCCAAGCCAAATGTAATAGTACCACACTCGCTATATTTCGAGACGAACGTTAACGACGTCACCGACGCTTCGGTTGTTTTGTTCTACGCGAAGAGCAGCTACCCCGCTCAAGGTCACGCCATATCAGGAGATATGGTGGCCATGGGACCACATGAGGAGCATACCCTTTCGAATACAAAAATAATTTTCAAAATCGGTCCATAAATTGACGGAGGAGTAATCCGTGTACATACATACATTAAGAAAAAAAATCGATGAAATTGCGAACCTCCTCCTTTTGGAAGTCGTTTAAAAAGGACGGTAAGCTATAGATTAGAAAATTCTGCCAGTTCATTGAGAAAGAGCTCATGTACTTTATTTTTGAATGTATATCGGTTAGTGGACATCCTGATTTCGAGCGGGAGCGCATTCCAGAGTATTACTGCTCGAACAAAGAAGGAACAGTTCACGAAGTCGGAGTAATGAGACGGACATGAGAGAAGCAGATTATTGACTGAGCTAGGATTTCTATCGTGATTAGAGCACAGGTATCGGAAATACGGAGCAAGGTAGGTAGGTAAGGATGGCGAGTTGAGAAATTAAAATAGGAAGGTAAGTGCTCGCTGATTGCACTGTAGGCGAATAGGTAACCATTTTAACTGGGAACGCAAAGCAGACACATGGTCATACTTTCGAATATTGAAAATAAATCGAATGCAGTTATTAAGAAGACGGTCAAGCTTGTTAAGGAGGTCTGCATTCAGGTCGAAGTAACACACATCACCATAGTACATTCAGTGTTCCGCAAACTTTTTGGGTTCAAGGTACATCTAGGAAGATTAAAAATTTTGGAGGTACACCATAATTTAAAAATATTTTAAGTAATAAAAAACAATGTTTCTTAATAGTCACAAAACTATATTTTTATTTTACACTTTAATTGAGCATAGGCGGTCTCATCTCTCGTCGATCGTCTTGAGGCGTTCCCTTTTTTGTTTTTTACTGTGGTAAGAGTTAAAAATCCTAATCCACATAACTTAAAAAAATTCTTATCTAGTTTTATGGTTAGGCATATTTAGACAAAATAAAAAGTCCTCAGAAATCAGAACAGACTTGTCTATAAGTAATTTCTGAAAGCTGCAGCACTTTGAGTAGGAAGGGAAGAATAGAAATAGGGCGAAAATTTTCAGGAAAGGAAGAATAAGAATAGGGCGAAAATGTTCAGGAAGGAAAGAATAGAAATACGGTGAAAATGTTCAGGAAGAGAAGAATAGAAATGGAGCGAAAATATTCAGGAAGGGTAAAATAAAAATAAACTTCGTACCGCCATATTTACATATCTGTCTCAGCTGGTCTCAGCTTCCTACAGGCAGTGTACAGTCGCGGACAAAGAAAAAGACTTTTCCCGTTATTAAAAAAAAAAAATTAAAAAAAATCTATGTCTTACCTCGTAGTATGAACTCAAATCGTGCCAAGTTTCATTTTAATCCATTCAGTAGTTTCAGCGTGATGCGCGGCCAAGATACAGATAGACGTCGCGGACTAAAAAAAAACTTTGCCCGCTATCTTTTAATTTTTCTTATACACAAACCTTGTCCTAACAATAAGGTCCTACACATAAAGTACTAACATTTCGGCGATACATTTTTATATAAATAGATATGTTGATACTGAATTTTAAAAATATTATCTAATATCTTTACCATTTTTATTTGCATTCTAAGCAGTGACAACCAACAAAATATGTCAATACAATGACAATTTCTGAATGAACCAACAATAACAACCATCAAAATAATAATATTAAAATACGCGATAATAATATATAAATAATATGTGGTGTCTATTTAAAACCCTTAATTTCATTCGTGTAATAATATATGATGCCTATTTAAAACCCTTAATTTAATAAGTGCTTCAATTTGACAGTCAAAAGTTTGACAGGAAAGTTGGTAGAACAGTTTATATGGGCAAAAGGAAATTGTTGTTTTTATTATCTTCCCCGCAATTTTTCCATATTTTCTCACCGTTTAAACCTTCCCTGAACCACGGCAAACATTTCAAAACCTAAATCAGCTAAATCGGCCTGGCGGTTCTCGAGTTTTAGTGAGACAAACGAACAGCAATTCATTTTTAGGGTTCCGTGCGAAAGGCAAAAAACGGAACCCTTATAGATTCGTCATGTCTGTCTATCTGTCCGTCCGTATGTCACAGCCACTTTTTTCCGAAACTATAAAACCTATAATGTTGAAACTTGGTAAGAAGATGTATTCTGTGAACCGCATTAAGATTTTCACACAAAAATAGAAAAAAAAACAATAAATTATGGGGGTCCCCATACTTAGAACTGAAACTCAAAAATTTTTTTTTCATCAAACCCATACGTGTGGGTGTGGGTAGGTCTTCGAAAATGATATTGAGGTTTCTAATATCATACTTTTCTAAACTGATTAATTTGCGCGAGAGACACTTCCAAAGTGGTAAAATGTGTGTCCTCCCCCCTGTAACTTCTAAAATAAGAGAATGATAAATCTAAAAAAAATATATGATGTACATTACCATGCAAACTTCCAACGAAAATTGGTTTGAACGAAATCTAGTAATTAGTTTTTTTTTAATACGTCATAAATCGTAAACTGCAATTTACCTTTCATTCAATCAACACAAATATAAAAATAAAATAAAAATTGTATTATGCTACTTGCTGCTGCGGAACCCTTCATGGGCGAGTCCGACTCGCACTTTGCCGCATTTTATAGGATATAAGAGAAGAAGATATACAAATTGTTTTGTCAACTTTGCAAGTTTTTTCTAGTAATCTATTACTGTAAAACCAGCAAATTAAATACAGTCTACTGAAAAGTCGTCTTCCTTCATACATTTGGACCGTGCTCCTTTACAATGACCATTTAACGTTATTATGGTATTTTAGTTTTTGGTTCAGAATCGATTAGAGCGTCCTCCCAAAAAAATCTAAATTTCTCTAATGTACAGAATTAATGTTTTTTTTTTATTGTACCTACTTTAAAAATTAATCATATATAGATTACTCGTATATAGGATAGGTACGTCCTACTGTGAAGTTAGTGTTACTTAATTCCAATAGATGTCGTTGTTAAGTTTAGAAACAATTTTCAATAAAATTTCATTGCTTCAGTAACGATTAAAGAGCCCTCCCGTTAAAACATCTAAATTTCTTTAATGTACAGAATTTGACCTGTTACATTTTTATTATAAGTATAGATCTTTAAATAAATAACTTAAAAAACCCTATCCTTTATTATTTTAAGATTAGTAGTTTTGTCATCGTTTTAAAATCGTAAGAGAAATTTCAACCCCGTGGAAGAAAAGGACCGCTTTAAACCATTCCCCGCGCATCACGACCGTAAATTACTAACTTCATTTGTTGAAATGTAAGAAAACTCTCCCTATATATTTGGACACATTGGATTTGTCGTCAAACAAGCTTTTCTTAGACACTTTCAAAATTAGCACTTTTCTGCTACCTCAATACGACCTGACATTGTCTAAAAAAGATTTTTCAAATTCACGTTTGACCTCTTCTTTATCAATTCCTTAGAAGACATCTATTAGGTACCTATAGTGCGTCAATATCCAGGTTTCCAGAGAGTAGATCGTAAACCAGCACTCTAGGAACGCATACAAATGACGCATTATTGGTATTGTAGCGTCGTTCTGAGTCAGACATTCTTATATTGCTCTATTCAGATACTGCCTAAGCAGGTTCTTGAAATATAAATTAATAGCATTTGCTAGCTAGTTCTTTTATGAACGTTTAAAACTTTCAAAAATACCTATGCAATGTTTGAAATTGAACTTATTTCTTCTGTTTATTGAAAACTACATGTTAATGATGGCTTAAATATGTGTAGTTGATGACAATTTAAATCAGTACAAGCTCTCAGTTTCCAAGTAATTTATTGACAGTTTATGAATGTTCCGTGGTTCATTAGCGCTAACAGCCGAGTTTATTGAAATAAATATGGCTGATTGAGAGCTCATTTATTGGTTTTTGTTTAATCTATTTGACATTGATATATTGAACATTATTCAAGTAGTTGTATACTGGTTTATGATGTACAGATATCATTTCACAGGCTCACTTAATATAGATGTCATATTATTATAATAATTTAATAAAATAATATCATTGAAAAAAAAAATTAAAAACTAAAACCCAACTCCGACAAAAAACGACGCTGAAAAAGTATAAAACAAGTTCGAAAAGCCGTAGTCACACGTTGTTAAAGTGTTATGGTGCGTTTCTATATGTAACGTGTGACTACGGCTTTTTTGCGTCGGTTTGCGTTGTTTTTGCTTCAGCGTCGTTTTTTGTCGTAGTTGGGTTTTACTTTTTACTTTTATTTTATTTAAAATGTTTTGGTGCCGTTATTAATATATAATATGTATATATTTGAAATGTACAAGTAACGCCCTTTCCAATGATACCAAACAAGGTTTGGTACCAAACAACATTTTTTTTTAATACAGTACTTTATGTCGGTTAGAGGGCGCCACATTAGATTCAGTGACACGTCATATAGCCTATAACCAGCGGACAATCAAGACGCTTCTAACGATACCTCATTTGTCCAGTTGTAATAAGTAGTTAAGGAGCTATGAGGGAACAAATGAACATACATACATACATAGCCTGTCAAAATCATAACCCTCCTTTGGCTTTGCCGTAGTCGGGTAAAAATTAAGGAAAGCTTTCTCATGGGTGTCGTTAATACACAGCTAGTGCACCCATTCTTGTTACTTAAAGTTATATAAAAAAACTAGCTGAACCAAGTAATCTCGTCTAGGTCTCCAATTGCCCCTAACATGGTGTTATAAAACGTGAACAAATTTGTTTACGATAAGGACTTTTTTCAGAACTTTTATAGGAGAACAATTCTTTCATACATTATGTTTGCGAAACTTTAACCCTCCACGCAACGCGACGCACGCACGTAGCTCTCAAAAAGAATAATTTTCCACCAATTAACGAATAATAAATAAACATATATTTTGGACATCAAAAACACCCAAACTCCGCAACAAATATTTACAGATCATACAAACGTTTGATGCGATCCGAGAATCGAACCCGAGACCACTAGTACAGCAGTCGCATACGCTACCACTGCGCCACTGAAGTAGTCAAATAAACAAACAAACGCTTCAGCTTTATTATATCTACTAGCTATTGCCCGCGGCTTTGCTTGCGTGGAAGTTGATTATATGTATTTATTTAAAACTGTGTAAGTATCTATGAATACTGTGTTCATGTTTTTAAACGTATTTATTTATAATCAATAGTCCATTAAAATTGACTTTCATACACACTTTTGACCCTTATTTTAACCCCTTTAGGAATAGAATTCCCATAAATGCTGATATAAGTATTCATTTATTTGTAATCAAAAGCCTGAAGACAAAGTTTCAGGCTACTAAATTAAAAAATGACGGACTTCCAGTCTAGCCCAGGTATAGATCATCCAGCTTCTGCTAGCCGTCCTATCATTATTCCACCTGGCCCGTGGACGTTCTACGATACGTTTGCCGAGACGCGGTCACCACTCACGAACCCGTTTACCCCAGCGGTTATCAGTTCTACGGCTAATATGGCCAGCCCACTGTCACTTCAGTTTGCTTATCCTGTGGGCTATGTCAATGACCTTGGTTCTCTATTGGATCTCCTCATTCTTGATGCGATCCCTTAGAGAAGAGTTGAGCTTTTGTGATGAGAAAAATAAATCATTATTATTATTATAACCCTCTCCATAGCACGCTGAGCGACTTTGAACTTGTGGACCAGCCGTGTCGTAAGTGTCCACGTTTCGGTACAGTATGTCATGACAGGTAGGACGTATTGATTGAAGACTTTCGTATTTAGGCACTGTGGGATTGACGATAAAAAGACCCGACAAAGTTTCCCAAACGCTGCCCAACCCGGCTGAATTCTCCTGTTCCCCTCGTCCTCGAAGTTGTTTCTACTTAACTGCAAAGTCTGCCCGAGGTACCACACATATTTTTGAACAACTTCGAGAACGGCGCCGTGAACCACAACCGGTTCCGGTAGAACATGTTCGTACATACGTATCTACTCATTTTTAATCAGTAGCCATAAATTAAGTTGCATGTTTCTAACTTCAAGAGTGACGGACTTCCATACAAACTTTCAACCCCTATTTCACTACCTTAGGGGTAGAATATTCAGAAACGCTGAAACACGTGACAATTCATTTTTAATCAGCAGCCTAAAACTAAAGTTTCATGATCCAAGTTCGAAAATGAAAGACTTCCAGAGTGACCTATATACGAAATAACAACCCCTATTTAACCTCTTAGGGGTAGATTATCCAGAAACGCTTAAACACGTATCTACTCTTTTTTAATCAGTAGCCCAAAAGAAAAGATTGACGAACTTCCTTACAAACTTTCAACCCCGATTTCACCCCCATAGGGGTAGAATATTAAGAAGCGTTTAAATACGTATCTATTTATTTTAAATCAGTACCCCAAAAATAAAGGTTCGTGTTTCTTACTAAAAAAATGACGAACTTCCATACAAACTTTCAACCCCTATTTCACCCCCTTAGGGGTAGAATATTCAGAAACATTGAAGGCGTATCAATTCATTTTTAATCATCAGCCAAAAAGTTAAGTTTCATGTTTCTAACTTCAAAAATGACGGACTTCCAGACTGACCTATATACGGAATAACAACCCCTATTTCACCCCTTAGGGGTAGAATATCCAGAAACGCTTCAATGCGTATCTACCCATTTTTAATCAGTAGCCCAAAACTAAATTTTCATGTTTCTCACTTAAAAAATGACGGACTTCCTTACAAACTTTCAACCCCTATTTCACCCCTTTAAGGGCATAATATCCAAAAACTCCTAAATACGTATCTAATCATTTTTATTTAGTAGCCCAAAATAAAGTTTCATATTTCTTATTTAAAAAATTACGGACTTCCATACAAACTTTCAACCCCTATTTCACCCCTTTAAGGGTAGAATATCCAGAAACGCTTAAACATGTATCTACTATTTTTAATCAGTAGCCCAAAAGTAAAGTTTCATGTTTCATACTTAAAAAATGACGAATTTCCATACAAACTTTCAACCCCTATTTCACCTTCTTAGGGGTAGAATATTAAGAAACGTTTAAATACGTATCTATTCATTTTAAATCAGTACCCCAACAATAAAGTTTCATGTTTCTTATTTAAAAATTTACGGACTTCCATACAAACTTTCAACCCCTATTTCACTCCCTTACGGGTAGAATATCCTGAAACGCTTTAACTCGTATCTACTCTTTTTTAATCAGTAGCCCAAAAGTAAAGTTTCATGTTCCTTACTTAAAAAATGACGAATTTCCATACAAACTTTTAACCCCTATTTCACCCCCTTAGGGGTAGAATATTAAGAAACGTTTAAATACGTATCTATTCATTTTAAATCAGTACACCAAAAAAAAAGTTTCATGTTTCTTACTTAAAAAAAATGACGAACTTCAATACAAACTTTCAACCACTATTTCACCCCCTTAGGGGTGAAATATTCAGAAACGTTGAAACACGTATCAATTCATTTTTAATCAGCAGCCTAAAAATAAAGTTTCATGTTTCTAACTTCAAAACTGACGGACTTCCAGACTGACCTATATACGAAATAACAACCCCTATTTAACCCCTTAGGGGTAGAATATCCAGAAACCCTTAAATACGTATCTACTCTTTTTCAATCAGTAGCCCAAGAGTAAAGTTTCATGTTTCTTACTTAAAAAATGACGAACTTCCATACAAACTTTCAACCCCTATTTCACCCCCTTAGGGGTAGAATATTCAGAAACATTGAAAGACGTATCAATTCATTTTTAATCAGCAGCCAAAAAGTAAAGTTTCATGTTTCTAACTTCAAAAATGACGGACTTCCAGACTGACCTATATACGGAATAACAACCCCTATTTCACCCCTTAGGGGTAGAATATCCAGAAACGCTTCAATACGTATCTACCCATTTTTAATCAGTAGCCCAAAACTAAATTTTCATGTTTCTCACTTAGAAAATGACGGACTTCCTTACAAACTTTCAACCCCTATTTCACCTTCTTAGGGGTAGAATATTAAGAAACGTTTAAATACGTATCTATTCATTTTAAATCAGTACCCCAACAATAAAGTTTCATGTTTCTTATTTAAAAATTTACGGACTTCCATACAAACTTTCAACCCCTATTTCACCCCCTTACGGGTAGAATATCCTGAAACGCTTTAACACGTATCTACTCTTTTTTAATCAGTAGCCCAAAAGTAAAGTTTCATGTTCCTTACTTAAAAAATGACGAATTTCCATACAAACTTTTAACCCCTATTTCACCCCCTTAGGGGTAGAATATTAAGAAACGTTTAAATACGTATCTATTCATTTTAAATCAGTACACCAAAAAAAAAGTTTCATGCTTCTTACTTAAAAAAAATGACGAACTTCAATACAAACTTTCAACCCCTATTTCACCCCCTTAGGGGTAGAATATTCAGAAACGCTGAAACACGTATCAATTCATTTTTAATCAGCAGCCTAAAAATAAAGTTTCATGTTTCTAACTTCAAAAATGACGGACTTCCAGACTGACCTATATACGAAATAACAACCCCTATTTAACCCCTTAGGGGTAGAATATCTAGAAACGCTTAAATACGTATCTACTCTTTTTTAATCAGTAGCCCAAAAGTAAAGTTTCATGTTTCTTACTTAAAAAATGACGAACTTCCATACAAACTTTCAACCCCTATTTCACCCACTTAGGGGTAGAATATTCAGAAACGCTGAAACACGTATCAATTCATTTTTAATCAGCAGCCTAAAAATAAAGTTTCATGTTTCTAACTTCAAAAATGACGGACTTCCAGACTGACCTATATACGAAATAACAACCCCTATTTAACCCCTTAGGGGTAGAATATCTAGAAACGCTTAAATACGTATCTACCTTTTTTTAATCAGTAGCCTAAAAGTAAAGTTTCATGTTTCTTACTTAAAAAATGACGAACTTCCATACAAACTTTCAACCCCTATTTAACCCCCTTAGGGGTGGAATTTCAAAAAATCCTTTCTTAGTGCTCACTTACGTCATATAAAAAACCTACGTGCAAAATTTCATGATTGTAGCGGTTTGGGCTGTGCGTTGATCTCTGGGTATGTCAGTCAGTCTGTCAGTCAGTCAGTCAGTCACCTTACTCTTTTATATATATAGATTAGTATAGATCAGAGCAGTGGTAGCTCATGGTACTAGTTGTTTTTTACCCTTAAAATAATAAATTAAATGAAAAAGCTTTTTAAAAACAAACTTTTACTGGAATACCTCGAGACGAATAAAACGAGTCTAAACTCGATGATGTTGCAACGTTTCTTTACAGAGTTCCTATGACCACCTTCCAGCTCCAGCATCAAATCAGCTCTATGTCATTATAATATTGTATTATCACGCTGTATACATATCATTGCAAAATTTCAGCAAAATCGGTTGAAGATATCTGCTGCAAAATTCAGTTGCAAGATTACACCCGAACATACAAGCATACATACATACATTGCAAGGTAAAAAAAACTTGTAATAGAGAAAAGAGCATAACAACATGAACTATTAAGTTTTTATGATAAAGTCTTATTCGTTAGTCTTGTTAAAATACATAAACCAGGAATGTATTTTTAGGCATTTTTATGTATTCATTATGTTTCCATTGGGGTTTTTGTTAAAAGTATACTTGGCTTATACAAAGACCGTTATTAGTCTGGGTCAGAAAATCCTAAATACAAGTTGAGACCACGTCACTGGGAACGAAATGAGCTTTGAGGATTATCAACTACTTCAAAGTGACAAGGGGCGCTGAAACTTTGTCTTTGAAAAGGTACTGTTGTTGTGTTCTTTACTGTATTTATAACTTTTATTACTATCGTAAACTTTAGGCAGGATATACCACAGTGTATTTTGTTAGTTTTAATTTACATATTCGCAGTAAAGGCTTGACTGCACGGTTGGTCTAGCTAGGGGTTTAAGCGGTTGCCACACTGTTTTCTATTGCGCTTAGTATTAATGTGTTCAGATCCCACATGGGACAAAACCTTATGTGATCCACAAATTGTTGTTCTGAGTCTGGGTGTTCCACGCGACACAGGATTTATATTTCTAATGCTGGTATTGTCTTTTTAAGAAAAAAAGTTAATAGGTAATTGACGGGCCTCTTGGCCTAGTGCTTAGTGATCCTCACTGCTAAACCAGAGTTCGTGGGTTCGATTCCTACACAGGGCAAATCTTTAATAGCACGATCATTCGCTCTACGTCCGGGTGTAATTTATCTATGACATGTATATGTTTAGAAAATATAGTACCATAGTACAGGCTTCACTTAGTTTGGGGTCAGACGGCTATGTGTGAGATGTGTAAGGATATTTATATATCTATATATATAAAAAAAGTGTAAACTAAAACCCAACTACGACAAAAAACGACGCTGAAAAAGTATGAAACAAGTTTCAAAAGCCATAGTCACGCGTTACGTAGAAATGTACCATAACACATTAGCAACGCGTGACTACGGCTTTTGAAACTTGTTTCATACTTTTTCAGCGTCGTTTTTTGTCGTAGTTGGGTTTTAGTTTTTACTTTTTTTTATTTAAAATGTTTTGGTGCCCCTTATAGATATACCTTAGAAATATCACAGTTATCGAATAAATACGGACAAAGTCACGAGAAAATGCTAATAATATATACATTTTTGAAATGTACAAGTAACGCCCTTTCGAATGATACCAAACGCGGCATATTTATCTCAAATTTATTTTTTAAGACGGTACTTTATGTCGGCTAGAGGGCGCCACATTAGATTCAGTGACACGTCATATAGCCTATAACCAGCGGACGATCAAGACGCTTCTAGCGATACCTCATTTTGTCCAGTTCTAATAAGTAGTTAAGGAGCTATGAGGGAACAGATGAACATACATACATAGCTTGTCACAGTCATAACCCTCCTTTGGCTTTGCCGTAGTCGGGTAAAAAGAGGAAGGTGACTGACTGACTGACATACCCAGAGATCAACGCAAAGCCCAAACCGCTGAACCTAGAATCCTACAATTTTGCATGTAGGTTCTTTATATAACGTAAGTGACACTAAGAAAGGAATTTTTGAAATTCCACCCCTAAGGGGGAAAATCAGGGTATGAAAGTGTGCGTGAGTGAAGCTGCGTGTAAAAGCTAGTATTATATATAAGGATAAGGATTATATATTAAATACCTTAAAGCAGAATTTTGTATTAGTATTTGATACAATGAGACCCTGAGAAAACCATGCTTCGGCACGTGTGAACTGTCTCATCCGGAATGATTCCATAGTCTCACAGAAAACTAGTGTTAAACAATGCTTTGACCCGTCTCTTAGTTTTTTCGGTTTTCTAATTTTTTTTACTCGACTTAGTGAAGCTAAAAGGAAAGGTAATGGCTTTGGCAGCCTATGTACGTATGTCCTTCGTAGCACCTAAACTACTTACGTAAATTTTAGTAAAAAAAAAACGTAGTTGGGTTATAGTTTTTAAACTTTTACTTGTTTCATGGTGCATTCATGAAAATACTTTAATAATCCATCAAACGTTTTAAAAATAGAAATATCACAAATAGTTTTACTCTGCTTGCTATTATAAGCATGTTGCTAAAAATAGTAATATAGCAAAAACTTTGTCAACAAGTATTACTGACCTATGGACAATTTATTTTTATATATTTTACTTAGCAAAGGCTCACTTCAATGTTACACCCTCAATATTATAATATCGTTGAATTTTAAAAGCAACTCGTGTTTAACCAACAACTCGACATCATTATCACTACATAGTATAAAACAAAGTCACTTTCTCTGTCCCTATATCCCTTTGTTTGCTTAAATCTTTAAAACTACGCAACGGATTTTGATGCGGGTTTCTTTAATAGATAGAGTGATTCAAGAGGAAGGTTTTTATGTAAAATATATGTATAATAAATGCATAATATACTATGGGAACACTGTTAATTTTCGAGGTTTCTAATGTAATGTAGCAAATAAACACATTTTTTTGCGCTTACATTGCAAACGCTGGTTGCACTCTACAAGAAAGATCAAAATAATGTACTACAGTATTGTACACCTTTAAAAGTACTACAAAAAGTCTGCGACGGTATATGTCTATCTCTTAGGGATAACCCACAACAACCATTTTTTATTCCTTTCTTTTTACGAGAAATAATGGCTTATTTACGAAGTGATTTTAAGCAATACAGAATGAATCCTCATACAATTAAGTAAATTAAATACATTTTGCATTTAATATAGATCAAAATGGTCCTGTACAGTATCTAATTTAAATGAATATATTCGAAGATATTACAGATTTAAAATGCACGAATCGTGTCGTCGCCGGGGGCATCTGAAATCCACCCGTGCGAAGCCGGGGCGGGTCGCTAGTCACTAATAACATAAATCAATAGTGTTGAAACCCTCAAACTATAAAAAAATAATTTGACATTGATACGCCACTCAAGTTTTCGTTTCATAGGTTTCTTTAAGATAACTTCTTTTCAAGTATCGCAATACAAATATGATTGAAAAAAAATTGCGACAGCATTAAGCATTCGGTTTGTTTTCAAAAAACTTAGCTCGTCACTAATATAATAATATTGAAAATATTATTTTGTTTGCTTTTAGTTTAAATGCACAAATTTTTCAAACTATCAGATAGATTGGTCTGACTAGAGTATATGTTGAAAAAGATTATAGGACCATTTATGACATTATATAACCTTACGTGGGAGAACCACTCTTCGGCATTAATAGGCCGGCTCGATTGGAGTGAATCGCCTCACATAAAACCGGTGTGAAATAGCGCTTGCGCTGTGTTTCACCGAGTAAGTGAGGATACCGGAGGACCATACCCCAACCCTCCCCCCGGCCCTATCCCCCAAAGGCCGGCAACGCCCTTGTGACGCCTCTGGTGTTGCAGGTGTCGATGGGTGGCAGTAATCGCTTACCATCAAGTGATACGTCTGCGCGTTTGCCCCCCATATTCCATAAAAAAAATGCTTTTAGGAACGGAAGAGTCGTACTAATCATCATCATCATCATCGAAAACGTTTAGTAATCCACTGCTGAACATAGGATTTCCTTTGAAAGGAAGTTTTGTTAACCATTAACTTAGCTGGAACTGTAGAGAACTGATGATACTTTATGACCACGGAAAAATCTATACTTCTATACTATTATATAAAGCTGAAGAGTTTGTTTGTTTGAACGCGCTTATCTCAGGAACCGCTGGTCCGATTTGAAAAATTCTTTCAGTGTTGGATAGTACATTTATTGAGGAAGGCTTTAAGCTACACATCATTACGCTACAACTAATAGGAGCGGAGCACCAATGAAAAATGTTTCAAAAACGGGGGAAAATTATCACGCTACGGGCAATAGGAGACGCAAACGAGGTTGCGTGAGTCAGCTAGTTTATACATATAAGTGAAGTTTCAACTGAAGTGCAGTATAAATATTCCGAAATTAACTGTTCTTGTTCAGTTCATCCTTTATCTTAATTAGTCACATTTTTGCTAACCCATTTTATTTTTATGGAATATGCTACATTTTGATGTTATATGTCCACCCCTTGGGATGGTAAAAATGTTATTTTATGACCCTATAAATTGGAATTTATCGCCAAATTCCATTTTGTACATTCATATGTTACTTATGTCAAATACTCGTATAAACATTAGCAAACTTATAGCCCAAGGCATTCAAGTCAAAAGTTGACCAAAAAAGCACTTGTTATAAAAAGTATCCCATGTCCTACCTCGTGGTATGAACTCAAATCATGCCAAGTTTCATTTGAATCTATTCAGTAGTTTCAGCGTGATGCGCGACCAAGATACAGACAGACAGATAGACGGACAGACGCACAGACAAAAATGAAAAAAAAATACAGTTTTGGCTTCAGTATCGACTATAGAGAGCCCTCCAAAAAAAAATTTCAAAATATCTTTAATGTATAGAATTCGACCTGTAACATTTTTATTATAAGTTTAGATATAGATTGTGTCACACCTATTTTGCGATGGAGCTGGCCTTATGTACTTAGTACATAGCTCCCGCATGGTTGGAGTAAGTCACATATATTTCCAGTACTTTGTAATATATTATTATAACTGCATAAAGCTGGTAATAATATCGCGAACTGAAAAATCGTTATTTTCTTTTTTTAATATATAAAGAAATAATTAAAATACGAAAGTCATCTTAGCCTTAAATATTTTACAAGAAAGTAGAGTTTACACGTCACATAAATGTGTAGCCATGTTTTACAATTGTACTTAGTCAAATATCAATCAACTCGCTTTGAAAGCTGAAAAAATAATGTTACACAAAAATCATTTTAAGATCTGACGTTTTTCTTTAAAAGAATATTTGTATGATTTATTTATTGTGGTATAAGAATCGTAAGATATTATAGTATACCAATTTAGAATAGGTCTATTGCATCATAAATGTTAGATTATGTTAGATAATGTTAGAGTTTTTTGCATCCAGTCACTGCCAGCTCTCTTATGCAAGTCTACATACTACTTTTGCTAAGATCTCCATATTTATTGTTTAACTTATTGTTTAAATTTGCCCGCTACTTCGTACATTCGTGACGTTTTGATTTCCAAGTTATTTTTAATTTTTCGCTGTTGAAATCTTTCCTGGACTACGACAAACATTTCAAAACCACAATCAGCTAAATCGGCCCAGCCGTTCTCGAGTTTTAACGAGACAAACAAACAGCACTTGATTTTTATAAATAAGAAGAAAATAATGATTGCTGATACATTTGTTACAGTTGAATATCTACAAATATATAAATTTGTTATCCAAGTCAAAGCTGTTCTACACTTACATATCTACAAAGAGTTCAAAAAATGGCGTTAATATTGTCCATATAAAATTTTATGACAAGATGAATATTTCACGCAAACTGCACGACGTATGTCTAGAACTAACCTTTCTTTAATGCAGTTGTTAGAATATTTATAGAATTAATATAATAAACGAGTTCAAATAAAAAAAGTAAATATTATAGTCTAGAAGTACGAGTACGAAAAAAAAATTCTTATAATTGTAGCTTTTTTGAAACTGGAATTTTAGTCTGACATTTTGTCACTATTTGTTCGTCGCCTTTCGATTTGTCATCTTTATTAAATGGGACTTGTCACAACCATTCGACTTATTTGTCGATAAGTGACAAAATTGTCGCATTGTCACGTTTATTAAAATAATAACCCTCTAAATATATACATTCGCATTGATTGTAATAAGTAGGTCTCGACAGGTTAGAAGGAATGGTGAAGAGCTTAGTTCGATCACAACGTCAAATGCGGTCACCATGACAATTTAAGCCGATGTGAAAACAACCATTCGAATTGAGAATCTCCTCTTTTTTTTAAAGTCGGCTAATAAACTTACACTAGTACCTCAAATTATATTTGGCAATGAAATAAATGAAGAGTCAACCATCAGATGGTGTCTGATTAGTACATTTATCAGAAACTATAACACCTACAAACATGAAACTTGGCAGGTTCCATATAGCATGTGGACATACGGGTTTACGCTAAGAATGGATTTTTCGAAAGAAAATATAAACCCCGTTTTACCCCCTTAGGGCGGCATATGGGAGTAAAACGGGGTTCATATTTTCTTTCAACTTTTACACCAAACTCTTTGAGCTTAAAGATTTATTTAACAGGATTCTCTGAACCCCAGACTTCTTCTGATGTTGATAATATTTTTTTCAAAATAGTAACTTTGATAATCCGTTTTAAGTGAAGATAGGTTATATTTTTTGCATTTAATAGAAATGGAGCCTTGAGAAAGACTATGTATGGCAGTGGATGTCTTTTGCCGAAGATGATATGATTATGATGGAAATTGATACACTTCATTTCTAAACACAAATTTTGTTGGTTTTCTTTGTTTTAGCGTTTATTCAGAATCTATAAAAGCGAAATACCACTCACTTATTAATCACGAAATCTCAGAAACTATAACACCCACAAACTTGAAATTTGGCAGGTAGGTTCCTTATAGGGTGTAGACATCTGCTAAGAACGGATTTTACGAAACTCCACCCCTAAGGGGGTAAAACGGGGGTTGGAAATTTGTATGAAAGTCCTATGTTTTTGAAGTAAGAGAGAGAAATCAACCCCTTTTGGGGTTCACACGGGGGATGGTAGTTTGGACGCAAACGAGGTTCCGTAGGTCAGCTAGTATGGTTATATAAACTAAAACAGATATTATAAAGTAGATATTCTATAACTTCAACGGTTTACGAACCGCATCTGTTACGCTACCTTATCAAACTTCAGTATAAGATATTAAACTAAACTTCAAACTTATAACGTATTCGGTTGTACGGTGGTTTGTGTGGTCACTTTAAGTAATAGGTAATAGTCGATTATGGTGGGGTAAATTACCTTATTCTACTTAAATTACTTATAATATTTAATTTACGTAAAAAATCATCAGTTTCTTTTTATCTGTGTGACAAATATAATTCCTAATTCATCCATACTGTGCGTATGTCTTTATTCGTATTGAGGATGATGACCACTACTCTTGAATTCTGGTCAGGCTTTCCATCAGGCAGAGCAGAGTCATTTTAGAAGCTAAACATAAATAATCACAAATTTTAACAAAAAGCACCAGCTTTCAAAGGTAACAAACATAAAACAAAAATATTAAATAAATACAGTCGAATTGAAAACCTCCTCCTTTTTTTGAAGTCGGTTAAAAAATACCATACAGATAAGTCACCTCTATTTATCGCGAGTATGTAATAGAGTTGACTAAGAAGGCAAACTACGCTGGGCAACACCGCTGATAAGAGAAAAAAAACTTCTAAAATCTATTACCAATTCATCTGGCCTGCGTGCTTAAAAAGGCTAAAACCTAACTAAGGCTTATGTACAACAGTAAACTGTTGTATGATGATGGTGATGAATATGGTTTTTTAAGAAACAGACGAATACTTTTAGAAATTGTACCATTAAAGAACCAAAAACAGTGGTAGTTGTAAACTCTTTCCGTATAATAAAATCTGAAAAACTTTAAGAAGATATTTTTAATTCCAGCGCTCTGTAGCAGATACACACATCAAAAGTGTCTAGGGATCAAGCATTTTTATGCGGATTTCTTGAGATTGAGATGTGGCTTTGGCCCTGGCCTGCTCAGTCGCCAGACTTGAACCCGATTGAGCATGCATGGGATATGCTACAGAGAAGAGCTCTGCCGAATATGCAGGGTATCCAGTCGCAAGAAGACCTTTTTTTGTTGTTGCAACGAACATGGGCGGCCATTCCACAGCGTGATTTGGATGAACTCATTTTGAGTATGTCAAACCGATGTTCTTGTGTTAGTGTTCGCGGTAGAAACACGGATTATTAATTGTTTAAGTTACCTAATAAAATTTTAAAGAAAACTGTTATTTCAGTCTTTTTTTCGAACTTTAATGTTAGTGGTTCAAATGTCAAAAATCCTTTTATTAGGAAAATGGCAAATTTCTTTATTAATGCAAAGGTGACTTGGTTTATCGTTACTGTGACAAACGAAAACACTTTATTTGATGAATCCTTAAAGAAAATTTTAATTAATATCAATCAGGAGAAAAGTTATTGCAAAAATATATGTTGATCCCTAGACACATATGTTGATCCCTAGACACATATGTTGATCCCTAGACACATATGTTGATCCCTAGACACTTTTGATGTGTGTATAAACTACACAAATAAATGTTATTCCTAACTATGCATTTATATTTCAGCGTTCAAGATCCAAGGTAAGTAGTGGATGAAATATTGCTGTACGATTTAAAGTAAGAGAGTAGTAAGTTTTGCTTATTAGAAAACACTAATAAGCAAACTCTGATAAGCAAAATTTAGTCTCTCAAACAGTTCTTTTACAAAGGTTTAAAGAAGTTTTTGAGAGAGTAAATATATTATTATTATTTTTATGGAATAGGCGGGCAAACGAGGAGACGTATCGCCTGATGGTAAGCGATTACCGCCGCCCATGGATACCTGCAACACGAGAAGCGTCACAAGTGCGTTGCCGGCCTTTTGGGGATGGGGGAGGAGGTAGGAGTAGGGGATTGGGGTATGGGCCTCCGGTATCCTCACTCACTCGGTGAAACACAGCGCAAGCACTATTCGACACCGGTTTTCTGTGAGGCCGTGGTATCACTCCGGTCGAGCCGGCTCATTCATGCTGAAGCGTGGCTCTCCCACGGTTATATTCACTGCCTGGGTGGCGTAGTGGTAGCGTAAGCGACTGCAATACATGAGGTCTCGGGTTCGATTCCCAGGTCAGACCAAATGTTTGTATGATCTGCAAATATTTGTTTCGGAGTTTGGATGTTTTCTATGTATAATATGTATGTATTTACAAAAAAAAGGATAGAATATTTATTTATATCAGTTGTCTAGTACCCATAACACAAGCTCTGCTTAGCTTGGGACTAGACGACGTTGTGTGTTAGATGTCCAAAATATTTATTTAAAAAAATATTTATTTATATTTATGTATGCATAATTTTTACACTGACATTGATTTTTAAAAAATAATCTCTATTGATTGTGTTGAAGTTGGATTTTTGAAGAACTCGGATTTCTTTTGATAGTTCTGTGTGCCTAACTTATTTTTATTCTACTCGATATTTTGTCGCTTCTGTTTCAAAATATTCGAAAAAAGAAATTCTTATTCTTTAAAGCATTTTTTATTTTTTAAGTTTGCATTTATTTCGTGGCAGGTAGTAAAAATGTAAAAGTAACGGGTTTCTTCATATATCAATTAGCGAGATATCTATCACATTCTTTCACAAGCCAACATTAAATATATACTGACTATTGAATTCGAAAAACCAATGTTCAATGAAAATTATGTTACAATAAATTTATGGGTAATCGTGTTAATGGTGTTAAAGTAAATTTATAATCGATTTATTACGTAAACACATCATCGCGTAGGCCGAAATAAATGTATCTAGGTATTAGGATTGTAGCTATAGGGTTTATACAAGTCATAAACTTCACACAGCATGAATAGTCATGTGTCACCTATGCTGAAGTAAGTTAAAATAAATAATAACAGTATCCTTATATATAAATATCTTAATATAACTTCGAAAGCCATCTTCGTTAGGTATAGACGTGTGGAAAGATGAACTGAAGGTCATGTAGTGCAAATCGCACTAAGTCTAACGGAAGATACACGGAGGCAGAGGCAGTCCACCAATTACCTGGTGGCAAAAATAGAAAGAGACCTCAAGAAAGCTCAGTTGCTGGAACCGACAACCCAAGACAGAAGGGTAAGTGAGGAGACCAGACCCCACATACAGGGACAAGGGAAAGAGGAAAAAGTGGAAGGAGGAATAGAAGAAGTATTTTTATAAAGACGTCTTTAGATAAGCTCACGTGAAAAAATAACTTTGAATTGTATGTTATTTCAAAATGGTACCACTATAGGTGGAAAATATATTTCTTATTCAGGGGTGGAAAGGGAAATTACGAGTGGCAGCTGTTACTCTACTTCCGTTTTGAAAAACAATTTATTAACATGTCTGATACAGACATGATAATTAAATGTTATTTTTAAATATCTTTCTAATGTTTTTGTTGTAGATTAATGTAATTGGATGATTTCATTCTGTTTCAGAAACTGATTTATAGTATGTAGCTGTGTAGTACAATGATGATCTTATGCCTTATTGATAAATTGTTGAATCTTTTCATTGTAAGAAACCATTTACTAATTGTTTTATTATGCATTGTAGCTCATAATTTGTTTATTATTTATAATTATTTTGGTGTTACTCAGGGAGGATTTAAATTGACGTTTCTAAGATTTTTAAAGCCTTTAAAGTATTAAATAAAACGTTATATTCTTGATCTCCAGTACAACTATACTTCTATTCACTCATTTAATATTTATGTGACCCTATCTTTGTGCCAAGTACAAAAAAACAGTAGTAAAGATTCATAATGAACATCAGTGAAATTGTTAGAGATTGTACCAACGTTGCTTGGAAGAGATTGGTTTTGGCAATAAGGCCGTCCTTTGTACATAACATATTTCTGAGATTTTTTATACTCACTTGAAACTATGTAATCTATTATATATGATGAAATTAAAAAAGCTTCAATAGGAAAACTTTAGCCTATTTCATTAGAAATTAAGAAAATATATTGTATTCCATTTGTAGCTGACTGGACTGCGTACGTAAACCTAAAAGTTTTCTGGGATATTGTAAAAAGATTTGTACTAGTTTAAAATAGTCAGCAACGTGAATGCGACTCCCTTGCAAGTTATAATCAAGAGCATTTAATAACTTATATTATTTTACATATTTATCAATTGTTATAACTTATTTACACACCTAATTAATGTACATGAATTAATAGACCCTGTATAACGTTCTTACATTAAACAACAGAAAATTTACGAATCGAGTAAATAAAATTATAAAGTCCCTCGTAAAACCCGTCATTTGTCTGAAATAGCTTTATTTAATTACAACAATGAAATTGAAAATCATTTGCAACTGTTACTTACCAATAGACACGTCAATTAAGCGACATTAAAATTTTCCAAATTGATGGCTTCCCGGTGTCATCCGCATCATAAATCATCTAGAGCCAACAAACTTTCCGCACCTCAACTAAAATAGAATTCAAAGTATCTGCTTTGATCAAATTTTACTCAGATGTACTGTTTTTAAATTTTGTGAATAATTCTATTATTTCGTCAAGTTTTAAACTACACTCACTGATAAAAACATGCTCACACTGCACTATTTTAAAAATGGAATTAAAATTGTTTATTACTTTTGATACTGGAATGCATCAAATTCAATTAAGAATAAATCGACATTGAAATTCGGAAAAAAAGTGAAGACGCGCTGCGTTCAAAGTTGCGAACATTCTGACGCTACGGCAATGAGGCGGCCACACGGTCTAGTCTCACTGAATAAACTGGAGTTAGTAACTCGTACTCGGGACAAAATAGGACTAATGCGCATGGTTCCAAGATGATCCGGAGTAAAAAGCAGATGACTGTCGAAACGTAAAACGTAACCTTTCACTAAAAATGTGAGTGCATGTTTTGTATTGCTAGTGCTGTAACGGTGATTACTTCTTGCGATCAAGCAACCATTCGGCGTGACAACACTTTAATGTGAAGTTTTATTTAAATGATTGATATTTAGAATAGAAATCCGTCTATAAAAGTTTATAAAATATCTCAATAAGGAAACTACTATTCGATCCATTATCAAATGATTGATCTTATCGTTTAAACTATCCAGTATCAAAATCTCGGAGGTCGTTCGTAGGAAGAATTTAAATGCCAAATATTATTTTAATGTTTTTGGTTTTAATGCCTGGAGTTACATTGACCATAATGTATGTAGTTTTATAACCTCCAGATGCTATGTATACCATTGTTTATTTTTCTGTTGCTTCTTGTATAACCTCAGTGAACCCTGGAGAGCATATAATTCATACGCACAAATATATATGTATTGTCAATGATGTGCACATTTTCCATTTTGGAATCTGAATTGGCAAATAACTTTGGATTGTTAAGGGTTGAAGCTGGTCTCTTTTATAGTTAGACTCGTGCCTGATCAAAAAAAAAAATTGGTAATGTAATTCATTTTATCAGCTGGTAAAGCATGAAGGTAAATTTGGTAAGAAAAACAAATAGGTCGGGGTGGTAAGGCAAGGCTCTACGGTTAAGTAATAGGAGTAGGACTGTAGGGGCTCAAAGGACCCTTAGAGAAAGTTAAGGAGACTTCCAATTATTAGGTTTAACTGTTTATGCTTTAACATTTACTTCTGTTCTGATCTTAATTTAATTCTCTCAGCCTATTGCCGTCCACTGCTGAACGAAGGCCTCCCCCAAAGAGCGCCAACCATCCCGGTCCTGGGCAGTCCGCATCCCTACACTGCGTTTGCCTAATCGTGGTCTCCACTCTAACACTTGTTGGCTCCAGCGACCATCAGTCCGCCTGGAGACATGACCGGCCCACTTCCATTTCAGCGTGCTGATCCTACGTGCGATATCGGTTACACCGCTTCTCCTACGGATAGTCTCGTTACGAATTCTATCTACGCTGAGCGACCTTGAACTTATGGACCAGTCCAACGGTGAGTGTCCACGTCTCGGCTCCATAGGTCATTACGGGTAGGACGCACTGATTAAAAGCCTTGACTTTCAGTGATTGCGTGATCGACGACTCGAAGATATGACGAAGCTTAATTTAATGTTACCATAGTAATGTTACACACACACATACGCACACGCACAAGCACACACACTAACACACCAACACACAGACTCGAAGTTTGTAATTTATCTAGTAAGTTGGAGAGGCGGGTAAATCTGTCATACAGGTCTTTCTAGTACAGATACCAGTCTCACGCACAGTTTCACTTTGCATGTAATACCTAATTAAAGACGGTGAAACTGTAAATAACTATTTTAGAGAGAAAAACAAAGATTTATTATTGGTAAAAAAATATACCTACCTAGGAATCGTATTCAAATAAATTGCCATGCAATCATTTGGGGTACGGAGATTCGTACTTCGAAAATTTGTTTGCTATCAATCTGGCCTGATGAATGTGTACATTTAAGCCATATTCACACCCAGAACAAAAATGATAGAATGTCATTTGACGTCAAATATATTTACCTATATATCCCACCAAAAACATTTTCATGTAAAATGTTGCCGCCATAGTGTGAGTCACCATGCTGCCCTCAGCCATACATTTTTACTGAGATGTAGAGTTTCTGAAGTTGGGGTGGGTAGAGTTAGGGCATGTAGATTCAGTAGTTTGGCTCTACAGAGATCAGATATCTTTTTCACAGGGTAAGCCATATGCAGTCGTCTTGGCAACCTTTTACATGAAAATATTTAGGTGGGATTTATTATTTCTCTTAAATATATATTATATACTTCTCAGTGATCACATTTCCACGGCATTAATTTTATTTTCGCGACCCCTCTGCCATGCCACTCCCATACCTTAGATTGGAGACCAACACTTTCCCTTGGACCAGATGTACCTTTAATGATGTATTTTGACTTTTCGCAAAAGAATGCAGGGTGCCGCCACCCGCGCCTTTTAGCAAGGTCAGTTTATGACGTAATTTTAAAACATCTTTTCGTTTTTTTTCCTTTGTAAATGTGTATATTTTACTTGATATACCTATTTTTATTTTTACAGGCTTTTATTTAGTTTCACCTGTCCCAATGTTTGTCTGTAATCAAATTTTACAAGTTAAATTTGATCCACTTCCCGATTTTCGATTAATCTGAAATTTTAATTATACCTTTGGTTCTGATGACAATGCAATTATATATAATCGGTATTATTATTAATACAAAATGGCCGCCGTAACAAAATGGCGGTGTACATATTTCTGTACAACCCACCCAATATGGATATCAAATGAAAGAGCTTAAAGTTATTTTTTTATTAGCAAGTAATAAAAGCTTGTTTTAAAAAAATACTTTTTATATTAATCATTTGTTTATTATTTAGTCACTTTTTATTTAAAAGTGGAATAGTTATTAAAATTGCTTCCACTATTTCCAGAGCTACCAATTATATGAATCTCTATGATAGAATACACAAATATAATAAATAAATTTATTAAGAATCTTAAGATGGATTATTTATCCATGGCACATGGTGTATAAAAATGTAAGAACTTTGAGTGTTCGGTTATGGTAAACCCACATCCACGGCTTCTAGACGTGCCTCGAAATTTGTATGCGAAATATTCCCTTTTCTCTTCAATAACTCTTTTCAGAACGCATCGAAAATATTCTTCAAAATAAGATCCGACATGTATTATATACTAGAATTTTTAAACTATACTGAAATCCTTTCAAACAAGCTTTTAATAAACTATTCAAATGCAAATTCCGACCCAAAAATTCCTTAATTTTAAAACATCAGGTGAATTTTTATTCTGTGGTTAAGTTTAGGAAGATATAAAATAAGTTCGGTGGTAATATAAAAACCGTTGTTTTTATTATGCTTTAGCATATTCTATGCATGTTTAACTTATTTGATTTTATCATAACGAGACACAGACATGACAAGGAAGAAGAACCACCAAAACAGAACCAGATTGTACACGAACAAACTTAAGTTATTTCCTTACGCAGCGCCGTTTACTAATTTATATAACCTCGTGGGATAATTATTCTTTATCACATTTTACACTTATAGTACTTATCCAATTTGCTGTAATAAATTTATTGAACAGAATCGTTTCAATGTGGGAAATCAAAGTAATACTGATAAGTAAATAAAACATAGCAAACAGACTCAACATGTAAAGAGTAAGTTTAATTTGACAACGAATAAATAACCGGCAAAGTCAAAACCAGTAAGAGAAAATACCTTTTTGACTGCTATTTTTTTATGTAGGTTCGTACTTTTTAAAAAAGGAATTCAATCAAATATCAATCTACTTGTTGGTAGATAGCCGAAGTACCTAAAATTTTAGTTGCGGTATTTTTCGAGCAGGTTGCTTTATATAGCCACTATATATATGAAATACCTGACTAGGCTTAGGCTTGATTCACATACAAGGTTAATATAAAATAAATATTTATGGACATCTAACACACAACGATATCCAGTCCCAACCTAAGCAGAGCTTGTGTTATGGGTACTAGACAACATATATACTTTTTTAGTAAATACACACATATAAACACACAAACTCCAAAAAAAACCTTTGCAGATCATATAGATATTTGGTCCGACCGGAGAATCGAATCCAAGAGTTCAACGTACTGTTGACAGAGATCGTATCCGTATTTCTCAACAAATATAAATTATTTTGTTTAAATTTAATGGGAAAATTAAAATGATGCACCAATTACAATGCAGGTTCTTGCAAATTCTATGTCTTGATTTATATAGCTAATTTAAATACTATTCCTTTTGGAACTTATTGTTTTCTCAGAAACTATATCTACGTTTTAATCGCCTTTTACCGTGAAAATGATAAAAGCAGTGAGAATTAAATGTATAATTTATTACACAGCTGTTATACATAGAAATATATTTACGATTCGAATTTGCTTACGTCTTTGCTTTGAATGTGAACTGTCGGTAATAATTTCACAGTAAATGTAAGCGATTATTAATGATTTGTAGACAATTACAAATAATAATGTCGATACATACGTGCTGGGTTATAAACAGCGACAGGCTGCGGCTGTTGAGCGTAGGTTGTACATACATGTACGGTTGCGAATATTTAGAATTAATGTATTATTATTAGAATTAATATATGAATTCAGAATTTCATTTCATTATATACCTACTACATTTGGTATTTCACATTTAATGTACAGAAATGCGGTAAGCTAAGTAATCAATACGCATTTGAATCTTTAGAATTTCCTGCCACTTCAAAGTCAAACTGCTAAGCTAAGTAGGTATGTTTTGTGCGATACACAAATAAAATTGTTGTTCTGAATCTGGGTGTTCTTTGTATCCGTTTCATTTAAGTTTGTAAATTCCCCGTAACACAGGATGTATATTCCAAATGCGGGAGATGTCTTTTAAAAAAAAGCGATGCATACCCTTCGTCTTTTCTCGAATATGTTAGGGAATTCAAAAGTATGTACTATCTGTATGTCACTTTTAAGAGTATTGTATTTTTTATGACATAGTGTGTAAGCGAGGAGCTCTATCTCCTGATGTAATGTGACTACCCCCGCTCATGCACACCTGCAGCTAAAAACTCAGTAAGACACGTGCGTATCTGACCTTTGAGTTCTTTACAGGGGCATTTGGGTTCAGGTTTCCTACTCGATGAAAAGCAACGAAAAGTCTGCTTAGCACTGATTTGCTAGCAAATCATGTCATCATGAGCAAGCGATGTCAGTCCAGTTGAGCGTGAAAACTTTTTTTTTGGCACAAGTGCTCCAAATCATGAAATTTAGTATGCAGGGAGTTTCGGGAGTTATAAATCGATCTAGCTAGGATTCATTTTTAGAAAATTTACTAAATATAAAATACCAAGTCTAGCTTCTCTAGTCGGTCATCCAGGTACTACATTTAAAAAAAAACTATGCGTGCTAGTCTTACACAATTTACTATGAATAAGGAAAACAAAACGTTCAAAATAATGATGAAGCGCTTTATTGTTAACGATATCCACACAATATTTTCGGGCGATTGACGTGTCCAATACTGTGAAGAGGGAAAGGCCGAATACCGACGGTTCAAGCGATTACGAGCGCACTTACAAAAAGGCTCAACTGCCATAATAAAAATAAACATCGGAGTAAACAAAACTATCGATAAATAGGTTATAAGACCCTTGTCCAGTTGAGGGTTTTCGAGAAAATGCGGACGTTCAAACTGTCTGCCATCACAATGTTGTTGTTTTATTTTCTTTCTTACTTAATATATATTATTAGAAATTCAGGTCTAAAATACATGTTTAACATAAATCTTTTTATCAACATTAATAAGTTAACATAATTTCTCTCAAATACTAATTTTTTACCAGATATTAGCAGATAGAAATCAAAAGAACAGTACTGATTCCTGGTAGTCTTGTTAACATCGACTTTTAGAGAATCTGCTTAATTTAGCATAAAGATTTAATGAATGAAATTTTAGAAGTTCTCAAATAAAGCTGCGAGACCCATTAAGCTCTTTAGCGAAAGTCCCTCTTTATGGAATGTACTAGTTAAGTTGATCATGCGTGTCGGACTATGGCCCAGTCATGTATAGAAATCGTTTTTTTATGTAATAAAAGGGGGCAAACGAGCAGACGTTACGCCTGATGGTAATAGGTTTTTTTTAAAGACAACTCCCGCACTAGGAATAAAGCCTGTGTCGCGGGGGACTTAACAAACATACATGAAACGGACACAAAGAACACCCAGACTCAGAACAACAATTTGTGGATCACACAAAGTGTTGTCTATGTCTATGTGGTATTAGAACCCACGATAATTGGCGAAGTAGGAAACGGCATGGTGACCGCCAAACCACTAGGCCAAACGTGCAGTCAATTACGATTACCGATTTACGTATACACCCGCAATACCAAAGGCGTCACAAGTGCGTTGCCGGCCTTTGGGGGATGTGGAGAGGGAAGGGGGGAGGGGTTGGGTTATAGACCTTCTGTGTCCTCACTCACTCGGTAACTCGCAAGCGCTGTTTTACACCGGTTTTCTGTGAGGCCGTGGTATCACTACGGTCGAGCCGGCCCATTCATGCCGAAGCGTGGGTCCAATGTCTCCATAGTATTAGTTCATATTAAATGAGAATAAGTTTGAAAGGAGGCAAAGCAAAGCGTTTTTTTGACAGTTCTTTCAGTCTACAGAAACCGCAGTTTCCTGTATCACATTCAAAGTGCTGTATTGTCTGACATTCACTAAGGCGTTAATGGTTCGGGAAAGACAGCATTGATAAGTGACGCTATAGGTGTAAGGTAGGGTTGTTATTCCTACTTGTGTTGCTACATAGAACTGTTAAGAAAAAGATTCAAAGCGCAAATTACAATAGTAGCGTTGTAAGAGCGTGCACTTGCGATGCCTCTGGTGTTGCGGGTATCCATGAGTGGCGGTAATCGCTTACCATCAGGTGATTCATCTGATCGTTTGCCCCTATCCCGGGCTATCCCATGAAAAATAGAGATTATAAATAATAACTCGATTTTATTTTCTTTTCGCCTGAAGTGAATGTTTTATATTTCACAAATGTTTTCAACTTACTAAATTTTTCTTGTAAATAATTGGTTCTCCAAAGTTCTTTTCTGTACCAGTATTATTAGAAGCCCAGAACATAAAGAGATGCATTTGGAATACTTTCATTGTTGGAGAGAGAAACAATGTAATTTCAGCATGTCAGGGCCAGCTCGACCCGAGTGATACAGCGGCCTCGAAGAACCAATGGTGTTTTTATCCGAGTCGAGTGAGATCTAGCCCTCATTCGGTGGGGAAAGGACTCAACAAGAGGGCATCAGTCACTTATGCTTGGTCACCTGGGACCAAGCACTTATCAGGCAAACTTTCTGCTCGTTTATCTTCTATAGCTATACCATAAAATGCCATAATGCGAAATTATACTTAAGCCAGCAGCCAGTCTACCATTATAATCGACCTTACTTATTTACTTTAATCTTATCAGCAGCATGCATATGTACACGTGATAAATAATTGTTTCCATAGATTATGCAAACTGACATTGACACATATTTACATGACGTGACTATGTTAGTTTAGGGATACTAATACGTATTGTCTCCAATAGAATTAAAGTTTATATCAAAGGAATCTAACAACAATTAAAAAGAAACTCATTTCAGTAAGAAAATAGTATAGATTGTTATTTCTTCTTGATTTAATGCAAAAACATGTTACTACCCTCGCACAGAAGATCACCGTGAAATGACAGAGTTCGTGCTGTCATGTGTCGTCGGTGAGTGTGAGACCGGAGGCCCAATGATGCAGAAACATCACTAGGCTGACATGGTGTGGATCACCATGCTGAATTGATACATTGTCTACATTCGCAATGGGTAAGGTGACCACCACTCTTGGATTCTGCTTATGCTTTCCATCAGGCAGAATAGAATCATTTTGGCAGGGCCATACATAAAAAAACACAATCTTCTACGAACAATTTGACCTCATGCTCGTAAATTTATAACACAAGTCCAATTCATAAAGGTTCTTGGACGTCACACGGCTTCATTTTTTAACACTAGTAACATTGGAACTTTGATGTGTGGCGCGCAGTGACCGTAAAGACGGAAACTACAGGCCACGTACAGTGAGCATGCCTAACTTTTTCTTCTGGAAGAAGAATTTCGAAGTTACAACTTCTATCTTTTTATCTTTGTGTTGCACAAAAGTAACAATGTCTATACCTCTAAATATATAATACAATTTTTCGTATTTTTGTCACGTATATCAAATAAGTAGCAAAGAAGCAACTCTAAGTGAAATCTGAAAGAAATAATACTAGCAAAATTCGAGGTGTGCTTTTGTATATACATTAATTTTTAGTTGTATTATATAAAGGTCTTCATGTTTTATAGGATTATTATACTAGGTCTCGGTCTAAAATAAGGCATTGAAACATGTTTTTTGAAGACGTACTAATAAGAATTACTCTCAAAATTGATGTGACCTAACTCGAAAGTCTTTAAACTGATTTAGCGATTTCGCACTACACTGACTTTTAAATCCGAATGGAGAAAATTCAAATTATGCGTAAGAAAGCAACAGTCTATTTGCTTTATGCAAAGTGGGTGGTGGTCGGTTTTCTTACTGATTTTATTGCTGATCATATATCCTTTAATTATGGTAATTTTACCATCGATCACAGTATGTATACGTAAATTTTATAAAATTAGGTAAATATTATTTAAATTAGGTATTTACTAAATATTTTTTATTTATTAATTTATTTTTTATTTATGCAGTATTTTTTTTCTTTCAACATGTATACTTACGGGGCGCACATGCGGTGAGTGTGGCATTATAAAGATATGATAGATACCTATTACGTATTCGTCCGATTTCGGAGCAGATTGTCTCGATCCGTGCGAACTTCGGGTGTTAGGTTTTATTTTCGTTACGGAATTTCTGGATTCGGTCACCGCGCTCAAAACCCGCTATAAAAGCTATGTAATAGCTTAATAAACATGAAATATTATGTATACAAAATAATAATCCCATTTTGTATTCAATTTATGGGCGGTTATAAAACTTTCTGTCTCGACTAGTCGTGAATTTACGAGTGGGAAACGTGATCATTGTACAGAAAAGGTCGATTACTCGCCTTCAGGCGGTTTCAAACTAATACACTTTCTAAATCATTGAATTGTCTTCAATCAAGTAAAATGTTAATTATATTGTACTTTATAAGAACTTTGTTTAATTTCGTTTAATTTCTCTACCATCAGTTGCAAATTCTTTGTAAAACATAATATCCATTTTCTTATGAGTTCAGACAATTATATTAATTAAAACTTATATTTTCTAATTATTTTAAACTTATTTTTAAACACGATTTTATTAACTTCAACTACGTCTTTTTTTGTTTCTGACTGTCTGTTGAAAGCGTATTTAGGTTCATAAGCTACGTTTATTTTTATACTTGAACGTCTTCTTAACAATTGCATTCGATTAGTTTTCAATTTACGCAAATATGATCGCGTGTCTCAGCATCGCTCCCATTAGAAATGGCTCCCAATTCGCCAACGTAGACAGATACGAGCTTTAACCACACTATGTTCTTTACTCTCTTCTCCAAGTTATCCTTCCTACTTAACTAGTCAATTACAATATTTAAGTGCAAACCATGTCAGAAATCTAACATCGTCAAACATCCTACTTCACCACTGTCCTACTCACCGCTATGACTTTGTACATTCTACTTTCTTGGTACAATCTATTCTGTTATGGAACGCGCTCCCTCTCGAGATCAGGATGGCAAAAACTTGACAAACATTCAAATTTCTAGTGCGGAAACATTTTTTAAACACTTTATCAGAACCACCTTAATTCATTGTTCGATCGCTTGATTAAGCAGACGTGTTTTTTCTATCGGACAAAATGTACAATATATAATATTAAATAATTTGTAATAATATTTTTTTGTAGCGTAAGCAGTTTCCGCTAAGTGTGTCGCGTGTGAAAGTGACTCATACGCTTCTTTCGTAAACGTAATTTTAATATGAGGTAAAAGACTCTCAAACAGTATATTTGTGTAAGTACAATGTCAAACCCAGGTTCAAGCCCTTTTCGCCGTAGCCAATTAATACGGAGGAGTCCACCTTCGACGCCAACACCTCGAGGCCTTAGGAAAGTAAGGAATGGAGGCGTCCTCATTAGTACTGAATCCAAAGGAGATATAGAGAAACTCAAGCAGTCAACAAAATTAGTTTCATCAGGCCTTAAAGTAGAAGAACCAGCCAAACGCAATCCAAGAGTCACTATCGTGGGTGTACCCGTTTCGCTAACTGAGAAAGAGGTACTTGAATGCCTTTACGAGCAGAACTTGGCGGATAAGTTTCCTGGTGCCTCTCGTGAGTCCTGTCTTAGTGCCATAAAACTGAGTCACAAATCAGGTAAGAAAAGCCTTCCTACCTGTAACTATATCCTTGAAGTACCCGCTAACATCAAAAAAGCACTCATTAATCAAGGCAGGATCTACATAAACTGGACTTCTTGTCCAGTAAGAGACTTCACCCTGGTCACCAGGTGTTTTAACTGCCAACAGTTCGGACATGCAGCCAAATACTGCCGTGAAACTAGCCCAACATGTAACCACTGTGGAGAGACGGGACATTCCTTCAAAGAATGCAGCAACAGAGCTACACCACCTACTTGCGCGACGTGCAAACGGTTCAAGCGGACAAGTGATCACCAAACTGGTGATTCAAGTTGCCCGGCTCGGAAATACGCTGAGGACAAGTACATAAATTCAATAGACTATGAGGGCGCCTAAGAGCGCCAGTAATTAGTTATTAGTTTGAGCACTTAAAACTCTTTATATTTTATATTTAACTTTATAACATATGACTAATCAGTTGATCCGTGACCTAGATAATTTTTCTGTGTCTGATGTTAAATATTGTGAACTTGAGCACTGTAAACAATATGTGCTGACTACTGATAATTCATTTACAATAATAAACCAAAATATTCGCAGCATACACAAAAACATGAATGGTTTTGAGGTTTTATATCACGCTCTTGATATAAGCTGTGATATTATCATTCTGACAGAGTGTTGGTTATCTTATCAGAAACCCTATTTACCGTCTTTAAAGGGTTATTTACCCCATAAGACTAATTTATTATTGAATCAGAACGATGGTATAGTAATATACACAAGAAATAATTTAAATGTATCCGTAGAGGAACCCATTTTTCATGGTTGTAATTGTTTAATCATCCGATTAAATGCCGATACAGTTATTCTAGCCATATATAGACCCCCTTCACAACGCATTGATACGTTTTTAGAATCCCTTGAAGTCCATTTACAAAATCTTTCGGCATATAATAATATAATCTTAACTGGTGATATCAACATTAACATCGCTTCGGGGAGCATCGATACTAACGCACAGAGCTACTTAAATATTTGTTCATTTCATGAACTTTCACCTGCACACTACCACCCTACCCATCAAACTGGCTCTTGTCTGGACCATTTTATCATAAAAACAAAAAATTCTGCACTCACATTAGTAACTAATTCCACACTTACAGATCATCAGACTGTTTTACTAACACTTCAATTAAACATACGTAAGAAAAATTGCATGAAAAGTTATACTAAAGTTAACATGAAAAGTCTTGAAAGTGACATAAACAGCATTTGTTTTGACCCAGTTTACAATTCTGATGATGCAAGTGTTGCCTTGGAATATTTTATTAATTTATTACAATGTGCAATACAAAAAAATACTGACACAATAAAGCTATCTGGAAAACACAGAAATATAAAACCATGGATTACACCTGGACTCGTTCGTTGTATCAGACACAGAGACAAACTTCACCAAAAATGTAAATCGGAGCCGGATAACTTAGTTCTGACGATAACTTATAAAAGATATAGGAATTATTGCAACAGCCTTTTGAAAAAATTAAAAATTCAATACGGAAAAAATGAATTACAAAAAGCCGGGAAAGATAGCAAGCTTATCTGGAAATTTATAAAAGATAATACATACCAATCGAAAACTCCCGAACCGCCTCTAGACTTGTTACATAGTCACATAAGCCCGTCTGAAGCAACTAACAAAGTCAACAATCATTTTGCAAATACGGGCAAAAATCTTGCAGAAAAACTTTTACAGTCAAGTACTGCCAACTCCCCTGTATTAAAAAACATCGTACTTTCAGGTAAACTTAAATCTTTTGTCTTGCTAAATACCGATATAAATGAAGTATTAATCATTATATCCGGATTAAAAAATAATTGCGCTGTAGGATGGGATAACATTTCGAACACTATACTCAAAAAATTCAAGCACTTACTCGCTCCCCCGTTAACCTACATATTCCAATTATGTTTGGAGAAAGGTGTATTCCCGAAATTGCTTAAAAAAGCATTAGTGACGCCTGTATTCAAATCAGGAGATAAAACAAGTCTAAATAACTACAGACCCATTTCGGTATCAACAGGTATATCTAAAATTTTAGAGAAAATTATAAACAATAGGTTGATAAAATATCTCGAGGACAACAACTTGCTTTCGCAAAACCAATTCGGCTTTAGGCAAATGAGATCAACTAATCAAGCAGTACATCACTTAACTAACTACATAGCTAACAATCTGGATGAGGGAATGCATGCAATCGGGGTATTCTTAGACCTTGCCAAGGCATTCGATAGTATATCCTGCTCCATACTCTTAAACAAGCTCGAAGCGCTTGGGATAAGGGGAACACAACTTCGCCTATTTTCAGACTATCTCACTGAACGAACTCAATGTGTAAAAATTGGAGAATATTTAAGTGCTGAAGCCAGGAATACTGGCTATGGTTTTCCCCAGGGAAGTGCACTGGGCTGTACCTTGTTCCTCGTATATATAAATGACCTCTGCAGTTTGAAGATTCCTAATGATCGCATAATATCTTATGCTGATGACACAGCTCTAATATTTACAGCAAAATCGCGTAGTGAGGTTTTTCAGCTTGCTCAGAGTGGCTTTAACACAGTGACTAACTGGCTATGTCAAAACGTTCTAACCCTGAATACTGATAAAACGAAATGTATTCTGTTTTCAATGAGAGGTACAAATATACCTATTGATAATCCAAAAATATATGCACATAGCTGTAAAACATTCACTGACTGTGCATGTGCCTGCCCTGCATTAGTAAATGCCAACGAGGTGAAATATTTAGGTGTTGTTCTTGACACAAACTTGAATTTCCGCAAACACATTGATTTATTATGCACAAGAACTAGAAAATTAATGTATATATTTAAGAACCTTAGCAAAGTAGCCGATTATGTAATAATAAAACAAGTGTATTTAACGTTGTGTCAAACTATACTCACTTACTGCATAACATCATGGGGTGGTGCAGCAAAGTCAATATTATTGCCCCTAGAACGCGCTCAAAGAGCGGTGCTTAAGGTAGCAACTTCCCGCCCATTCATATTCCCCACACACCAGCTTTACATGGCTTGTAACGTACTAACAGTCCGACAGTTATTTATCTTGCACACAATTTTAAAGCAACATACCGAAGTTCCTTATAACCCCATACCGTTAGATAGGAGAAGAAAGGATATAGTATGCTCCAGACCCCAAACTAGCCATCAATTTGTTCATAGATTTTATTTCTTTCTAGGACCTTTCTTGTACAATAGAATTAATAAGGAACTAAACATATATACCATGAATAATAAAAAATGTAAAATTGTACTATCTGACTATTTAAGTAAATTTAATTATGCAGACACAGAAAATATTTTGGACACATTGAAGTAGTCTTTTACAAAAAACAAAAATTGAGTTTTATATTTTAATACTTTCTGTTTTGTAATATTTAATATCTTGTATTAATCTGTAAGTTTTAAATAAAATCCTTTTCTAATAATAAAAATAAATACTAGCAACCAGTTTACAAATACAAAGTCAAACGATCGCCTGAAACACAGGTTTACCCTAGCTCAGGCAGCCATCGATTAAAGTATTTGATCTAAATTTTAATATTTTAGCATTCGAAAATGTAACATTAACTATACTGACCCTTTGTTTTACACTAGTGTAATTAAGTCTAAGTATCCCGTAATAACTATTTTTTTTTAAATCAAATGTCCTACACTGTAACATAATTATGTATTGGTCGAATTAAATAAATATTATTATTATTATTATACCTTAATTGTATACTCTCCTTTTCTAGAAATTGTATTATATGTATTTATGTATGTAAATATGTATATATGTATTATGTATACATATGTACCCATATTATTATTTTTCTGTATATATATATTTTTGAGATATCCTTCATTACATTTCTAATTTCTGTGCATCTACCTCGTTTGGCTCTGCATCGCCCTAAGGTCGACTGTTAGAAAATGCCTACGGCATTAAGTACATTCTGGACATGGATTCCCATGTTGGACCAACCATTTGTATGATCTGCAAATATTTGATTCGGAGTTTGGGTATTTTCTATATACAATATGTATGTATTTACAAATCAATTTATTTTTCATATTTTTTTATATTTTATTTACAAAAAAGTGTTTATTTATATCAGTTGTCTAGTACCCTAATAGTCTGCTTAGTTTGAGATTAGATGGCGTTGTAGGATAAAAAGAACCCACGACCTCCATTTTAGCAGTCAGGGTCACAAACCACTAGAGCAATAGTTCTATTTCTAATCTTAGATAATTTTCCTTGACATGGTCATCATACACCTACCCTTCGCCATTTTGCACTTCGCAGCAAACTGTTCCAGTAGATTCGAAGTCTTCAAGCATACAAAGTGTTCGATTCGGCACAGATATTCTTCGGCAAATAAATCTGTGAAATACCTGTGTATGCAAACCTGTCATTTCAGAAATACTTAGTAACACTGGTATATAATACTTTATGTAATTGTAGAAAATATTCGCGGTTATACCTTCAATAATGCCTTTATAAACTCCTGTACACCAGGATCAACAGCGGTGACCCACGAAAACACCGAGTTATGACACTCAGGAAGTCCCAGGAAAAATTTAACTGTCTTGGAAAACCTTGTAGGCTTGTTATGTAGACAATATATTATGCATATTCTATTGTTTTCTTGATTTACACCCTAATTATATTAAAATAAAATTCTACTTTATAATCCGAAAATATCTGCAGAAACAAAAAAGAATTTAAGAACAAAAAAAAATTTGAAAGCTCTGTAACCGGAATATCGTAAATTTTCGTTTTGCTTTAAAGCCTTTGAGTTAAAACACACTTTTTTTATATATACAGTAATGAAACCTATGAGAGCTTGAAAATACCATTAGTAGTAATAATCTACTTTTCAACGTTTTAGTTTGTATATAATTTAACAGTCTATACGTAGCAGACTGTGATTGGCAGATACCAGGTGCCCAGATAACAGCCATTAGTCGACTGGATTAAACTTGTACAAAATTTGTTCAGACCACCTTTACTAAGCCCCTTTTCAGATTGAGGAAAGCAGTACGAACCGCAATTCTGGCTAAAACTTTATTCTTTTAGTCATTAATTATTTAAAATACAGTTTTTTTTTTTAAAGACAACTCCCGCACTAGGAATAAATCCTGTGTCGCGGGGGACTTTACAAACATACATGAAGCGGACACAATGAATACCCAGACTCAGAACAACAATTTGTGGATCACACAAAGTGTTGTCCGACGTGGGATTTGAACTCACGACACTTGGCGAAGTAGGAAACGGGGCGTGGTGACCGTTACACCACTAGGCCAAACAAAGAAAGTCGTGTAACTTACACTATTTATAACAAGAACGGCTGAACCGATTTGGCTGAAAATTGGTGGGGAGGTAGCTTAGAACCAGGAGACGGACATAGGATTCTTTTTTCTCTTTATTTATTTTTAAGGGACTTTAACCCTATTAGGGTATGCCAGTCCCATAAGGCCTTAGCTTAAACAAGTATCAATTTAAATATTATATGCTAGACTGTACAATTTAATAGCTTTTTTTAATGTCGGTATAGCCGTATAAGTATAGATACTTATTACATAGTTTTTATTTTTACTTTGTCCCGTGGCGCTAACCGCGGTTGTTATTGTACCGCGGGTAACACTGCAGGGCTCAGCTAGTTTATAATAAGATAGCTATTGTACCTTTTCAATTACTGCTAAAACATTTTACAAAGAATAAGGTTGTAAAATTCTAACATACTGTTGTCAAAAAGTAATCAGTAACTCAGCTAGTTTTTTTCCTTAATCACTTCAAATTATAACAAAATATATTGTAAATTTTAATCCATAATACAAACATAAACAATACCAAAAAAACTTCATAAACTTTTTCAGATTCACAAATGAATTCATGATATATCGAAATATCTGAAAACCGGAATAAAACTTTTTCTACAACATCTAAAAACATTTTATTATTTAACAAATGTTTATAAAACCTTATACCAACTTGACATTTAATGCAAATATTTTTCATGTTGTCTTACACTCTTTTCAAAAAGAATACTATTATCTAGTCAATAATAAATATTCAGAGGCGCATCTTCTAAGTTTAGAACCAAATATTAAAACTGGATCTGGATCTGTTTGAAAGTATTTCTATCGTTTGTTATTCGTGTCACATCATGTTTGTTCAGAAGTTCGGTAATTCTTTTTGAGGATAAAATATTATCTTATATTAGAATAATATTTTCAGGATTTGTTAGATATTTCGATGTCTCTTAGAATGTAACGAGAAATATTACGCTTTGTCCCTACATTTTTCTCAAGATTTTACTAATCATTATCATTACTTTCCAAAGTAATGTATGGGGTTTTTCTTTATGAAATTCTTATTACCACCATCCCAGTATATGGAAGTTTGGCGGTGAACACGACAAACGCCCGTGCCTCGGAAGGCACGTTTAGCCGTCGTTGGTCCCGGTTGCCATGAACATCGATGGATATCGTTATTGAAAAGTAAGTGCCCTCAAATATACTGACACTAGTTTCAACCTTAGAATTCAGTTGCTACCCTCAGGGTTGCGGAGGTCCGATGCCAGTCACTCCGTGTAAAAACTGATATTCTTCAGGTAAAACTGGATTTTCATCTTTAGTAGTCTAGCTGTACATAGACCACCCCTTAGAATGGAGGTTTTGACCTATCGTACTACCCTTCCCAGACGGGATAAAAGTTTTCTTTCTCCTTGCAGTGATGTTGACATAGTTTTTGGTATAGTTAGTTATCTTTGTATTATTGTAGACTGTTTTTAAAAAAGATAATTTTAGAAGACCTATCTCAGTTTGTAAACTTTGTGTAAACTTGCGTCAAGTGAAATTTTCTTCTTTTCGTTTATGTAAAATGTAAGGTTTTTAATGGTTTATTTATTTCATAAAGTTGATCACAGGTGGGCTACATTGTCTCGTAAGTTTCTCTGGCATCAAATAGTAGCGACAATTGTCACCCAATAGTTCTTGTTTTTTTTTGTTTGGCCCGCCAAAATGACTCTACTCTGCCTGATGGAAAGCATAAGTAGAGTCCAAGAGTGGTGGTCACCACACTCATTGCGAATGCAGACAATGCAGCATGGCGACCCACACCATGGCGGCCTAGTGATGCTGCTGCATCTTTTAGTCTAGTCAACAAGTATGGAACTTGTTGACTATACTAATTGGGCCTCCGGTCTCGCACTCACCAACGAAACACGATAGCACGAACGCTGTCATTTTACGTTGAGTTTCTGTGCGAAGGTAGCACCGCCCCGGTCGAGCTGGCCCGTTTGTGCTGAAATCAGCGTGGCTCTATTACCTTTCCACATAACTTCCACATCTAGTTTAATGAGAATTGTAATAGTAGTGTTAAAATAACAATTACTTACATCAAGATTACCTTCTAAAAAATATGCACAGCAAGAAACTAAATTATTAAGCAACTGTTTAGTTCCCTTTATGAAAAGCCATGACTTTAAAATTGTGATTTGATGTAATTGCAGTATGAAAATCTTCAGGCGGTTGTATCGGATTGCATTTGATACTTGTCTGGTATACTCTATATCACATTATTATATTCACACAAATTACCTCATTTTTAACATTCCAATGGCATAATTTACTCATTTATCATCAACAGCCTTTAATAGTCGACTGCTGCACAATGCCTCTCCTTAGAAAGGTAGTTCTGGTCTTCTATACCACGCTGGCCAGAAGGGTTGGTACGAGACTGTTTTGAGATTCAAAATTTAAATTTAAACACGTTCGAATATAGAACAGTTCCAAATTCAAAATTGCCGGGAAATATGGAAACGAGAGAACTTAAAGGGCATGCCTATTATAGGATTTGTTTCAAGTTTTCCTGCTCTTTGCAGTGATGTTCTCCTGCGTAGTTTTTCCCTTAGTCGCCTCTTAGGACACCCATGGGATGAGTAGGGGTGGTGACTCTCCGTATTCTTAATCCGTTACCACACGGACTCATTTATGCTTTTTATGATCAATATTGTGAAATATATTTCAAAAAAGTTTACATATTAATAAAAGTATTTCATATAATAGGTTAAATGTTGAATTCTGCAGAGTACACAGCTGCACACACGTCTAAAAATATTTAGTCACTTCGATTGTTCCACACGTTAAATAGGTATTAATCTACTTGCAACAAATCACCATATTTTTGTAAACGAGCTCTAAACTGTGAACTATGTACCTTCTTTTTTATTATGTTTATTTCTTATTTGAAGTGATTTGTAATCTTTGAGAAATAAATAATTCTAACCTTAATTCGCACGTAATTTCACAAAAATCTCTTTATTCCTTCTTTTGTCGTCCCCCACGAGTCATCTTCCAAATTTACGGCAAAGCGGAATTTTGAAGTCCACCAACTAGCCACACGGTGCCCGGTCACATGTGATTGTATTTCAAGGCCCCAATGGATAACTTAAATAAACATTAAAAACTGATGTCATAGCTCTGCTGTTAAATAGGAACTGTAAAGTAATCAATTAAAGATTCCCATTGCTGTGACACGGAATGACTCTAATTTATTTAGGCTCAAATTGAGTCGCTACCCTACCGAATCGCTTATCGAACATCGTCATAATGAATGTACAAGTGTGTACTTTAAGCGTAAGCGAATATTGATTTTCATAATAGCAGTTGATCTAGTAAGCAGTAAGCACTTGAAAAGAGTGATTTTAAAATTGTCACGATAAATTCTTACAAGAAATTAAAAAAACTTCGTACTGAATTCATAAATCTTGATTCTCTAAATAGCTGACCCACGCAACCTCGTTTGTGTCTCATATTGTCTGTAGGGTAATAGCGTGAACAAATTTGTTTATCATAAAAAAGTTTAGTGCGCGCCAACCTTGAAAGATAGAGATAACTAATACGAGTGCGCTGTCTCGAACTTTCTTTAGATTTTTTAAAGGAAAAACATTTTTTTCATACATTGTTTTTGTTTAACTTTAAACGTTTACGCTGCATATGGAATAATATAAACCGGTGTGAAATAGCGCTTGTGCTGTGTTTCACGGAGTGAGTGAGGATACCGGAGGCCCATACCCAACCCCCCCTCCCCATCCCCCAAAGGCCGGCAACGAACTTGTGACGCCTCTGGTGTTGCAGGTGTCCATGGGCGGCCGTAATCGCTTACCATCAAACGATACGTCTGCTCGTTTACCCGCCAATTACATTTAAAAAAAAAACACATTTCGCAACATTTTTCATTGATAGTCCACTCCTATTGGTCTATATATGGTGATATAAAGCCTTTCTATCGAGAAAGGCTAAATTATTTCAGTGTTAGATAGCCCAGGTATCGAACTGGGCTGTCTAACACTGAAATAATTTTTCAAATTGGACTGGCACTTTTTATGATAAGCGGGTTCAACCAAACAAAGAAACAAACAAACTCTTCAGCTTTAAAATATTAGTATAAATATTAAAGATCGAATATTTCCATGTCCAGCCGTAGACTAATAAAGGTGTAAATGCACACTTATTTAATAAACTTAAACTAAATAAATACCTAATATTATCTAATAAAAATACCTAATATAATAACTTAAACACTTTAGATAGGGATACTTTGATTCTTGAGGAAAAACATTACGTTACTTTTTACTGTGATAACCGACATACACGTGGGCGGAGCCGCGTGTTAAAGCTAGTATGTAATAAATTTCGTCTATTTTTAACCGACCAAAAAAGGAGGAGGTTCTCAATTCGACCGTATATATGGTTTTTTTTATGTGTGTTCGGGGATAACTTCGTCGTTTATGAACCGATTTTGATAATTCTTTTTTAGGGTTCCGTGCCAAAGGCAAAAAACGGAACCCTTATAGATTCGTCATGTCTGTCTGTCTGTCTGTCTGTCCGTCCGTCTGTCTGTCTGTCCGTCCGTATGTCACAGCCACTTTATTCCGAAACTATAAGAACTATACTGTTGAAACTTGGTAAGTAGATGTATTCTTTGAACCGCATTAAGATTTTCATACAAAAATAAAAAAAAGACAATAAATTTTGGGGGTCGCCATACTTAGAGCTGAAACTCAAAAAAAATTTTTTCATCAAACCCATACGTGTGGAGTATCTACGGATAGGTCTTCGAAAATGATATTGAGGTTTCTAATATCATTTTTTTATAAACTGAATAGTTTGCGCGAGAGACACTTCCAAAGTGGTACAATGTCTGTCCCCCCCCCTGTAACTTCTAAAATAAGAGAATGATAAAACTAAAAAAAAAAATATGATGTACATTACCATGTAAACTTCCACCGAAAATTGGTTTGAACGAGATCTAGTAAGTAGATTTTTTTTAATAAATGGTAAACCGCAAAAAAATACACTATTATTAAAACATCGATTAAAGTTACAACGAACTACAAGAACTTTTATATTATGTTACTTTCTGCTTCGGAACCCTTCATAGGCAAGTTCGACTCGCACTTGGCCGCTTTTTTTAATAGAAAGGAGATATCCCAACGGTGGTACCATGATAAGGACACTAAGATCTGATGATGACATCCAAGAGAAATCGAGTCGAACGTTGAAGTCAGTTTTTGTTATTTTTTTTATTATTATTTTTTATGATCAAAAGGCAAAAAATTACTAAAATATAAAATTGGATATGATCATATGAGGCATCCGTTACGATTACTTGTTGTATTTTATTTTCTTCTTGCTAGCAAAGTTTTCAGGACTCAATACGACATGCACGTGATATTAATTAGTTAACATGAAGAGGTTGATTGTTGGAGTATTCTGACCTCTCTACGTTCACATACAATGACAATACACGGTTATTGTTGTGCAGTTCTTAAGTGGAGGTATGATTATAAAAAGTTAGTATAACAACATGTTATTGAGAAATTTTCATATTAGTTAGGTATATGATATAGTAAGCCCTATATTGTATACATTATGAGAATACCTAAAGGTGTATTATTTGTAATGAAATTAAGTAGTGAACTTGAACAACCCAAATTTAATCTTACCTTGGGTTTGCTACATATTAGTGAATGATAATAGGTAGGTATCTACAGTGGCGTAGCTACCTAGGGGCTAGGCGGTGCAGTGCCCCAGGGCCCTCAAGCTTAGGGGGCCCTCGAACCCTTACCAGAAAATATCGATCGGACTAACTTCCGAAAATTTCTCTGATTTTCAAAATTAATATGACAGGACTACCCGACTTTAATCATTGCAACTCTGTTGAGAAAAATTCGAAAGTAATGTGTAAAGTGTTGTCGACTTGTCGGATAGCGATATGTGCGTTTTATTACTCATCGATATACGTTTTATTGTGAATTCGAGTCAAGATTTTTTTTTTCGAGAACGGTTAAAAGTTAATGCTGTATCAGGAATAAGTAAGCTAATGTCAATAAACTTTTTAGTACTGGTCAATATAGTAGTTCAATTTCATTTAATTTTAGTACCACTCATATGTCCCTTTCGACAGTAAATCATGTCAAATCTATCGATTTCTTCTTCCTTTTAATGTCGTCAGTAAACAATGAGCACTCGCGCACTTTCTAATATAAATATTGCTTCAATAAAACTATTTTTTTTTTTTTTTTTTATGTTTGGCCCGCCAAAATGACTCTACTCTGCCTGATGGAAAGCATAAGCAGAATCCAAGAGGGGTGGTCACCATGCTCACTGCGAATGCAGACAATGCAGCATGGCGACCCACACCATGGCGGCCTAGTGATGCTACTGCATCTTTTAGTCTAGTCAACAAGTATGGAACTTGTTGACTAGACTAATTGGGCCTCCAGTCTCGCACTCACCAACGAAACACGACAGCATGCTATCATTTTACGTTGATTTTCTGTGCGAGGGTAGTACCAACCCGGTCGAGCCGGCCCGTTCGTGCTGAAATCAGCGTGGCTCTACTACCTCCAAAATCCTATTGACAAAAAGAAGAAACCCAAGAAGAAAACCGGTGTGAAACAGTGCTTACACTGTGATTCACTGAGTGAGTGAGGATACCGGAGGCCCATAACCCTCCCCCCATCCCCCAAAGGCCGCCAACGCACTTGTGACGCATCTAGTGTTAAGGGTGTCCAGGGACCGCGGTAATCGCTTAATACCATCAGGCGATACGTCCGCTCGTTTGCCCCCTATTCCACAAAAAAAACCCAGTGGTGCATGTAAACGCAAACAGCGTCAAGAAAGAGATGATAGTAAACAAAAATTGCCCAAAGTTGACAAGTTTTTTTAGTCAGCCTTATGCAAGTACTTCTGGACAATACATTTTTATTGATAGTGACTCAAATAATGTGGTGCACATACTGCAGTGTTGGAAAATAGCCTCCGTTATTATTTTGTGTGGAACTCGCCTCCAATACCGACGACTGCTGGCTATGTCGAACTCGAATCGAATAAAAACTGCACACCGTCTCTTGTACTAGAAGTCGTGGAACCAGGTGCACCCACAAAAAGAAATCCCTGGTGACCCGACGTACCTCGGGCCACCTACCACCACCCTGGCCTGCTTCTCAACATTTACCACCTAGTTTTACCTCATTTAACTCGAGCATGGACTGTTCACCAATTATGTAAGAAAATAATGAGCTAACATGGAGTGCTGCTTAACGGAAGTATTTACAGCAATTTTATTATTCTTTACAATACTTGTCACTTCTGCGGCAGCTGAAAGGTCATTTAGCAAATTAAAAATGATAAAAAAATATTAAAAAAATGTGAGTGGCAAACTCAACTCCGAAATTTATCGCTGATAGCAATTCAAAACAAAACCGCACCAAGTCTGGATTTAACAGAAGTCATTGATACCATTGCGAAAACTAGGAAGCTAAAGCTAGAAAAAGATTGTAAATATAATTGTTATTTAGCCAGTTGATAGGTCTGATCTATATAAAATAAACCCTTTAATTTTTTCTATTTCGTTTTATTGCTCAATACCTAAATCAAGTATTAATTGTAATTTATGTCGTTACTGTTTAAACATTTTATTACCTACCCTACAGTGCACGAACAAGTGCTAATGATAAAGTAACTTAGCATTTTTAAAGTATTTAATATTTTTACTTGATAAAAATAACCAGTTTAGATAGTAATGGGGCCCTATTTCTTTATTTGCCCCAGGGCCCTTGGTTACCTAGCTACGCCACTGGGTATCTATACAATTTATGTAACCGTTCATTTAATATTTAAGATTGTTTTAATTAATTGGTTAACGTACACTTTTTTCAAAATTAAAAACTTTACTATAATAATATATATATATATATATATATATATATATATATATACTACCTTAACTACTCTATTTTACAGAATATTATGTACTAGCGACTCGGACTGGCTTCGCTCGGATTTCCTATAGGTACCGTAATATGCATGTTTTACTCATATACTTTTCTCTTAAATCACTCTAGCTTTTGCTTAAAAGTAGTAGTTTAAAAGATCTAAGCGAACACACAGCGGTAGTGACTTCGTTTTATACTATGTAAAGATTAATAATTCGTGAAATAACTTATTAAACGATAACCGATTATTGCTGACTTTCAAATGTAATTTATTTTCTAAATAGGTAGTAGTATTCGACAGTCTTTATGTAAAGTACCTAAATTGCCAACATACAAAATTTGATGACACCGCCATTATCGAAAACGGTGACTAACTAAAATAATGTATGCTAACGACCCTCAGCTTCAGTTTCAAAATGGCCCCGCTTAACAAATGCAACAGTTAACCCCGATCCGCAATAAAGTATAATCGTGACCGCTATTAACCTACTTTATGTTAAAAACTGTTTTCTTTTCAAAGACGAAGCCGTTTCATAGTTGTTAATTACCACAACGACACCACTCTTCACGAGCACTTAAGTTTATCACGGCTATTATTTTAACATTCATCCATCACAGAAATCAAGCAAGCTTTTATAACTAGAGATGACTGTTTTGATATGTACTTGTATTTCTTGATGACTGTAAGAAGAATGAAGAGATTACTAACAAATCTATCAAAATATTTGTTTGTTTGAACGCGCTAATCTCAGGAACTACTGGTCCGATTTGAAAAATTCTTTCAGTGTTGGATATTCCATTTATCGAGGAAGGCTATAGGCTATATTTGAATTTCAAAAAATTTAGAGATCCGTAAGAAAATTGCTATTTCGTAACCCAAGGTGTGAAATCGAAAACCTATTTTTGCGTGCGCTACTAAAACTATTGACAATGGAACAAAATAATGTATTATGGGTTTGTAGGTCCCATTAAGATCTACAAAAAAGTCCGCGAGAGCATAATTATATCTAACTATCATGGTTTAGTCACAATAACCGTTTTTGTGTTCAAAAAAATTATTAAATCGTCTGAAGAAAGAAACTGCGTTAAATGTGTATAGTAATATTAATCCTTATCCTAAATTAAGCATTATGTTAACAAGGGTATTTATGTAGAAGTAAAACACTTTTTGTTTTATCCCAATCGGACATTTCGTTCAGAAGTTATCACGAGTATAAGACGCTAAGAGTTGGTACCTAATAATTAGTTAGTAACCAAAGAGTTGTTGGCAACATAATACCTAATATTAATCTTTATCCAAATAATTGTGTTGTTGATTATCAGTATTAGTTCTTAGAAGAGTATAGTAAATACATCTATACTAATATATAAAGCTGAAGAGTTTGTTTGTTTGTTTGAACGCGCTTATCTCAGAAACTACTGGTCCAATTTGAAAAATTCTTTCAGTGTTAGATAGCCCATTTATCGAGGAAGGCTATAGGCTATATATCATCACACTACCACCAATAGGAGCGGAGCACCAATGAAGAATGTTTCAAAAACGGGGGATTTTTTTACGCTACGGGCAATAGGAGACGCAAACGACGTTGCGTGGGTCAGCTAGTACTATTATATAAAGCTGAAGAGTTTGTTTGTTTGTGTGTTTGAACGCACTAATCTCAGGAACCGCCCTTCCGATTTGAAAAATTCTTTCAGTGTTGGATAGCCTATTTATCGAGAAAGGCTATAGGCTATATAACATCACGCTAAGACCAATAGGAGCGGAGCACCAATGAAAAATGTTTCAAAAACGGGGGAATTTTTTAGGCTACGGGCAATAGGAGACGCAAACGACGTTGCGTGGGTCAGCTAGTAGAATAATAAAAGGGATATAGTAAGTAGTCACGATTTAATATTTGTACCGGTTTCACAATAAAAATTCTTAAGAACTGATTCAACTTCAATGGGTCTAAATTACGAGAAATTGTTTTCTTCCTTCCCTCGATTTGGCAAATTAAATACAAACAACTTTCAACACAAGCAATTAAAAATAAATTATTCATTGAAATTGGTTCACAACACAAGTAACGAAGATTTCGTGAAACATTAATACAATGAAGTATTTTTTGGTAAACAGTCGACTTAAGAATCGTCTAGTTTCAAAAAGCTCGTCACATAAAATGTTATGAAAGTACAAAAGTAAAATTGCAGACTGGTTTATAACTAGGTACTTTTTTTTATTGTTACTTAGTTGTTTTCTGTTTAGTAGGGACGTAGACAATTTTTAGGCTTAATTTTAATTAGCGCTCGTTTCACTGAGAACTGAGACTGATCACGAAGTCTAAAGTGTGCTTGAATCTAGAAGAGAAAATTCAATAGGCAGGTAGTTTATGGTTATAAGTAGGAGATTCAAATTGCGCCGATTTTCCAACAGGGCCGAATTGGGAAAGTTTAAGTGGTCCCCCATATTTATATTGAGCTTTTTGTTTTTTTTTGTACTGAAGACCTAAAATTTAGCAAAAAGTTAGTTCATAGGTGAACCATTGGATTCGATTATAACGACAGGACCACATTGTTTCAAACGCTTTTGACAATTTATGTGAAAGCTTATAGTTTCTGCTACTTACTAGGGAAATACGTAAGAGGTTTTTCACAGCCATGTTTAATGGTTAGAAGTCTGCTATGTGTATATTGAACGATATGAATTAACTACAACTGAAATAAAACTGTATGGTAGGTAACGGACTAAAAACATGGGAGTCTCCTCATCTGTTGATCCTATGTCGTAACAGTTTACTAACGTAGCAAACAATACAGGACAACTGAACATCAGTGCGTAGAGAAGGAATTCTTGAACAATCCTTTCTCTAACCCTTACATAATCCTTACGTTGGTATTGTCATAGTATAACAATATACTTCGCTAGGTATAGCATTCCGAAACTCAGTGGTGACGTGGGTTACACTTGCTTGAGTCATCACCGCTATCACTGCTTCTGGTTGGTTAATGATATTATATAATATCATTGTGGTTGGTCCATTTCATATGTTGCTATAAAGTGGTAACTGGATAGTGACGTCACATGTGTCGCTTTCGGAATGCGAGACCTTGTTTTCTTAGACCATGTACTGTGATCTAAACCTTCTTTCTAAGATGAGGCCTATGTCGAGACGTGGGCATTTTTTTCGCTCTCAATGTACTCACACGGGTTGAGATCCCGACTAATATCCATACCCAGGATATCTTGAAGTGGATTATTGATGATGTCGATGAAAGAAATTCAGTAAATCTTACATGAACTCGTATGTTCCAAATTTTTTTTTAAACAAACGTTGTAGTTGTAGAAAACGTAGGTACATCAAGTACTTACTCTAATTGCAAAGAACTATTGTGCTGTTTATCAACATTCTAGTAACCTCATTCATTAGCAACTTTTTAGATTAACACAAGTTTTGCGTCATTAATGCCCTTTTTCTGTTATAAATGGGGTGAAATATATTAGATTGTGTTAGTACATATAATAGTATGGCTATACGAAGCCTCTGTTAACATTAACTTGTAAGCTTGTAGTACATTTTATTATATACTTATAATATCAAGTTATGAAAGTAGATATATAATGGAGACATCATAGGGAAACTCATTTTTCTTCAGAGCAAAGTATCATTTAGGTTACGAAGTAATATATTATGAAATTCAAGCAACATTGCTGAGTGTTAGTGGTCAGATTTCTTTGTACGGGATGTAAGAGGTGGTAATTGTATTATTATAATTATGATAGTACACAATCTGATGATTATTAGGAAGTAAGGAAGTATATTTGTAATTAGCTGTGTTTTCTCATAGTACGTCGACCTTAAGTCCACTTTGATACGGTTTTACTTTGATTTTTTAAATGAAGCCACTGCCATCAGAGTAATGCCTTCACAACCGAACCGAACAAAATCGAAACTAACAATTTCTTTGACTTTTCACATGTAATGTGTGTAAATTACCAGGTGATATTTGTAAAAGAAGTGATGTTTTCACTTACATTTGTTTATCATAAACGATTTTGGCGGGATTAGCTTGCAATTTACCAGCGAAAACTTGGAGAGCTTTTATTGTCTTTATGATAGTTATTTTTTATCAATAACTTGGTGCAATGTGGTAAATAATTCCTTCCACAATGAAGTAGTATAGACATTTATGAAGTAAATAAAATATGCTCAATGCTCATAAATATCATATTTCAATGTCATGGAAATGACTTACGAGTACTTTAATGAAACATTAATTATATTTTTCTTTTAATAGTATGTTATGATACCATTGTCGAAGTTACATAAGTATAAGTACCTGGATGCCCGAGTATTGCTCGGGTCGGTATTTATTATCGCCCCCGTAACCCCCTGCATACTATTTTGCAAATTTCAAGAAAATCATTGGAACCGTTTCCGAGATTCAGATTGTATATGTACAAGAATTGCTCGTTTTATAAGTTATAATATTAGATATACTCATATGTAAAGTGCCTGTCAAAAGCAATACAGTAACACATAAAACACACAATATAACAGAAATGCAGGCGCCTCCATGCCAACGTATCCAACATCAAAGTTTGCAAATTATGTTCAAATGAATTTGTTTGACTTTTCATTGGCCCATTGGACAGTTGGCCCGCCAGGCATGATCACCTCGCCTGGTCGGAGGATCCTCCCTTTGTGTTGGAGGGACATCACACCTGTTCCTCCACAGATGCAATACATCATTTATTATTATTCCATTGACTGACAAAATAGCATAGGTCATAAATTTTTAAAACTTAAATTTACTTGAACATATGAATTAAATGAAGGTTGGGAAAACTTTCTTTACTTTCACATTTAAAATAAAACAAGCTTCTAGCTTCACTAGTATATTTTGTAAAAAAATAATTTCGGACATTTAACAAACAACGCCATCTAGTTCCAAACTAAGCAGAGCTTGAATATTATGGGTGCTAGACAACTGATATAAACACAAATATACTCTTTTTGATTACATACATATTATACATAGAAAACACCCAAACTCCGAAACAAATATTTACAGATTATACCATCATTTGGTCCGACCCGGGAATCGAATCAACCTCATGCCCAGCAGTTGCGTACGCTATCACTGCGATAATCAGGCAGTTTTGTGTTTTATATGAGGATAGTTATGCTTGGCAATAGTAATAAAAAAAAAAAACTTCGGTTAAAAAAAACGACTTCAAAAACTAAAAAGTATAAAATAACTTAATTTGTATATGCTACCTATTCATAGGTTTGAAGTCAGTGCCAAGCCAAATGTAATAGTAAGTACCACACTCGCTATATTTCGAGACGAACGTCAACGACGTCACCGACGCTTCGGTTGTTTTGTTCAACGCGAAGAGTAGCTATCCCGCTCAAGGTCACGCGCGGCGAGTGCAGTACCTACTATTACATTTTGGCTTGGCACCGACTTCAAACCTATGAATAGGTAGCACATACAAATGAAGTTATTTTATACTTTTTAGTTTTTAAAGTCGGTTTTTTTAAACGAAGTTTTTTTTTTTTTTTCGCTTTTTAGTCTTTCTCAAGTCTCTCATCATCATTTCATTTAAAATTAAATGATGTCTACAGAATATGAAGGCATGCAGACAATTGCTCGTAACTTCATTGCAGGCGCTCACGTAAATTTGAGGGTTTCCTTCGATTTCCTTAGGATCCCATCATCAGATCCTGATATGGTGGCCATGGAACCACATGGGGAGCATACCCTTCCGAATACAAAAAGAATTTTCAAAGTCGGTCCACAATTGACGGAGTAAGCGATGTACATACATTAAAAAAAAATACCGATGAAATTGAGAACCTCCTCCTTTTGGAAGTCGGCTTAAAAGATAAATATGAGCATATTTAACATTATTGTTTTGGTTGGTTTACAAAAAGATTACCAGTGCACACAGATTTCCCTATGATCCCGGAAAGGATCCTAGTGAAATGCTTTTTCACGCCCCGCATAAAGGTAATCAGGACGTAATCAGGGTTATCATGCTCAAATTGTCTGCATTCACAATGACCATGGTGACCATTGCTCATGAATTCTACTCATGATTTCTATTAGGCAAAGTAATTCGCTTTGGCAGGTTCTATTTTTAATAAAATTTTGCAAAACTCATCTTTCCTGAATTATTTCATTGTTCAACTTAAAAGAGTCCACATACTCAAACTTGCAATATCCATTTATTTGTGCTGCCATAAATCTAATAACTTAAATAAAAGAATATACTGAACTCATTACACCATTAAAAGTATTACAATTTCTAGAAATGCAGCATAACACATAACTTTTACATTTTACAACTAGTTACAAATAACTGAAGTTTATTACTAGATGAGATTTTTGTTATAAGATAGGAAGCCAAATAAATCATTATTAGCTAAAAATTACTCCGTTTCTAGCTATTACCTAGACGTTAATTTTGAAAGTGAAGACTGGAATGTACGCCATAAAATACGTCTTTGAAATTCCCGTTGCCATTAAAATTGCGAAATTTTTGGGAAGCAAACAAATTGTCTGTTGTGTGAAACATGTGAGAAAAAGAAACTAGGTATTTCATTTGGGAACACTACTTTGTATATTTGTATATATATGAAGTAATTTTCCATACCATAAATCAATGAATCTTTATTGTGCCATTGCAAACTTTTCATAAATTATTTTCCACTTACAATATTCACTTGGAAAAATATCAAAACTGCGACGGCACACAACGATAACATAATTGACTTTCACTAACATTGTTATGATAACATTATGAAAATTTTCGTAGAATATAAAATTTATTTTTAAAAGTTAATAAAGGCAGTTTGGGAGCAATGACTGCCTAATGTTTTCAAATAATAACGCTTCATCAAACATTGTAGAAAGGACTCAGAAATGCAAATTTTCTTTAATGTTTTTCTTCCTCGCGCAAGTTTTAAATAAAGTCTAGCAAGTTTATAAACATCGGAATGTCAAAGGTAACGCAGGATCAAAGTTGATCTAAGGCTTTTTACACTAATATTATTAGCTTTGTTACTTTCTTCAGGGTTAACCCATTCAATTTAACAAAATAATTTGTTGGATAAGCCATTTCAAGACATCATTAATATTTTGGGGCTTACTGTAAAATTTAAATTAGACTGTGCTTATGTTGGATATATTTATTTTTTCTCTTTAATGTTGTACCTATAATCCTTTGTTTTGTTTTTGTTCTGTGTGTCTAATAAATAAATAAATAAATATTTCGGACATCTAACACACAACGCCATCTAGTCCCAAGCTAAGCAGAGCTTGTGTAATGGGTACTAGACAACTGTTTCAAATACATATATACTTTTTTTTTGAAAAACATACATATAGTACATAGAAAAACACCCAAACTCCGAAACAAATATTTGTAGATCATACAAACATTTGGTCCGACCCGGGAATAGAACCCGAGACCTCATGACCAGCAGTCGCACACGCCAACCGTAAGACCAACGAGACAGTCTGGTAATGTACATATTTTCTTTTTTTCTTTCTATCTAATGGAATGAGTGATGCAAGATGTTATTCAAACATTAATCATGACATTTAAAATGTTTGTATAATCTACAAATATTTGTTTTGGAGTTTGGGTGTTTACTGTGTATAATACATAAGTATTTCAAAAAAAAATTTATGTATGTATTTATATCAGTTGTCTAGTACACATAGTTCAAGCTCTGCTTAGTTTGGGACTAAATGGCATTGTGTGTTAGATGTTCGAAAATATTTTTATTTATTTATTTCAAATCGAGTTTACTCTATATCTTTATATATATAATTCTTCTGTGAGTGTGTATGTCACTGAACTTCTCTCAAACGACTGGACCGATTTTGATGAAATTTTTTGTGTGTGTTCAAGGGGATCTGGGAATGGTTTAGATTCACAATTTTATCCACTGGAGAATGTTTTTTTAATTAATTTTTGAAATTTTCAAATTAAAGACGTGTAGACAGGACAACGTCTGTCGGGTCCGCTAGTTAAACTATATATATCTCGTGGGTGTCGTAACAGTCAACTAAAGGAGCTAACTACACAATACAACTGCACTGCAAAGAGAAAGAAAACTTGACCAATAATAAATACTCACTTATTTAGTACTTCAATTCTTTATTTGAATAAAACGCAAAAAAAGAACAATATACATATTTTTCATCCCACCAGCTCGTAAAGAGTATTTTTGCCGTTCGATATCTGAGTGTAAAAGCCGTTTTTATCCTCTAGAGAATAAAGTAAATTGAATTTAGAACATTGCTCGGGTGCACTAAGTTTGTGAATTCAAAACACCATTAAACCTATTATTTCACCTCCATGCTGCCGAATTAATCATACAATATTTTTTAATTTGTTAAAAACTTAGACTCGGAACCTTCTTGGTGTAGTTTTTTTTAATTTGCTGTGGCCGCACCATTTTCTTCTTAAGTAACTATGGCAACGTTACTTTATTTTTTCTTAATTTATCTATACATCCATACAAATAAATAAAATTGAAATGTCTGTTTGTAATATTAAAATAATCGCTTTTTACGAAATGCATATGTATGTATACACGGTATATATACTAAATTTTTTTTTTTTTACAATATCTGTTACATTGTCTGTCTGCCGTCGGTCTGTCTGTCTGTTTGTTCCGGGTAATCTCTGCAACGGCTGGACTGATTTTGACGGGACTTTCACTGGCAGATAGCTGATAATCTAAGGATTAACTAAGGCTACTTTTCTTAGACTAGCTTTGTCCCGCGGTGTAACTCGCGGTACGACAAAAATCGTGGGTAACACCGCGGGGTTGAGCGAGTACCTAAGTATTTTTGAAATAATTTAAAAATAAATCTGTAATACTTACCTAACATAATGTAGTACCTAATAAATATTAATACCTAAATTGAAATAAAAGTATCTTGTGATTGTTAATGCTTTTTTTGCATTTAGTTGATTCCTCGCTGAGGTGGAATGAAAAGATACGTGTTGCACTCGAGTGCAAAGATTTTTCACCTAGTGCTCTTTTGATTCCCTCGCTGACGCTCAGGATTCTAATTTTTGAATCACTCGCTACGCTCGTGATTGAATTTTAGAATCCTTCGCTTGCTCGGTCATCAAAATTGAGCAAGCAGTTAAAAAGCAACTTTGCACTCTTGTATAACAAATAACTATTATTTGGCGCGAACTTCAGTGTTAATTAAAGTAAAGCTTAATTTAATAACTAAATTACAGATTCAATCGTTCGAGAGGTTTCCTTATTCTAGACAACACTTGACACAAACCCTGTCACACCATCTGTCCAGCATGTTAGCTTCATCGTCAACAGCTTTTAACAGTCCACTGCTGGACATAAGCCTCTCTATAGAAAGGAGGTTTTGGCCTTATAAACCACACTGGCCTGACAGTTGGTGTAGGGTTTGTTTGAAGTTTTCCTTCTCTTTGAGTTTTCTTTCTCAGCGTGATATGATACGTCAAAAATATCTACTTAATTACTTTACTACAAGTAATAGTCTACTCATCTACTTTAACCGACTTCAAAAAAGGAGGAGGTTCTCAATTCGACTCAATGTTTTTAATGTGTGTTCCCTGATAACTTTGTCGTTTATGATTTTGATGATTTTTTAAATAGAAAGGAGATATTCAAACGGTGGTACCATGATAACGACACTAAGATCTGATAATGGCATCCAAGAGAAATCGAGTCGAACCATGAAGTCGGTTTTTGTTTTTGTTAAAATTTTACTTGTTATATAAAGGAAAATTTGTTTTTTTTAATTCTTCATTTCTGCCAAATGCTAAGTCATTTAATTTAGAATTCACATTGTATGTTGGAATATTTATTGAACAACTCCACTTAGTACCAATGCTTGAAGTAAAATCAAATTTATTTAGGGTCTGCACCCTGGCAAAATAAACATCAGCTTTGACATTTCAAGTTAGTTTCATCAAAAGGGGCTAAGCACCGAAAGAAATTCAAAGGCAATTTCGTTGAATAGAATTTAGTTTGCATTACAAACATTTTATTGTGTGACGGGTCAATGGTTTCTTTAAGTCCCAACGAACTGCTGCACAAAGAAGCATTAAAATCCTTTGGGTTGAAAACCTTTTTATTTTCAAAGCTTTTTTGAAACTATGTAAAGTATTCAGATATAGAGTTCAAATGGTTCAAATGTATTCCAACAAGTTCACATAGACATTAAAAAATTATACATTACGTCATTTCATTTGTAATATAGGCAAAAACCTATTTACTAAGGATAGGCCTTTGTCCAGTAGTAGACTAATTAAAGGTTGTAAATTTAGTTTACCTGTAAATTGGTCTGTATTTTTAAAGCCTGTACCTGACTTAGTGTCACACTCTAAATGAATATCGTAATATTTATATTGCGTATGATGATGTTCTGAAATGAAATGAAATGAAATCATTTATTCTGCAATTAGGTTACATGAACACTTTTGCAAGTTAAACTTTTTTTGAGCAAATGAGTTCCGCCTTTCCTAACTGGACTAGCCCTGAGAAGAAAGGACGAAACAAACTCAGGGATCACCGTCTCTTTTAAAGTCCAGACAATAGGCAAAAGACATTATTTCAATTAAAGAAATACGATAATTACAATAATCAGTAAATATAATAATATAAAAAAATGACAACAATAGCCATAATTTATCTGTTGGACAGGTAATAATCGTCAATTAGATATTTTCGTAAATAGGCTCAACACTCACACCCCAAAATTAAATTCAAATCAGAATTAGAATCAAATCAGTCCCTTAATTTTTTGGATCTAACAATCACAAGAGTCAATAACAAACTCGATTTCCAAATTTATCGAAAGCCCACACACACGGACACAACGATTCCCGCTTCATCCTGTCACCCAATACAGCATAAACTAGCAGCCTTCCGCAGCTATTTCCACCGTTTAATGTCACTCCCACTGTCCACGGATAATTACGCAAAAGAACTCAAAATATTATATCAAATCGCGACTTCAAACGGTTACACCAAACAAGTTATTGATAATATAATTAAGAAAAAGCAGAATGACCGGGCTCGCTCAGCACTTTATGCATGTACCCCCGAAAGAATTAACAAGAATGTCGGGAGTCTCACTTACATATCATCATCATCAGCCTATCGCAGTCCACTGCTGGACATAGGCCTCTCCAATTGCGCGCCACTTGGTTCGATCCTCGGCTTCTCGCATCCAGCTCGTGCCAGCCGTCTTGCGCAGATCATCACTCCACCTGGCCTGTGGGCGTCCTACACTACGTTTGCCGAGACGCGGTCTCCACTCAAGAACCCGTTTACCCCAACGGTAATCAGTTCTGCGGCTAATATGGCCAGCCCACTGCCACTTCAGCTTGCTAATCCTTTGGGCTATGTCGATGACCTTGGTTCTCTGCCGGATTACCTCATTCCTGATGCAATCCCTCAGAGAAACGCCGAGCATAGCCCTCTCCATAGCACGCTGAGCGACTTTGAACTTGTGGACCAGCCGTGCCGTAAGTGTCCACGTTTCGGCTCCGTATGTCATGACGGGTAGGACGCACTGATTGAAGACTTTCGTCTTAAGGCACTGTGGGATCGACGATGAAAAGACCCGACGAAGTTTCCCAAACGCTGCCCAACCCAGCTGAATTCTCCTGTTCACCTCATCCTCAAAGTTGTTTCTACCTAACTGCAAAGTCTGCCCGAGGTACACATAATTTTGAACAACTTCGAGAACGGCACCGTGTACTGCGATCGGTTCCGGTAGTACATGTTCATTGAACATGACCTTGGTTTTGTCCAAGTTCATCCGTAGGCCGATGCGCACAGAAGAGTCAGCCAGGTCGTTCAGCATCTGTTGTAGGTCCTGCAGCGTCTCTGCCATAATGACGATGTCGTCCGCAAATCGCAAGTGAGAGATGTATTCGCCATTGATATTTATGCCACGTCCTTTCCAGTGTAGCGTCTTGAACAGATCCTCCATTGCATTTGTGAACAATTTCGGGGAAATAACATCCCCTTGTCTCACTCCTCGATGCAATGGTATGGGCCTTGTTTGCTGATTCTGTACTTGGACGGACATGGTGGCGGCTTCGTAGAGACATCTCAGCACTTGGATGTATCGCCAATCCACTTGGCAACGCTGCAGGGACTCCAGAACAGACCAGATCTCGATCGAGTCAAAGGCCTTCTCATAGTCCACGAATGCTAGACACAGGGGCTGATTATACTCCTCTGTCTTCTGTATAATTTGCCGCACTGTGTGGATGTGGTCTATGGTGCCATATCCGCTCCGAAATCCAGCTTGCTCCGGTGGTTGAAATTCGTCGAGTCTTCGCGCAAGACGGTTCGTGATGACTCTTGAGAACAGCTTGTAGACGTGGCTTAAAAGCGAAATGGGTCGATAGTTCTTCAACCTGGTCTTGTCACCTTTCTTGAAGAACAAGATGACCACACTTCTGCTCCACGCCTCTGGAGTTCTCCCTTCGAACAGGACAGCGTTAAAAAGCTTTTGGAGCTCCCTCAGTACGGGCTTACCTCCAGCCTTTAACAGTTCTGTTGTAATGCCGTCCTCTCCAGGGGCTTTTCCATTTTTAAGCTGTCCAAGAGCCATCTCGATTTCGTCAATGCTGACTTCTGGCAGATCTTCGGTGTAGTGGCGTGTTAATGTGGCTCTAGAGTCCTCATTTTCGGGATCAGGTCGAGATGCATGCGAAGCGTACAAACCGCCATAGAAACGTTCCACTTCCGAAAGGACGACCGGCTTGGAGGTAACGACTTCTCCACTTGCTGTAGTCAGCTTCGTCAGGTGGCTTCTTCCGAGAGATTGTACAAATACCTTTGACCCCCGATTCTGCTCGATCGCTCTTTCGATCGAAAGAGTATTGGAGCATCGGAGGTCGTGTCGTACTAGTTTGCTGATCTCTCGGTTTAGAGTCCGTTTTGCCGACAAAGTGAGAAGTGGGTTTTCACGTCGTTCCTTCATTAGCCCTAGGGTCCTTTCCGAAAGCTTATATTTCCTGCCCTTACGCTGCATTTCACAAAATCTCGTACCTTCTTCCCTGAGGATTCGAACCACATTTTCAAGGTTCTGGTTCACGCCTGTTGTGGTTTCCATAGCAGCAAATCGGTTTTCCAGATTTGACTGGAACTTTTCAGATCCCATTGCGGCTTGGAGCAGAGTTGGTCGGAGCCTGGATTTCATCAATCGGACACGTTCAGCTTTAAAGTTGATATTCAGAGAGCCTCGGACGAGTCGGTGATCACTACCGGTGTTAAACCTATTGATCACTGAGACGTCTCTGAATATTTGCTTTCTGTCCGTCATGATGAAATCGATCTCATTTTTAGTCATAGCGTCGGGGCTTCGCCACGTCCACTTCCTTTGGGGCCGTTTCTTAAAGAATGAGTTCATCAAGAACAACCCCTCTCGTTCGAGAAAGTTGACGAGCATTTGCCCCCTATGATTTCTGCTTCCAAATCCATGGGATCCTATTACCGATTCGCTGCAATTTTGTACTCCCACTTTGGCGTTGAAGTCACCCATAACAACGTTGTAGTGGGTTTTAGTAGTGAAGTGGAGGGCCCTCGATATGTCATCGAACATACACTCCACCTCATCGTCCGAGTGGGCCGAGGTCGGTGCGTACACTTGCACTACCTTGAGGCTATACCTCTCGGTGAGCTTGATAATGAGGTACGCTACCCTGTTCGACACACTAGACATTTCCACAACGCTGCTAGATAGGGACTTGTTAACCAGAAACCCAACGCCACCTTGAGACTGTTGGTCTCCCTCACGGAAGTACATGAGATGGCCGGAGTCAAGGGTTATGGTGTCCTCCCCCTCTCTTCGGACTTCACATAACCCCAAAATATGCCATCTAATTTTCTCAAGTTCTACCTCGAGTTGTGCCAGATGCGAGTCTAGCCGTAATGTGCGGCCATTAAACGTAGCCAGGGTCAGTCGGTTGTGGTGGCCTGCCGTAACCCGGAGATTCTTAGCACCCCCCGCCTCGCCGTTACCATGGTCGCCACCATGACCAGGAATAGCGAGACTGCCGGGAACTGGGGGCCGTGGCTTATTTTTCAGCTGCATGGAGGTTAATGCCCATAATCACCACGCTGGGCAGGCGGGTTGGTGATCGTAGGGCGCAGTTCCTTGCACCGGTGACGCTGCTGCCCGTCACCGGCCTATTACATTTAACTACGCCTATTGGGATGGGTATACCGCCATCGGTCGGTTGCCAGAGCCTCGTTCGTCGTTCAGCAGGATGTACCGCGTGCAGGTGAGGTTGGCTTGAGGCGAAAGATTTGAGTTCACCCCCTTACACCCCTTCACCCCCTTACACCCCACTTACCTAGGCCCAATTTAAATTAGAATCGCGAATATTCTAAGAAAACACAATGTTTACGTAGCTTTTCGATCGGATCATAACTTGCGTAAACTATGTAACGGTAAAGATAAATTAGAGAATTCAAAAAAATCCGGAGTTTACAAATTAGTATGCAATGATTGCACCGGGGTTTATGTGGGTCAGACAGGCCGTAGTTTCGAAATTAGGTACAGGGAACATGTTGCCATGTTCCCTGTACCTATGTGTGTACATACCTGATGTATGGCCATCTAGATAAATCACATTTCGCAAAACATTTAATCGACACCGGCCACTCCTTGAGCGGCAACAATACCTATAACATTCTGCATGTTTGCGATAAGGGTTTCCGGATGAGTGTGTTGGAACAGTTAGAAATATCAAAATATAACAATAATAACGCATATACACTGTTGAATGACCAAACAAACTTATTTCCATCACCACTTCTAAGTATGATTGCGGGTAGTTCGGCACAGATGTCGTTGTGACATTGTATCGATCGTGATTATAGCGTCATCGAAACGGTATATAAAGGGCCAACAGCGGTGTGTTAGCGCATTCGAGCTCAAACGCTCGACGAGTCAACATCTCCTGAGGATGCCCCGTGGAGGGGCGAAACACGTGTCGAGTGTAGGTTTGGTTGCATGGCATATGGCATGCTAATTATTTCTCACTTGTTTTGTATGTGTACATATGCATGATACGCATGTGAGTATGCATGACGGTGGGATTTGTGCCCTGCAGGTCTGAAAACCTGGATATTTGTCTCGCGGAATTAAAGCTAAATATATTTCATAGCATTTAACATTTATTCTAGCTGTATCAAAATCAGTTAACTGTTGAATCTTTTTTACAGCAAAAGCAGCTGAGCTTAGCCTACTGGATAGTTTTTCTATTTGGGGATCCCATTGTAACTTAGCATCAATAGTAATATCTAATAATATAGTAGATTCCACAGGATCCAACTCTAGTCCATTCAATAGAAGATTGGTTGTAACATGCCTAACGTTTGGTGTAGAGATTTGTTAATGAATTTAGTTTTCTTCTGATTAAGGAGAAGGTTATTTGTATTAAACCAATGTACCACTATCAAGAGTGCACTGTTGACTTCAGTAAAACTGTCAAGTTGGCGCCTAACTTTAAAAATTATGTGTGTCATCCGCGAATAATACAATCTCATGATTGTCACTTGCATAATAAGCTAGATCATTTATATATATGAGAAACAGAAATGGCCCTAGAATAGAACCCTGTGGGATGCCCATTGTTACCGGGGATCCCGAAGATGTTTTACCATTAATATCAACTTTTTGATCTCTTTTATTCAACAACGACGTTACAATATTTAGAGCATTATTCATTATTCCGTAGTGTTGTAGCTTCCTGATGAGTGTAGGATGATGGACACAATCGAAAGCCTTAGACAAGTTACAGAAAATACCAAACGCATCCTGTGAATCCTCCCAGGCGCCATATATGTGTTTAAGCAATTCCACGCCCGCGTCCGTAGTTGAACGACCTTTAGTAAAACCAAATTGCTTTTGATGAAGCAAGTTGTGCTTAATAAAATGTTGTAACATTTGGTTTAAAAGCAATTTTTCAAAAATTTTACTCAATGTTGGAAGTATTGAGATAGGTCAGAAGTTAGATGGATCTGAACTACTACCTGATTTGAACAATGGAATCACTTTACTTTGTTTCAATTGATCAGAAAACACACCAGATGCGATACAAGAATTGAAAATAGCTGCTAAATATGGAGATATCATATCAATTATTGCAGATATAGTATATACGGAATGTCCCCATACATCAGTTGTTTACATTTATACTTTTAAAAGCCTTGATAACATCATTTATACTAACAGCTGAAAATTCAAAACCCCTATCACACCGGTTTACACTATTTTCTAATAAAAAACAAGCAGAGGAAGAGGATGACGAGAGAGTTTTGGTTGTTCGAATAGGAATTTTGGTAAAAAAATGTTCAAACTCAGTCGCAACCTCCACATCCGCTTTTATATTTACATTAATATTTTTTAAATGGAAGTCACGATTTCGTACAATGGACCTTCCGGTTTCGGCGTTTATAATCTCCCATGTGGTTTTTATTTTATTTCCAGATGATTTTATTTTATTTTTTAAATAATATAGGGATTTAGCAACATAACAGGTGCGTTTAAACGTCTTTGAATAATTTTTTACATATTCTATAAAATCTAAGTTATGATTATATGTTTTTTCATAATACAACTCATATAGCCGTTGTCGACTTTTATAGACACCTACAGTGGCCCAGTCACTGAATACTACACGATCCCTAATCGGTAGTGTTTTTGATGTAAAAATTAATTCAAATTTATTATCAATCATATTAAATAACAAAGCGAAAGCTTGATTAGGGTCACTATCATAGGGCAATCCTAACAACTTATCCACCATATTATTCCTGAACAGGCTCATGCGGCTCTCCGTAATCGGAACGTAACTAATACGCTTCCTTTGAACCTCTGGTTTTGTTCGAGTAAAAGTAACGAACTGCCCGCAATGATTTGAATCTAGCTCACTTACAATACACCTATTAATTGGTTTCACATTTGTAAAAATATTATCAATACAAGTGGCACTACTGGCTGTAATACGTGTGGGTTCAAAGAAAACGTTATATAGATTATATGACTTCAATAAGGTCAAAAACTTTACAGTTATATACGACTTTTCGAGAATGTTTATATTAAAGTCACACAGACAACAACCGTCTTATTACATTGTGTAGCCCTAAATAATGCATCTTCAAGGATTTTATCAAATATATCATACAAACTAGATGGGGGCCTGTCCACACTCATTACTACAACAAAATATTTGTTTCGGAGTTTGGGTGTTTTCTATGTATAATATGTATGCATTTACAAAAAAAAAAAGAAGTATAAATGTATTTGTATCAGTTGTCTAGTACCCATAACACAAGCACTGCTTAGCTTGGGACTGGATGGCGTTGTGTGTTAGATGTTTGAAAAAAAATGAAAAATATTTTAATGAACTGCTCAAATTCTACACAAGCTATTTCTATAGTTCGCTCAACACACAGACTGACAATATCTGATCGTTCTTTTACTTTAATCCTCTTTTTTCTGATTATTAATGAGCCACCACGTATCATGTTGGTTCTGTTGTACGAGCCCGTAACCTGGTGATTATTGAAATTAAACAAGAATTGATTACTACTAAGCCAATGTTCTGTTAAACATAAAATAAGGTTTAGATATAGCTCTAATTCTAATTCTTTACTCATCAATCCTTGAATGTTCTGATGTACCAGGTTCAAACAAGTTTTAGTATTGTTCATACAGTTTTTATGAAAAGTTTCTGAGGATACAGTGTTGCTAGAGGTACACTCTATTGTCGTAATCTTTGGTTTAAATGACTAGAAATAGATTGAGGGTTATGTACACTACAACTACTATCTTTCTGCTCAATAGAAGCAGATGTCGAAGTCAAGACTATATTACTACTACTACTAGTATTATTCTGCTCAATAGAAGAAGATGTCAAAGGCAAAACTATACTACAACTAGTATTATTCTGCTCAATAGGAGCAGATGTCAAAGGCAAAAATACACTACTCACAGCCAACGTATTGGCTAATTTAAAAATAAAATAGGATAGCGAAGAAGCTATCTGTCGTCTAAAATATCCAGAAAGATAATAATTATCTTTTGTCATAAAATAATTACTTCTAATTACAGCATTTGTGTCAATAAATTCAAATTTATCATTATAATATGTCATTGTTTGTAATTTAGTATTGTATTTAAATCTAATATTATTTTCCGTCTATGGCAAACCCCTACAGTAAGGAAAGGCAAACAAAATTATTTTTTTAACATTTAAATAAGAAAGTTTTTCAAAGAAAAATTTAAGTTTGTTTATGTTTGCATTTCCCCTTCTCCCAATAGCAATAATTAATGAAGTATTTGTATTATAACTATTTTTGTTTTCTAATACTTTAGATAAAATTTGAAAGTAGTTGGCACTAGGACTACAGTAGTTTGTCACTGGTTGCCCCAAAGTTTCACACAAAACATGGCCCATGTTTTTAGCAATTTCATCGCTAAACATTACTATATTACTATTGCTACAGTATTGATGTTGAATATTTTTATTGCTATTCTGTATACTAATTACATTATTGTTATTTGTTGTCAATATACTGGGATACTGGGATCACATGTTACAGGCAAACTTTCCAAAGAACTAGTAGTTTCATTGTGGTTATCAGAAAACAATGAATCATTCCTACAATTGCATGAATTAACTAATTTACCTATTGCCATAACTTGTTCCCTACTTTGTTTTTGAGAAATCTCATATTTACTACTGATAGTTCTCAGTTGCTCTTTAAGTTTCTCTATTTCTGTTTGAAGAGCCCGTGTGTCATCAAAATATTGTGAAGACATATTATCTATCTCTATGGAGTACATATTAACCTGATCAATTAATTAAAGCCTCTGCTTATTTAATGCTACACTATCAATGACGAACTTATGTTTATAAATAAGCTTTTTTGTTTATGTAGTTTTTTTAACACGAAGGTACTTTTTTAATTTATTCTTGCTACATTTGATAACTTTTTGAGAATGATTAACTCTGAAGGAGTCGTCCTCGTCAACGTATCCACCAACGGCGGCTTACTTTCTTTTCCTGGCGTGTGCACAGATGTGACTGGAAAAACTAAATTTCATCCTGATAGTGCTACTACAGGCAACGAAACAAAGCTGATCGCTTTAATTGCATGCATAACTGTAGATAGACTTCGGTCGGGTCTTTCACGAGTGCCGTCCAGATCTTCTAGAGGCTGTTGCTCAAACTTGTTAGTTCCGAATTTGACGCTCCGTCTCCACTTGGACCTCTCACAATCTTTCACAGGCATACTGCAGTTAGACAAATGTCTTTTGATGACATCCTTGTACCGCAAATATTTTACGGACTGTATTGTATATACTACTTAACTATCTACAAAGATAAACAATATCTCCAAACTATTTTAACCCATATGCTTCTTTCATAATAGCAAACAGTTATAAAGCAGAGCCGTTGACATACAATTTACGAGACGACAGACGTCCGTAACCATAAAATAAAAATAAAATAATTATTATTCACAAAAGTGCGTGACAACCTGTTGTGCAATAAGCTTTGTAGCCCCGTCGCGTCGCTTTAAATCGTTACCACACATTTACCAGTTTACATCAAACCTCATCACAAAACATAATCGAAGAAATGAGAGCTCTGCTTAGATCGGACATTTTAAATAAGCTATCAATTTTATGGTACGCCTGTAAGAATTAAACTAAATAGATAACGACAAAATGTGTACGCATGGAAACAATGGATATTTACTTTTTTATTTTGATACTTTTGCTTTTCCATTTATGATATTCCTAACTTTTTGCCGCGGCTCCGCCAACATGTTTGTCGGATTTCGCAGTAAAGAGTATCATATGACCTTTATCAAGACTCAAATTATCTCTATGCCAAATTTCATTGCAATAGGTGCAGCGGATAAAGACAGACGGATACAAACAGAGTTACTTCCGAATTTATAATATTAGTATGTATAATAATAATACTTGTACTCCGATTGTTCAAAGGGGCTTCCGAATTCAGGTATAAAATTACCTTCATAATAGACTGTTCTTATTAAAACCCTCTTCTAAGTCCGCATGTTGTCGCAAGCGACTACTAAACCCTATACTGTGAGTGGCTTAAAACACACTTGGCTAGTTTTTATTTCTAAATTCTCTTACTACTCCTCTTATTTCCGTTACTTTGCTTTGTTGGGGTGGTACTTTTATAATAACAAATCTAGACAGTTTTCCATTCCCTGCAGCTAGCCGAGTGTCTTGCTTGCTTACGTCAAGTTCAACAATAGTGAACACTGTTTGTTCGATACCAAATCGTCTATTTGGTGTACGCTCTGGAAATGTCTTCCTCTGAGTAAAATTGTATGCTCTAATAGCCCACGATGCTAAATGGTGATTTACTCGAGCGTCATAGAGACCTATTGGGTTGCAAAGCTTAGATGATAAAAACTCTCTGTCAAAAAACACTAAAAAGCGTAAAATAAACTGGTTCTTCATAAATTGCCTATACCTAATTCTTTATTCATTTAGATAGTAGTATTATAATGGGTGCTAGGTACCTAAAATCTGTTTGAAGTCGGTGCCAAGTGACTATCGCTTAGACTTTTGTAATTGTTCGTTTGTATTCTTTTTGGCTTAGCACCGACTTCAAACAGATTTTAGGTACCTAGCACCCATTATAATACTACTATCTAAATGAATAAAGAATTAGGTATAGGCAATTTATGAAGAACCAGTTTATTTTACGCTTTTTAGTGTTTTTTGACAGAGAGTTTTCGTTGGATGTTTTTGGAAGTCGGTTTTTTTTTTTATAAAAAGTTTTTATTTTACAGTTTTTAGTGCAAACAATCGTAGGTAAGTAGTAAGATGAACTATTTCATCAAATTTCATCATCAAGAATACAAATTAAGGTCTATACGTACGTGTAATATTAAAATTATCCTCTAATCACTGTCGAAGAGTTTAACCTTCTATCATCAGCTCACCTAAATAACTTGAAAGTATACGACTGAAGGTCTTTAGATACGTATGAAATTGAAAGAATTATTCTCCAACTCCTAACCGTTGAGGAGTTGTACCTTCCACCTTCCATCATCAGCTTACCTAAATAATTTGTAAGAATACGACTAAAGGTAACTTATATACATATGATATTTAAAGATTTATCCTCCAACTCCTAACCGTTAAGGAGTGGTACCTTACATCATCAGCTCATCATCATAAAATGATGACTACCAGACGCAAATACCGGTGTAACTTCAGAAAATATACGAAAAACATAGTATGTGCCTATAAAAAATGAGGGTTTCCCTCGATTTCCCTGGGATCCCATCATCAGATCCTGATATGCTGGCAATGGGACCACCACGGAAGCATACCCTGTCGAATACAAAAAAAAAATTCAAAATCGGTCCACAACTGACGGAGTAATCAGGTAACATACATAAAAAAAAAAAAAAAAAAATACATACAGTGGAATATAGAACCTCCTCCTTTTTGGAAGTCGGTTAAAAAAGAAAAAAATGTTATTACGGTACCTTTTCATCGGTGGGGTGAGCAGCTACGGATGTTCAAAAATGTAAAAAAAAACTGTTGCATGGACATACTCGAGCGCGTCAGATATTGATAGCATTCATGTTCTACGTATTTTTAATAATGTACGTATGTTAATCTGATCGTTTGCATGGTGGGGGTGGTCGTACGTAAGGTTTGAAAATGACAAAAAAATATTTTTTATCGAGCGCGTCAGATTTTCAGAGGGGATGTTAAGTGAACCTAAAATAAAGCTCTCATTCAATAATCTGACGATTTGGATGTGACGCAAACTCACGGCAGCTATAAGAATATGCAAAAAAAAATCGTCATATTGACATACTCAAGCGCGTCAGATTAAGATATATATGGTTCATCTTTATGTCCTAGACGTGCTGTCTCATATTCTGACGATTATCTGGAGGGGTTTGCTTAATCTGACAATTACAAAAAAAATGATCCCAAATCCAGGCGTGCTTTTTAGAAAATTACCACAATATCAGTATCAGAAGTTCTGATAGTAATAGTAGAATCTTCATTTTTTTGGTAAGCAAGAAATGCTATGTTTGTCTTCGCTTTTTCATGATCAGGGCATGACAAATCATAATCAATTTATAATTAATTATCAGTAACTGAATATTTATGACACAAATCGAGGTAATTTACATAAAATTACCTTACTGCCTATAATCGTTGCCATCTCCTGATCAGCCCAATGATCGATTAACAACTTGACAATAGCTTCCTAAAAGTTTATATCCTTGAGAATCGGAAAAGGGGATTTCCTTGTCGTCGACAAGCCTTTGTATCCTATAAATTGTGTAAATATCACCTCTCGGCTCCATCATCAGACCCTGGAGACTATCAAAACTAAAAGTACTCGTCAAGATGAATCAAATAATTCTACACTCAATGGGTTTCGTTGTCTCATTACAGAGTTCCTATGAACTTCTGGCGGCTCCATCATCAGACCCTGAATACTATGAAAACATAAAGCACTCGTCGAGACAAATTAAACGAGTCCAAACTCGATAGTGTTGCAATGTTTCTTTATATAGTTCCTATGGCCACCTTCCAGCGCCATAATCAGATCAGCTCCCTGTCATTATAATATTGTATTTTCACACTGTATACACGTGCTTGCAAAATTTCAGCAAAATCGGTTAAAGATATCTGCTTCAAAATTGAGTTGCAAGATTCCACCCAAACAAACATACATTGCATAATAAATAAAACCTTGTAAAGAAGAAGCCATCTACACTTATAAGGTCAAATAGTGATGGTGGTTGCTCCATATCTTCGACTTATTTGTCTAACACATGAATTAGTACTGACTTATCAGTGTGAATATAGGCAACACATCTTCAATATATTTGGCTTGTGGCTATCGTCAGATTATATATTTTTCGTTATCCCTGAATGATTTCCCACAAAATAAAAAAGAATTAGCCACGCTCGAGAATGTCGAGATGACATTTTTTTTTACAACTTTATAGCCCTTCACTTTCCTTGCGTCACTCTCAAATTGTCAGATTAGTTGAATATACACTTTCTAGCTTGTAATTAACTCACCCTGCCTTAATCTGCAGCGCTCGAGAATGTCTGATGATCAATTTTTTTTTACTAATCTGATCCTTTATACCTGACGGGCGGCCATTTATAGGTTCATACTTGGTGGAGGTACAACCGGGTACAAGTTATCCCCCTGCATATTAATCTGCCGCGCTTGAGTAAATCCCGAAATTCCTTCTAGGGCTCACCTACTATAAGTGACGATAATCTGTTTTAACGTTTAGGTTATATCAAAAGTCGGAAAAATGTAACCAACACGTGCGGACGATTCTCTTGGGTTATTAATTGTTTAAAGTCCTCCCAGAGCTTGATCGATAATTGTAATTCGCTTGGGGAGTTGTTGATTGAGTGTTTGAGAGTTTTGTATGCCTATGGGGGCCTTCAGCACATAAATGTAATGTCACGGATTGATTCGGAACATAGAACTTTCTAGCATGTGGACTACGCTTTGGTGTGAATTGTTTCGGCCACTGTTTTGATAAGATTTAATTGTATAAACGTAATGTAATTATAGTGCGATTCCTCATGAAGTGATTGTAATCGGGTGTGTAGCACGGATTCGGAAATCCGCCCCGACCTTCGAGTGTGGTTAGATTGTAAACGGAACGTGGTGTAGTGTACAAGGATCTGCGCAGTGGACAACGTTACAGGGGCGCCCCTAAACGCTTCGGATGTCGACGCAGCATACACTAGGTTAGTGATAAGAATCTTTTTGTTAAAAGGGTGTAATCGCCCTAAGTTGAAAACTTTACACCAGGTAATCGGCCTGCGATATGTCTGACTATACTATGGGCCCTATACACTAGTACAACGGTTCCAAAGGGGGAACGCAGCGCCTGGTGATTAGACTAAACACCGTTGTTGAACCTCGAGTACAAGGGTCACAGTAGTGATAATAGGAAGTAGATAGGATAGTGTAATAAAATATGTAAAATATTACATTTATCTAATGCGTGGTGAAACGAAAAACGTGTCTTTTCAAATTAACTCGATAGTAACATAAGATATTATTGATATGAAGATTTCTTTTACTACCTTTCTAGTTTAACAACTTGTAACAAATATGTATCAGCCCATATGATGACGTAAAGTAACCCTTAGGCAAAGAAATCCTAACTAAACACATCGGAGAAAGATAAATGAAAAAAGGAGATTCAAAAATAGATGGTTCATATTGTGAATAAAAGAGATAGTTTCGAACACAAGATTGCTTTTTGTACCAGACCATAACATAAACTACACGCTATCGCCTTCCCTAAGGAGACATACAAGACTATAAGTCAGTGAACCCTCTTACCTAGATGTTGTTATAAACATCATAACATACAATTTTTAAAAAGGTATGCTATCACGTTTCAGCGTATAAAGTAGTCAAAGACACGCGTATCGTTGTATTTTGACTTAATCGGCTTAACTGTCTACCGTTAAACATAGGCCTATAATAACATTAGAGGTTTGGGACGCTGCACCACGCAGGCTGGCCTTAAAACGATAGGTATACTTTTTTAAATGGCCGTACGTATGAAATTATAATGGAGCTATAAGATATGAATTTTCAATTACCTTCGATAATGTATTTGAAATAGCAACAAAATTTCATACAAATTCATTTAAACAATATTTAGATTCAGCCTCAAAGTATGGGACACTACATTTAAATATACTTTAGTCGCTTCGCTGATTTTACTTATTTTCGAGAAAATAAAGATCCATTCTAGATTTCTAGCAATCTAAAATTGAATTTACAAATGTTACTTTAGTTATTTACGTACGTTGATTCGCAGCCCAATAATATTCACATACGACAATCTAAAGAGTTTTACACATTTCCCCAATACAAGATTATTAACAGAACAAATGAACCACTTCCCAGAACAACCCATTCTGCCAAGCCAAGTGGCACGTGTTTATAATAATAATAAAATACCTACGCTGTTATATTATAGAATAGAATAGAATAGAATAGAATAGAATAGAATAGAATAGAATAGAATAGAATAGAATAGAATAGAATAGAATAGAATAGAATAGAATAGAATAGAATAGAATAGAATAGAATAGAATAGAATAGAATAGAATAGAATAGAATAGAATAGAATAGAATAGAATAGAATAGAATAGAATAGAATAGAATAGAATAGAATAGAATAGAATAGAATAGAATAGAATAGAATAGAATAGAATAGAATAGAATAGAATAGAATAGAATAGAATAGAATAGAATAGAATAGAATAGAATAGAATAGATTAGAATAGAATAGAATAGAATAAACTTCATTGTACACCAGTTAAAATAGTTTACATTCAGAAGCTTATCAACTTAAAACTTATTATCCTCTCAATCATAAATTCAACCTTCAATACATTGAAGGAAGAATGAAGGAAAATTTGGATCTAGGAATATTTAATTCGCAGTTATTTTTTCTTTTGCATGGTCCTTCGTTATTAAAATAAATAAAAAACTTCGTTTAAAAAAAACGACTTCAAAAACTAAAAAAAGCATTGGACTCGCCCATGAGGGTTCAGAAGCAGCAAGTAACCTAATATAAAACTTCTAGTAGTTCGTTGTAACTTTGATCGATGTTTTAATAATAGTGTATTTTTTTGCGGTTTACCATTTATGACGTATTAAAAAAAAACTACTTACTAGATCTTGTTCAAACCAATTTTCGGTGGAAGTTTACATGGTAATGTACATCATATAATTTTTTTTAGTTTTATCATTCTCTTACTTTAGAAGTTACAGGGGGGGGGGGACACATTTTATCACTTTGCAAGTGTCTCTCGCGCAAACTTTTCAGTTTAGAAAAAAATGATATTAGAAACCTCAATTTCATTTTTGAAGACCTATCCATAGATACCCCACACGTATGGGTGTGATGAAACATTTTTTTTGAGTTTCAGTTCTAAGTATGAGGACCCCCAAAATTTATTGTTTTTTTTTATTTTTGTGTGAAAATGTTAATGCGGTTCACAGAATACATCTACTTACCAAGTTTCAACAGTATAGTTCTTATAGTTTCGGAATAAAGTGGCTGTGACATACGGACGGACAGACAGACATGACGATTCTATAAGGGTTCCGTTTTTTGCCTTTGGCACGGAACCGTTAAAAGTATAAAATAACTTAATTTGTATGTGCTACCTATTCATAGGTTTGAAATCGGTGCCAAGCCAAAGTGTAGGTACCACACTCGCTATATTTCGAGACGAACGTCAACGACGTCACCGACGCTTCGGTTGTTTTGTTCTACGCGAAGAGCAGCTATCCCGCTCAAGGTAACGCGTGGCGAGTGCGGTACCTACTATTACAATTTGGCTTGGCACCGCCTTCAAACCTATGAATAGGTAGCATATACAAATTAAGTTATTTTATACTTTTTAGTTTTTGAAGTCGGTTTTTTTAAACAGTTTTTTTTTTCGCTTTTTAGTCTTTCTCAAGTTTCTCATCATCATTTCACCTAAATCACTTGAAAGAAGACCATTTAGTCGTATTCTTACATACATACACATGACATTTAAAGATTTATCTTCCAACTCCTAACCGTTAAGGAGTTTTATCTTCCATCATTAGCTCATCATCATGAAGTGATGACTACCAAATGTAAATACTATAATAGCTTTAGATAATATATGAAAAACATAGTACGTGCCTAACAAATTTGAGGGTTTCCTTCGATTTCCTTAGGATCCCATCATCAGATCCTGATATGGTGGCAATGGGACCACATAGGGAGCGTACCCTTTCGAATACAAAAATAATTTTCAAAATCGGTTCACAATTGACGGAGTAATCAGTTTAAATACATAAAAAAAGTAAAAAAAAAACCGATGAAATTGAGAACATGATGAAATCTTGGATCAAGAGGTATAAGCCTTGACAAAAGAAACCTAATAAAATTCAAACGAAAAAAATCCAAAAGGATTAAGTTTGAATTTCAAAAGATAATACTAATGGTACAAAAAATATCTACTATATAGTGGTCACTCAACGTTTGAAATTCTAACTTATTTCTTTTAGATTTTTTTCGTTTGAATTTTATTAGGTTTCTTTTGTCAAGGCTTATGCCTCTTGATCCAAGATTTCATCATGGCCACTTTTGACATTCATTAGACAAATATTAATCATCTTTTCAATTTGGCTTTGACATATATACATTAACATATATGTACTTTGTATATAATATGTGTCATACGCACAATAGTGTGGGCAATGCTTTATTTTTGTTCATAAAAAATCGCAGATATCGATTAGTTGAAATGTATATTACATTGATTTAGATGCTTCTGACGATTTAATGTTATTTATGACTAATAATGAGAAGTTTCTCGTGTTAGGACCGACCAAGTGTTCTCAGACACATTTTTACTTGCACTCCAGTGCTATCTTTCTCCTCACCTGTCAAGGAAATATGCTATCTTGCACCGCCGATCATTGTTCCTACTTCCTTTAAATCGCTCAGACAAACATATATGTGAATTACAATTTAACAGAATAAAACTTATTTACATTGATGATGTAATTGAAGAAAGATGTGTCTTTCTGTTCGCCTGGCAGGTACTAGTGCTCATCGGAATCGCCTGTCATTTTGTTTTCGAACTTCTTAATGAATTATCTAAATCCTATAAAAATTTCAGACTTACAGGAACAAGTATTTTTTCTCATTTTTTTACACTTTCAAAACCATGAAAGATGATGATGTGCAGGGCTGAGGCCTGCGAGGCGATGGTTACGTACTTAGCACGTTATGACTCATCACTACAAGAGTTTCTAGCCTTACAGACACACCGTTGGTCAAAAGGTTTAGTAGCTCTCTTGCTAGCACATCAAAATTTAAAAAATATATAAGAAAATTTACATGCATTCGGTAATTTTTTTAAAGTAATTCATTACTTGTTTGTCTTTAATTATTGTAATTGATGTAACCGTTAAAATTAAAGTAAAATAAATGTGTGCTCATACGTATGTCAATTGAGTCTACGAAAATTATGTCGTTTCTTTTTTTGAATATATTATGATTAATTAATATCGCGAAAGTAGTACACAAAATTAATAAATAAAACAAAACTAATATTTCTGATATATTTGTATGCTTTATAATGACGTATCCATATTATTCTCATCATAACCTGTGACAGGCTAATATGATTTTTTTGCAAAGTACTGCAGAATTTTGTCATTATTTACGTCGACTTAAGTGGATTCGGTCATGGCGTCTTTTTTATTTCTGACTTCATTTTGTTTGTTCAGTTTTCTGTTTTGTTCATCATTACATTGTGTTCCAATCAAAAGTATTGTAGGTTAGTTTTTTTTTTATCTCATACAGGATTGATCTTAAACCGGGAATTGACAAAGTTTATAAAATATACTGTACAGTATAAAGTAAATTGCCCCGTTGGTCTCGCGGTTAGCGTGTGCGACTGCTGATCATGAGGTCTCGGGTTCGATTCCCGGGTCGGATGAAATGTTTGTATGATCTACAAATATTTGTTTCGGAGTTTGGGCGTTTTCTATGTATAATATGTATGTATTTACAAAAAAAAGTATATTGTATTTGTATCAGTTGTCTAGTACCCATAACACAAGCTCTGCTTAGCTTGGGTCTAGATGGCGTTGTGTGTTAGATGTCCGAAATATTTATTATAAAATATATATTATATATATTTTTATAAAATATATATTATATATATTTTATAATATATTTATACACTTTATTTTATAGTGTGTGTTGTTTTACAAATTATTCAAAACTATAAACATTGAAAGAATGGAAACAAAGAGTTGATTTCTTTATTTCCAATTTTTTCAATGCTTATCAGCTAATTTTAAAACTAATTAAATATTTGTTCTTGATAATTATTTTGTTGTAGTTCGTTTTCTTGATTTGATATTTATTTTCGCATTCTTCTTAATTTTCATTCGTTGTTTGTTGACCAAATTATTTTCTAAACGAATCTCCATTATTTATTTAACTGACATAACCTTGTGGAGGTTTCAGAAATGGGATATTATTGGACTGTATATTGGTATTACAGTATTTATTTTTTTACTCTGAATAAAGTATTGTGAGGGCTTTTAGAGATGGATACATTCCATCTCTAAAAGCCCTCACAATACTTTGTTTATCTTGCATATACATATTAAAATAAAACCTACAAGTGTTTAAATGATAAACATAACTATTCAAACACTTCGAAAATTTAATTCATACACAAGTTAATCATCTATTCTTGCTCTTTCCGTCAGAAAATGACAGAACAATATCATATTACACCCAATAATTTGTTTAATGTAACATAATACTCACTCATCGGGATTTTTTGATCGAAAATTATCTTGATGGAACTATCTACGAAAAGTTTTCATCTTTGAAATTATAATATCAATACCGATCTACGCTTAAGAGGATTATTAAACAAAAGTAGTTCAGGAAAAGATTAATAAAATGTATTAATTCCCTAGTGATACACATAAAACACAGTTTTAAAATATACATAATAATACAGATAACAAAATAAAAACCGACTTCAAGGGTCGACTCGATTTCTCTTAAATGCCATCATCAGATCTTAGTGTCTTTATCATGGTACCACCGTTGAGATATCTCCTTTCCATTAAAAAATCATCAAAATCGGTTCATAAACGACGAAGTTATCCGTAAACACACATAAAAAAAAGGTCGAATTGAAAACCTCCTCCTTTTTTGAAGTCGGTTAAAAAGCGATAGCACAGTTGTAACTTTTAGTTGTAAGTGTTCACAGGAAGCAGTAGGCGCTTCACTTGACTAGTTGGCTCATCTCCCTTCTATAACGTATAAAATATAACTATATCTGTCATATATCTTACAAAGCCGTTTCAAGTTTTACGACATTAACCGAACAGTGCAACTCCAACCGATAACAAAGGGGAAAATTCTATAAGGGATAAATTTTGACCTCTGTGCGACCAAAATAGAAAGCCCAATCGACAACAATGAGTAACGGCGGCCCTTTAAGGGGCCGGCGGTCACTGAGTTCTCCATACAAATTGAATACCAAAATAATTTGTAGTTTGAACATATTTCCACCATATTATGTTGATATCCAGATTTAAACAGTATTTATCTAGGCTTCTATTCCCTTTTTATTTAAAAAAACATAAGTAAAGTAACGAAAAAGTTGAATTTAATTTTGCACATTTTTACAGCGTAAATGGCATGTTTTAAGTTTGTTTTTTCTATATTATAAACAGCAATACGTATAATATTTATTACAAAAAAGCATAGCTTGTATTATCAAATTACTAATTATCGAACAGAAAATGAAAAACATTGAGTTTTCATTGATGATTTTTGGTAGTCTACAACACATCCATATTTATTATAAAAACCAAATAGTTAGTAGTGCTATGGCAGCAAACAGATGTCAATGTACTACGCCAGGTATGGCTTACCGAAATACAGTGACGAGATATTAGATATATATTTTATTTTATATTAGATACAGCAATATCCCGAACAAATTTAAACTTGCAGTTGCGAGCGTCGGTCGCCGCGCTCTTAAGGCAGCCTTTCATGGTTACTTTAAAAAACTCCAAAAAATATCTCGGATGTAGATTTAATACAGGACCTACAGCTTTTTCTATTCGTTTTATACTTTATTTGGTATTATTTTAATATATTTTTTTTATAGAGAATGAAAGCCATTGGAATCTTGGATTTCGCAAGGAACATACAGGTATTAAAAATTACCTATTTATATTTTAAAACTGCACTGCACACGACTGCACGTTTGGCCCAGTAGTTTGGTGGTCACCACGGAGTTTCCTACTTCGCCAAGTGTTGTGGGTTCAAATCTCACATGGAACAACACTTTGTGTGATCCACAAATTGTTGTTCTGAGTCTGGGTGTTCTTTGTGTCCATTTCATGTATGTTTGTAAAAGTCTCCCGCGACACAGGATTTATTTCTAGTACAGAAGATGTGTTTTAAAAAAAGAAAGAAAATAAATTAACCAGATTATCGTTTTCTTTATTTGCTTTTTTTATATTATACTAGCTGAATCCCGTGGTATTACTTGCGTTACGACAATACGGTAGCTACCTATCAGTGAAAGTCCCATCCAAATCGGTCCAGCCGTTCCAGAGATTACAGCATGAATGCTGTCATTTTAGGTTGATCTTGAGTGCGACGGCAGTACCGCCCCGAACGAGCTGGCCCGTTCTTGCTGAAATCATATTTAGATTGTAATTTCGTATCATTAATTTTGTTTTCTGTAATTTCAAATATTTAGAGATAAATAGTATAAAATCCGTATTTTATTTACAGCCCTGGGAGTCCCAAGTTCAATCATTTCTTTGGTAGAAATTTGCAAAGGATTTTACCAGGCTCGCACCCAAAAGGTTAGTGGTCGGTTTTAATTATTGTATTGTAATATATTGTATATATAAAAAATATTGTAAAATACAATGATTATAAAAATGTTCAAAATCTACTATTTAAACATAACCAATAAACTCTCTTGTTCATAATATTATTATAATACTTTCAGCATTTATGGTCTTATTGCTAGAAGGGCCTATGTGTAGGTATTATCAAACAGGATCATTCGTTATAAGATGGTGCCCGCGCTGCTGTTGACAAGGGCTGTAAGAGGTCCAGATATTCTCATGGTAAAGCACACCGTGTGGTTTTATTCGAATTGATTTCATCACACTGCCTCGACAGGGCCCGTTGGGGTTTACCCCCATGAACAATAGAGAAAGACTATTTTGTCATTACTAGTATTCAAATACGATTATTTGTTATTTCGTATCCATCCACCCACTGGTAACTTTAATCTTTATTACAGAATATTTATTATTTACAGGTTGTATGTCTTCTCTGTAAGGGATTCGATTTGTCATGCCTAGTGACTACACCACCAACTACACATCCAACATCAACAACATCTTCAACAACTCCCATTACTACTAGCACCACTACATCTACTGCTGGCACTGTCAGCACTGTTGCTGATACAACTGCAGCTCCAGCTGAAGCAAAATAAACAATAATAACTAAAGTATTCTAAGTGCACAGTTACCACCTATATTTTTAAAATAGTTTGATACTTTCATTGTAATCAAAACTTAAGCTATGATAGCATATAGGAAGACCTTTACAAGCACAGTTATGTGAAATGTACACTTAAATAGTTTTATAGTAACGCTTAAAATGTTAATGAATTTCATCTCCATACCCTTTTCCCAAATTTATTTATAGTCGTTGCGATGATTTTTCTTCTCCCATCCTTCTGTATCTCCTGTCAGATCACTACTCACTCTTTTCTAACTAGATCTTCATTTCAGTGAAAATTGTCCACTTCTTTTATAAGTATTGTGAAAGCAAGTATCACGTAAAACAAATCACAAAAATAAATATGTAAGTAGAGTTTAAGTAATTAAGTTCTGCTAGTTATGTAGTTTTTTTTTTTTTTTAAATTCATTATTAAATTTGTTTTTACAGTTCTTGGTCTGAGTGACATCACGAAGTTTATCACATTTTCAGTTTTAATATGAATAACATATTTTATTTTAGTAATATTGTGGTGTACAAAAGCCCATTAGTTATGCAACACTTCAGCTAAGAGACAAGATATTATATATGACGCAAAACAAGTCAATTATCCCACCACATCACCTTCGTACTCGCGCATCAGTGAACTGACAGCTAAGCATGATCACGGTCATTTTATTGACAACATAATCTGCTTCTGTGTATCGTGAAATTTGTTTGACATGTCTTTAAATATGCATTAGATTTTGGACGTACAGTAGGCTGAGTAATGAACTGTGAATAGAAATTGTTTAGGAAGTCTAAACAGACAGATAGATAGGTCAACAAGCAGAGTAGTTCTAATGTTTGATTTAGCTATCGGACGTTTGAAACTTCATTATTATTATTTTAATTAAAACTAGAACCTTACTAATAAGGTCATATTTTATATCAGTACACTAAACTAGAACCACTGATTGCTGACTATGTAGTTTTGCTTTAAAATTCGTTGAAATCAGACTTTTTAAAAACAAGCTATTTATAACGATTAAAATACAGGTAAGGTCGATAAATAACTTAGTAGGTCATGCAAGAAGGAATAGTAGCATTAGAAATCAAAAGATTTGACAAACACGTCTCCTGACTATAACGAATGGCAATCGGAGAGGAAAATGGCCAGGTGAAAGAACCATCGAGCAAGTTATGCTTGCCAAGGAGACGGCAAAGCGGGACCGGGAGAGGTTTAGATCTCTACCGGCCCGCCAGGCCCGGAAACGGGCCAGGTTTCGCAGGCGCAGGAGGCGTGGACGCTGCGGAGCGTGCGTTCCTACACGGTAAGGGGCCATCTACAAACCGTAGTTGGCCCATGGTACGTCGGGGTTCCAGGGTTTTCCTTTCTAGGTGCACCTGGTTCCCCGGCTTCTAGTACCCGAGACGGCATGCGGTTTTATTCAGTTCGAGTCCGACATGCCACCAGAAGGTGGTATCTGAGGGGTTTTCCGCACGGAAAGAAAAGGTGGAAGAACCATAGCTTTGTTTTCAAATCACTACTCAATATTATTGACAGAAAAGCTTTATTACTTGCAACTTTAAAATATTGAAAACTCATAAGTGTTTTAGCGACGCATTTAGTTTTGTATACTTTGAAAGTGAATTTGTGGCTATTCTATAGTTTCAATCTACATACCATATTTATCGCATTTCATAGCATCACTTTTCTTTAGTTTCATTTCCTTTCAACCATCCCCATGTTCACTTTCAGATAAATGACTCGTATGAATGACCTGTTTTTTATTTGGCCCGCATCGAAATATCTTTGAACACATCTTTCTGCAAATATTTTTCTTGAAAAGAAAAAATATACCAATATCTGACCGATTTTTTTTTTAGCCATTTTATATCATAACTTCTGAGACTTTTAGCAAAATACCCGTAAATGTCATATATGTCACTGACATATGACATCAGTTTTTTTTTCGAAAAAGTCGTGAACAGCTTTCTGTCGATGACAGAGTTCGTGCTGTCGTGTTTCGTTGGTAAGTGCTCAACGATTCAAAAGCATCACAATGCCGCCATAGCGTGGGTCACCATGCTGCATTGTCTGCATTCGCAATGAGTATGGTGACCACCACTCTTGTATTCTGCTTTTGCTTTCCATCAGGCAGAGTAGAGTCATTTTGGCAGGCTCGTATATAAAAAAAAACATATGAGGTTCGATTTCGGATTAGTTAGGGACTTCCCCACTGAGTTAATTATTTTTCTATGTTTCACATATTTACTTTATATTGATGAACTTTCTGAAACATTTTGTTTCTTATCAATATGTAGGTTTTGCTGTAAAAAAGGATGCACTAAAATTGTTTTACACAGTATTGCTTATTAAAAAAAAGTTTCCTAAAAATCAAAATAAATGAAAGAGAATCACAATTTTGCAATATATTATATACACATGAACACAACAGTTAATTAGTTAAACGATTGCATTTATTCCCAACTACGTTTGAAATTTTAGCATCGTTGTAGATGACGAGCAAGAGTAAATCGTTAATTTATTTTTCTAGTAATGTTTACCTTAATAGTGCAAAATATATAAACCCCGAACACATATTAAGAATTACAAAAAAAAAAAAAAAACCGACTTCCAAAAACATCCAACGAAAACTCTCTGTCAAAAAACACTTAAAAGTGTAAAATAAACTGGTTCTTCATAAATTGCCTATACCTAATTCTTTATTCATTTAAATAGTAGTATTATAATGGGTGCTAGGTACCTAAAATCTGTTTGAAGTCGGTGCCAAGTGACTATCGCTTAGACTTTTGTAATTGTTCGTTTGTATTCTTTTTGGCTTAGCACCGACTTCAAACAGATTTTAGGTACCTAGCACCCATTATAATACTACTATTTAAATGAATAAAGAATTAGGTATAGGCAATTTATGAAGAACCAGTTTATTTTACGCTTTTAAGTGTTTTTTGACAGAGAGTTTTCGTTGGATGTTTTTGGAAGTCGGTTTTTTTTTTTTTTTATAAAAAGTTTTTATTTTACAGTTTTTAGTGCAAAAAATCGTAGGTAAGTAGTAAGTTGAATTATTTCATCAAATTTCATCATCAAGAATACAAATTAAGGTACGTGTAATATTAAAAACTATCCTCTAATCCCTAACTGTTGAAGAGTTTAATCTTCTATCATCAGCTCACCTAAATAGCTTGAAAGTATACGACTGAAGGTCTTTAGATACGTATGAAATTGAAAGAATTATTCTCCAACTCCTAACCGTTGAGGAGTTGTACCTTCCACCTTCCATCATCAGCTTACCTAAATAATTTGTAAGAATACGACTAAAGGTAACTTATATACATATGATATTTAAAGATTTATCCTCCAACTCCTAACCGTTAAGGAGTGGTACCTTACATCATCAGCTCATCATCATAAAATGATGACTACCAGACGCAAATACCGGTGTAACTTCAGAAAATATACGAAAAACATAGTATGTGCCTATAAAAAATGAGGGTTTCCCTCGATTTCCCTGGGATCCCATCATCAGATCCTGATATGCTGGCAATGGGACCACCACGGCATACCCATACAAAGCATACCCTGTCGAATACAAAAAAAAATTTCAAAATCGGTCCACAACTGACGGAGTAATCAGGTAACATACATAAAAAAAAAAAAAAAAAAAAAAAATACATACAGTGGAACATAGAACCTCCTCCTTTTTGGAAGTCGGTTCATTACTAAAATAATGAAGTTGGCCAAAAATTAAATTTGTAGGTAGTAGAGCCACGCTGATTTCAGCACGAATGGGCCGGCTCGACCGGGGCGGTACTACCCTCGCACAGAAAATCAACGTAAAATGACAGCGATCGTGCTGTCGTGTTTCGTTGGTGAGTGCGAGACCGGAGGCCCAAATAGTCTAGTCAACAAGTTACATACTTGTTGACTAGACTAAAAGATGCAGCAGCATCACTAGGCCACCATGGTGTGGGTCGCCATGCTGCATTGTCTGCATTCGCAGTGAGTATGGTGACCGCCACTCTTGGATTCTGCTTGTGCTTTCCATCGGGCAGAGTAGAGTCATTATGGCTGGCCATACATAAAAAAAAAAAAAAATACTTGTCTTGACCAAAATCTCGCAATTCAGTAATAAATCAGAGTAAGTAGCTAAAACAAGCCCAAGTAAATCTCGGATAATTTACAGAAACGTAAACAATTACCCCAATGTCTAAAATTCCTCTGTAATACCAGCAAATTCCATTCAAAGACATCCCTAAGTACCCCTTGGCAAGATCGTTTATACCCGAAATTGTTTTACTTTTCCTTACATTTTTAAGGAAAACTTTTACTGTTAAAATCTCGCTATGGTGCTTGGTTTGCACTGAAAGTTTCTTTCATTTATTTTAACTTCTGTGTTAGACATGTAATTTTCATAGTGGAATTATAAAAGTATTTAAGGAATTTCTACCGATAAAAACTAAAGAAACATGTACTACAGTTATTAAAAAAGAGCTAAAACTACTCCTGAAACTTTTTTGTTGTGATAAGAAGAACATTATATATTATAAACCAGCTTCTGCCCACGATGCCACCTGTGGGTATGCCCGTTATCGCGGTAAATCCACCTACAGGCCAAATTTCATTGAAATTGGTGCAGCGTTTTAGCGTGAAAGTTGTTGTAGAGGCAGAGTTGCTTTCGAATATTCGATAATATGTATTTTAGACGTATTTATTAGAGATGTGCCGACTAGTCAACGACTAGTCGGTAAAGCCGACTATCCGGCAACAATCGTAGTCGACGACTAGTCGGCGAATAGTCGGCAAAAAGCGACGACTATTCGGCTTATTACTTTGTATGTATTTCTCAATAATATATATGTAAATTTTTATTTTATAATCAGTTTTAGACATTTTGAAATGTAAAACAAAGCAATCTTTCTTTTGGTAACCAGATTCTAAAATTACTTGCTGATAAAAAACATATCTGACATTTATTTAAAAAAATTTTTGCTTGTAGTGTTTGCACTTTTTTCCTTTCCACCACGAGAAATAATCATTGACATTGATTACACATAACAGCATTAGGGTCCAATGCGACGGCGTGGCCTCTGATTTTCTAGAGGTAAACGCTGGCGTACCTCAGGGCTCCGTCCTGTCGCCCACACTGTTTCTTCTTTAGCCGGACAACTTGCAGTCAAGCTGGCAGAAGTTGAGGAAAAACGACAGGAGCTTGTCTCTGAGCTCAACCATGTTCTGGGCGGCATTTCTCAATGGGGCTATAAGAATCTGGTCGAGTTCAATGCCAAGATTAACAGGTGTTCGTGTTATCTGCCAAAAAGTCTCCATTCCTTCTACTTCCATTTTTCAGAACACTCAAATGCAATTACAAGGTAAGCTCGACATCTTTGGCATGGATTTCTGCAGAGATCTTAACCCGCACGAATACGTTGAGAGTGTCACCAAAGCAGCCTCGCGGAAGCTAGGTGTTTTAAGCAAAGTGACACAGTTCTTCTCGCCCGAGCATCCGTGTCTTCTTTCCAAGACCCAGGTTCACTCGAGTGTGTCGAACCCATTCTGCCGAGCTTCGAAGCTTAGATAGGGAGGACCGACTGTGTCACCCTCACCTACCGATTCACTCAGATACTCACCGGGCACGGTTGCTTAGGAGAGTATCTGAACAGAATCGGATGTGAGGCTACGGCACAATGCCATCACTGAGGGTCCGACCGGAACTCCGCCCAGCACACGCTGGAGGACTGCCCTGCGTGGGAGTCCGAGTGTCGACTCCTGGTCGGATAGATCGGACGAAACCTGTCACCACCAGCATTGATCGCGGCAATGCTGGCGAGTAGTGAGGGATGGGAGGCCGTGGTCTCCTTCTGTGCAGACGTAATGCTTTAAAAGTAGTCCGCAGAGCGGGATCGGGAAATGGCCGTCCCCGCTCGCAGGAGGCGACGAAGGGACTGCAGTAGAGGCCGCTACCTCCCCAATCGACGCTAAAGGGTCGTTGTGGCCACATCTAGGAAATATAGCACCCATGGCAGTCCTCTATCGCCATTATCAAGGAGAGTGTTCTGAAGAGCTCTTCCAACTGGTCCTCTCCTCTACAGGACAACACGGGCCGACCTCGGAAGTCACCGCTTCAGAGTGGTAGACATACGTTCTCGCACTCATCGCTTCGGTTCTTCCTTCCTGTGCCGAGCGGTCAAAACCTGGAACTCAGTACCAGCGCACGTGTTTCCTTCCCACTATGATACCGGGTCCTTTCAGCGGTTCGTGAAAGAGCATCTCACCAGACCGCCATAGTGTGGGTCACCATGCTGCATTGTCCTTATTACCTACCTACTACCTACATTGAGGATGGTGACCACCACTCTTGGATTCTGTTCATGATTTCCATCAGGCAGGGCAGAGTCATTTTGGCAGCAAATACATAAAAGAAATTGAGAGCATCACTAAGGCGGCCTCGCGGAAACTTAGCGTACTGAATAGGGTGAGACGGTTCTTTGCGCCCGAGCATCTGTGTCTTCTTTATAAGACCCAGGTTTGCTCGTTCGTGGAGGACTGTTCTCATCTTTGTAATGGATCCACGCAGAATTTGCTTGATGCTCTTGATTGGTTGCAGCGGCCAGCAGTCCGCATAATCAACAGTCCCGATGCCACCGAGTCCCTTGAGTCTTTGCACTTGCGGGGAGATATCGCCTCTGTGACAGTCCTATACCGTGTTTACCATGGACAGTGTTCTGAAGAGCTCTTCCAACTAATCCCACTTTCTCCCATCTTCTACAGGACAGCACGTACTGGCATTGGAAGTCACCGCTTCAGAGTCGTAGAAATACGCTCTGGAACTAAACGGTTCCGTTCTGCCAGCGCACGTGTTTCCCTGCCACTATGATCCCGGGTCCTTTAGGCGGCGTGTGAAAATGCATCTCACTAGGCCTCTCTCATCACGCTATACTGCATTGTCTGTGTTCGCAGTGAGTATGGTGTTGGATTGTTGGATTCTACTCAAGCTTTCATCAGGCTCAGCAGAATCACTTTGGCAGGCTATCAAATGAAAATAAAAAAAAACAAAAAACATTGTCCCCATGTTTAAAAAAACATCGGCACAAGTAATTTTCTTTTTCATTTAACTCTTCATTTCAATCAACAATAATAATAATATCTTTACACAAAAATACTTTTTACACTAAAACACCGTTCCGACTCCGACCATCACATAAGCATAAATGAAGAAACAAGGTTCGCAGGCGGCGTTTGCGACTGGGGCGCGAATCAGCTGTAAACGAAGAGTTACGGAAATGTCAGAGACCACGATCGGTTTGGCCGATTAGTCGGCCGACTAGTCGGCCTTTTTAGGACCGACTAATCGGTTAGTCGGCTAGTCGGCAAAAGTACTGATCGGCCCATCACTAGTATTTATGTTTCGGATTCCTTATGGCATATTCGAAAGTTTTATTAATTACTCAAGCAAGTGGTTAAAAAAATATATACAATAATTTCATCGTATTTTATTGATTATAATATAAGGCACTGTGTCTTCTTTCTCATTTCCTAATTCGAATTGAATTGAATTGCCGCGGACTTCCATGGGTGCAGTCTGAGAACAATTTAATAACTTTGTGATGGCATGACACGATTATAACAATGTGATTATTATATAATTATGTAAATATATCACCGGATTTCAATTTTTATGCTTGCAACATATACTTTCTGGGTAGATCATTTTGAATTAATATTCACCTACTTCTGAGCTTGACTATCGACGATAAATTTTATTTTTTTGTTAGATTTTAAATTAAAATATATCTCAACAAAGTCAGTTATTTTTTAATCACAAAAGTTCTCTAGGGCTCAGATAAAACATATGTATGATCGCTAGCAAATAAATAAATCAATGACAAAATGAATAAAGAAATTTGCAGCATTAATCTGATCGATAAATGTAATTAACTAGTCTAATAAAAATTTACCTTGATGCACGGTAAATCTTAAATGAGATTGTGTTTGCATCAATTGTAAGCACTTATGTAACTTTCTTAATAAATAAAAAAATAATAAATAGTATTGATCCTAGACAATTGCTGATGTATCTTTATTAATAGTATATATTTGTATCTTTATAAATAGTATATCTAGACCTCTTTGGTCAAGCGATTGGCGTATGCGACTGCTGATCATGAGATCTCGGTTTCGAACCCCGGGACGGGCAAAAAAGTGTCATTGAGTTTTTCTGATTATAGAAAAGCTTAATAACAGCTCGGACTTTGGAAGTTGGGGTCGTAGCCTCGGAGAGTACATAAAGCCGTCGGTCCTGCGCCTGGGTTCGTGTTGGATAACCGTCCCATCGGATTGTGAAAGTGAGGGAACAGAGAGTGCACCTGTGTTTGCGCATACACTTGTACACTAAAATATCTCCTGCGTAGTTGACTGGTCTTCGTTAAGATTGGCCGCCGAGGCCGAAATCAGCTAAGAGAGAACATATGTTTATATCATCATAATCTTCAAGTACTTCTAAATTCTTGACGTCTACTGGCTCAGGCCATACAACATCTTCACCAAAGTTTCCTTCTCAACCACTGCTTTTACCTTGAACGGGTAGCTCACTTGCTCTAGCATAATTAGATTTATTTTTAAACCCCGACGCAAAAAGAGGGGTGTTATAAGTTTGACGTGTCTGTCTGTCTGTTTGCCTGTCTGTTTGTCTGTCTGTCTGTCTGTGGCACCGTAGCTTGCGAACGGATGAAGCGATTTCAATTATGTTTTTTTTGTATGAAAGGTGAGTTACGTGCGAGTGTTCTTAGACTTGTTTCATGAAAATCGGTTGAGTCGTTTAAAAGTTATGGGGGCGAAAGTGGGGAAGAATAACTGAATGTCTGCAAAAATATCATCGAGTGGGGTCTCAAATGAAAGCGCATAACGTGTTTTTTACTTTTTATAGAGAACTCAGGTTTTTATGTCGGGGGATTTTATAATTTTTGAGAATTTATAGTTATTTCGATGGTGATTGGCTGTGAACAAAACATAGTTTCTATCTTTTTTGATTAAGTCCAGTTAGAGATCTTGGACTTTCTGTCACAGTCAGTTTGAATTACAACAAAGTGTTCTTAAAGAATTCGTGTTTTTTTTTTCACACCCCCATCGAAACATGTAATCATAGTAAAAAAAAATCAGACATATAGTAATATTTCGAACATCTGACATAACGCCATCTAGTCCCAAACTAACCCGAACTTGTAGTATGGGTACTAGACAAATAATGTAACACTTTTTTTAATAATACGTACATTTTACATAGAAAACATCTAAATTCCTAAAAAAATAGTTGCAGATCATACAAATATTTAGTCCGACCCGATAATTGAACCTGAGACCTACAGTAGTCGCATACGCTACCACCGCAGCAATCAATATATTTTGTTACCGTTGCCTTCCTATCCTACACTTACTATTGCTTTCCTATTGTAACACCATTTTTTCCTGCCAAAGTCCTAATATGGTTGATGATAATATGGTAATACCATCCCATAACAATTGCTAGCTGTCATTTTTAATTAAAGCTGCAACATATGTAAATAGCGTAATCAAAACAGACATTTAGTAACTAATTTATTTAATTTGTCTTTGTTGTACACACATAAACATATAAAAAGATAGAGTTATAATAAATATATATCAACGTGACAAGGCGGTCTTATCGTGGCGATCTCTTACAGACAATCTTTGTGCGGATATTACAGTAAGTGGCAATTATTTAATCTAAATTTATCTAATAAGATTTTAAAGATATCTTAAATCTTAGTAACATATAGAGCAGGAAGTATTGCCAAATTTTAAGCACAAGATATCTTGTTTGTTCATTTTATTTGTGTCATCTTTCTACTAAGTTATATATACCTACACTTAAAAACGATCATTTTCAAGTCAGATGTGTTAGTTCCTTACTTTAGAATAATAACGCATAGAAAGATAGTCTTCATACAAGCGCCCTGTCAAAAATGAAGGACTGAACCGATTCACATAGGTGTGACGATAACGTAGGTACGCGCGGCGATACGCACACATGCAAACGTAATATTGAATATTGAAACAAAACATTTCTATTTTGACCTAATTATTTACAAAATACTGTGAAATATTAAAAACTTACCTGTGAAAAGTGATGTTATCACACTTCTTTTGTTTTTCAGATGCGTTGTGACACAATTTAATTGAACAAACGGTCATAATTGTTTTTTTTTCGCGAGACACGTTCGGTTCGGCGTACTTTGACCCTGAACACTACGAAACGGCCCGGCGTTTGGAGCCATATATGGCTCCATTTGAGGTGCTTCAAAACGGACGCGCGGACTCGGTTTCTATGCGTTATTATTCTAAGTTCCTTACTAAGATTTATATGTATATTAGACATCACGAATTTACATAAAACTTTTAGCCCTTTACGGTATTTAAGGACTCTATTAAATAACCCCAAAATATGACGACATTTTTATGTTATATTCTGTATAATATGGACCGTGCCACCGTGGGAATTTCTCGGTGTATTTTAAATCCCAAAACGTACTCTCAGATAAAATACACAAAAGATGGATTATTCTATTTATAAAAAGGTATAGACTTCGTGCATTACCATTTCAAAAAGGAAAACCAGTCAAGTATGTGTCGAAGCACACCCTATGTAGGGTTCCGTAGAATAGGGGATTTTGCTATTTAGCTACAGAACCCTAAATAGGAGAATATTTTTACTAAATCGCCCATTGTTATATGTTTTTGAAGGAATACTGTTGCAGAAGTCCTTCAGTATGTGAAACTGTTAATATATCCGCTTTCTGAAAAGTTAGATAATTAGCGATACTAACGACCCTCAGAAGTTACCATCTTTTGTACTCTTTTGTGAACATAATTCGTAAAGGTTTCATCTTTTTATTTTTAACCGACTTAAAAAAAAGGAGGAGGTTCTCAATTCGACTTTTTTTTTTTTTATTCTTGTTACCTCATAACATTCGACTGGGTGAACCGATTTTGATGATTCTTTTTTTATTCGAAAGATGGTGCTTCCCATGTGGTCCCATTTTAATTTTGTCCAGTTGTGACATGTCATCCATGAGAAAACCATATAAGTCTTCTATTTGCATTAAGTATGTGCGCGACAAATTAACGAATAACTCAATATTCTCGTATGGGCCCATTTCAATTTGGTCGTTCTTGAAGTCGGTTGCTTTTTTGTTAAAATTTTGTAATATTAATAGTATTGCTTGTCAAAATATATTTTAGAGTAATAAGTTTAGAGGTACGAGTATATTACATATAATTGATTTAAAATTTTGAATCGAAAAACATTTTTAAGAAAATAAATAAACCGATTCCAAAAATTCGCTGCCTAAAACATTTAAAAGCGTAAACTTTTATTAAAATGTACCTATGCTAGGTACCTAAATCTGTTTAAGTTCGGTGCCAAGCCCAATAGGCTATTGACGTACGTCTGCCCCAGCCATATTGATTACGTAATAATTATATATTATTTTTCTAGTTACTATTGGCTTAGCACCGACTTCCAGCGAACAGACATCGGGAGCAACTTCGTTTTATCAAAATATTATGAAACTTTTTTACTATTTCAGGAATTTAATATTATAATGTTATTAATATATTTATTATGAAAATTTTGAAGTTGAATATTCTAAAACTTCATTAGCGAGGTGTAAAACTGATCCCACACACTTAATTATTTAAATATTTAGACTTCAAGACTAGCATCCTTTACCTAGTACAATATTCTAGCTTCTGTTCTAATCTGACTTTGTAATTTAGAGCATGTCAATCCCCACGGGTTCAACAACCTTAGATTATAATATACTTTTCAGTTTTAAGAAAACTAAGACCTTTATAAAAAAATTGGTTGTCTGTAAAGTCGGTTTACGGACGACAGTTTAACGTGACAACGCCATAACAAAACATTGATGAAATGATGAGAGATAGATCTCTCATAAACATTGATGAAATGATGTACATACAACGACGTACAATGAGTGTAATGGGGCAATGAGCGCAATGGGACAATGAACGGGTAACGTAACGGGGACAATAAACGTTACGGGACAATGAGTCATCCTTTTTCCTGCATGCAGCCGGTGTTCATCAATTTATTAAACGTTGTCACGTCAAAACCGTTTTTACGAATACTACTCGTAATACAAACAATAATTTACATTATTATCTACGGAAATATTATAATAAAAATTTGCATAGATCAAGTTACTCTACCAAGAACTTTACCGAGCTTGTACGGTATCAAATCAAAAAACAACAACGATATTGTATAACGTTTTCCTTTCAACCAATATTAAAATTTATATATATTAATTCTAGATTTTGATCGTGCTTCAATAATCAAAGTAGTAAAATAAATTTTATAAAAATCGGTTCAGCGGCTTAGACATGAAAGAGTAACAGAAGAATTACTTTTGCATTTATAAGTTGGGGTTCTTGCGGCAAATATAAGACACCATTAATTAATTACTACAAAATTTTTGCTAAATATATTAATATACCCGGGATTTTTTTTCTATAAAACTTACAATTGGCATGGTGCATTTCTGTTTCAATTCAACTAGATAAAAATATTGAGCCATCTGTAAACCCGGTGTGCAAAACACAAAGGGGATTTATGTCCACAGGCTATAAAAATGACAAAAAAAATCCAGTATACGAATCATTCATGTTTTAACAATGTGCTCTGAAATTCAAACCGAGACCACCAATTAGGTAACTACGAGTACATATCCTTGAACAATATGAAGAAAATCCCAGGCAGTTTCATATTGACTTGAAAAATTGGTAGTTTCTTTTTATTGTTGATTCTAGATATTTAACTATAATTATTAAATGTATGTTAGGTACAGTTAGGATTCAGTAATTTAATCAAAAAAGTTGTCAAGATACAGCCTTGTATTATATACTTTAGCACACCTTTTCAATACAATCATTATTTAGAATCTTTACTTAATTAATACACTTGTTACTGCTTACTTGCTGAAAAGCAAGACCCGAATGCCGTCGCACGGGCTCGTGAGCTCCTTTCTTCACAACCCCAAGCCCCGCCCTTGGAGCCATGTAACCATGTAGCAAGGTAACCACTTGACATTTTATGAGCATTACTCCAACAAATCATTCACATAATACTGCTATAGAGAACCGCCTTATGAGAGTGAAACACTTGCATTTTGGATAAAGGGGCCGGTGGAGTGGTGATTTACGCATGATGTCTGCCAGGAGTTGGTGGTTAAAAACAATAGTGCTCATTCTGTTCGAAAACTTTATAAACTAAAAATTTTGTTTGTTGAGATTTGTTCAGTCAAGCGACGTTCTAAATTTCAGAAATTGGTTAAAAATTTAACACTTCTCACTAGAAATAGTCATTGTTTAGATAGATAAATACAAAAATAACATTTTGGAAGTCTCTTCACTAAAATAAGAGAACAGGATATAATTTTAGAGAAATTTTAGTTTGGTGATGCGACAATAGTATCAGCACTAATATTAGCAAAAAATAAAGTTAAACTAAACATATATTTCAAAAAACATGCAAACATAAATATTATTACAAAATAACCTATATTTCATCCACACAAACTGGTTAGCTTTTTGAGCAGTGTGAATCACAATTATTGGCACATTGAATATCGTTATCTATTGGCCTCACAGTGCGTGAGCTATGCATGGCTTATTACTGGTTGCAACCTCAATAAGTATTTGTAAAGGACTGGCCATATAATTCCGTTTACTTTTTAGAATATTTTTGTTGGAAAGATTATGCTATAGATTACGCTATTTTAACAAAAACTGTTCAGGTAACATGAAATAGTACTTTTATAAGAATTTATTTTTCACGTTTATAATTGTGTAGATTAGGATAGTATATTTTTTTAAATAATATGGTTTCAGTGTCATTCACGGTCACCGTAATCAGTTTTATAAATTAACATGAAATCAGCTATATTGGAGTTATAAATTTAACAGTTTTACAAGAAAAATAACTAGTGATCACTCACAATACCATTAAAAGTGTAATTTATAAGTTCCACTATGTCTTTTTTCAATCTTAAAAATAACTAGTGGTTGCCCGCGGCTCCGCCCGTGTATATGCCAGTTATCGCGGCAAATAGTAGCCCTATGTGTTATTCTAATGTATAAGCTATATTACTGTAAAGTTTCATCCAAATCCGTTCAGTAGTTTTAGCGTGAAACAGTAACAAACATCCATCCATACTTACAAACTTTCGCGTTTATAATATTAGTATAGATTTATAATCAAAGTACTCAATGCCTTGCAAAATTTACGTGTTACTTGCAAATAGAGTTAAATTATTAAATACAGTATTATGTGGAACTGCCTCACGTACAGCGGATAGAACTAAGCCGATTACATTCATTTAGCATAATTAATGTACTGTAATATTGTTGTAGGTATAATATAAATATCATGGGCAAATGAACACAACACATTTATTATCTATAGAAATAAATAAAATTGGAGTGTCTGTTTGTAATATTAAATTAAGCACTTTTTACTGAATGCATATGTATGTATACACGGTACATATAGCAAAATATCATTTTTTTAAATTTTTGTCTGTCTGTTTGTTCCGGCTAACCTCAGGAACGGCTGGAACGATTTTGACGGGGCTTTCACTGATAGGTAACTGATGATATAACGAGTAACTTGGGCTACTTTTTTAGACTAGCTTCGCCCCGCAGCGTTACCCGCGGTACGACAATGACCGCGGGTAACACCGCGGGGTTCAGCTAGTTTATAATATGTTATGTCGGTTAAGTACTATATCTATTTCATGTTACCTGAACAGTTTTTTTAAAATAGCGTAATCTATAGCATAATCTTTGCAACAAAAATATTCTAAAAAGTAAACGGAATTATATAGCCAGTCCACATAATTCCGTAAAAAAACATTATATGAAATATAGGTTATTTTGTATTAATATTTATGTTTACATGTTTTTTGAAATATATGTTTAGTTTAACTTTATTTTTTGCTAATATTAGTGCTGATACTATTGTCGCATCACCAAACTAAAATTTCTCTAAAATTATATCCTGTTCTCTTATTTTTGTGAAGAGACTTCCAAAATGTTATTTTTGTATTTATCTATCTAATCAATGTCTATTTCTAGTGAGAAATGTAAAATTTCTAACCAATTTCTGAAAGGACAATGGCAGGTTTGTATGGGACTTTTGTACCGCTTGGCGTATGTCATGGTAGGGTATGTTTTTATATTTATTTGGCTGCTAATATCACCGACAATAACATTTTAAATTCCTAGATTTTTACAACTCGGCATTAAAAAGTTATTTTAGTTTTTAGATTACAAGGAAATACATGGATCACAAATGAGTTGTCATTATTGTCAACAAGATGGCGTAATATTATATTTTTGAAATCAAAATCATTTGTTTACGATTTTCGTGATCCGTCATTAAAATGTTGCTCTGTTACTAAATTCACCAGTTATTCATAAATATAGATTTAAATATTTAATCGTTTTTTATGAAATAAATATTTTAAAATAATGAAAAATACTTTCGGCAATCTGACACCCAACGCCATCTAGTTTTCAGACTAAGTAGACTTTAATCATGGCGTGTCTAAAACACGTAGGAATGCGTTTTGTTATTGCAGTTGTAACAACTTTATGAGCAGAATTAAAATTCTGTTAGCACAGTTCTAAAAATATAATAAATACATGAAAATAATTAAGATGATTCACATAATAAACAGTATAAATCTCATAACCATTCATAATATATTGCCAGCGGTACAGGATCTGCCATTCTCCTTTAGAACGTCGCTTGACTGAACAAATCTCAACAAACAAAATTTTTAGTTTATAAAGGTTTCGAACAGAATGAGCACTATTGTTTTTAACCACCAACTCCTGCCTCAGAGGGTATTGGCAGTCAGAGCCATACGCGGATACCGCACGGTGTCGACCGAGGTGGCGTGCGCCCTGGCCGGAACACCCCCGTGGATTTGGAGGCGGAAGTGCTCGCCGAAGTTTATCGACGGGTGGCTGAGTATCGGGCGGAGTATAGCTATCGCCCTCCGCCCGAAGAGGTACGCGAATGGCGTGAAGCCGCTCGCCGAGCCACTATGGACAGATGGTCGTTCCGGCTGGAGACTCCACGCGCTGGCTTTGCCGCCGTGGAGGCTCTCCAGCCGGTCATCCTCGAGTGAGCAGGGCGGCAGCACGGGACCCTTTCCTTCCGACTGACGCAGGTCCTTTCCGGGCACGGTTGCTTCGGGAAGTACCTGCACTCGGTCGCTAGGAGGGAATTGAGTCCCGCCCGCCACCACTGCGACTGCAGTGAGGACTCGGCGGTCGCAACCTTCTGCGAAGACGTAATCTCGCAGAAGGCGGTGGCGGAGAAGGCCCGGGAGGATGATATCCACTCGGACCCAATCCGCCGCCGGCGAACCGGGCGGCGGACGCGCCTATCAGCGCCTCATGCCGCCCTGAGTGTGGCCGCGGATGGTCGGGACGGGCTTTCCCTTCCATCCGCTTTAGTGGCCGCCCGCGAGGAGGCGACGTTACGCGTGTGCCGTACGTCGTCTAAATTGAGATTGTAACAGCTGACGGTGCCCGCTTTTGTGCGGGCAAGCGCTGGGAGGGGTCCGGACGTGTTAATAACTGCAGTTCCCGGATTCCTCCCTTCACAGGCGCAGAGTGGCACACCGTGTGGTTTTAGTCGATTCGAGTTCGACACACCGCCCCACCGCAAGCCCCGGTGGGGTGACGGTCCGAAGGGATTTCCACACGTTAAAAGTTTATAATATGTTAATACATATTAACTTACGTTTAGACTTAACACTAATAAAGAGAATTTAATTTCAGGTGACGTTTTCCATTGTAGACTTGATGCCCAGAAGAAAATATTGTAAACACATACCAATACGCTAATTTCAATACGATCCGTGTGCTGACGGACTTAAAATATAGATTTTCACCCTGCCTATTCATTCCATGGGTGTCGTTAAGATGTTACTAAGGGAGCAAACTTCGTAGGACATAATTGCTGCAAAAAGGAGGAGACTCAAACACTATACCAACCTGTCTGGACAGGTAGAGAAACCCAGAGGCCTTGGTAGAACTAAATAAACACTAATATAATCCCAAGGGCGGATCCCCCCTAGGCTGTTGTCATGACCTAAATCAAATTGTTAAACATAATGTTCTTTATATTTTTTGTCACAATATAGATTTTATTCGTGGATAAGAGATTCAATGGTTGAAGAACGTCTAACCGGACTGACACTTCTCCACATCCATATAAACGTACCCATTGAAGTAGCACTAGAAGTGATAACGCGTTTTGGAAGAAAACGTAAATGAAAAATATATTTTTTTATTTAAATATAGGTTTTTTTAAGTATAGTACTTCTAAATCCATGTACAATGGCCCAATCAACAGGCTAAGTTTTTTTTCATATGATAACATCAGGTTTGCCTGATGGTAAGCGATTACCGCCACCCATGGACGCCCGCAACACCAGAGCAGAGGCGAAACAAGTGCGTCGCCCGCCCTTTAAAAAGAAGTAACTACGTTCTTTTCATGAAAATTTGATGTTCGTATTGGCCCGGGAATACCACAGACGACAGTTAATTCCAGTTTTTTTTTTGCGAGGCAGAAAGTTTCTAGAAAAGCGCATAGTTGTGAACTACCAATCGCCTAAACGATGGGGATGAAACTGCTATCGCGTAGGACGATGACGGGAAGAGGCGGCAGAGATCCGTTAAAACAATTCCTCGGAGCACTCCCCATGGTAAATGCGATAGAAGATGCATAGTTCCCGTAGGAAGACACTCAAGCCTCTCGCCAATCCTAGCAATTTGCTACGACTTCGCCCTTCAATTACTCTCTTGAAGGACCTGAAGGGAAAGTTGTACTCCTTTTTCAAGCTCTGCTTCCTACCAGAAGCCTTTTTGGAAGGTGGACCAAACCAGGGCCGACATTTGCCACCAATGGGAACCTTAGAAGATGGAATGCAATGCTACACACCCTGCACCACCACATAAGCAACATAATCAGCCGGCGAGAAGCGTACCTGTCTCCAAGGGTAGTACTGTAGTGCAACACAAGCTGCTGAATTGTAGTGCTACACACGGCGGCTGCGTGCAACTCGCAATCGCGGCAAGCATGTGAGAGGCACTGTACTCTGGACAAGGTAATGGTCTCAGGATTTCAGTGGAGCGTCTACAGATACGTGGTAACAGTCCTAATGAAAGTCAGCAGAAATTCTAACAACGAAGATTTCTGACCCTCCACATTTGAGACTTTTGTGGGCTTGGTAACCACTTATGACAGGCCTTATGCGAGGTCGTGAACAGATCTCCTCGCAAGATCCGTTTTATTATTAAACCAGTCGGCGTAGTAGGCGCCAAAATCACCAAGTAAGACGATCTCTGCGGACGGGATCTGCTGCTGCACGAAGTCTGTAGCCATCTGGATGTGCTCAATGAGTCGGTCAGTTTCGGCATCACCGCTATGGGATCTATAGAGGCACGCATAGACGCGGGGGTGGTCGTCGCTGACAAGGTCGCATACACGGAGCCGTGACATTGAGAAGGCGAGAAGCTACCTTTCAAGATTGCTGAGGCGACGAAAACTAATATCGTCTCAAACGTACCCGCACACTCCGGCCATAGACATGAAGAAGTGTTCTAGTCCGTACCCAGGGAGAGTGAGATAAGAGTGTCCGCTGAAGAGGATATCTGCGTCTCGGTCAAGAAGAGCAAGGCTGGCTATGCTGTCTCGAGGTGCTGATGGACAGCATTACTATACAATCCCCTGATGTTGCAAAGGTCCACGACCACCACGTAAGAGCAGATTTAACATGGCACCCCCTACCACCTGGTAGGGGGTGCCATGTTGAATCTGCTCTTACCCTGGGCATAATTGACCGCAATTTTGCCCCCCTAGAATACGTAGGGCAGCCTGGTCGTCCACGCTCAAGTGCGGTAACAAACCGGTAAAACTAAGTACATTACTAACATTATTACACTTCCATACATTATTAAAATACCTACTTTGTATCTCTATCCATTTTTTTTTTTTTTTTTTTTAATGGGACTAATCCCGCCCACACGCCCACCACTGTAACTCCTGTACACCAGGATCAACAGCGGTGACCCACGAAAACACCGAGTTATGACACTCGGGAAGTCCCAGGAAAAATTTAACTGTCTTGGAACCCGCAACGAAATTAATCAGAAGAAAACTGGAGGAGTTGGAAATATAATAAGTCCACTTCCCTCCTTAGCAAAGCGGGAGACAAAATGGAGTCAAAATAGGCAGACGCCTTTTTCAAACCGGGAAGCACCACGGATAAAAATATTATGGGTCCTAAGTGAGCTATATTTGATTTCTATAGTATGTATGGCAGAATCGCTTAAACGCACGGAAATTCACCGCAGTTGACACAAGATCCCCATAATATACTACCCCAGACGTCATTTGTAAGCTATTTAGCATCATGTTACGTTCATTGTACCAAAGACTACATTCCCAGAGGATATGATGAGCCGACTGTTCACAGCTAGAATCAGGTGTTGAGCATTGACACAATGGTGAATCGACTAATTTAAATGAGTATAGTTTGCTCTTAAAGTTACCGTGGCCTGTAAGAAATTGAGCGACACAGTGATCTACCTCGAGCCATGTCCTTGACAACCGTTCGCGAACAGATGGAAAGAACTGGTAGAGGTGGCGCCCCTTAGATGATTCGTCCCATCGTTGCTGCCATTCATCCAAGAGGTCGTTATAGACATTGGATTGCTGTTGAAACAACCTTATGATTTTACCGCGGTCTCGTATGCCCAAAAAATCGCATTCCATGTTTTGTAGTGTGGAATAGTACATGGCTGCACGTCTTTGCACCTCGAGATCGACCGGAAGAACACCTGCCAACACCGGTAAAGCCTCAGTGCTAACCGTCCTATATGCCTTGCACAAGAAAATCAATGCAGGTCGTTGGCCTTGTAACAGTTTGCGACGGACAGCACCTAAAGTCGCCCTATCTGCCCATACAGGAGCACCATAGCAAATAGAACCCAAATAAGTAGCTCCATATATGATCTTTAGTGTATTATATGACAGACCCCATGTCGCAGTTGATATCCTCGTCAGTGCAAAGAAACTCTTTTTAGACTTTTCATTAACTGTTCTAATATGTTCAATAAATGAAAAATTTCTTTCTAAAACCAATCCCAAATAACAAACCGAGGTTTTATTTTTAATAGTAATATTTTCAAATTTAATACACGGCGGTGATTTGAGGTTACCTTTCAGAAGTAGCTGGAAGGTTTTGTTTGGTGCAAACGTCAACCGATTACGCCCACCCCACCGAGATATTAAGTCCAAACATTCACTGGCCAGCCTCTCAAGCACCGTTCTAGTATCCGACTCTATCAATAACAAACCGTCGTCCGCGTACGCATTCAGGGTACATCCGGACGGCACAGGCATTGCCAGAAAATCGTCGAAGCCTATGTTCCACAAGTATGGTCCCAGCACTGACCCTTGAGGACACCCCATCGTAAGCGCCTTCGACACAGAATGATGCCCAAGTCTCAATTTAGTAGTACCCTGTAAGAAGTACGAGGAAATAAGGGAATAAATATTTTTAAAGCAACCTCTTAATTTTAATTTTAGCAATAGCATGGGCCACCACGCGTTGTCAAAGGCGCCAGATATATCTAAGAAGATGCCTAAAACATATTGAAAACTTGACTCGGTGACAGTTTTCCTTACAGATATAACCGCATCAGTTGTCGATTTTCCCAACGTAAAGCCGAATTGTCTATCATGAAATTTTACTCCACCCGGATACGCTTTTTAATGTCATTTAGTTTTTTACGAGCTTTCCGATAGATTCTACGTAATTCGACTAATTTATAATTCCACCAATCACATCTACGAGTGTTAGTGATAGATCCACGGCCGATACAAACATCAGCACAATATGTGAAAGTATCTGATAATATGTTTGCGCTTTCCTCAGCTGATAGACCACTGCGACTGAAGTCTTTGGCATGTACTGCAAAGAGTGAACCAAATAAAGCCCAATTTGCCCCTTTAGTTTTATACCTAAAATTGTAAGGAGTTCTTTGTGGATATTGTGCAACCATTGGTATGAATTCGTACACGATTAAGCGGTGATCACTACAGGATGCGTCCGGTAGGACACGCCATCCAGATATCGAGACGTCGCCGCGCGTAAGCGTCACGTCAATAGAAGACTCACCCATTGGGCTGCAAAAAGTTGGTGGTGCATCAGGGGTATTGTGGATAGTAAGATTCATTTCCGCAATAAAATCTTCAACCGCACAGCGACGAGCCATGTCAGCTGCACGCAATTTGCCATACCATAAAGTAGAAGAAGCATTGACATCAGCGCCAATGATAATTTTGTGTCCTATGAGGGACCGCAAAACGAAACGTAAATGATGTAGATGAGGATCAATAGGATGTGAAAATAGAAATAGCTCACTAGTAAACCCTACAGGTAGAGGATGAGATCTCAGCAACGGCGCAGTGTGACGTCATAAGGTTACGCAAAGATGTTACCGTAAAATTATAACTTGCAACATATATCCCTGCCCGCGACCGGCCATCTAGCTGTACTACATAATTCCGCAATTGAGCGCTTTGATATTGCTCTTGTATAAGGACAATGTCTAACTTTTGTTCCAAAACTAAGCGATCTAATTCTGACGTGGCTATTTTATCATTATGAAGATTTAACTGGCCTATTGAGATATTATCCATTTTATTAAAAAGGTACTACAACTACTACTGTATAAGCTATTCAGTAATTAGTATTTAGGATTAGCTGCTCTAATTTAAGTTTATATGTGGAACAGTCTTGTGATCCACATCGATGGTCACATGGTTTTTTGTACCGGCTGCATTGTGCGCATTTCGGTTTAAAATCTGGTGTGTCCTTATCCGGGCAAGCCCTTGTATCGTGGCTGGCCGCGCAATTAGCACACGTAGGAGTTTTAATAGTGCAAAATTTTTGAACATGGCCGAATTGTTGACAGTTTAAGCAACGAACTACTTCTAAGTCGTCTATAAACCTACATGTGGCCCAGTCTATATATAATTTATCTTTTGTGCTAGCCAAGTGTTTCCTAACCTCTGTCTCTAATTCTAAGCCTATCCATTGACGTCCGTTTTCCAGTTTACGATGCCTGACAATTTTGGTCGTTTTTAAAAAATCGCTTTCGCTTAATTTTAATTCGTCCTTGATATTCTGACGATATAAAGCTGTTAGGAAGGTACGATCCTCCATAGAACCGGGCACGTCTTTTACAATTATACGGGGCCTTCGGCCTTTCGGCTTTTCTAAGCGTAAGCCTACAGATTTAATGGCGTTTACTGCTTCTAGTTTTTTAAGCTACCGTTCATTTGCGACCCGCAACACGACGCCTGCCTTTGCGGTTTTTTGACGCCTACAATTTGGAAACCTTCGTCGCTAGGTTTAATAGCCTTCATGAGAGCTTCTTTTGTAGCTGACGAAGTTGCATAGTCCGCTGAACGTTCCGTAGTAGGATACGCAATAACACACGGCCTAGATACGCGCGCCTCAGCGGACACCGGACACGGGGCTGATCCAGGTGGTAAGCGAAGCCTAAGCTTGTCCGCGTACGTCAAGCCCGGCTGTTGAACGGCGACACACCCCACCTGGCGCTCGAGATTCGCTAATTTCGTTTCATTGCTAGCAGATTTAATTGCCAACAATGAGACGATACCGGTAATCCGCTGGGTTACGTCCATAATGGCGGTCCTATTCCCCACATTCATTCGCGACCCCTGATCGTTTACCAATTCGTTAATTTTTGCCAAATATTCGGTTGCCTGAGACACCAACTCAAAATAATCATACTCCCCACAGTTATCACGACCACTAAGAGACGAAACACTCTCGCCCAAGTCCGAAGCCCTAATTCGTTTAGTTCTACTTTCATTTGACGATAAATTTGATGGCGACATTCTACCAAACAATTTATTTACGGTTGGTGTTCGAAATTCATTTGTACCACCGGGATCCGGCAACTCGCCAAACGAAAAAACGCCACCAGACAAACGAAATATCAATAAAAAACAACTTCAAAATCAAAAAACACGAAAAGAAAATTAATACAAACAAAATATTACTCCTACCTACCTTTAAGAATAAAAATAAATTGACTTACCGATAGCCGTAGTAAAAGAAACTAACACAATATTTGTATTTATAAGGCGTAAAACTTACAGATCATTTGTCAGAAACACTATACACAACCTTATACCGCCCACAAACCGGGTAACAGTCGCAAGGATACACAAAAACAATATTTAAATTATTAAAACGCGACGTCACACGTGAACCGTACAGAGCCGCGGAGGGAAGTGTCTCTATCTATTTATTATCAAAATTAAATTTATAACTTCTTGCGACTTGACCACGACTATATGACCCCCCCCCCCTGGCACCAAAGCTGAATCCGCCCGGATGTATAATTCAATGGCACTTGAGCAAATTGGGATGTTTGGTTTTCAAACATTGATTTCTCTAACTTCGGAAACATTCAACAACAATTTTCAAATGTTCTAAACTTTTGGAAATATTATCTTTGTAGAGCATAATGTTCTGACTTATATATTATTATGTACGACATATATATTATACGTAAAACTTAAGTAATTTTACGCATGAGTTTAAATTCAAGTGTCAAGGAACAATATTTTTTTTGACATTTTGATTATCTTTGTGTTTAGTATACTACTACATTGTAACAGGAATACTATACATTTTAGAAATACTGCATCACATACCGTAAAAATGTCTTATGTTTGCGAGATGTCGAGACCGTTATTTGAATAGGACCATCGACATTTGAAACGACCGTCCACCGCTAAAATGATAGACTCATATTTTATGTAGCATCAGTATCGTATTTTACAAGTGTACGTCTTAGGCAGCCGTGGCATGCTTTATGTCGGATCCGGCATTCAACAATAAAATAAACTATTTGAATCCTGAAAGGACCGTAGATGAAGATGACAATGATGCTGACTCTTATATATTTGTGATGAATACAGCTAATACATAGCAGCACCCAGAGACACCATTGACAGTATACCATCAGAAGAGTACTGTGTCTATTAATTTAAAAATGTTGTACATAGGCCGACTTAATGCCATGGGGCATTCTCTACCAGTCAACCAGCGATGAAAACATATGGTACGGTAGGGGCAAAAATAGAATTTTAGTAGAAATAAACATAGTTATTTTGTTGTTATCATTTACATAAACGATGGCATATGACAAAAACTCAGTGCTACATGTAAATACATAAAATATTCTATTGTCTATTCTTAAAATATATTCTCAAAGTCGATTTAATAGATGTAATAAGGTTAAGTCAATACATTATTGGCACTCACAGCTAGCTAGCTACCTACATCTTATATACATATGTTACTAAAGTATATATTAAAAAGCTTTTCGTTATATATATTTTATGAGAATAGCAACTCCACTCTAGTGGATTAGGTTTACCGCGGATTGGAGTAAATGGAAATGTTTTTATCAATTTAATATCAAATATCATTCATTATATTCTTGTTATTGGAAATGATTTGAAGAATTGTGTATTTATTTTAACATAGAAATGTTGTTTGTTTAAACGTAGGCATGAAACTTATTGTTGTAGACAATCTGAAAAATTAATTTGCCTGATAAAGTCCATATTATGTCGTGAATAAAATACACACATCAAAAGTGTCTAGGGATCAAGCATTTTTATGCGGATTTCTTGAGATTGAGATGTGGCTTTGGCCCTGGCCTGCTCAGTCGCCAGACTTGAACCCGATTGAGCATGCATGGGATATGCTACAGAGAAGAGCTCTGCCGAATATGGAGGGTATCCAGTCGCAAGAAGACCTTTTTTTGTTGTTGCAACGAACATGGGCGGCCATTCCACAGCGTGTTTGGATGAACTCATTTTGAGTATGCCAAACCGATGTTCTTGTGTTGTTAGTGTTCGCGGTAGAAACACGGATTATTAATTGTTTAAGTTACCTAATAAAATTTTAAAGAAAACTGTTATTTTAGTCTTTTTTTCGAACTTTAATGTTAGTGGTTGAAATGTCAAAAATCCCTTTATTAGGAAAATGGCAAATTTCTTTATTAATGCAAAGGTGACTTGGTTTATCGTTACTGTGACAAACGAAAACACTTTGTTTGATGAATCCTTAAAGAAAATTTTAATTAATATCAATCAGGAGAAAAGTTATTGCAAAAATATATGTTGATCCCTAGACACATATGTTGATCCCTAGACACTTTTGATGTGTGTAACTTAATACATATTTAACTTATTTGATGTTATATAAAACTAGCTGAGCCCCGCGTGTTCCACGCGGTTATTGTTGTAAACGCGAGTAACACCGCGGGGCGAAGCTAGTCTAAATTACTCTTAAAAAAAGTAGCCTAAGTTAGTCTTTACATCATAATCTATCTGCCAGTGAAAGTCCCGTCAAAATGGGTCCAGCCATTCCAGAGATTAGTTGGAATAAACAGACAGACTGACAAAAATGATATTTTGGTATATGTACCGTGTATAGGTACATACATTTAGTAAAACGCGGTTATTTTAATATTATAAACAGACACCCCTATTTTATTTATTTGTATGTATATATAGATATAATGTGTTTGGTACTTAATGAGGGTAGAAGTCAAAATTTATCTTTCTCTGCACGTCATTATTTGAGAGTCAGTGTAGTCGGTAATTCGCCGGTACAGCGAGTCGAGTTTTACGCCTGAAACTCACGTCTCGGATTAAGGGTCTCAGCCGAGCCCTTCGCATCTCTTGTAATATTTGAGTATTCGTGTCGTGATAATCGCGTGTCCTGTTTTCGCTTCGTGTGTCGTTTGTTTTGTATTGTTCTCTTAGTGCTAATTAGCAAGCAGTGAATATGGTTTAAAATATTTATTAATTTAATTTACTTTAAAACTTCATTCACATGTATATCATCATACATTGTACATCAGCGGGCTTAATGCCCAAGGAATTTTCTACCGGCCAACTTTAGGATGATGTAAAAAATTTGTAAGGTAGGTGCACTGTGGTGGAAGTCAGAGGTTATGATTTTCTTCTTCTTGGAGACGTATCCAAGATTCAGTTTATATAATAGGTCTTTACCTATGAAATTGCCGTTTTGTATGCAATAAGTGAAAGTACTTATTTTTTCAAACTTTTTTATTTCTGTTATTCGAAGTAATCACCCATGCAATCAACGCATCTTTGCCAACGCATTGGCAGTTTATTGATGCCATTCTTGTAAAAATCAGCTGGACGGGAGGCAACAAACTCTTCAAAGGCATTTTGTACTGCCTCTCGGTAATTGAATTTTTTACCCACTAAAAAGTTGTCTAAATTTTGGAAAAAGTAATAGTCGGTAGGTGCAAGGTCTGGTGAGTATGGCGGATGAGGGAGAGCTTCCAACCCCAGCTCTTGCAGCTGCTTCACGCGCGACCCCATACTGCGCAACAGACAGTCTCCAAGCTGCAAGAGCTGGGGCTGGAAGCTCTCCCTCATTCGCCATACAGTTTGAAAAAATAAGTACTTTCACTTTTTGCATACAAAACGGCAATTTCATAGGTAAAGACCTATTATTTATACAAGATCTGTTCGTTTAAGGATATTCTTCTTCTTTTAATTCAATGGCTCCATCGGATATCAATGATTTTGCCAACGTCAAGGTAAAGATATTAAATTTTATGCAAATATATTAAATTGAAGTGTATGTTTGTAATTTCAAATTAACAGCTTTTTATTAAATGCATATGAAAGTAGGTATGTACACATGGTAACTGGTATTATGTAGCGATCCCTTTAAGGGGTGATAGAAGAGATCATTAACTATCAAATTGTCCTCGGGTAAATAAGTCAAAAATGTACCGTTTTGGAAATAAAATAAAAAAAACTCATTTTTTAAAAAAAGTGGATCACGCTACTTCAAAGTGCTCTTAAAACAAACACTTGTGTATTTAATGGTTGCTGTTGTTGTTTTTAGTTGGCTAACACCCCAATACGTAATAATAACACAAAAAAGAACAGACACGTACCTTACAACTTTATCGGCGTAATAGCTTAAAAACAAGTATGTTTTATTAGCTATCCAACGAGGTATAAAAAAAAATATACGTTGACAAATGGCTGAGTAAATGAACTTAATCAGAAGTAAGTGTAAATCGTAATTTTTTAAATGTAGATATTTTGCAGTCTAAACTTAAATTTACAGTCCATTTTCAAAGTGTGAGCCCCTATTTCAGTTTTTACAACACCACTAGACAAAGAGTTTTTGATTTTACTTGCGGCTTTAACTATGCGGATCCTTAAACCTACAATATTTGGTACAGGCGAGACATCATAGACGAGGCTCACATACACGTAATAATCCATCAGGGTAAAATCGGAACAACTTGCTGGTCATGGGGTAGGTCCTCCCCTACCAATCCAACTATCAGGTAAATTTTGATTTTTAGTAACCTGTATATAATAAGGTACTTACATCAAATCACATTGTTTTAAATTTTAGTCTGCCTGTCTGTTTGTTGTTTCGACTAATCTCTGCAAGGGCTTTACCGATTTTGACGGGACTTTCACTGGCAGATAGCTGATGATATAAGGAGTAATTTAGGCTATTTTAATAGACTAGCTTCGTCCCGCGATTTTACCTGTAATTATTGTTGTAAGGTACAACAACAGTCGCGTGTAACGATTAATTTTACTTTTTACGCAGATTGAACACAATACACAATTTTTGAATGAATTAAATTAGAAGGTAGATATTGTTTGCTTTTAATTTTTACGCCCTCCTTATAATGTTACTTCGAGTAAATTTTATCAACTTGTTACATTTTTCACTCCCATCTTAAATCCTTTCGTTCGTTAGTCGATAAATATAAGTTTGTATGACTTTTAGGATTAACAGTTAACGGTACGCCCTGAGTATACATCGAAATTTTATATCCACTCAACCAGATAGCTTATTACAAATGAGCTCGAAAGTTCATATTTGTTTAAAATTTATCTAGAAAGTATTTCAGACAGCGTATAATATACGGAGTAAGTCTCCATACTCTTTCCGAAGTTTGTGAAGTCGTCAATTCGTACAACACTGTGGTGCCTGTTTGACTATAAATAACAAAGTTTATGCACTAACGTAAGATACTTACAATCATAGAACAACACAGGCCACAAGCACAAGAGTGGAGGGGAGTACCCATAGTGTATTTTTACCCGACTGCGAAAGAAAGAGGGTTATGTTTTACGAGTGTATACGTATGTATATTTCATTGGCACGCCCTAGAGCCTAAACGGCTTGTCGTATTTTTATCTGAGTGGTGTCAGTAGATTCGTCTTAGTCGTGAGAGTGACACTGGGTACATCAAAATTAAAAAAATTGAAAAACACTGAATTTAATAAAGATGGCAGATATTGACGCAGTCGGGGTTTTTTCTTTTTAATAATTTTACTGGTTCCTATACAAAACAGTCTGTCATTTCTTACGGGGGTAATCTTCACACATGCACATTTTAGACTTACATATAAAAACAATCGCCTGTCACTACGAACTCACACATACCCATTTAAGCAAAACATTCAAAACTTCACACACACATAAATACAATTTGTGTCAAAACAATGTAATGCGTAAGCCTATTTGGGCTTATACCTTGACAGAGGGAACGCCTACGTATGGCTATTCCCTGCCCTTATAGAGCAATCTATAACTTACAACGGACTTCTTTATTACGTTATATAATCATGTTGTATACAACTTGCATGCGACTTACCTGATTCCACAGCCGAGCTAACACAAGTAAAACAAAAACAAAAACCGACTTCAAGGTTCGACTCGATTTCTCTTGGATGCCATCATCAGATCTTAATGTCCTTGTGATGGTATCACCGTTGGGATATCTTATTTCCATTTAAAAAATAATCATTAAAATCGGTTCATAAACGACGAAGTTATCCGCGAATACACATAAAAAAACATATATACAGTGGAGTTCAGAACCTCCTCCTTTTTGAAGTCGGTTAAAAAGCCACAAGTAAACACAAAACCAAATACTTCATCGCGTATTGGATCGCTACAATCGTATTTACACCTCTCCTCTATCTGCCTATATAGGTACTGCAAAGCCTCTAATTACAAGCTGCTACATGATAAAATACGTATTAACATGTTTGTAATTATTTCAAACGTAGTTGGCTTTCAAAGAAAATATTAGAATAAATGTTAAGATGATTACAGTCTTTGTATGATCCTTTGTATGTGTATTAAAAAAACAGTATGCCGCGGTACGTTTTCGTAACTATATTTACAAAAACTATACGCTTATTCACAGAGGCAGACAGATTACAAAGAAAGTGAAAATGGTAAAAGTATTTTAAAAAGATAGCTACACTTTATTTCGAATATTATTTCGTAAGAAATTGAATACATCTAAATTAATATTTAGTTGTTCATTAGTGCTTAAATCTAAGTATATACATTTAACGTTTACATAAAAAAACTCTATTCTCACATCTACCCTCTGAAAGTCAGACATATATTTCTTTTATCCTTGATATCCGACTTCCTACTAATATTATAAACGTGAAAGTTTGTAAGTATGGATGGATGGATGGATGTTTGTTACTCTTTCACGCAAAAACTACTTAACGGATTTGGATGAAACTTTATAGGTCGTAATATAGCTTATACATCAGAATAACACATAGGCTACTATTTGCCGCGATAACCGAGATACATGCGGGCAGAGCCGCGGGCAACAACTAGTCTGAAATAATGGGTAATTACTAATTATAATTCCTTTTTAAGTGAAACAAATTCGTAAGTCCCTTAATGTTCCAGCTATCCAGGTTTCATTGCATTTTAATCAAATATGTTCTTCCCTGGTATCGTTTTATTTGTATCACACATTTTATCATCACGATCATGTTTTATCAAATAGAATTAGTAGGGCATGTTTTCATTCAATCCCCAGTTACAGTATTTCGTTTTCAACTGTGATTTTTTCTATATTCTTTCTGCCTCGCACAACAAAACTGTGGAATGAACTGTCGCCTGCGTTATTCCCGGACCAATACGACCTTAAAACTTTCAAGAAAAGAGCACACTTCTTTTTAGAAGGCCGGCAACGCACTTGTGACGCCTTTTGTGTTGCGGGTGTCTTTGGGCGGCGGTAATCGCTCACCATTAGGCGATCCGTCTGCTCGTTTGCTCCCAATCCCATATAAAAAGAGCTCTTAAATACTTTATGTCAAGAGCTCTTTAAGACAACAAATATGAAAATTCCAAAATCTTTGGTTTAGCACCTCATAAAATATGAATCAGCGTACATGGATTTTTATATTTCTATTACAAATTAGATTATACTCATATATACGTCGGTTCAGATTCCAACGTCACTCTATATAAATAAAAATGAATCACTAAAATGTATGTTACGCGCGTAACAGCGCATAACTTCCGATCGAGTGCACCAAATTGGATAATTATTTTTTTATGTCTTCGTTATTTTTAGGATAAAGTTTAAGATATAAGATAAAGAAGCGGGCATAATTACTAAAACAACTTTAGAAATTTAGAAAATATTTACGAAAGAAAAATATGGCGGTACGAAGTTCGCCGGGTCAGCTAGTACTCTATATATAATACTGGATTTACGACAAATGCCGTCTCTGTGTGCAGTCTATAGCCTGGCCAGACGTATGGGATCTTTGAATTATTCAGTACTCTATGTTATTTTCATGAGCACTTGAACCAAGGCTATAGGAATTAGAAAAAATACGCTGGAAATTGTGATTATAGGTTACGTCATTGACATTATATACTTTGGAATTGCTTCGTAGCAATAGTTTCAATCTGATATTCCTCCTTTCATCGTATATATGTAAAAATGTACCGAGTGCTTTGGTACCGATTTTTCAAGCTTTTTAAGTCAAAATAAATTATGACCTCATTATTGATGTATTTATTATATTTTCTTATACGATTTTTCAAAATTTTCCACTAAATATAAACAAACAATTGCCTATATCCAACTGCGTTCAATAGATCTTCAGCGAACTATTCCTATTATTATTTGTACTACGCTTGAACATTGAACTATGTTAGTAACAAACTAACACTAATGATTTACAAATGTAGGTATTCAAACAAATACTTTCAGTATTGTGGACATTATTAGAGCTCAAATAATGTATTGTTTAGATTACAATGAGTTTCCTATCATTGTACATATAAGTGTATTTACTTTGATCTTCAGTAACAATGATTGTGCTTGTAAAAACTATCCAATGGAATTTTTCCGTGACATATTTTCGTATTTTATGTCTGTTACAGAAAAAAACACTACGAAAATTTGTGAAAACGATATTTATTCTTAACGTCAATTTAGATGGTAACTTTCCTATCTACTATCCTACTAATATTATAAACGCGAAAGTTTATACGTATGGATGGATGGATGTTTGTTACTCTTTCACGCAAAAACTACTAAACGGATTTGGATGAAACTTTACAGTAATATAGCTTATAGCATCAGAATAACACGTAGGCTACTATTTGCCGCGATAACTGACATATACGCGAGCGGAGCCGCGGGCAATAACTAGTATTCTATAATAGTTAAACATGGCGTTACCCGCGGGTAACACCGCGGAGCAAAGCCAGTCTAAAAAAAGTAGCCTAAGTTACTCCTTATATCATAAGTGAAAGTCCTGTCAAAATCAGTCCGGCCGTTCCAGAAATTAGCCGGAATAAGCCGACAGACAGACAAAACATATAAAAAATGTTTTTTACCATATGTATCGTATATTCTTTTATTTGCACCAAGTAAAAAGCTGTTAATTTAAATTAACAAACAAACACTTCAATTTTATTTCTTTGTATAGAATATTTTGAAGTAAATAATTAAAACTTTAAAAATACTTACATATACCTGCTTATATGCAAACGATACAGGAATAAAATATATTTCGTGGCTATGTTTTAGCCTATGGAAACCCTAATGAAATAACAATGTTGCCATATGAAATAAATTACAGAGTGAATGAAATAAAAGGATTACTGTGACATACAGAGCAGGCTCTAGTGAATCTTTTAAAGGGGATAACCCCAATCCATTTATATGAATAAACGAATACCCACTGTCATAAAATTTGAGTATTCCGATTTAGACAGCTTCTGAGCAAGAAACGAATTGTCTGTTTTTAATATTGAATAGTCTGTCATTTTTATAGGATACATTTTGAAAAAAAAAAATCAGACTACTAACGAGTGGACAGAAAAACAATAAAATTGTAACAAATTATGTTAATTTGAATGATTCGATAGGTTTTTGTTTTGGATCTCTACCCTTGTCTTTAGTGTAGCAAATCGGAAACTTTGAATGATTCTGATTTAATGAACTTCAACAATGGTGTAATAATGAACATTTCCAATAGCCTTTAATAGTTCACTGCTGGACATAGGTCTCTCGTAAGCAAGAAGGTTTTGGCGCTCTATACCACGTGAGCGAGACTGCCAACAATCCGTCTCCTTGCACTTATGACACTCGTGGGATATTGTGGTTGTGACATTCCATATTCCTAATCCATCACCTTTATTATTAATAGGGCAATACATAATTTTATACTTTTATAAAATTATATTGATGACCATGCAAAAGCGGTTTGCCGCTTTTCGCCCATGTGTGACTTAAGAATATTGATAGCGCAGTACAATTACTAAACGACGACAAACGACAATATGCAAGATAGGCCAAGGTCTGCCAAAGATTATATTAATTAAAATGCCTTAAGTAAGTGATGTTTTTGACTCATTAATTAGCAATTTATCCGAAATTCACGAGCTGCTTGCTCATAATTACTATCTTAGTCTTCAAATATCGTTGTAAAAGTGAGTTGCTTTTTTAGAAGTTGGTGTAGCAATGACAACTAAAATAAATGAACTTTGATCATAGATACGAGAAATAAAACTAATTTTCTAAATAACACAGTAGTTTCCAAAGCATTATTAATAGAAAAATCTCTTTTTCCTAGCCTTTATTTTTCGCAAGATTTGGGGTCGGCTACTAGTTCCACCGGTTTTACCTGAACATAAGTTTTTACAAGGAGCGACTGGCATCGAACCTCCGCAACCTTGAGGACGAACTGAATTCGAAGTTTGAACTAGTTGTCAGTATATTTCAGGGCCCTGACTTCCCAATAACGATTGCCATAGATGTTCATGACAACCGGGACCGACGGTTTAACGTGCTCTCAGAGGCATAGAGAAACAATACAGTAAATTCTAAAGCAAGGAAAATAACAACATCTGTTATAGCAGTATAAGCCAAAAAATGATGGATCGTGTTTGTTTAGGCTTTCTGTTAACTTATTCGTTGGGGCCACCCAAGGCCTCCACAAAAGGACATAGGAATTGGTCAAGGACAAAGTTGTATAGTAATTAAATTACATACATCGTAATACTGTTTCAAAACGTTGAAAATAAGTTATTAACAGTCCTCTGCTTAATTCTTTTGAAATAGGTGTAAATGTATATAAATATGACAGACAAACCTTGACAAGTGAAATTAAAAAAAATCATATCTATATTCCAAAAATGTTCATAACATATCTGATGTATTAAAATCAGCGAAGCGATATATTTACACGTAACACATCCAGATAAATGAGGTGTTTACGAGGAAAAATCACAGATGGCATCACGGTCTATGGGCACCGGTAAACTCAGATCCTCTTTATTCCCTTCGAAACGAGCAGCTTACGCATCATTGCGTGTTGATCGACCATATTAATATTACAGCGAAAGCCTCGTAACCTTCAAGCCGGGGGAAAATCATCTGTTACTGTCAGTGTCACATGACACTGACAGTTTGCCTTTTTTTTATTTTTGGACAGATAAATTATATAACAAAGTCACACGAACTGTAACGACACATTTATGACAAATGGTGGGATTTCTTAAAGACCGAAGGCATACTTAGAAAAAAACAATTGTATGACTTGCTTAATAGTACCTAAAACGGAACGGTAACAAAAGCATCTGTGAAAAGACACATCAGGTGTATCTCTTACTCTTTATTTTACTTATATCTTTAGTATGCGCTCTCCTCAACATTACATTACTAAAATTCCAAAAAGACGAAGGTCCATACTAGTACGGCATAATAATACCAACAGAAGCTACTGGGCTTTATATTTTTGAATGTTGTCCTACGACGCGTTTTAAATGTAAAGGTAACTAACTATAAAAGTTATTAGAAACCGCACGTATGGCGAAGCACATTTCGTTCCTAATGTGCCCTTAATTTTTCCATCTTTAATTCCCAAGGCAGCAGGTTGACAGAAATAGGCTGGAGCCATATTATTTGAATGAGACCAAATTAAAATTGGCAAAATGTGTATTTTACATACCTCGGCCTTCTCGTTTGGTGATACTGGGTTCAGTCTCTATTTATAGTACTTAGTAATTGCCATGTACGGAACACGACACTCTTTTACGAGAACCACGGATGATATCCATATTAAATACTAGTCCAAAACCATTTACTTATTTAAAAGTGATAGTTTATTCTTTTAAAATTAAGCATAACTTTGCATTTTACTACGAGTATCATCAAAACACCCTACTTTCATATTTTGTTAAGATGTAGTTATCCCACCAAAAAACATTCTGTAAAAAACTAGCCAAGTCTCCATGGAGCTGCTTGTTTATCTCTAAAAAGTAATGAAATCTAGACAAAGTCGTGCCAAGTCTGAGGTTCCTTACTGCGATTTCTTTATTATTATTGTTAATATTGTGTGACTTGGCTATCATTTTATATTTTTTATATCTGATACAAAACAAACTTATGTAATACATACAACCTTTATAATATTTATATATAAATCTTCTGTGCGTGTGTATGTGACTAAACTCCTTCTAAACGGCTGAACCGATTTTAATGTTTTTTTGTGTCTATTGCTGAAGATTCGAGAATGGTTTAGATTCACAATTCGGTAAAAGAAAAAAAAATCTATTTTTGTGGCTAATTTATTCGACTCGCGGCGTTACCTGCGGGTGAAGTTATACCGCGGGGCTCATCCAGTAATATTTATAGCTTCGTATCTACTTGAAATTGACAAGTTACTTTACATATTATGTTTAGTCATTTAAGTCGATTACAATGTTTTGACATAACGGATGTAGACACAAATTTTAATGAAACTTTGACACTTCTTTTGAAAGGTGACTCTACATACCTTAATCACCAATATATTAGATTTAAAAAGTTATTATGTACAATGTTATGTTAAAAGTTTCGATAAACACAATAGCTCTTCCAATTACATTATTTTGCATAGATTAATGTCATTGAATATGAAATGAAAAGGATTTTTCGTAGTTTTATTTAACTAAAATTAAATTAGTAATTGAACTAATCTATACTTATTACTTATATACTATACTACCTTTTGCACACAGCTTCGCTCACGCAGACTTTCATCCCCTGATTTACCCCCTTAGGGGTGGAGTTTAGTAAAATCCGTTCTTAGCGGAAGTCTACACCCTATAAGGAACCTATCTGCCAAATTTCAAGTTTGTAGGTGTTATAGTTTCTGAGATTTCGTGATTGCATAGCATTTTTGATCAACTTATACAATTATATATATTTTTTAAGCAGTATGTTCGTGCGTGACAGTGACACAGATTCGTTGATTCGTCGAATCTGTGTCACTGGCATGCACTTCGTGCGTGATAGTGACACAGAGTCGTTTCTGTGACAGAAAGATTAGTTGATTCGTCGTTCGGAGCAGCTCGTCTCGATCTGTGCGAGCTTCGGGTGTCAGGTTTTTTGTTACGTTACGGAATTTCTGCACAAAGGCCCCAAAGCCCGCGATAAAAGCTATGCAATAGCTTAAAAGGTAAAGTTTGTGAGTTTGTGACGTTGTAGGGGGTAATCTCTGGATCTACTGAATCGATTTTAAAAATTATTTTACCAATAGAAGGCTACGTTATTTGTGAGTGACATAGAATATATAATAACCCGAAAAGTGGAAAGACTTTTTTGTGGTAGCCTGATTTGCAAAGTAAGTCGGAGAAAAAAATGTTTACCGCCCAACGAAGTGGGCACGGGTCAGCTAGTTAAAAAATAAAGAAAATATAAACTTTGTTCTGAACAGATCAGATCAGTCGGTGTAAATGTTTATTTAAATACGTTGAATACTTTTTGCGTGAAATAGAAATAAACTTACATACAAATTTACGAATTTTCGTATTTATGATATTAGTATCAAGTAGCATTTAGTACGTGTGTCTATATTTAAGAGCACCTTCATACTGCCTCTATGGCGCAGTGGTAGCGTATGCGACTGCTGTGTTTGTGGTCTCGGGTTCGATTCCCGGGTCGGACCAAATGTTTGTATGATTTGCAAATATTTGTTTCGGGGTTTGAGTGTTTTCTATGTATATATAATATGTATGGATTTATAATAAAAAAGTATATATGTATTTATATCAGTTGTCTAGTATCCATAACATAAGTTCTGCTTAGCTTGGGACTAGATGGCGTTGTGTGTTAGATGTCCGAAATATTTATTTATATTTATACTAGCTTTTGCACGCAGCTTCGCTCACGTAGACTTTTATCCCCTGATTTAGGGGTGGAGTTTAGTAAAATCCGTTCTTAGCGGATGTCTACACCCTGTAAGGAACCTACCTGCCAAATTTCAAGTTTGTAGGTGTTATAGTTTCTGAGATTTCGTGATTAATAAGTGAGTGGTATTTTGCTTTTTGACCGACTTCCAAAAAGGAGGAGGTTCTATGTTCCACTGTATATATATTTTTGTTTTTTTTTTTATATATGTATGTTCACCGATTACTCCGTCAATTGTGGACCGATTTTGATTTTTTTTTTGTATTCAAAAGGGTATGGTCCCGTGGTGGTCACATTGCCAGCATATCAGAATCTGATTATGGGATCCCAGGGAAATCGAGAGGAACCCTCATTTTTTATAGGCACATACTATGTTTTTCGTATGTTTTCTGAAGTTACACCGATATTTGCGTCTGATAGTCATCACTTTATGATGATGAGCTGATGATGTAAGGCACAACTCCTTAACGGTTAGGAGTTGAAGGATAAATCTTTAAATATCATATGTAAATGTCGGAGACACAAGAATAAAACGAGAACATGAATGACAGATACAGCCAATCTGGACCAAAGCCAAACACTAATCACTACTAAAGGGATACGAATCAACCTAACACCATCAGCAACTCCCACGAGGGGGTTGGGGCAACGCTCACTCCACCGCTGTGCCCTGTGGAATTCGCCACCTAGGCTAGTAATTCCCCCACTGATAAATATAGCCTCGTACACACGATATAAAACACACGATATAAAACACAGCGATACAATAAATCATAAATCAAATAATAGAAAACTACTACCACTCAGGAGTGACTCATGTCACAATCAAGAGATATGGTCGTCACGAGATCTGAAGAGAAACTGTGTCCTGTTTCCGATCGCCCCGCTTTATATAGACTGTTCCGTAGTGTTCGATAGAGGCAAATGTTTGTATCACTTTTATTATTCGGATACCCTCATTCCGACACGGCCGTCCTGACGTATTACACGTCCTCGTGTGATGTTGAAGGCAGTGCATCAACGTTATCCGCAGAAAAGGAAGAGATATTTTTGTATTGTTCGGCCACTCCTGACCAAGGACATTGGGTACATTATTACATTTTATCTTCTGTGGAACAACTTCATTTAGGACATTCTCATAAAATAATAGGCTTTTCGTTATCAAATCTGAATGCTAATAGACTTCTCGCTACATACTAAATTAATAACACCAGTAAGTAGTATCGCAATAGTCACCTCACCTTACATTTTTGGATTATTAGCAATATCTAGATGGCCTCTTATTCTACCAATTTCACTTTTCAATGGCCACCTCGCCTTTCAGTGGCCAGCTCGTTTTCAGTGGCCACCTCGCCTTTCAATGGCCACCTCGCCTTTCAGTGGCCACCTCGCCTTTCAGTGGCCATCTCGCCTTTCAGTGGCCACCTCGCCTTTCAAAATGTTAACTAAACCTTAACAACCACCACGCTGTTAGGATATTTCATAGTCTCATTATTGAGACTATTCGCCACACAATTACAACGCAATTTCATTCCATTGCATCAGCATTAATTAACCCTTGATTATCATCATCAACATCAATAGGGACTTGATCTTCGGGTATTTTCCTCACAATTATCAATGCCAGACAAATCTACCTCCTCGGGTATATCACTTAAATGAAACTCTCGTATACGAACGCAAGCGCATTTGTAGATTCTGTTACCAGTTAAAGATTTCAAAGTATAACGATCGCCGTCGAGCAACTCTACAATTTTAAACGGTCCTTTATATTTAGGATTTAACTTTGTCTAATTTCTTTCTTAACTTTGAATCAAAACTAAGTTACTGAGATCAAACTTTACTAATTTACACTTTCCCTATCAAATGTCACATACGTGTACACACAGTATCTCTCTCACTCTGCCATATCTGACCTCACTGTCTATTCTGTCTCAATATGTCTTTTTTGGGCTGGCAACCCCGAGCTGTCAACAGCTGATTAGAATTTGTTCCGATAATTTTTATAAAAATAATTTATTAATTACTAAAATATAACATTGAATAACCAATTTCACGCTAAACATCCTAGTAATTATAAGAAAAATATAAATTTCATCGTTAATAAGTGTAATTGTAAGCTTACGGATAATTCTGAAGTGACAGTTGCGTTGCAACTGATATTGTGAAAAATTTATTTTAAGTGATCACTGTGCATTTATTGTTATCTCTTTCAAGGTATTTATCATCTTATCATTCTTATAAACATACTGTATTCACAGTTAAGTACAGTTTTACAGACATATTAACAGTAATTCAATCTTATACTGTTTAAAACTACCTCCCATTAGTTGATTGCAATTCTTCCTGTTTTAAAGTTATAACTTATTTTATTTTTAACTCAGACCTTTTTAAAATGATTCAAACTCGCAAAGCTTTGGCACGTCAGGAGGAGGCCAAACTCCAAATGACACTAAAAGAACTAAAAGCTACCAAGGAGAGGTGTGATCAACTGATGAAAGAGAGGAATGACAGTGAACAAACACTCCTAGATACTTTGCATGAAAACGATAATCTAAGACTTCAGCTATCTTCATTGCATTCACAAAATGTTGAGATTACCAATGCTCGGGACAGACTACAGCTCCTTGTTGACTCATTCGACACATGCAGGGATGAGTACGAGCAAGCTCTGAAACGCATCAGGGTTTTAGAACGCCAACTATATGAAGCACACAGCACCATAACATCATTTGAAGACTTCAAGGACAGGATAGTAGCTGCATCAAATCAGAGTCTGTACGAGGAGCTGGTCGCTCCCAATTCACCATTGGTGGTTAACAACCATTCAGCTCTCATTATAGATCTAACTAATGACAACGACTCCTTCAGAGTTAATCATTCTCAAAAAGTCATCAAATGTAGCAAGAATAAATTAAAAAAGTACCTTCGTGTTAAAAGATTTATTACAAAAACAAAAAAGCTTATTTATAAACATAAGTTCTTCATAGATAGTGTAGCATTAAATAAGCAGAGGCTGCATTTAATTGATCAGGTTAATATGTACTCCATAGAAGTAGATAACATGTCTTCACAATACTTTGATGACACACGAGCTCTTCAAACAGAAATTAAGAAACTTGAGGAGCAACTGAGAACTATTAGTGGTAAATATGAGATTTCTCAAAAACAAAGTAGGGAACAAGTCTTGGCAATAGGTAAGTTAGTTAATTCATGCAATTGTAGGAATGATTCATTGTTATTTTCGGATAACCACAATGAAACTATTAGTTCTTTAGACAGTTTACCTGTAACATGTGCTCCTAGAGCAGCAAATAACAAGAGTGTAGTTAATTTACAGAATAGCAATACAACTATTCAACATCAATTATACTGTACCAATAGTAATGTAATAATGTTTAGCGATGAAATTGGTAAAGGTTTAGGTATGTTAATGGCAAACTCAAATAAAGAATATGCATTTAGCAACTTCTGTATGCCAAACCTAGCATATAATAGGATTCTAGAAAATGCTATTAGTGCAACTTTTGACAAAAATACTAGTCTCATAATTTTTAGTGGCAATAGAGGTAGTGTAAATAAAAAAACATTTATAAAATACTTTGAACAATTATCGGAACTCAATGCAAATAAAATAGTACTATTTACACTGCCCATTAGCAAAGGGTTGTCTCAACATGAAAAAAATATTAGGATTAGTTTAAACATGACTATGTTTAATTTGACAAGCCAAATTAATGGTAGATTTTATCATAAATTTCATTTAATTGACATTAATAGGATTGTCTATGATAATGTTTTTTTGAACACAGATAGTTATTATCTGCCCCATTATTATAAAAGACAAATAGCTGTTTCGCTATCATATTATTTTAGTATAACAGCCAAGAACTTGGCTAACCTGACAGCTCCTATAGAGCACCCCTTAGTATGTAAGAACACTGTAGCCCCCTTAGTATGTAAGAACACTGTAGCCAAACATTTGGCTTCACATATTGCTCCTTCTGAGCTAATTAATAATGACTTTATTAATATTAATTCAGGCAATAGCCTGGCCACACATGGTGACATAAATTCTTTAAATTAATTACTAAGACAAAAGAGCCTATCTCTTGCATATCAAATCATTTACTCAATAATAGTATTGTTAGTAGAAATCTAAAATTAAATAAAAATTGTCTCAATAAAGTGAAAAAATTAATGACCATAAACATAGTACATCAAAATATTCAAGGTTTATCTAGGAAAGACTTAGAAGTAGAATTATTTTTTGATAAACATAATGTCGATGTGCTCTGCATCACAGAGCACTGGCTTCAGGCTCACCAGTTAATTCTTGATAAAGAACTTTATTCTGCTAGAAGTGTGTATGTAAGAAAGAAGTCAATCCATGGAGGGTCCTTAATATTTATTCGTAATAGTATTAAGTCTAAAGAACGGAAAGATATTGTAAATTTGTCTACTGAGCGCACTGTAGAGCTTTCTTGTGTAGAACTGGAACACCATATTGTAGTTAGTGTGTATCGGCCACCACAGAGTGACTTTAGCATTTTTGAGATAGTTATGGAAGAAGTATTGAAACGTTTATGTGTCAGTAGTAAGATTTTGGTAGTTTGTGGAGATTTTAATATTAATTTATTAGAAAAGTGTCCTATCAGTATACGATTAGTAAGCCTATTTGAATCATTTGACTTGAATCACTTATTTTCTGAGCCCACAAGAATTACTTCTCACTCGGCAACTTGCTTAGATAACATCTTTTGCAATGGGGAATATTTAAATAGGTCAATTTTAAGTGATTTAACATCTGATCACTGTGGGCAATTTGTTACATTGCCTTGTATGAGAGAAAATAAAGTAAACAAAACCATATGCAGGCCCATTACTAGTAACCGATTATTAAATTTTAGTAATAACATTAAGGATAAGGTTTCCAATTTAGATTGGACTCAAAGGGATCCGGATAAGCTTTACGGCTACCTATTCAACATGATAGAAATCGAATTTACCAGTATATTTAAGACAAAAACAATAATGCAACGGCCCAAAATGACGTTCTGTGATTGGGCGACAACAGGAATATACAAAAGTAGAGAAAAGCTGTATGATTTGTATGCTGTGAAAAAGGGTAATTTTGACCCAAAATTTCATGAATATGTAAAAAATTACTCAAAGATTTTTAGGAGAGCCTGTGGTGTGGCGAAGTCTTTGTATATAAGTGATAAAATTAAGTCTTCAAATAATAAAATAACAGCTACATGGAACATTATTAATAATGAAACGGGACGTTGTAAACCTCGAGATAATGATTTAAAATTAAATATCAATAATAGGTTTATAACAAACAATTTAGACATAGCTGAATCTTTTAATACCTTTTTCACAAGTGTACCAGTTAGCACAACGAGTACCTTGAATTCTTGTGCGTCCGGGTCTGAACTGTTGTTAAGGGCCAATGTAAATGAATGTAAGAATCTATTTAAATTTGAATACATAAACCCCACAGATATTATAAAAACGTTTAAGTCTCTTAACTCTAAGAAAACAGGGGACTTATGGGGGATTTCAGTTAAATTAATAGAAACTATTATAATTGATATAGCACCATTTCTAGCAATAACATTCAATCGATGTGTTGATTCTGGGGTTTTTCCTAACCTGATGAAGTATAGTAAAGTAATACCTTTATTCAAGAAGGGTTGTACAACCGAACCAAGTAACTTTAGGCCAATCTCAATCTTACCGGCTATTAGTAAAATTTTTGAAAAAGTCATTTTGCAACAACTAGAAAGCCATTTTAATCTAAATAATTTATTTCACAAAGAACAATATGGCTTTACAAAGGGTCGTTCAACAATTGATGCGGGTGCAACTCTTTTGAGACATATATTTAGTGCATGGGAGAATTCGCAAGATGCGATAGGTGTATTTTGCGATCTTTCAAAAGCTTTTGACTGTGTAGAACATAACACGCTTTTTCTTAAACTTAGGCATTATGGTGTTAATGGTATTGCTTTGGAACTAATCGTTTCCTACTTGAAAGATAGAATTCAACATGTAGATGTCAATGGTGCGAGGTCATCTGGATTACCTGTTACTATGGGCGTTCCGCAGGGCTCCATACTGGGTCCTCTACTTTTTCTCATATATGTAAATGACTTACCATATTATTTAAAAGATCTCTGTGATATAGTTCTATTTGCTGATGATACGTCACTTATTTTTAAAGTCGATCGTAAGAAAACAGTTTTTGACGATGTGAATAGGGCACTAAATGATGTATTGAATTGGTTTACAACGAATAATCTCCTACTGAATTCAAATAAAACAAAGTGTGTGAGATTTACTATGCCAAATGTAAAACAACTAGGCACTAATCTAACTATAAATAATGAAATCATAAGTATTGTAGACTCAACAGTATTCTTAGGAATTACATTAGATAGTAAACTTCAATGGGGAGCCCAGATAGATAGCCTTGCGGGTAGACTTAGTTCGGCAGCTTATGCAGTATGGAAGGTACGTCAGCTCACTGATACGGACACAGCTAGGTTAGTTTATTTTAGCTACTTTCATAGCGTCATGTCCTATGGTATACTACTTTGGGGCAAAGCGGCTGATATTGAAACGATTTTTATTCTACAAAAACGAGCCATCCGCTCAATGTACAATTTAGGTGCTAGAGTCTCTCTTCGAGAGTTGTTTAAAGATATAGGTATTTTAACTGTTGCATCACAGTATATATTTGCTAATATTATGTTTGTTAGACACAACATTAATGACTACAAGAAAAACAGTGATGTACACAATATTAATACTAGAAACAAATCTAAACTCATTGGTACCTATCATCGATTACATAAGGTACACAACTCGTTCGAAGGTCTTGGTGTACGTTTTTATAATAAAATTCCTATACGTGTAATCGACCTTCCTGTAAATAAATTCAAGCTAACTGTAAAAAATCACCTTATTAGGAAAGCCTACTATACGATCAACGATTATCTAAACGACAAACAGTCATGGGCTTAAGGTGTCATTAGAATTTAAATAGATACACACAAACTTCTTTGTCTTTTAATAAAGCTAAATATTAACAAACCATTGTTAGTTGAAAGTAATGCGTGGCGATTATCATGGTAATTTAATTAGTAGTGATTTTTATCAGTATCTAGACTATGGTTTGTCATGCTCACTAAAATGTCATTGCTTGCGGTGTCGTCGTGGGGCGGGTCGTTTCCTTCCCTCTGATATGGCGAAGGAGATGATGGCTGGTCCATGCGTCATACTCGTGAACGGGTGCTGCTTGGGGTGACTGGTCGGCCTAGTCAGCGATTCTTTAGACAATACTATTATTCTGGTTCGTTCAACTGCAACCCTAGCCTCTTAATCCAGTCACGAATTATTTTCAACAGTAGATTTTGCAACTGAATGTAAGTGGATGTGCACCTTGTTTCTATTTTGTTCTATGTTTAATAGACTCAAACCTTCAACGTTATCACTGAGTGTTTTTTGTTTGTTTGCGCGTTAGATTTTGGAGCTTTTTAATAAAAGGAATTTCAGGTGGCAACAGCTTGCATACTGTTTACCTTACATGTAATACTAACACTATTGTACCTGAAAATCAGATTTTGAAAAAGAGTAGCCATGAGTTTCTTTGCCAGTATTCTTCTCATGAGCTCTACGCATTTTGGAAACTGGAAGTTATGGATCGACACAGGCAGGCAGTAGATTTTGGTGTTTTCGCCTAACTTACCTCGACAATACAGCACATGCTGTGGCCTCTGTTTGTGTCGATCTATGATTTTTAACTATAGCTTCAATTTGACGTTCATAAGTGTCACTTGGTGTTTTAGATGAATAAATGATTTTGATTTGATTTGATTTGAATAAAACAGTACACTACTGAACAGCAAAAGAAAACAGTAACATCGTTATTAAAATCAAAACAACATAAAATAAGAATTTTAGTAATTGACTACTGCTGCAAATTCTCAAAGCAATCCAAATAAATAGTATCGTAGGTGTGACCACCTGTGACCACCACAAATGTAACAGTTAGTCATCCCTTGTGACTACCACACGTATATCTGCCAACTACATAGACATGCCAGCCACAATCACCCGTTGCTGGTGAGATAGCTGACACCAAATAGAAGGCCGACCAGCGGATATAGTGTTAACCATATCTGTGGGTATATATACCCTCTACGAAATTCATAGAATGATTTTTCTTTACTGAAATCACTAACATTCGATCACAAAATAAAAAAACGGTAATTATAATTCAAGTCACAACTATCACAAAGTGGTAAAAATAATAATCTAAAAACTGTTAACAACCACAATTAAAGATGAACCCGCTGCAAATAAAAAATCACATCAAAATAAGAAATGAGTTTAAAAATCGAAAATAAACAGCATGTGCAGAACGGGTAATTCAATCCACCTCCATCACAGATATTCTGCTATGATATAATACTACACTATACTTCCGAAATCGTCTACCTTTGTACCGATGTCACCAATAGAAACGATCTAATTATTTTAAGAACAAGATTATTTTTGAAAACTGCAACTGAAAACCTTAATGCAAACAGATTCTCATTTTTCTCTTTAAATAATTATGTCGTTTGAAATACAGTAATCGTGTACTACATGAAACAATAACCGCAATGAATAAATCTGGATTAAAACTGTTCATAGAATTTCGATGTTACAATAAGTGCGGGCATTACCTACCCTCAATAATGTTACTGCACAATATTGTCGTTGCCTAGAAATTCATCTGACAGAACTTGTCTTAATGAAGAGCGTTCAGCACAAAATAAAAATAGTATGACTCACCAGATTGGAGTTGTCCGTACATACCGGTTACTTCCCAGTTATCGATGCGTTACTTTTACTACCGCACGCTGCCGCTGTTGTAGGCCGCACGTCTCACAAACCGTTCGTACGCGAATGGCTATACCGACACTGACACTATGTGCCCGTTCTCGCTTACAAAAATTTAACAAATGGCACCTCATACGATTTTCGAGCGGAGGGTAGTTCGATCGCTCGCCGCGACCGACGATCCGTTACACTCTCAAACATTCTGGGCAAATGAGATTCAACTCCCACTTCTGATGTCGGAGACACAAGAATAAAACGAGAACATGAATGACAGCCAATCTGGACCAAAGCCAAACACTAATCACTACTAAAGGGATACGAATCAACCTAACACCATCAGCAACTCCCACGAGGGGGTTGGGGCAACGCTCACTCCACCGCGGTGCCCTGTGGAATTCGCCACCTAGGCTAGTAATTCACCCACTGGTAAATATAGCCTCGTACACACGATATAAAACACAGCGATACAATAAATCATAAATCAAATAATAGAAAACTACTACCACTCAGGAGTGACTCATGTCACAATCAAGAGATATGGTCGTCACGAGATCTGAAGAGAAACTGTGTCCTGTTTCCGATCGCCCCGCTTTATATAGACTGTTCCGTAGTGTTCGATAGAGGCAAATGTTTGTATCACTTTTATTATTCGGGTACCCTCATTCCGACATATATATGTAACCTATAGTCGTATTCTTTCAAATTATTTAGGTAAGCTGATGATGGAAGGTACAACTCCTCAACGGTTAGGAGTTGGAGGATAATTCTTTCAATTTTATACGTATCTAAAGACCTTCAGTCGTATACTTTCAAGTTATTTAGGTGAGCTGATGATAGAAGGTTAAACTCTTCAACAGTAAGGGATTAGAGGATGATTTTAATATTACACGTACCTTAATTTGTATTCTTGATGATGATATTTGATGAAATAGTTCAACTTACTACTTACCTACGATTGTTTGCACTAAAAACTGAAAAATAAAAACTTTTAATAAAAAAAAAATGACTTCCAAAAAACATCCAACGAAAACTCTCTGCCAAAAAAACACTTAAAAGCGTAAAATAAACTGGTTCTTCATAAATTGCCTATTCCCTGATTCTTTATTCATTTAAATAGTAGTATTATAATGTGTTCTAGGTACCTAAAATCTGTTTGAAGTCGTAGTAGTCGTTGTAGCAAAAAATTCATCTGTCGAATAACATTGGCACAATGAAGTGAAGCAAAAGTTAGCAAAATATTATTTGAAAACTTATAAAGATTCAGAATAAAACATTTTTACATTTCAAACAGACGCGGACGTGGACAATAATTTTAAAACCTCATCCTCCAATGCATACTTCGAAACTGTTTGTTTATGAAAAGTACTTCAGTTTGTTAGGTTCTTTTTGACAAGCTTTTGTTTTCCACTTGAGCCCATTTAATTAAATTATTGAAATGAATAATTTATCATCAAGTGACGCGTCTGTTTCAAAAATCTGTCACAAAAAAACGTGTGCGTCTCGAGACGCGCGACAGAAGTGATAACTTAAACTAATCTAAGTTGAACTATTTACGGCTAGCGCCTGTGCCTGCGTGAGAGAAAGGGAAGCCAGGCAGACTGTCGCCGTAACGCGTTACGTAACGAAGCGGTTTACCCTCCCATAAGAAGTTATCACTGCAAAAGCTGAAGATAAACACAGAATTAATGTTTCACATGAACATAATATTATGTTCATAACACAAAATAAAGTTTTTCAATAAACAGTTTGTTGAATGTACTGTTTTTCGTTCTATTTCTTTCTTTATATATGTAATATACTATTAACACTGTTTTTTTTCTACTTGTAAGGTGTTATCTATATATATAAAAGAGTAAGGTGACAGACTGACTGACTGACATACCCAGAGATCAACGCACAGCCCAAACCGCTGAAGCTAGAATCCCGAAATTTTGCATGTAGGTTCATTATATAACGTAAGTGAGCACTAAGAAAGGAAGTTTCGAAATTCCACCCCTAAGGGGGTAAATCAGGGGATGAAAGTCTGCGGGAGCGAAGCCGCGTGTAAAAGGTAGTAACTAGATAAAATGGAAAACTAACGTCGAACTCCAGGTGATTCGAATCAGAACTACCTTAACATTTATTAAAGTTGTCATGTCACGTTCATACCTACATCATGCCAAATAACATTATCAAATAAGAGAAGAAGGTTTTGAACCCTTTTCAAACCACACACAATAATTTAGTACAGAAGGTTGTTCCTTTCTTTTGGGTCATATATGGACTTTTATTTACAGTACTTGCACGTGTAAATGTATTATTTTGAGTTCATAACTCACTTATCTAATCTCATCGGCTTGTTATCTAAATACATCTTGCTTCTTTGATCCAGAAATGATTATTAATCCAATGACGATGTCTACAAATATAATACGACTCATTTCATTCATTGAAACTATTTTTCATATTACAACTTCATTCATTTGTTTCCAGAAATCAAATACCCCAAAGTAGGTATAAAATTCCATAAAAGCAAATAGACAAATTCTGACCATTACCTTGGTATTGGGAGGTCAATTTGATACCAAAGATTCAATAAACGAAATGTAGGAGGTCATCTTAACCACAATACCACCACACATGCCTACTTGTACTTAACCGAGAATACATGTTGGAACTATAAACGTCACCACAAGCTGCTTAGATACAAATTGATGATGTCTATAAAGGCCACTACTGCGTAATAAGGTTTATTTTATCCACGTGAGGCCTTGTGGATCGCAATTTGCTAAGATAATGTATTTTCACGCAGGTAAGGTGATATGTGCTATTAATGATCGGCGTTTTCTTTAAATGTTCTCAGTTTTTAGTGGGTTCTCTAAGTTTTAAGAGTCGAAAGATACACAGATTGTATCTTTGATTCCAATCAATAATTTACTAATGTTTTTTGAAGCTTCTTGGAAAGAAAGTTAACTAAAACCCAACAAGTTTAGTTTTCCAACAAGTATTTCTTACACATACTACGTCTGGCTCAAACAAAATTTGAAAAAAATATACTCGGTAATATTTAGTGAATATTTGACTATCTAATAATAATGCGGGATAACTTGGTGATTATATAAAACCTCAAAAATATAATTCTCTAGAAACAAATTTTCTTAGCTTTCTGTAGGTACAATGTTCCTTGCTCCGTATTATTCACTCAATCTCGTACTACATGAAAAAAAACTTATTGAATTGGTAACAGAAAAATGTGTTTTGAGCTGAAAAAATCACTTGGTACGGCTGTTATCGGTCTAGATTTAAACGTCTAAATAATCTGCATAAGCGTTGAATGATAGTCAATCCTGTGTAGAATTCCACCTATCTTGATTACTTGTAGATGATTTCTAATCAGATCCTTATTTAAATATACTATGTACATTATGAGTTGTTATGTCAAATGAATTGTGTGAATATATTAGTACTTTTAATAAATGGGTAGATAGAAATAAGTTATTTTACTAAGTTTTGGTTAATTTTAAACCTTGATCGGCCAAGAAAAAATATTGAAAAATCTTTTACATTTTACTTGTAAGTAAACTAAAGCAACTATTGCGCTTTTCATGAGTAAACATTTTAAAAAGAGTTTCTATCATGGCCAATGTGATTTGTTACCTCTGAAGAATAAATAAGAACTGAACAGTTGCATATCGGACTCTTGTTGTTATGGTTCCATGCAAACTTAATTTTAGTTTTTTTATATAACCTTTAGTTTTAACCCTAAGCTTTAGAAAGTATATTTTTCTCAAATTTCATTGCCGTTTTACCGTGAATGCGTAACAGACAGACAGTGTTACTTTCGATTTTTTAATATTAGTATCGAAGTATGAATCAATCGTCACCTTATGATACATTAATATTACTGCCTCGTTGTTCTCACGGTTGGTATCTGCGACTCCTGATCATGAGGTCTCGAGTTCGATTCCCGGGTCGGACTAAATGTTTGTATGATCTACAAATATGTGTTTCGGAGTTTGGGTGTTTTCTATGTATAATATGAATGTATTATAAAAAAAAGGTATTACATGAATTTGTATCAGTTGTCTAGTACCCATGACACAAGCTCTGCTTAGCTTGGGGACCAGATGGCGTTGTTTTTAGATGTCCGAAATATTTATTTTATTTAATTGAAAATATTATTACAAAATATTTATTCTCAAATTTTGATATCAATTATGATCACCAATTTGTAGAAAGTATTATATGTTACATAACGACACAAATTTTACTTATCTTAATATTGCAATGAGACATTTCTCATTCCCTTGCTTGTACCTTTTTATTACAAAACAATATCTCAACTACTTTCTGACAAAACGACAGATTGACAGCGAAACGGATGGCGCATGGCGGAGTGATCATTGCTGTAAATGTAGTAGAATGGTTTTTTTATCCAAGATACGGAACCTTAAAATAATCCTATCTGCGAGAACGTTCTATATCTATGATCTTACCTACTGGCAACTTTGAGCTTATATACGAAAGCCTTTCGTTTTATATTTATTTACTCAAAGACGGTCGTTTCCGTTTACGTCCTCTCAGACCTTTACTTTCAAGTTGGGTAAACAAAATACTCAAAAGAGCGACTGTACAACTATTGGAATTCGTCAACAGGTACAATCGACCTTAACCGTCCCAAAAAGTTAGGGATAAATTAGAATTTTAAATGTAGTTATTTCCGTACTTGCAACTAAAGTTTTACTAATAATAACATAGATTCTCTTTTTTTTACCACCGTAATGTTGTTTTAAAGAATGTCAGTTACTTGGGTCACGTGTTTCTAGTTTTGTGAGTGTTCTACTTGGGGTCATTTATTGAGCGCTATATGTTTCAAATTCGCAAGTGCACATTACAAGTCCGACGCTCTACACGCTATCCCTATTGCAGCTTAAATGTCGTTCATTCCATTGAAAATGTACAGCCTAATAAATATAGCTATAGAAATTTTTTTCAAGTGCACGGTGCATGGTGCCACAGGGCGCACACTACGATTGCCTAATCGCGGTCTACACAGTAGAACATGATACTCGCCCTACAAGTACCAGAGGGCTCGTAAATTTGCATCTAAATGAATAATACTCTGAATTTGAAGTAATTCTAAATATTCATAAAAAGTAGACCTCGTTTTGAGACAAAAAGCTTAAGGCAGTTTTATTTTCATGAAACCAATTAAAAGAGTGTAAATACAAATAGAACAAGAGGGTGCCGGTATTGTTGGTTTGACATCATCAAGTCGAGGGCGACTGATGAAAGCTGAAATTGTGTTGGCCGCCAATTTATTTTGTCGAAATAACGTGATGTACAAGCTAGCCTTGAGGGATACGGAGAAAATGAGGTTTCATTTCAAATAAACATTTCTATTTGCATCGTGATTTTTCGTACGAAATTTATTTCTATTTATATATTAATACTGCCATTAAATTACAGCGTTTGTTTTATTGACTTCAGTATTTCAATTGATTTTGGGGCATAAAATAAATGAAAATGATGAACGAAGGAAAATATAATACTATGCAATTTCGGAGTTGATTTCAGTAGCATTGGAAACTGTAGATAAACTTCATTTCAAACTGTGGAATGAAATGTCACCTGCTATATTTCCGGACCAATATAACCTTCAAACCTTGAAGAAAAAAGCGTACTCCTTATTAAAAGGCCAGCAACGCATTTGTGACGCCTCTGGTGTCGGGGCCATGGGCGGTCATAATCGCTGACCATCAGGCGATACGTTAGCTCGTTTGCCCCCTGCTTGCTTTCGCGACTAAACATATTATTCGACTGTAAATTGTGACCTAATCGCGATAATATCTATGAGGTACAATACCTTTTTGGTAGCCCGACGTTTCGATTGAATTGCACCGATCGTGGTCACGGGTAGACTGTCTACCACGATTGGTGCAATTCCCGATTTACAGTCAAACATAGTATTATCTACCAGACTAACATTCATTCGATGGCTGTCCACTCCAGAACATAGGATCTTTAAACTTATGCCATAGCTGTTAGTGCAAATGTATAAACACATTAAGTTAACAAATGTGTAAGTATTAATATTTTGTATTCTTAGGGCCGGTTTTTCAATCCGCAGTTAAACGGTCTAATAACTAACAAGGGAATAAATGTATCCAGCTCTTTAACAAGCGAATAAACTTTTTGTGTTTTTCAATCGGGAGTAAACAGTCAGATAGTTACTTGATGGTTCTTCACAGCTATGTTCACTGTAATCATGCGCAAGTGAGATGCAGCTATACAGATAGTCACACGTTAGATAAGGACCAGATACTTTTAGACAACATTCAAGTTAACTGTTCTTTTTCTATTTCTTTTTGTCTTTTTTATGATTGCCGGTTTGGGATATTTAATTAAATGAAATGAAAGCATTCGATTATAATTATTATTTGTCTATAATAGATGTAGTAAATAATAATTTAGTAATAAGTCGTTTATGATATTCCTGTAGTAGAGTCCATAATAATGATTGAAATCAAATTTTATAAAAATGAAATGCCGGGTTAAGGGTGGTGCATAGTAATTTTTTAAACGGGTGTTTCTACGTTTAATAAATATGTGTTTAAAAGTAAAAAGTATATTTGTATATAAGTCAGTTCTCTGTACCTATTGGTGACGAGCAGATTCCCTAACGGCAAGTCGCAGAACTAACGTATGACAGATAAAAATACGTATACACGTTAACATTCCACTTTTAGACTACTGTTTACCCTCACGAAGTGGTCCTAAAGTATTTTTTTTACTACTCCGTAGACGTCTATCAATGAAATCATTGTAGAAATAATTTAAATGGTGACGAGCAGATTCCCTAGCGGCAAGTCGCAGAACTAACGTATGACAGATAAAAATACTTATACACGTTCCACTTTTAAAATACGTATTTTTTACTTCTCCGTAGACGTCTATCAATAAAACAATAACAATGCACTCGCTCTGTACATTAAACTGCCAGGTAGAAGTGTCTGTCATACGTTAGTTCCGCAAACGGCCACTAGGGAAATCTTCTCGTTACCAATAGTACAAGCTCTGTTTTGTTTCGAACTAGATAGCAGTGTGTGAAATAAAAATTCTTCATCTTCTCTATAGTATCTATAACCTATATTTCTCTAATAACCCTTTTTACCTCAGAACAAAAAGTCAATCGAGTCAAAAACATCCATAATCTATCAAATATTCAATAACGACAACGTACTTAAACTTTACCACAAATAGGTACAAGAGAAATACACAACGTCAAATCACTATTCTACAGAATAAAACACTAACTGAGGTTTGAAAGCACAGATAAAGTTATCAGTCAGATTACAGCTTTATTCGTCTGATAACTGATGTCTGACTATTGAAAGACCCAAACTTACGCTAACTGAGGAATAAATGCTATTTGACTGTTTATCTGACTATTGAAAAACCGGCCCTTAGTGATCATTTTTTCACTGAGAAATAAAATGGAATGATAATCCCACCCTTCACATACAGAGTTTGGATTATGGATGTATAATATGTATGTATTTACACAAAAAAAGTATATATGTATTTGTATCAGTTGTCTAGTACCCATAACACAAGCTCTGCTTAGCTTGGGACTAGATGGCGCTGTGTGTTAAATGTTTGAAATATATATATATATGGATAAATACCGTCGCTTCGCCACTCGTTCAGAATTGTGCGTTTTTGGCAAAGCAGTCGGATACGTCACTCAGTCATGTGCTATCTCTAACATGTCAGGATTGGGCGTACTTCACTTGGAAAAGACGAGAATGAAAATGACAAATTTTGAAATGAAAGCTCTTTAAATAAACTGACCTTTTAAGCCACAAAGTAGATTACCTAGCATGATTCGATTGATAATGACTGTTATTATTTTATGGAAATTTATAATTCCAACAGTTTTACCTGTGATTACATAGCCCTATAATCTCGTAACAAGTAGAAAAGAAACGACACAACCGGTGAGATAGCACGGCCACTATTGGTTTTCAAAGAAAGCACATTAAAATGAAAGCATATAATAAGGTAATCTATATCTTATATATAAAATTCTCGTGTCACAATGTTAGTTACCATATTCCTCTGAAACGGCTGGATCGATGTTTATGAAACATCTATTTTTTTTTTATGGCAAAACAACATTTGTGGGTCAGCTAGTCTTAGATACTAATATTATAAACGCGAAAGTTTGTAAGTATGGATGGATGGATGTATGGATGGATGTTTGTTTGTTGAAAAACTACTGAATAGATTTGGATGAAACTTTACAGTAATATAGCTTATACATCAGAATAACATTAAGGCTACTATTTGCCGCGATAACCGACTAATATGCGGGCGGAGCCGCGGGCAACAACTAGTGTAAAAAAATTCAATACATTTTTGGCGAATAATTTCTAGAAATCCTATTTAAACGAATTTATACAAAGCAAATACAAATATAAAAATGATTGGATGTTTTATAAAACTAGTGAAAAATTTTGCGAAGTAAAGTCTAGTCTTAAAGCTTTCACACGAAGATGGAAATCGAATTTGTTTTAGACTTTGCTTTAGGATAAACAACATTATATCAGTGTTTTAAAAGTAAAATTTTCCGTCCAATATTATAGCATCAGTAATAGGCATACACTATAACATAGAACTATCATCATCAGCCTATTGTAGACCAATAAGGACATAGGCCTCTACAGCCTTGAACAGTCCACTGCTGCATAGGCCTCTTCTTAGCAAGGAGGTTTTGGCCTAAAACGACCTTTGGTATACCACACAGGCCTATAATGTTCCACTATAATTGAATTACTTTCACAAGTTAATTTTGTAAACTTTACGCTTGATAGATTTCCTTAGAGCAAATAAAATATAGAGGAAAATTTATAATCGAAAAAAATCAAAAGTGTATCGATTTTTTTGATGAGAAGTGATAAATAGGACATGGTAACATACAGTCGGTGGCCAAATTATTAGCGACAGTACTCGTATTTATGTAATTTATACTTTAATATGTGTTTGAATAAATGATGTCCTTTAAAGGGTTATTTTATCTGATATTGTTACTGGTATCATATTTATTATTTTTAACCGACAAAAATGTTACTGTTTCGTCTTGGCCAGGGAATCTACCAGACATGAATCTCAAAGAAAACATTGTTACCCGCGGTCATTGTCGTACCGCGAGTAACGCCTCGGGGCGAAGCTAGTCTAAAAAAATTATTCGTTAACGTTATTCCTTACATCATCAGCTACCTATCAGTGAAAGTCCCGTCAAAATCGGCCCAGCCGGTCCAGAGATTAGCCGGTACAAACAGACAGACAGACAAAAATGGTTAAAGATGTTATTTTGGTGTATGTTACCGTGTATACATACATATACATTTAGTAAAAATCAGTTATTTTAATATTACAAACAGACACTTAAATTTTATTTATTTGTACGAGTATAGAGTATAGATGTTTAAAATTTTCAAGATTTATCTACTCTTTACTTTTGTTTATAGGACAGTAGTTATTGCCCGTGGGTACGCCCGTGTTATCTTAGTAGAAAGTAGCCTGTGTTCTTCCTCAAGAAACACAATGTATTTAAGTATGAAGAGGTACCAGACAGACACACTTTCACATTTAGAATATTGTTATGGATTTTTTTATTTCTTCGCTTCTATTGGCAACCTTTTAGCATATCAATGTAGTAATTTAAAGTCTTCAGGAGACAATAGATGACAATTTCAGAAATTACTTCCTACTCTAAGGGCCTATCACAAAAAGAAAAATAATAGCTATAAAAAATGATTTGTTTTTTTCTTATAAAGGTCGGGATACTTTTAAGTACTGCTCATATTTTAAAAGCATTAAAAATGAGGAAGAAAATTTCGATTATTTAGAGTACAAAGAACAGAGATATAATAATAATATATTTTTATTGCAGCAAGTTACATTAAACAATTTAGATATAAGCCCTGATTCCCAAACTAGCGCGAGCTGTATGTTGGGAGCCAGTATCTTTCCAAGTATAAATTACACAGTTCCATATATTATATTCTTGTTACAAAGTGGTTCAAATATACGCAGTAAATTCGTTCATTGTATTTAGCATTACCAACAATGACAACATAATACTTCTGAGTTATATGAATAACTTATGTGCGTGTATGAATGAGAGCGCGCGCGCGTGTGTGTTTATGTATGTGTGTGTGTTGGCGCGTGTTTGTGTGTGTGTGTGTGTTTTTTTGTTAAAACTTTCATTTTCATTTTATGTTAACTAGTAAATTTTCCACCTCATTGTAATCCAAATCTTTAAGCCATATCCCAATCGTGTTTTTAATTTGATAGATAGATGTTTCGTTTTATATGCAAGATTGAGTTTATTGTACAGTCTAGGTGCAACATTATGATAATGTTGTTTTGCAAATGTGTTTCGGGCTCTTGGTACTGGACACTTGTCTAATATTTTACCTGAATTGTGTAGAAAAGGTATAATGGTTTTGTGATACTTTCGTATACGATATATGAATAATTTTCGCACTGTTAGAACGTCCGCTTTCTTATAAACCAAATTTGTAGGATGTCGAAATCGTAGATGAAGTAGTACCTTGAGCACCGAGCACTATATAAACAAAAGAACGTCGGCACAACAAAAAAACTAAATTTATAAAGTCATTTATGACGAGAAACTAACACGTTACCAAAATTTTGAAGGCTTGAGTTGTAACATATAAAGTTATAAAGCGGATTTAATAGAGACGAAGGTGAGGAGAACCGAGCCCAGCAGTGGGAAGTTATGGGTTGTTGATGATGATGATGATGAAGATGATACAATTTACCTGTTTTTTAAATAATTTTAAACAGTTATGAGTTATGAATTTTCAACTTATGAACTAGGTACCGACTGCCATCCTATTGATTTTGGTCGAGATTTTATTTATCACTCGCAGAACTATTGTGTGCAACTACACACGTCTATTACGACGATGTTGTCATCTTTTATAACTAAACCTCTATTCCATAAATTTATTCAAAAATAATTATGTAAAATATGCAATTGCATAAACAGTTACAGCAGAACTAGTTTTGAAGGAATCTTAAGTGGTATCTAGGTTTATAAGAGGTTGCAAAAATAATAATAATGCAAGTTCCTGATAAACTCGTATCACTGGTTACAGAGAGAGTGAGTTTATATAATCTGAAATGATTTGAATATGTAATTTTACGCTTTAGATGTCTGATGCACCGTTGATTCTGATAGGCCTTGTCATTTCATCCTGATCAGTTATATTCTCGACTATAAGATATTGGATGCTTAAAATTCATACTTCTTTTTAAAGATTTCTTGGTAGTTATGTATTAAAGTTTCCATCCCATTTTCATTTCTGATTTTTTCTATTATAAATTAAAATAAATTTTAAGCTTTTTTTACAGAAGATTTTTATTTCACTTCATCAGGAATAAAAACCAGCCAAGTGCGTGTCAGGCACCCATCATAGCCACCATGATTTATTTTTTATTTATTTTTTACGAAATTTTCCAAGTTAGTACAATTTACAGGTTAGTTTATAACTCCTGAACTAACAAAGTTATCTAAGCTGTTATAGTTTTCCTTCAAAGTTCATCACATGGACTACCATTTTTCGAGCTAGCCGAAGGGAGGGATGCCCCATTTTAACAAAAAATGCGCTTTAAAGTTTTAAAGTAATTCCTTAGTCGAAAAATCGTTTTAACCTCTCAATTTTTTAACAGATATTTCTCTAACGATACCACACACTATGTGGTAGACATAAGACGAATTAATTTTCCCCACTTTAAGTGTAGGTGAGGAACCCAAAAAGCGGCTAAGTGCGAGTCGGACTCGGAAATGAAAGGTAAACTGCAGTTTAAGATTTATGACGTATTAAAAAAAACTACTTACTAGATTTCGTTCAAACCAATTTTCTGCGTCTTAAAAAATGTCTTCCTAAGTGGCAGTACAAAATGCTTTCACACAATTTGTATTGTCTTGGAATCTAGTTCCGTAGACTTATACTGCAAAGACATAAATGAACTTCCGATTAGATGGCAACGATGTATAGATAATGAGGATAAATATTTTGATTAAATAAATATGCTACATTTTAGAAAAAATTCGAGTGTTATTTTTTCAGTACAAATCGGCAATTTGATACTTTAACCCCTGATGTTTTGCCTCTGGTGTTGCGGGTGTCCATGGGTGGAGGTAATAGGGTAGATGACACCTTAGTCAAATCAGTTACTTTTTATCATCTGTCAAAACGATCACTTTGTATGAAAAATGTACTAAAAACTAACTTGTGACGTCACCGTTTTGAAGAGAGAAGAAGAGAAGAAAAAGAAAAGAGAAGAGAAATGAAGAGCTGTAATCATAATATTTTCCGTGATGTTTTGTAATATTCGTTTTAATGAAGGTGACATCGGTATTTATTTACGATACAGTCAACTAACCTAATCGTTTGCCTCGTATTACATAAAAAAATATAAGTATACAAAGTGCAGTAGAAAACGATAAAATATTGTCATGACGATGAAGTACTTAGAAGAAATATTTATAAAAAATTATAGACCACACCCATGGAATAAAAGTCTAGAAGAAATTCTAATATTTTTGTGCTTCATAATATTTGTTTCATTTTTCAACTATAAATATATAGTACATTAGTCTACTTGATATTCAACCTTAACGCTTAAAAAAATTATTACGAGATTTTAAAATATGAAAGCAAACTAAAACCTCTGAAATATTACACTCATTCTCTTTCATCATATATCATCATTTCATATTGAAAAACAGTATCACTTATATTTCTCAGTCCATGTCTATAGGTCTTTAATATTCTTTTTTTTCTTTTACATAATGCTAGGTAACACATAATTTAGACTTACGTAAATAAACCCTTACAATTTCAGAGAAACATTTAATGAAAATTGTGTTACAGCTTTGTACCCAATACGAGTATGCAAAGTAAGATAGAAATGTATTTAGATATTGTTCAGACTTGTTAAATAATTCAGTTAAATTCTCTTATAAGTATTCTTAATAAATACTGTATTCTGAATAAGACAAAATAAATTTCGTTTTAAATGTATTAAGTAACTCCTTTACGAACTTTAATGTAAAAAGGTTGTAACTGGTGTACATGTTGAAGATTCCGAAAGTAAGTTACAAAATCCATATTATAGACACTAACGATTTCTACACATACAAAAACGTAACAAATCTCACAATATTTTGTTCATCATCAAGAACCCTTTTTATGACTTTACTCGCACTCAACGTGTGTTTATGTGTTTTATGCCTGTAGAAGCCCCCAAGGGCCGTCATTCGACCGGGGTTTGTGGTCGATTAGTTCGTTGGAATCGCCCTAACCAAAACCAAACAATGTACTATACCAAGCAGGATACCTACCATTTTTCATTCAATAATACTCCTTAACAATATTTCTCAGAGTATATTTAAAAACGAATAGTTAACCTATATTATTACCTATCCGCTTGACATGGGCGGATATCCACATTTATTTTCACACATCATACAAATAAAAGTTGGCTCTGGAGTAGGTTTAGGTGGCTGAGTTGTAGTCGGTTTTGGAGTAGTCGGCTTCGGGGTAGCTGGCATTGGTTCGTCAGTCGGCTTATGCAAGTATATCCAATGGGTTTGGTAGTGATATGGATTATAATGATGATGGAAGTCTTCTGCCGAATACTCAGGAGTGTGGGACCAGTCTTCACCGTAGGATAATGGAGGTAAATCTGAAATAATAATATTAATTTTAATATTTAAACCATACTAAATTCTCAAAAATCCTGTCCAATCCTATTCTATTTCCCAATCTAGACTGTGGTCAGCTTTAGACGAAAATCTCACATAATAATTAATACAATTCCTACAATTAAAAGGTTTTTTTATTAATCAGACCACATAGTATTTCTACATCGATTAAGAGGTATATTAGATAATTTGCGCTTACGCCATGTCATTTATTAAAATACACTATGGAAATTCTAGTTCTCTCTAAGAACTTACGTCTTGGGACTATTGACGATATCATGCTATTTAAAAAATATGAAGAACGCCGGTTCAGTTAAAACTCCTAAGAATAAGACCTAATAAATAAAATATATAAAATAAAGAAATACGTTTTCTTGTGCTTAATATTTTCTGATATTTCTAAAAATGTTATGTGAAATGACAACTAGCCGGCCAATGTCAAGTGTTTATAGTCTGCATATCATGAGTCTTCAACTCTTTAAGTCTTCGTATTGATGAAATTAATGATAAAAAATATAAAAAATGTGGTTGAGATGAAATGGGAGAGCCACGCTTCGGCATGAATGGGCCGGCTCGACCGGAGTGATACCACGGCCTCACAGAAAACCGGTGTGAAATAGTGCTTGCGCTGTGTTTCACCGAGTGAGTGAGAATACCGGAGGGCCATACCCCAAACCCTCCCCCTATCTGCCTCCCCCCCCCCCCCAAAGGCCGGTAACGCACTTATGACGCCTCTGGTGTTGCGGGTGTCCATGGGCTGCGGTAAACGCTTACCATCAGGCGATACGTCTGCTCGTTTGCCGGTCTATTCCATAAAAAAAAAAAAATGGGGACCGTCTTCCGAAAAAACAAAAAACCATCTCCCTTAATATTACATATTGAAGCATATAACAATACCACATAACGCAGTTATGACTCAAACATGGCCGTTAGAGAAATGTTGCCCCTTTTAAACAGGTAGCACTGATATTCTGCTAACACCAAATGATCTGCACAAAGGGTTTTCAGTACTTTTATCATAAAAATCTAATAACGCTAATCTGAAAATAAGGACTATCATTAAGATAAGTTATTACTCCAGGAGGATCTCGCCTCGGGTAAAAGCTGAATTAGTATTCAAATATAAACACGCCATGATAAGAAATAATCTAGTAAGGGATATCTAAGCTTAAGTCAAGGTTTTAATCCTGTCTTTTGGAGTTGAAACTGTAAAATAAAAGTTCTATGGCAATACATTTTGACTTCAAACTCGTATAATTCCTTTGTTTTGAGAGTCACTACGGTCTATATATAAATATATTCAAGAAAAATGTGGTCAAACAAAATGATCTTTTATATCCCAACAAATCCATCCCATCAATCGCATCAATCTTTGCTCGCGTCTCACTTCCTTCCCGAATACACGCAAGCATAAGAAATTGAGATGAGAAAAAACTTAATGGAATAAGTCCTTCGTGATTTTGTGACTGACTGACTGATAGGAAAACTTACACAAGTATATTAAATAAATTCTCTCATGGTAAACCTTCTGGAGATCAATAGTGTTAGTACCAGAGTGCCAATATTAAAAAAAGTATTACGAATTCAATAAGACAGGTGATATAATATAAAACAAATACAATCATACCCACGTCACGTCGTCGCCGCTTCGAACAATATAGTGGACAAACTTTGAAACAGAAGAATATCGACTTATCTGGAAACAAAAAGAAGACATATACATATGTTGTTTTCACCATATTAAGAATTAGGATATGATTCATTTATGCATTATATTTTAAGCCTTAGATCATTTAATATATTTAGATACGTGTTTTAGTTATAGTCCGAGATCCCAGGAACAAATTGTACAAGTTATTACTATCAAGCAAATTTTTCGTAAGTGGCTTCATTTTGATGAGGGGCCTACCTTTCACCTTACAAAAATTTTCGATTGTGGTAGCTAACAGGGGTAGCAGGGGTACAGAACAAAAATCTTTTGAGTGTAGCACCGAGATAACGTATCACGCAATTTGTAGGACAATGTAGTAGTGACAATTTGGGCTGTGCGTTAATCTCTGGGTATGTCAGTCAGTCAGTCAGTCACCTTACTCTTTTATATATATAGATTAAAGAGGAAGGTGACTGACATACCCAGAGATCAACGCACAGCCCAAACCGCTAAACCTAGAATTCTGAAATTTTGCATGTTAGTTCTTTATATAACGTAAGTGAGCACTAAGAAAGGAATTTATGAAATTCCACCCCTAAGGGGGTAAATCATGGGATGAAAGTCTGCGTGAGCGAAGCCGTCTGCAGAAGCTAGTACATATACATCATTAATTTAAAATCTGAATTTTAATAAATAGCACAATAACTCACTTTTCGTCAACAACGAAGTACTTATTAATTTCAATTTCATAGTAAATTCATAAATTACTGAACTGTAAAAATTAATAAATCTAAATTACATCGGCTCAACTAAATCTCAATTCTTATCACTTCAAAATACTTACCTTTCCACAGAAAAAGTGCTTCACTTAGCATAAAATTCAAAAGTAAAATGTACATAAGAAATCGCAAATACATTTTATTTATACACGAATACACTTGGCTACAGTCACCTTTCACTATGCAGTAAACACAAGTTTTCAAGAAAATTGTCAGATCTTTATATTAACTAAGTTAGACTGGTCGATTACGTACTTTGACCACTACAGATGCATGGTGTCTCTATAGATTTGTACATTTATTACAAAATTCAAGCATAAAATATACATATTTAGTGCACTTCGATGAATATTTGGAATACTGAACTTGCTTTTTTATGTGGAGTCAGTTAAAACTTTCAAGAACAGAATAGGTCCAAATGTATATGGTCATTGTAGTATACAAAGTTTATACAATGTTAGTTCAATTGAATAAATTACAAAAAATAATAAATATGAACCACCAGACGATTGCTAGTTGGACACGAATAATCTTTTCCTTATGGCTCGTCCCAGATTACTGTTCGCTGGCCAGACGGATGGCCGGCCGGACAACGTAGTGTTTCTATTTATTTATTACTTACTTACAATTTCCTTACAGACTATATCCAATACGATATTGTAGTTACATATTTCTTAAAAACTAATTACTTAAACATAAGAGTAACAAATTATGCTAAGAGCTATCAGTGTGAATTCACTCAGAGTACAATAACATATATCCACCTTGCCAGCTATGAGGTTAAGTGTTGTAGGCATAACCTCCTTCCTAGGAAGAGGCTTATGTTTAGGTAGCAGTGAACTACTAGATGGTGATGATGATTAAAATATTGTTACCCAAACGTTGGTCTTTGGGGATACAGACATTATTATTTTAAATAAATATGTTTTTTCGGACATTTAACACACAACGTCATCTAGTCCAAAGCCAAGCAGAGCTTGTTTTATGGATACTAAACAACTGATATGAATACATTTTTTTTTTTGTAAATACATACATATTATACATAGAAAACACCCAAACTTCGAATCAAATACTTGCAGATCATACAAACGTTTGGTCCGACCCGGGAATCGAACCCGAGACCTTAGGCGCACGATCGCATACGCTACCACTGTGCTACCGAGGCAGTTGTTTCGGAGACATGTCAATTATTTGTATGAAATAGCTGAAAATTTAGATACATAAATACGGAATTAAATTCATTAAGTTTAACATCAAATTCGACGTAGTTTAATATTAATTTTATGGTAGCTTGTTATTCAGCCTATTGTTGATTATTGGTTTTTAGAAACAAAGAAAACAGCCAGAATTATATTTAATAACTTAATAATTTGGTAATAATTTTTATCTTTCATATCTCACATAATTGTAATACTGGTAAGATTGAAACTATGTTGCAAATTCTTTATGAAACACTCGTGCATAAAATAAAGGATACACAATCTCAAGTAAAACATTTATCTCAGACATAGTGAAAACATATTACATTGTATAATATGTATATATGTCACCGTAAGATTGTAAACACCGTTAGATTGTAATCTATCTCGCGAGATTGCAAATAGTCGAAAGATTGTGAAATGGTATGCAACGAGTACAAGGCGCGCGCTGATTGGTTGAACAACATATGTCCCACGCCGCCGCCGCGCCGTCTTGTTTGTTAATTCGTTTGTTGCCTAATGTAAAGTATTTTTGTGATTGTAAATTGATTTCATGTTGAAAATACCTCACAGATTTAGAATTAGTTATATAAAATTGTTGTTAGTAATATAAAATGAATTTGTGATTAATCAAAGAAGTTCTAACCTAACCTAATTCTATGGCCATTGAACTGTCTAATGTAAAACCGACCAATCAGGGACAGTTGACAATTTGACACGCGTACGGAGTATATCACAGTTGACAATCTATCGAAAGTTTACAATCTCGCTAGGTAGATTATAATCTAACGGTTTTTATAATCTTACGGTGACATATATAAATAATTCATAAAACGTCCTTTACAGATAAAAAGAAAGTTATCGTAGTTTGTGGTATGTAGTATGCTATTGTCTAGTCCATGTTAAAAGAATACAGGTATGACATTCCGAGATACAGTGTTCTACGAGATGACGTCATCGTTTCAGTGTTACCATACACAGTGTGAAATAATAACTCCCCAACCACCATTATTTCCTTTGTGAATTCGATAGAACAATAAAGTTTTACGTTGTCATATATTTAAATTCAAATATTTTGTTTGATTATGTACACAAAATAACAATTTAAATCCATTTTACATTTTTTTAAATAGAATGGTGACTGAAAATGTTTCCATCATTTCATGTTATGTTGCTCTAAGTGGTAACTAGATAGTGACGTCACCCCGTGTATCTTTCGGAATGTCATACCTGTATTGTTATATCATGGTCCAATCTTAGTAAAATATTGTTTACTTGCTAGTGCTAGTAATGTCTAAGAAAGCGGTAACTGTATGGTAGAGAAATACAAGAAAACAATTTTCAAATGGATGGTTTTTTTTGTGTGTTCGCGTATATCTTCATCATTTATGAACCGTTGTTGATTTTTTTTTGTTAGAAAAGAGATGTTCTAACCGTACCATCATAAGGAAACTAGGATCTGATGATGGCACCCAAGAGGAATCGAGGGGAACCTTCGAAATTCGTAGTGGCGACAAGTGCATTTGTTATTTTTTATTTAACCTACACTATGTTTGTTTTAGTGTGTTCATTTGAATATTGACAATTAGTCTTAATTTACGCGTAACGCTTTCTCATCGTGCCTGTTTCGAATCAGCAGGAGTTAACATTTTAAAGTTCTCACTTCCATCGTTTGTCTCACGCGATTTATATAAATTAGTTCAACTTACTACTTACATATGATGAGTGCAAAATTGCACTAAAATGGAAAAAGAGAAACTTTTAACAAAAGAAAACCGACTTCTGAAAGCGTCCACGTGAACTCCAATTCTATTCAAAATCATTTATTCAATTAAGACACTAAGTGATATTTATGAACGTTAAATTGAAGCTACAGTTATAAATCATAGATCGACACAAAAAGACGCCACAACATGTACTGAATTGTCAGGGTAAATTAGTTGAAAACACCAAAAGCTACTGCATGCTTGTGTCGATCTACGAGTATAACATTTTTTTTGACACCGACTTCAAACACATTTCCATAAATGTGTTTGAAGTCGGTGTCAAAAAAAGTGCCCCTAGCGGACATTATATTTTACATTAGGTATGGACAAGAATTGACATAATGTAATTTATGCAGGGAATTTACGTGGATCCTTTTAGAAGTCGTTTTTTTTGTTATTTTATTTTACAAGTAATGTCTTTAACTATTTACGTATTTAATGGAACTAAATTAAAATTTAAAAAATCTAACTCTAAACTGTAACTCTTAAACTAATAAAAAAAAAAACCGACTTCCAAAAACATCCAACGAAAACTCTCTGTCAAAAAACACTTAAAAGCGTAAAATAAACAGGTTCTTCATAAATTGCCTATATCTAATTCTTTATTCATTTAAATAGTAGTATTATAATGGGTGCTAGGTACCTAAAATCTGTTTGAAGTCGGTGCCAAGTGACTATCGCTTAGACTTTTGTAATTGTTCGTTTGTATTCTTTTTGGCTTAGCACCGACTTCAAACAGATTTTAGGTACCTAGCACCCATTATAATACTACTATTTAAATGAATAAAGAATTAGATATAGGCAATTTATGAAGAACCTGTTTATTTTACGCTTTTAAGTGTTTTTTGACAGAGAGTTTTCGTTGGATGTTTTTGGAAGTCGGTTTTTTTTTTTTATAAAAAGTTTTTATTTTACAGTTTTTAGTGCAAACAATCGTAGGTAAGTAGTAAGTTGAATTATTTCATCATCAAGAATACAAATTAAGGTACATGTAATATTAAAATCATCCTCTAATCCCTAACTGTTGAAGAGTTTAATCTTCTATCATCAGCTCACCTAAATAGCTTGAAAGTATACGACTGAAGGTCTTTAGATACGTATGAAATTGAAAGAATTATTCTCCAACTCCTAACCGTTGAGGAGTTGTACCTTCCACCTTCCATCATCAGCTTACCTAAATAATTTGTAAGAATACGACTAAAGGTAACTTATATACATATGATATTTAAAGATTTATCCTCCAACTCCTAACCGTTAAGGAGTGGTACCTTACATCATCAGCTCATCATCATAAAATGATGACTACCAGACGCAAATACCGGTGTAACTTCAGAAAATATACGAAAAACATAGTATGTGCCTATAAAAAATGAGGGTTTCCCTCGATTTCCCTGGGATCCCATCATCAGATCCTGATATGCTGGCAATGGGACCTCCACGGAAGCATACCCTGTCGAATACAAAAAAAAAATTCAAAATCGGTCCACAACTGACGGAGTAATCAGGTAACATACATAAAAAAAAAAAAAAAAAAAAAAAAAAAACATACAGTGGAACATAGAACCTCCTCCTTTTTGGAAGTCGGTTAAAAATGATTAAAAATTTTGTTAGAATTATTTTATTTCGCATCATCATCAGTAACGCACTACTATACTACTAAGCACTACTTGATAAATACTTGACATAGCTTTTTTACTATACGACACTGATCAGACGGGTTGGTACTTATAGGGTTTGTATCAAGTTTTATTTCTCGTGGGAGTGCTGCTTGTCCTGCGTAGTTCACTCACACACAAGTTAATGGTCTCTTTTACAAAGTAGAAATTATTTTTTTCTTTAGAAAAAACGTGATTAAATTGACAAGTTACTGCGATGTTCAAAAGATTGTATTTAAATAATTGAGACAATTTTAAGTGTGATTCATATTTTAAAGGATTTTACTATAAGAAAAAAAAATTGTTTTCCTGGTCATAATATTCAAGTAAGACCCTACATATTTCAGCCTGTTGCCAAGCTAATTGGATATACTAACTTTTAAACTTTCGCGTTCTATGATATAATAATTATTATTTTTACGGGAATTAAAGCGATAACGCGATCACGAGTCAGCCTGTGACCACGGCCATTGCAACCTGGTCGAAACGTCAGGCAAATGATCTTTATTTTACTAACATTTATTCTTGTTATTTTTATTGAATACTAGATGTTGTCCGCGGCTCCGCTCGCGTGTATGTCGGTTATCGCGGCAAATAAAAATTATACCCAAATCCGTTCAGTAGTTTTTGCGTGAAAGATTAACAAACACACACACACATCCTTACAAATTTTCGCATTTATATTATTATAGTTCACACAGTATACACATTGATAAATTCTGAAATATTTTAAAATACACTAAAGTTATTTGTTTTTCGTTAAAAGGGGAAACACATTAACACTTTCCGTTCATACATGCTCATTGTGGAGGGAACGGGTGCTATGTCCCTCCGACACAAAGGGAGGATCCTCCGACCAGGCGAGGTGATCATGCCTGGCGGGCCAACTGCCCAACGGTTATGTTGGGATGTGGTATATATGATTATCGGCGCGAGAACTTTCACTGCGTGATACAGGATTGGTAGTTTCTTAGTTTCCTTCGTTACTCCGTAGTTCAGTGTAACTTCGGTAGATGGCGCTGTAGTATATTTCTGTTGCGCTGTATGCGGAAGTCGCCACATCACTCCCCTCCAAGACCGGAGGTCGATATATATGATGTGTCATCTGTCTGTGCTCTGTTGCGGAGCTTGCCAGTGCCAGGAGTGAGCAGTTCCAGTGAGTCGGAACTGAGTGCCGTAAGTTCCAGTGAGTCGGAACTGAATGCCGCTAGTCCCAGTGAGTCGGGGCTGAAGTCCGCTGATCCCAGTGAGTCGGGATGGCAGGCGGTGCGCGGTGCTGCGGTGAGGTCCCCAGTGAGTCGGGGCGGTTGCTGCGTAGTGGCTGGCTGCTGCGTAGACGGGAGAGAGATGCTCTGCTTACATGGACCGTAAGTGCAGTGTGCTGTGCCTAGACGCTGATGAGGCCGTAGGGGTAACCAGGCTGGAGCGGTCACTTCCTGCGTGTGGTGTTTCCCTGTTGAGGCCGAGGTTGCTGGCTGGCTGTGAGACTTGCTGTGGGAGTGAATATGATGGTAACGTGCTGATGCTGCTTCGAAGGCTGCTTCCAATCACGTCGGGGTCACCACTGTGGAGGAACGGGTGTCATGTCCCTCCAACACAAAGGGATGATCCTCCGACCAGGCGAGGTGATCATGCCTGGCGGGCCAACTGCCCAACGGTTAATGTTGGGATGTGGTATATATGATTATCGGCGCGAGAACTTTCACTGCGTGATTCAGGATTGGTAGTTTCTTAGTTTCCTTCGTTACTCCGTAGTTCAGTGTAACTTCGGTAGATGGCGCTGTAGTATATTTCTGTTGCGCTGTATGCGGAAGTCGCCACACTCATCCGTATTAAATTGGCGTAACATTTCGCCCTAGTTTTAACGCTTGCTTTCACATAACACATTCTAAGAATCTGATCTCATCGAACGTTAGAAGGACATTTTACATTTCAAGGAATCATATAAAATATTCTTCAAACGTTCAGATTCGTAGATTATTTTATTGAAAAATTCATATAAGAGCAACATAAACTTGTGGTTGTTTCTGTATTCTGAAGAACTTGTAGTTGAATTTAAATTGTTACTGAAAAAGTCTCTTTGTCGACACTCCGTCCGTAGGCGCTGACCCTTAGTCGCCTCTGACGACACTCATATTATGAACATGGGTGGTGACACTCTTTGCTATTAATCCGCCAAAGTGACTCTAGTTTACGTAATGGAAAGCATGGGCAGAATCCAAAAGTAGTAATCATCATACGCATTGCTAATGTGGGCAATGCAGCATGGCAACCCACGCTATGGCGGCCTATTGAGAATACCCTATGTACATAGAGCACTGATATTTAGGGCTCAGGAGAAATAGTACACAAGTCGTCAAAATGATTGACGCGCAAGTCAGAATCACGACGAACGTGAAATATTGTTAAGCTTAACCAAGCGACGTTTGTCGGGACTTCAACGAATACAATTCGTCAAGAACTTGTATAACTAAGTACCTACTCCGATGTTTGGTATAAATCGATTCGAGAATTTCTACCAATGGAGAAATTCGTCATTACTTTTTCGACTCAACGCAATATAATATAAATTACTTGTATAAATGGGATTGTTGCTAAAAACCTCCGGAGTTTAATAGACGGTAATGAAAACAAACTACAGATTTCAATACTGAGACTACTGTATGTATCTTATGTAGTAGTAAGTTATTTATGCACCGTGTGACATTTAATCCGCCACTTTAAAAATATTACTGAAGTTTTATATTGTTTACTAGTAGACGTAATAGTTTGTTAACTATAACTCACCAACAAAACTTAATCAATTTACGAACTTTAGCGACTACCAATAAACAAATTAAAATTTTAAATCTGCTCCACATCTGAGTTTGACATCCACAGTAAGTAAGGTTCGATGTCTAGAATAAAAACACTACAACAATGTAGTACATAATCACAAATTTTTATTTTAAAAAAACCGACTTCAATCTGGACCAAATTGAAATGGGACCACACGGGTAGCACCAGCTTTCAAATAAGAAAAGAATCATCACCCAGTCCTCGGTTCACTCAGCCGAAAGTTATGAGGTAACAAATATAAAAAAACAGTTGAATTGATAACCACCTCCTTTTTTGAAGTCGGTTAAGAATATCTGAAACAGCTAAACCGATTTTAACAGGACTGTTCCTCGTCCTTATACCAAAAAACTACGCTTAAAACTGTAACCAATATGTCATCAAAATATTATACTTGTTATTGGACATAATATTTATGTTAATAATAAGTTTGTTCAATAAAATATTCAATAAATCAATTTCCTACTTACAACAAATATCCGAATTTAAGACTTTCTAGTCGAATTCACGGCTACCTCGCTTATCCAGCTCAAATCCTTTTCTTGGATAAAGCAATGACATTGATTCCTTGACGTAGTTTCCGCCCCTATATTTAGCCGTAATTTCCGCCTGTCCGTCACATTCGTATACGTGCTTTGTAAATTGAATGCTATTCATCCTTAACTCGTATCGGAGTTTATTTGGCACGGTGTTGTAATAATGGAATATTATACCCAAATTCTGTTTAGCCAATAATAATAAGTTGTCACGCGTCATCGGCGCTCGCCTCCCACCACTGCGAATAAACCGCTGTTCCCCACCGCTGTTCCCCACCGCTGGGAACGGTGATAAAAGGACGCGCGCTGCGTGCAACGACCGAACGACCTCTTTCTGCTGGCGTCTACTACGCCCAGCGGCTGCGCCGGCAACTCGCCTGGGACTCGGCCACTAACGTCGAGTCCCGCGCCTCTGTAAGGCGCCTCTCCAGCTGTGACCCTCGGTTACTTTCGCCAGGGTCACCAGACTGAAGCTTGGGCCTCCAGCCCGGCGTCTCTTTTCTCATCGCAGCAGATCTCCAGCTAAGTACTCCTTGCCTGGAGGTGCTGACTGGTCGAGTCTCTCAAGAACCTACGCCCTGTCTGTCTATCTACTTATATATTTGTGCTCACTACAATAAAATTGTAAAAGTTTACTTTCTTTCTAACAATAAATCGTGTTAAAATTTTCGTTGTAAAGCGTCTGATTTTATCTTCCTCTGAACCTCGTGGCTTCACCACCACCTTCTCGGCTCCTAAAGCCCGCAACGTGACACATGGCGCCCAACGTTTGACAAAGGGTTTAATACAAAATGTTATTTACAGAAAACTGGTGAAAAGCTCTTAGAATAATAACGCATAGAAAGATAGTCATAGTTCATACAAGCGCCCTGTCAAAAATGAAGCACTTACCCGATTCACATAGGTGTGACGATTACGTAGGTACGCGCGGCGATACGCACACATGCAAACGGAATATTGAAACAAAACATTTCTATTTTGACCTAATTATTTACAAAATACTGTGAAATATGAAAAACTTACCTGTGAAAAGTGATGTTATCACACTTCTTTTGTTTTTCAGATGCGTTGTGACACAATTTAATTGAACAAACCATCATAATTGTTTTTTGCGCGGATTCTATGCGTTATTATTCTAAGGAAAAGCTATTATTTGGATCTCTCTATTCTGGTTTATATATATAAACTAGAATGTATATATATGTATAAAATAGAATGAGATCCAAATAATACTGCCTCGGTAGCACAGTAGTAGCGTATGCGACTGCTGTGCTTGAGGTCTCGAGTTCGATTCCCGGGTCGGACCAAATGTTTGTATGATCTGCAAATATTTGTTTCGGAGTTTGGGTGTTTTTATGTATAATATGTATGTATTTACAAAAAAAAGTATATATGTATTTGTATCAGTTGTCTAGTACCTAAATATTTGTTTCGGAGTTTGGGTGTTTCTATGTATAATATGTAAAAAATTACAAAAAAAAAGTAATTATCTATTTGTATCAGTTGTCTAGTACCCAAACAACAGGCTCTGCTTAGCTTGGGACTAGATGGCGTTTTGTGTTAATGTCCAAAAAAATTATTATTATTATAATAGCTTTGTGTCCTGCCAAAATGACTCAACCTTAACTATGTTTTTTCAGACAGAATGTTAGAATAACTTTTTAATTGGGTAGGTACATACTAAGCTTCCTAATTTAAAAGTTTTCAATTACGAACATTGATACAATATTATTTAAGTATATACAATATTATGTATATATTCTAGATCTTATCCACTTAAGGGCTCCTAATGCAAATACATAATTCAGGTACTTAATCTCATCAAAAATATAGATACCATTAAACCTATTTCAAAGAATTTGGTTTTATTAACAATCTAAAAAATATATATAATACACTGAAAATCTTTTATCGAATATCAATAACAATATAATAAAGCATTGAATCTTCAAATCGTCACTTAACAGATATCCGAACAATCCAACTTTTCACCCCAAAAACGTTTACCTAAAAGGTGAATGTTATCAGTACCTCTACAACAGTCATTCAGTCCCCGTTTTCATTCACAATAGCCATTCGAGAATATGCAGCCAAGTGTAATGGTAGAGAAAATTACTGTTTGACGTTTAAGATAGAAACCTTCTTTTTAACGGTATAATCTTTTACACAAAACATTTTGGGGTTTTCATCGGTAAATGATCGCTATGGGCCCGTTTTTTGAAACGATCCTTTTATAATGTATTTAAGTCTGAAAAAGGGTTTCTGTTTTTGTTTTTAATTTAAAATATTTGTAGTAACAGTACAATACATATATAATGGAAATGTATACTGTACGTTTGGCCTAGTGGTTTAACGGTCACCACGCCGTTTTCTACTTCGCCAAGTGTCATGGGTTCAAATCTCATGTAGGACAACACTTTGTGTGATCCACAAATTTTTGTTCTGAGTCTGGGTGTTCTTTGTGTCCGTTTCATGTATGTTTGTAAAGTCCCCCGCGACACAGGATTTATTCCTAGTGCGGGAGTTGTCTTAAAAAAAAAAAAAAACTGAAATCTGTCACTCAAAATAAGACAGTACAGCATAGTATAGATACTATCGCTTGCACGCGTCCGCGCTCGAGTTATCATCAATTTTTGTGGTATAAAATAACAAATAGTCAATAAATTAATAATTTAAAAAAAATTAAGACTATATTTATCTTTGTACCAAATTTCATCCAATTCCATATATCCATTCAGACCCTCGCATTAATCACAATAGTTATTTAGATAGAAATCTATTTGTGCATCGTATTACAAATTTGTAAGAGAATACATAAAGTGTCAGATATGTAATGTACAAAGGACAACCCTATAGCAATAGGGTTGTCCTTTGTTTTAGTTTAGCAAAAAGTAATCTCTTCCAGGCAACCTTAGGATGGATGAAAATGTTTCAGAAGACAGCAGTAGTTGAAGGTGCAATGAGTTTTGAAGAACTATAACAGATGCTGATGAATATAGTTAGAAACACATATGTATATACATAATGCATACATACTATATATGGTTCAGGCATTTACTACTTATCAGCCTGTTTCTTTTCTTCTCGGTAACGCATGGCGGATAATTATAAGAAATGGATATAAAAAACCTAAACTTAAACCCTCTCCTGAGAGGAAACCCGAGCCCAGCAGTGGGACGTTATCGGTTGTTGATGATGATTGAATTTAAAAAAAATCTCAATGGATTTAAATGTAGTGTACAGCTCCTACAACATAACTACTTTCATCGTACATATTTACAGACCTGGCATATACTGATGTATGTAAATATGTAACACACTACACCAGTGTTCAGTAAGCAAGGAAGTATTCAGTACTCAGCAATTTCTGACACCTTACAGCCTACTTATCGTGAACTAGCCTATTTTAAATCATGTGATCCTTCGCTGACTTAGAACAGGTCACTGTTCACGTAAGCTGTAGTTTAAAAACGGAATTAAGTGAACAAACTTTTTATCTGACTCATACCGCCATTTAGTCCTAAACTAAGCAGAGCTTGGATTATGAGTACTAGACAACCTGATATAACCTCGGTCCCCCCTTCCCCCTTCCTCTACAGGACAACACGTGTCGGCATTGGAAGTCACCGCTTCAGAGTAGTAGACATACGATCTGGTACTCATCACTTCGATTCCTCCTGTCTGTGCCGAGCGGTCAAAACCTGGAACTCACTTCCAGTGCACGTGTTTCCCTCCCACTATGATCCCGGGTCCTTTAAGCGGGGCATAAAAAAGCATCTCACTAGGCGACCATAGTGTGGGTCACCATGCTGCAATGTCCTTATTCGCATTGAGGATGATGATCACAACTCTTGGAATCTGCTCATGTTTTCCATCAGGCAGAGCAGAGTCATTTTGGCGTAGCTAAAATATTTAAAAAAAATTAAAGCGCATATACCTATTTTTTATCGTAAATACTCACATGTAGCTTTGGAGACAAATATTTGCTTAACATAGAAACTTTCAGTCCGACCCCGAAATCAAACCTGAGATCTCAAACACAACAATCGCATAAGCTACAAACTTTGAAGCATCGGACCTCCTCAACCCTGAGGGCGAACTGAATGCCAAGATCGAAGGTATACTGACTAGTCAGTAAATCTATTTGAGGGCACTGACTTTCCAATAATAATTACCATAGATGTTTATGACAACTGGAGCTGACAGTTTAACATGCTCTCTGATGCCCAGGCGTGACACACCTCCAATTTCCATATTCATAGGAATATTTTGTAGGAAAAACTCAATAACAATTTTTGGCCTGACCTAAAAATTGAACCCAAGACTCATAGACCGAGTCATAGAGTCGAGTACTCTAACAGCTAGAACAAAGAGGCTAGCTATATCAATTCTCGTCATTATTTTCGTATCTCAATAAACCTTTTGTAACTTCTCGGAACATGTCCATACCATACTAGATAAACATTTCAAATTTACGATGTCAGAAGTCTATTGAATTTCTTTTGATATAGTATATAAAACCCACTTGCTAAATATTTAACCTTCAAAAATACTAACAAAGATTATGTCAGTTTAAGAGGGGAAAAAATAGACGCCAGATAGGCGCGCGTCTGATGTAAAACATCCTTCCCTTTGCTATCCTGACGGCTCATTAGACAAGGTATTACATAAAACGAAATGGGTTAACGTTTATAAAACACGACATTGTAGAGAAACTATGAGTAGGCTGATTTAAGTTTTAATGCTTTAGATTTTAGAGTGCATTTTGAGGTGTTGTTAGCATGGTTATTAGTCGTGTAAGTGAGTAGAGAATTGACGTACGTACGTACGCGTACATACGTACGTCAATTCTCTACTCGCACGTACGAGCTATATTGATCCAGATATTCAAATACATTTAAATAAAATAATTTTGGAGAATAAAATGATTAATGTAAGTTTTTGTACAAAATATTAAAATATATTATTCGAAATTAATACTATTAGCATTTTATCCGCCTGTGCTACAAATATTAAATGGCTACGTCCTCTTGAATTTACGCCAATTCTGTTATTGAAAATTCAAAGATAATCTGAGAGCTTTATGTGGATTACCATTTAAAATATTTTTTGTACGAAATTCTTTTGGGTTTTATGTTTTCTTTTTGTTTTCTGTCATGTGTTATTTAACTTCGGTTTATTTTATAAAAATATTATTTTTTAAGAAAAGGCACATTTCACAATTGTTCGTTCAAAAACTATAAAACCTGTTCTAAGGTATGCAGTCTATGTTGTGTCTATGTTCTAAATCGAATTTTAGCATAAAAAAAAATCTGGAATGATGCGTAATGTTTTGAACATCCTACTAATATTATAAACGCGAAAGTTTATAAGTATGGATGGATGTTTGTAACTCTTTCACGCAAAAACTACTGAACGGATTTGGATGAAACTTTACAGTAATATAGCTTATACGACAGAATAACACATAGGCTACTATTTGCAGCGATAACCGACATAAACGCGGGCGGAACCGCGGGCAACAGCTAGTACTAGTAAAAGATGATCTATCCAAGCATTTTACTGAAAGTTTACACAAACTGTATAGCAAGTGATTGTTAAGATCTCTTAAAAGTTTCACGTCAGGCATCTCTCAGGATATACTTTGTGGCCGTATTTTAAAATCTAGTAATGTTCTTTGCTAGCCTCAGAAGAGACTTTTAATGTGAAGAAGCTTAATAAAGGGGATAGCCTCTGTATTTGTCAAGGAGCTTCATGATGTTATCATCACCAGTCTTTAACATTTTACTGCTGGATACCTTTCCTCCTAAGGGAGGTTTTGGCCTACCTACTGAGAAAGAGACTGCCTCGTTGGTCTAGTGGTTAGCGTAAGCGACTGCTGATCAAGAGGTCTCGGGTTCGATTCCCGGGTCGGACTGCTATTGGGTTTTTCTTACAAGAAATTCCTAATAGCAGCCTGGAGTATGGAAAATGGCGGTGTTTCCCGCCCGTGCTTCGGAGAGCACGTTAAGCCGTCGGTCCCGGTTTTCATGAACATCTATGGCAATCGTTATTGGGAAGTCAGTGCCCTCAAATATATTGACAACTAGTTCAACCTTCGAATTCAGTTTACCCTCAGGGTTGCGGGGATGTCCGATGCCAGTCGCTCCGTGTAAAAACTGATATTCAAGTAAAACCGGTTGAACTAGTAGCCGACCCCGAATCTGGGGAATAATAAAGGCTAGGAAAATGATACCACGCTAACCATACGGGTCAGTATAGAGTTCGTATCGAGTTTTCTTTCTCTTCGCAGTGATGATGTCCTACGTAGTTTGCTGCATTTTTCGCCTCTTACGACACCCATGGAACTATCAGAGGTGGTAACACTCCTTAATCCACCTGACGGATTTGTTATTGTATCAATCATACCATGATATCAATTACATCTATTAAAATAAATAAAAATGTTCATTTGATTCTAAAAATTACAAGATAATGTTTTAATATTAGGAACATCGTTTACATAACTAAGATAGTTTAAGTACTAGTACTGATTCCCAAACTAGGTCCAAGCCTGTATCTTGGGAAACAGTGTTCAGTTGCGCTAAGGATGACAAAAAAGGTTGTTTTCAAATTTGCTGTTATTACTATACATTTTTTTTTTCATGTAAATGACTTATGTTCAGGCACGTGTGATTATCAATGTTATTATGACAGTATAGATGATGACCAGGTGTGTATGTGAGAGTGTGTGTGTGTGTGTGTAGGGGAGAAAGGGTGATTGTGGGGATCTATAATCTTATCATTTTCATCATCATCAATAGTCTTGACAGTATTTTATTTCATTGTACATGCTTAACTTAGGCATATTAGTTATTATTCGTAGTCTTTCTTCTTACAATGATCGCGATTGCTTTCCACGAATCCTTCCTCGCTTAGTATTCCGTAGTAAGATCAGATGTGAAATCAATTGAGAATTCCAATCAATTACCAATGACTCCTCAATCAAATAAAGTGTTCTTATTCCATTATTGGATCCATTCAGTACCAAACAATTCCCTTGTCGAATCGCCTCGCGTTTCAAAGAGAACAATAACGCCAAAGCTAAACGTAGGACAGAATAAGAATTATTTATCAGATATAATCTAAAATCCCTTTTATTAAAGTGAATCATAATTTTGTAAAATTCGAATAACTAAATAACTGTTCAGTTTCTATGAACTAGATAAACCCAGTCGTTGTAATGTTAATCTATAACAGAACTAACAGATTTTTTGAAAACCGATTAAGAGGTATACCAAAAGAAAGTCCTCGAGCGTGTCACTCACGGACAGTTAAGCTCATTCCTTTTAAGAAATTGTCGCCCTAATCCTCTCCAGTCCAATTTAAAATTGTTGTTATATACTGAAATCTAGTGCATTTTAAACATTTATTTGCATGTGCAATGATTAAAGTACTTACGTAATAATTATACTTTTTTTATGTTATGTCATGAATATGTAAAAACTAAATAAATATTATTATATATTTTTTTTATTTTTTTTATGTTTGGCCCGCCAAAATGACTCTACTCTGCCTGATGGAAAGCATAAGCAGAATCCAAGAGTGGTGGTCGCCATACTCATTGCGAATTGCAGACAATGCAGTATGGCGACCCACACCATGGCGGCCTAGTGATGCTGCTGCATCTTTTAGTCTAGTCAACAAGTATGGAACTTGTTGACTAGACTAATGGGGCCTCCGGTCTCGCACTCACCAACGAAACACGACAGCACGAACGCTGTCATTTTACGTTGATTTTCTGTGCGAGGGTAGTACCGCCCCGGTCGAGCCGGCCCGTTCGTGCTGAAATCAGCGTGGCTCTACTACCTTTTAATATTATTTTTATATTATAGATTAATTTAATTATATATAGATTAATATATAATTAAATTAATATTATAAATATTAATCATTTATATGCAAAACATAAACTCAGCGCAATCGATTAACGATGAACAGACGGGCAGTGAACTAAGCCGGCAACGTGGCATGTGAGCACGAGTGAGCCACTAAGTTTGCTTAAAATTCACAATCACTCGAGTTTCGGTACGGCCGAAGGTTCGGTCGTTTTTTGGCCGAAACTGAAACTACCGCCGAAGCTAGATGTTTTGGTTGAAACTGGCCGAAATCGAAACCGAAACTTCGGTCAGTCACTACTGTAAATATAATAACCATCCCGTAGTCTTTGAAAATTCTTATTCTGTTTAACTAACATCATTTTTTTCCTTGGAACCATTCGTATAACAGCCAGTTACACAATTTTCTACATCACAGGCCAGTTAGTCTCTGCGGTACTGTATAACGTAAAATATAGAGACAGCGGTCAGTGAAAGACAAACTACATTTAATGAACTTTGAACATCAGTTTTTAATTGTGTTGGATCTCCAGTTAAAATACTTCGAAATCCCAACGGGTTGGGGTGGTTGCACATTTTATAGTCACAAACATAATCTAATATATAAAATTCTCGTGTCACAATGTTAGTTACCATACTCCTCTGAAACGGCTGGACCGATTTTTATGAAATTTAGTGTGCAATATTGAGTAGGTCTCAGAATCAACCAACATCTATGTTTTATGACAAAACAACGTTTGCGGAATCAGCTAGTAATATATAATATCTCGGAGACTCAGAAATTCTATATTATGAAATTGTCAGTACATGAACAATGTTGTCTATTGTTAATTACATCAACAATTTAATAACGTTTCCTTTATGACAAAGGATATTAAATAGATTAACTTAACTTATAGAATTTCATTCAATATATTATACAGGGTGTCCCAAAATTCAACGATAAGCGGGCGCCTAAAGGTAGACCTGCTCATGAGTTCATAAGGAAAAATAATAAAAAAAAGATACCTAGTTTTTTTTTAGTTACAAGAAATTTTTTGAATTTCTTTGAAAATTTATACCTTTCATGATATTGCTACTATACATATACATATCACCACAACCCTTAAAAACACCAAATTGCCCCTAGTTTTTACACAAAAAACGTTCAAAATAATTTTTTTCCCTACAATTTTGAAATATTTTTACTCTTAGTGTACTTTGACTCATGGTCTTGTAAAAAAAAAGTATGGACACCACTACGTAATAAATAAATAAAAAAAAAATTAAGGGTGTAAATTTTCAAAGAAATTCTAAATTTTTCTTGTAACTAAAAAAAAACTAGGTATATTTTTTTATTATTTTTCCTTATGTACTCATGAGCAGGTCTACCTTTTGGCGCCCGCTTATCGTTGATCGGGACACATGGTATATAAGTAAAAAATAATAATACTTGAGTAACTTCATCAATTGTAAGAAAAAGCTTTTGGTGTTCTAATTAAAGGCTTATTGATGTCAGGGACATACTCCATCTCCCCGTTAATGGCTTTAATACTTATAAGGATTAATCATCCTAATATTTTCAATGGCTTGTATAGAATTAGGATGATAAACAAATTACTTAACTTCTAATCCTTTACTTACACAAGGCGAGCTTGTGAAAATATATCTGATGGTAGTGGAAAACAAACCCGTATCAAAAGTAGTGCCTCTATTAGTATTTTTCGCAACTTTATGTAATAAAATTCAAGTCTTAATAAAATTTGTTCTTAGTCCGATTAAATTTAATACTCCGAAGTAGTTATAACAGTAATAATGTCAAGTAAACTAACTTGAAATACTAGCCAGTTTAACTTGCACAGAACTGGTAACAAGTAGGAACATAATAAGAGGAAAACGTTGCAGAGACGCTTTTGTATTTTCTTCGTAATATTGTTAGTGTTTTAAGAATAACTATTTTAACAAGTTGAAATACAGCATTGTAAGATAGCAAAATCGGAACTGAAAAATTTCGCAATTTCCTCGGATTGCTACTCAAAACTTATAAGGAATTACACAAAAACGGGTTTTGGTATATTCCCAACACATTAATATCTATAAGTTTTTTTTTTTATGTCTGGCCCGCCAAAATGACTCAACTCTGCCTGATGGAAAGCATAAGCAGAATCCAAGAGTGGTGGTCACCATACCTACTCATTGCGAATGCAGACAATGCAGTATGGCGACCAACACCATGGCGGCCTAGTGATGCTTCTGTATCTTTTAGTCTAGTCAACAAGTATGGAACTTGTTGACTAGACTATTTGGGCCTCCGGTCTCGCACTCACCAACGAAACACGACAGCACGTATGCTGTCATTTTACGTTGATTTTCTGTGCGAGGGTAGTACCGCCCCGATCGAGCCGACCCGTTAGTGCTGAAATCAGCGTGGCTCTACTACCTTTTGAGTTACCTACTACCTATTTATTAAATGTGGAGCATTTTCCCTTTGATAGACTTAAAACGAAAATAAGTAAGTCGGAAAATACCATAAAACCAAATTTTTACGATGTCAATTTTAATATATCACTTTTTAACCACAAAAGAGTTATTTGTTTTTAAAACAAAGTCATTTGTGAAGGGCATAGAAGTTGAACAATGGACAACAATCTTGAGTTGCGTTTCACCATGGATGGTTATTATTACTTACCTGCCTGCTGCTATTTCCCTCACATACCATAGGGATAGATGAATACTTCCACTATAGATTAATGAAATAACAGCAATTCTCCCTATAAACGAATGAAGTGCAATCTAATGTTTTTCTGATACCTGTGTTTAAGTGCTTGAACAAAAGGATTAGAAAAACATTTGATTTTTATTTTAGATATAGCTTTTTAAAACCATCGCTTACCTGCTTAGTGGTCTAGTTACTAAATTATCTACTATATCGTTGACGCTGAGCCTATCTGTCTATCAGTGACGAAGGTTTTATGTAATTTATCTAAAAATCGAGAAATCAAAGGTTGATCCATTCTACTGGTCTAAATCTATTAAAAAACTTATCGGCCTCGTTGGTCTCACGGTTGACGTGTGCGACTGCTGATCATGAGATCTCGGGTTCGATTCCCGAGTCGGACCAAATGTTTGTATGATCTAGTTACATAGTTAACATAGTTATATGTTTCGGAGTTTGGATGTTTTCTATATATAATATGTATGTATTTACAAAAAAAAATAGGATTTTTGTATCAGTTATCTAGTACCCATAACACAAGCTCTGCTTAGCTTGAGACTAGATGGCGTTGTGTGTTAGATGTCCGAAATATATATATTATTTATTTATTTAAATTACAGAAACGTTCAAAGCGTAACGCTTGTCTTCTTTATTGAGATTGATTACGCGATCTTTCAAACTTTTCTCTTCTTGATGATGATGATGAATGTACATTACATTAGAGCTACCACTGTTTTTATGAGTCTTCTATGTGTAATGTTAACTATAGATTGAGAGTATAATATCCTCACTCATCTCACACCCGGCTTTCTGTTTCCAAGCTAGGGACAGCCTGAACGATAGTAATCATAATCATAATAATAATAATAAATTAAATTATTTAAATTTCGGTAATCATTGTTCCGATAGTCGTATCTGCTCACGGATTGATAGCCAAGAGCCTCGACCACCATCTTAAGAGGCTCACGTTAGAGGCCTGGATCAAGGGTCTGATGCAGAAGGCAGTCCTCCTTGACACGGCTCGTATTGTGAGGAGGTTCCTGTCTCTGGAGCCCTAACCACCGTTTTCTTGGTCCCTGTACCCGAGGTCGGTGGTCTACTATTTTTTATATTTTTAAATGTATTTGTTTTAATATTTATATTTAAAAATGTAATTAATATGTATATATAAATGAAATAAAGAGAACAATAATAAATAAATAATAATAATACATAAATATTTCGGACATCTAACACACAACGCCATCTAGTCCCAAGCTAAGCAGAGCTTGTGTTATGGATACTAGACAACTGATACAAATACATAAATAGCTTTTTTTTGTAAATACATACATATTATACATAGAAAACACCCAAACTCCGAAACAAATATTTGTAAATCATACAAACATTTAGTCCGACCCGGGAATCGAACCCGAGACCTCATGATCAGCAGTCGCACACGCCAACCGCGAGACCAACGAGGCAGTTAAATCTTTTTATTTTATCAGATTACTAGCTGCTCTGGCAAACGTCGTTTTGCCATTTAAAAAAATTGGGGTATAAAAGATAGATGTTGGTTGATTCTCATACCTACCCGATATGCACACCAAATTTCATAAAAATTGGTTCAGCCGTTTCAGAGGAATATGGTAACTAACATTGTGACACGAGAATTTTATATATAAGACTAGCTGACCTTTTTTTTTTTTTTTAACGTGTGGAAATCCCCTCGGACCGTCACCCCACCGGGGCTTGCGGCGGGGCGGTGTGACGGACTCGAACTGACTAAAACCACACGGTGTGCCACTCTGCGCCTGTGAAGGGAGGAATCCGGGAACTGCAGTTATTAACACGTCCGGGCCCCTCCCAGCACTTGCCCGCACAAAAGCGGGCACCGTCAGCAGTTAACATCTCAATTCAGGCGACGTACGGCACACGCGTAACGTCGCTTCCTCGCGGGCGGCCACTAGAGCGGATGGAAGGGAAAGCCCGTCCCGACCATCCGCGGCCACACTCAGGGCGGCATGAGGCGCTGATAGGCGCGCCTCCGCCGCCCGGTTCGCCGGCGGCGGATTGGGTCCGAGTGGATATCATCCTCCCGGGCCTTCTCCGCCACCTCCTTCTGCGAGATTACGTCTTCGCAGAAGGTTGCGACCGCGGTAAAACTGCTGTCGCTACCGGCCATGGAGCGTATGACGGCCAGTAGCGAGAGATCTCCTCCGATGACTGCAGTGAGGGCCCGGCGCTGCGACGCCCATGCAGGGCAGATCGCCAGCGTATGCAGTGGTGGCAGGCGGGACTCAATTCCCTCCTAGCGACCGAGTGCAGGTACTTCCCGAAGCAACCGTGCCCGGAAAGGACCTGCGTCAGTCGGAAGGAAAGGGTCCCGTGCTGCCGCCCTGCCCACTCGAGGATGACCGGCTGGAGAGTCTCCACGGCGGCAAAGCCAGCGCGTGGAGTCTCCAGCCGGAACGACCATCTGTCCATAGTGGCTCGACGAGCGGCTTCACGCCATTCGCGTACCTCTTCGGGCGGAGGGCGATAGCCATACTCCGTCCGATATTCAGCCACCCGTCAATAAACTTCGGCGAGCACTGTTGTGTTCCGGCCAGGGCGAACGCCGCCTCGGTCGACACCGTGCGGTATCCGCGTACGGCTCTGACTGCCAATACCCTCTGAGGCCGCCAGAGGCGGGCCTTATTTATGGTAGTCAGAGCCGCCACCCACACCGGTGCACCATACAGCGCCATCGACCGGACAACCCCCGTGTACAGGAGTCGCGTTGCGACGCTGGCTCCACCCAAATTGGGCAAAAGTCGCCCAAGGGCGACATAGGACTTTCATACAAACTTCCAACCTCCGTTTTACCCCCTTAGGGGTAGAGTTTCGTAAATTCCGTTCTTAGCGGATGTCTACACCCTATTAGGAACCTACCTGCCAAATTTCAAGTTTGTAGGTGTTATAGTTTCTGAGATTTCGTGATTAATAAGTGAGTGGTATTTCGCTTTTATATATATAGATTAATAAGGTTAACTTAAACTAGGGAAGTACAATTGGTGGCATTACCGCCCGGAGGCAACCGTGGTATGGAAAAAAGAGCTGGGATGAAAAGTATAGGGTAGTGTCTAGTGTATTAGAAAAGGGATAGAAAAAGGAAATTGTAGTAGAATTAATAGATTATATAAGGTAATAGCAACACGTAGTGTGGAAGATTGAATAAACATACAAATGATTGAGTGAAACACATAGTTACTCCATACATACATAAGATATTTATAGGTGGATATCTTGACCTAACCGAGTATGGCAAAGTAAACTATGGGACAATGACGTCTCCATCCATACTGCTGATTAACATACTTATATATTTCTAAATGCATACATTTTATAAATAAATATTTAAAAGATTGTCTAGTATCGATTAATAAACTTCTCAATCCTTTGAAAAATATCTATTATTCTTACATGAACACTAATGTACCTAGACTTACCTTGTTTAAAAAAAAAGTAAAAACTAAAACCCAACTACGACAAAAAACGACGCTGAAAAAGTATAAAACGTTGTTATAGTGTAGTAGTGGTAGTAGTATAGTGCGTTTCTATGTAACGTGTGACTACGGCTTTTCAAACTTGTTTTATACTTTTTCAGCGTCGTTTTTTGTCATTGGGTTTTAGTTTTTACTTTTTTTTATTTAAAATGTTCTGGTGCCATTATTAGTATTTAATATATATATTTTTGAAATGTACAGGTAACGCCCTTTCCAATAATACCAAACACGGCATATTTATCGCAAATTTATTTTTTAATATAGTACTTTATGTCGGCTAGAGGGCGCCACATTAGATTCAGTGACACGTCATATAGCCTATAACCAGCAGACGATCAAGACGGTTCTAATGATACCTCATTTGTCCAGTTCTAATAAGTAGTTAAGGAGCTATGAGGGAACAAATGAACATACATACATACATAGGCTGTCAAAATCATAAACCTCCTTTGGCTTTGCCGTAGTCGGGTAATAAAAGCAAATTAAAACAAAATGAACACAATAAAGCTTTTTTAGATGCCAGAGCAAAATTGAATCGACGATTATATCAAAATGAAGCTACAAGAACTGAACAATAATATTTAAATTGAGCCTTTCAAAATATGTTTTTCAAAGTTAAGAAAGGATTCTTACAATAACAAACTTAACAAACACATTTTATAAAGCAAACACCATTCATAAAATATGTTATTATTCCATACACTGCACAAAAGGTCTCAAAATGTAGGTCGCCAGATAGACGAGCCTATTCAGGCCCTGAAATAGCTTAGTCATTCAAACATCTCCTTAATTATGTTCGGGTGTAACATAAAAATTTGTTCCTTATTATGTGCTGACAACGAATACTCTATAGAAAAGTCTCCTTTGTCTTCCGAGAGAAAAAGGATCGTCGAGTGTACAGCTACGGACTTGGGCCATTAGTTACACCCACGCTATATACTACTATATATCCACAGCAATAAGATTGAGAATAGTTTGTTCAGTTCTGTTTAATTTGTCGATGCTTAAATGAAGTCTGTACGAGGCTTTCAAAAGATACTAAATAGGCGTTTATTGCGACATTTTCAGTTTTAAAGATCTTGAAGATGAAAAACGAAACAAACACTTTTCGTAACTTCTTGAGATGTGAGGCCCATAAGTCAATAATGACATAAATAAGCTATTTATTATGTTATACATCAAGGCAAGGAGGCAAAACATTCACGAAAGAAACTTGATTTATGTTGTCCGTCTCAAGCAGATATAATATATAAATCTATGTATTTTTCACTGATTATGTAATCTCTGTGCACGTCCCAACAAGATTTCTACACTTCCCTAATGTTTACTGGAAGAGAATGCCTTGGGCATACAAAGTGCATAAAGTATAAGATAAATAAATTAATATTTAATAACAAAAATAATTAATTAGTGTTTGCAAATAAGTGGTACTAAGAACTCAAATAAAGTTTGTTATTACTATAATGCTATTGTTTTTTTTTATTATTTCGCTGATATTTAAGCTTATAAATAAGCTTCACAAAGGTGCTCAACAAAGATTGTGACTTTTCAGCATCTGAGCTAGCCATGTCATAATTATAAATGATTATTTTAATCATCAAATAATATATTTATTCTTGAAATCTTATAATCTTTCAAATTGTTAATAGTATTAGTGATATGTAAACTATACCATTAATTTTGAATTAATCAGCATTAAGATATATAACTATAAATACTCAAAATTTAAAAAACCCCCGACATAATAGATATATATATAATAATAGTGATAGACTGCCTCGTTGGTCTCGCGGTTGGCGTGTGCGACTGCTGATCATAAGGTCTCGGGTTCGATTCCCGGGTCGGAACAAATGTTTGTATGATCTACAAATATTTGTTTCGGAGTTTGGGTGTTTTCTATGTATAATATGTATGTATTTACAAAAAAAAAAGTATATATGTATTTGTATCAGTTGTCTAGTACCCATAACACAAGCTCTGCTTAGCTTGGGATTAGATGGCGTTGTGTGTTAGATGTCCAAAATATTTATTATTATTATTATTTATTAATAACCTGAGTTCGCTTTAAAAAGTAAAAAACACGTTATGCGCTTTCATTTGAGACCCCACTCGATGATATTTTTGCACATTCGGTTATTCTTCCCCATTTTCACCCCCATAACTTTTAAACGACTCAACCGATTTTCATGAAACATGTCTAAGAACACTCGCACGTAACTCACCTTTTACACAAAAAAACTAAATTGAAATCGCTTCATCCGTTCGCGAGCAACAGTGCCACAGACAGACAGTCAAACTTAGTGTGGTACCTACTATTACATTTGCCTTGGCACTGACTTCAAACCTATGAATAGGTAGCACATACAAATTAAGTTATTTGATACTTTTTAGTTTTTGAAGTCGGTTTTTTTAAACGAAGTTTTTTATGCAATGTATTTGCAGAAAGTGTAAAATAAATAAATTAAGAAATTTAATTTTGCGCTATTTCCATGATACACTGAATAATTTTTTTTAAATAAAATAAATTAATAGTTAACGATCTAAAAACAAATTATTGCTACACGTATAAAATGCAACATACATTAGTAATCTAAATGTCCTTAGTTCGTAAAAATAAAATAATATTTCGAGCATCTAACACACAACTCCGTCTAACCAAGCTTAAACTAAGCAGAGCTTGTGTTATAGGTAACAGACCACTGATATAAATACATACATACTTTTTGTAAATACATATAAATTATACATAAAAAACACCTAAACTTCGAAACAAATACACACATCAAAAGTGTCTAGGGATCAACATATGTGTCTAGGGATCAACATATATTTTTGCAATAACTTTTCTCCTGATTGATATTAATTAAAATTTTCTTTAAGGATTCATCAAATAAAGTGTTTTCGTTTGTCACAGTAACGATAAACCAAGTCACCTTTGCATTAATAAAGAAATTTGCCATTTTCCTAATAAAGGGATTTTTGACATTTGAACCACTAACATTAAAGTTCGAAAAAAAGACTGAAATAACAGTTTTCTTTAAAATTTTATAAGGTAACTTAAACAATTAATAATCCGTGTTTCTACCGCGAACACTAACAACACAAGAATCGGTTTGGCATACTCAAAATGAGTTCATCCAAATCACGCTGTGGAATGGCCGCCCATGTTCGTTGCAACAACAAAAAAAGGTCTTCTTGCGACTGGATACCCTCCATATTCGGCAGAGCTCTTCTCTGTAGCATATCCCATGCATGCTCAATCGGGTTCAAGTCTGGCGACTGAGCAGGCCAGGGCCAAAGCCACATCTCAATCTCAAGAAATCCGCATAAAAATGCTTGATCCCTAGACACTTTTGATGTGTGTATTTATCTATATATATAAAAATCAATGCCACTTTTCATTGTAATTTCATAACTCAAGAACGTGCTCACCTAACCATACCAAATGTTTAAGCTTTGTTCGGACTATTTAGTAGATGGTTTATGTGAAGTTTGCACAAAATCGGTCGAGCGGTTCTTCATTTATCGACATACACGCGGGCGGAGCCGCGGGCAACAGCTAGTAGATCATGCAAACCCGAACCCGAGATCTCATGCACAGCAATCGATAACGCTACTACTGCGCCACCGGCAATCGCAAATAAAATGAAAAATACAAAAAAGTGACTCAGTAACAACTTTGCGACACGACTTTGCAAATCCTCTGAAAGTCTCTGTTCATTTTAGTAACGTTCACTTGTGATGGTTTTAACTAACAACAACTACATTGACAATCAAATGAATAAATACAGAGATTATGAAAGATTTTATCACCACATACGTAAAGTACAGTTGGTTTCAAAAGTCTATTTATTCAAAGTTAAAAATTATTTAAATTATTAGTGTCATAATATAAAAGTTACAGATTAAAAAGGAGAAAATTCTATTCTTACATTATTTATTTACTTTCTTAAGAAATTGATCGTAAAATTTAAGATTAATTTAGAATAATAATATTCTATAGTAAAATTTTCTAAATTTGATAGCAAAATCACAGCTGCCATCTACGATGTTTCAATTTTCATTAATGACAGCATTGTATGCCTTGGACAAAATCTATACCAATATTATAAACGCGAAAGTTTGAAAGTATACACACACACACACACACACACACACACACTCACCCACTCTTACACTCACATACATACACAGTAATACACCCACACACAGCCACAAAATCAACACACACTCTCGCACATTCGATTGTGCATTACCCAATCACTAACACACTTACAGCACTTCCTACATTGTTTATTTTTGGTTTTTTGTTTTATTTGTTTTTTGTTTACCTGATTTCAAATTTTTATTGATTGCTATTTTTTACTTTTCTTTTTTGTTTACTTTACTTAATTACTGTGTACATTTTTTTTTTGTTCACTTTTTGTTTTATTGTATTAACGTCTCAGAAGGCGGCTGGACGGAAAGAGACTGGATCCCACGACACAGGGAATCCTAGTGTGGGATCTAGGGATCAAACCATGTATTTGTTTAATTTTGATACAATAAAGAAAATTATTATTATTACAGATGGATGGATGGATGGATGAATGTTTGTTACTCTTTCACGCAAAAACTACGTAACGGATTTAGATGAAACTTTACAGTAATATAGCTTATACATCAGAATAACACATAAGCTAATATTTATCGCGATAACTGACATATACGCGGGCGGGGCCGCGGGCAACCACTAGTATTTTAATACTTTGTTTACGTGAGAGTGAAAAATATAGTGCATTTTATGTGACAACAAAAAGAAACGCTATAGTTTTATCATTAAGTATGGTGACCACTTCTCTTGGATTTTACTCATGCTATTTATCAGGCAGAGTAGAGTCATTTTAGCAAAATCATGAATAAAAAAGCTATTGCATAGCATTTTATATTAACTTATGCAATTATAATTATTTGTTTATTTTTCATTCATGCAGTATTTTTTTTTGGAAATATTGACATCAAGTAAGTGAAAAAATCATAACATACAAATACACACATCAAAAGTGTCTAGGGATCAACATATATTTTTGCAATAACTTTTCTCCTGATTGATATTAATTAAAATTTTCTTTAAGGATTCATCAAATAAAGTGTTTTCGTTTGTCACAGTAACGATAAACCAAGTCACCTTTGCATTAATAAAGAAATTTGCCATTTTCCTAATAAAGGGATTTTTGACATTTGAACCACTAACATTAAAGTTCGAAAAAAAGACTGAAATAACAGTTTTCTTTAAAATTTTATTAGGTAACTTAAACAATTAATAATCCGTGTCTCTACCGCGAACACTAACAACACAAGAACATCGGTTTGGCATACTCAAAATGAGTTCATCCAAATCACGCTGTGGAATGGCCGCCCATGTTCGTTGCAACAACAAAAAAAGGTCTTCTTGCGACTGGATACCCTCCATATTCGGCAGAGCTCTTCTCTGTAGCATATCCCATGCATGCTCAATCGGGTTCAAGTCTGGCGACTTAGCAGGCCAGGGCAGGACATTGATATTAGCTGCGGCGAGAGTCTGTCTTACAACTCTTGCGGTGTGCGGTCGTGCATTATCATGCATTAACTGAAATAAGGGACCGATTTGCACTTGTAGAGGAACGATGACGTCTGATACAATCGTCTCAGCATAAATTTGAGCGTTGAGGTTGCCTCTGATCCAAATCAACTCAGTTCTTCCGCCGATCCAAATATCCGCCCATACCATGATGGTTCCACCACTATAAGGATGGACTTCCTGGCAGGATTTTAATCGCTGTTGGCGTCAATTCCACCCCTAAGGAGGTAAACCAGGGGATAAAAGTCTGCGTGAGCGAAGCCGCGTGTAAAAGCTAGTGTGTTATAATTACATTTTAATACGAAAAAACTTATTTTTCGCTGACTACTACCAAAATATTTGGAAGTGTTAGGTTTTATTTTCGTTACGGAATTTCTTGATTCGGTCACCGCGCTCAAAGCCCGCGATTATTAATTAAAAGGTATTTATTGAAAATTAAGAAACTTTTAACACCCATTCTTATTAATCATACTTAAACGATTACTACTTACAAAAAGGTCAGACCCACTATTCACAAATTATTTTACATCGTCATCTTTACAGAATGTTGCTTTAGGTTGATTAATGCCAAAGCTGTACGTACCCCAATTTTCTTACATAACGATATTGACCAAGATCACCCCAGCCCGTTGAACCCCGACAACCCTTATTTATCTCTGTCCGAATGGTGGTGACGTAGCTAGTTAGAACAAATTGTGTTTTTATATTTAGCCGGAGCCCTTATAAAGTGCAAAGATTTGCGGTTCATAAATAAGAATGAAGTATATCAAACATTTGTGACAGAGGCATGTGTTATGATCTGATCTGTTTTTAACCCTTGGCGCAAAAAGAGGGGTGTTATAAGTTTGATGTCTGTCTGTGTGTGTGTGTCTGTCTATGGCATAGTAGATCTCAAACGGATGGCCCAATTTGATCCGATTTTTTCATTTGAAAGCCAGTTTCCTTGGTTTTTCCTTTCCGTGGTTCTTAGCTATGTTTGGTTAATTTCTTTTTGTATTCGAAATGGTATGCTCCCGGGGTGGTGCCATTGCCACCATATTAGGATCTGATGACGGGATCCCAGGGAAATCGAGGGAAACCCTCATTTTTTTAAGGCACACACTATGTTTTTCGTATATTTTCTGAAGTTACACCGGTATTTGCGTCTGGTGGTCATCATTTTATGATGATGAGCTGATGTAAGTTACAACTCCTTAACGGTTAGGAGTTGGAGGATAAATCTTTAAATATCATATGTATCTATAGAACTTTAGTCATATTCTTTCATAAAATTTAGGTAAGCTGATGATGGAAGGTACAACTCCACAACGGTTAGGAGTTGGAGGATAATTCTTTCAATTTCATACGTATCTATAGACCTTTAGTCGTATACTTTCAAGTTATTTAGGTGAGCTGATGGTAGAAGGTTAAACTCTTCAACAGTTAGGGATTAGAGGATGATTTAAATATTACACGTACGTAAAGAACTTAATTTGTATTCTTTCAGTAATTCATATGAATGGTTTTATTGAGTAGACACCCAATAAGGAAGGAATTGTGGAATTTCTACCCCTAAGGGGGTGAAATAGGGGTTGAAAGTTTGAACGAAAGTCCGTGATTTTTAAGTTAGGAACATGAAACTTTATCTTTGGGCTACTGATTAAAAATGAGTAGAAATGTATTTAAGCGTTTCTGAATATTCTACCAATACGCAATGAGTATGGTGACCACCACTCTTGGATTTTGCTTATGCTTTCCATCAGGCAGAGTAGTCATTTTGGCGGGCCATAAATAAAAAATAAAAATAAGACTTCACTAGCTGACCCCGCGAACTTCGTACCGCCATATTTACATATCTGTCTCAGCTTCCCACCGGTAGCTTCCCGCAGGCAGGCAAATAAGCATACAGTCGCGGACAAAAAAAATTACTTTTCCTTTATCTTTTAATTTGTCTTCTACAAACTCAAACTCAAAAATATTTTATTCATATAGTCACTTATTTTACAGGCACTTATGAATAGTCAATATTTAATATTAAAAAAGCGAGTGATTCTAGTCGCACAGTTCCAAGTGCAGCCTACCCTTCATGGAGAAGAATCTGGCAAGAAACTCCATTGTTGCTCCTTTTAAAAAATAATAATACGGTTTACAATATTTTTTTCACTTGAATGAGAACGAAGTCGACCAAAGAAAACAAAATAAAAGGTTTGGAGTCATTGCTGCACAGCCATGAGCTAACCAATCATGCACCGTTCTTACTGATAGCTGCAAGATTTTTACAAAATTATAATATTATATATTATATTAATTATACAAATACAATTGTTATATTGTGACATTGTATTGTTATATTGTGAGGTCCACTTATGAAAAATAAAATCCAAATAGCACTTTCACTCACAGTCAAATTTAAAAAGATGTAATATGTCCAAAAATAAAATAATCAATAAATGTCACAAATGTAAAATAGAGTAAGACGCATGGATCAGTCATCGACCTATTCAACCATAGTTGAGCTGCGTACTCAGGCCGCACAGCAAATCATCAGGTCAATATCAAAGAAATTAATAATTAATAATAATCATAGTCGACAAGGTGCTCATACAATAACAAGTGCGTATTTAATAAATGGGGAAACTTTGTTAGATAAGTACCAAAGTACCATCATGTATTCATTTACATTATACAAGTATGTATATATTATATATATTATATGAGAATCAAGTTTCGGTACTCAGTGCCCATACGGCATACATAAAACCGATGTTTAGGTGATTATCGTAAAGTTTATTCTTTATTCATTTAAATAGTAGTATACAACAAAATATATTATCTTAAAATACTAGGAAATAAATTTAAAAAAAGGAAACAACAATATTTACTAAATTATTTAATATAAGCGTCAAAAAATTCCTCCGCATCATCGCCTACTGGAAGCGTTCCCATAAGGCTGGCAGCATTGCCACGTTGGATGGCAATGCTAATTCACTGTGCTAGAAAAAGGCCGGCCTTCTGGTCACGAGAAGCGTCGATCAGTTGCTTAGCTAGTTGTTTAAACATAGCGCGAGCACTCGGACCCCATGAACCAAACGGTTCAAAAATATAATTACCTATTAGATTTTAATATTTACGCCGTTTGAGTCTTTCCGCAGAAGCAGCAGCAGCGCCAGCATAACCAGCTGTACTTGGAAGATGAGATGGCGCGAGGGTGTCGACGCAAGTTGCGTCCCACACCAAAGGCTTACCTATCTTCCATGGCAGTAACGACATACCATCCGGTCTCTTGCCATCGTCCCGTACCAGACCATTTGATTCTCGTACAGCTGGAACGCCGGCGGCAACAAGAGCACGACGGATAATGTCATTAATATTGGCATGTCGAGATATTCGGCCAGCGCTTCTGCTACAAGAAAGGCCATGATGTCCGAGACTGTCAACAGCTTCTCCACAGTGACAAGAATGCGGAGAAACACAAGGTACACAACAGGAAACACAACCTAAACGGAGGCAAGTGGCAAGGCGAAATGTAGTATCGTCCAACAAGGTACCTATGTTGGGCGATGGAAGTGCCTGAATCCATAAACCTGATTCCCACTCTCCCACAGCCAACAAACGAGCGCGCTCAGCAAGTCTGGTTGATGTATCCAGAAGTCTTCTTTGCTTTAAAATACATAACGGCGCGTCCCATTGGCGCTGAGAAAATGGGTTAGCAGGTAAAATAGTACTGGGACAAGCTATCTGCCAAGCATCTATAGCAATGGCCTTGCATGACACTTCAGAATCAACCAGTGTGTTGATAAGAATTTTCCTGGTTAATTCTTCTGTGCCATGAACTGAAGACAGAAAAGCTGGAAGGCTGATATCTACAATTTTGCGTACTCCAAGACCACCCAAACGAACTGGTAGGGATGCTTGGAGCCAGGCTCGATCGTTTAAAGCCACATTCAAAACTTTGCTGAGCGTGTTTTGTATAATTTTGTCAACTTTTTCTAAAAGTGATGAATATTTCCAAAAGGGCGATGACCGAAGCGCATGTGTAAAATTAGGTACAAAAAGACAATGACGAATAATAGTAAAAGCCGAATGGATATTAATTTTAAGTAAACGATCCGAAATTTCACCAAATTTTTTAATTTTGTCCTCTATGAAAGGCTGAAAACCGTCTTCCAAGACCGGAGACCCCAGAAGGCGAAGAGACATTTTTTCTAAAACTTTAATGTCAGGTGCCAAAGAATTAAATTTCTGTATAGTCGAGAGTCTGTGTTATCACAAATAAAAATTTCGCATTTGTCAGAGTTGAGTTCCAAGCCAATAGATTTAAATTTATTTTTAATAAAAGATAAATCTTCCAAAACTGTATCTACTTCCCCTCCTAAGGTTCCATCGTCAAGGTACCATAATATATGTTAAATTTAGATTTTATCTGTTCTATAATGGGATGTATTGCTAAACTGAAGATAGCTGGTCCCAGTGGACCAGGTATATATATATAGTTGGTATATATTATATAGTATATATAATTATGCGCGTACATACATTTCGGCGATTCATTTTTAGGGTTCCGTGCCAAATGCTAAAAACGGAACTCTATAGATTCGTCATGTCTGTCTGTCTGTACGTCTGTCTGTCCGTCTGTATGTCACAACCACTTTTTTCCGAAACTATAAGAACTATAATGTTGAAACTTGGTAAGTAGATGTATTCTGTGAACAGCATTAAGATTTTCACAAAAAAAAAGAAAAAAAAACAATAAATTTTGGGGGTCCCCATACTTAGAACAGAAACTCAAAAATTTTTTTTTCACCAAACCCATACATCTATGGCTAGGTCTTCAAAAATCAAATTGAGGTTTCTATCATCATTTTTTTCTGAACTGAATAGCTTGCGCGAGAGACACTTCCAAAGTGGTAAAATGAATGTCTGTAACTTCTAAACTAAGAGAATGATAAAACTAAAAAAATATAATATGATGTACATTACCATGAAAACTTCCATCGAAAATTCGTATGAACGAAATCTAGTAAGTGTTTTTTTAATACGTCATAAATCGTAAACCGCAATTTATCGATCAAAGTTACAACAAACTACAAGAACTTTCATATTATGTTACTTCCTGTTACGGAACCCTTAATGCGCGAGTCCGACTTGCACTTGGCCGCTTTTTATATATATAGATTGTCGAATTATCTCAATAGAAAAGCAATTACGAGTTGGGTTTGTATTCACTGATCAATAGACAGGCTGATAGGGTGTGCAAGGAGCATAATAATCGCTCTACTAATTAACTACTCTTCTCACATTCTTGTAAATACATTCACTAACTGGTTATTGTGTTTCTCTTTTTATTTTGGCGAAAGGTAAGTAATAATAAATCTAATTGTTAGGAGAAATAGCTCAATTTAGGTTTTAGTATCTATCGCATATTCTTTGATTGAAAATGATTGAAGAATCAGTATAGAACGTTAAAGAATGTGTTCAAATTTTTGCGGAATTATGTGTATTCTGAATAAATAGTCATCTTAGCTTAATATTAAGAGCTTATTACACACACAACATTAATTATGAGGTCAATCTAGTAACGAGGAACATAGGTTTTGGAGTCGAGTCTGAAGAAGGACATAAGCTACTTTCTACCACGATAACTGACTTATGTACATGCGGGTGGAGCACCGGGAAAAAACTAGTAGTCCATAAATATAATTAGTAATACTTCTAAATTGGATAGACTAAATAAAGATCCAAGAACTTGAAACCAACCAAGTTAATCTTGTCTAAAATAAGACATATAAATTAGGATCTCAAATAAGATTTCTGACTTATAAGTTTCCCTTTAGTTTATTAAAACGATATTTCTTGGATTTTTGAAGAACTCATTACCAAAATATTTACTTAAGATATTTTTCTCGATGTAAAGAAGTTTGTCAAAAATATTAAAAATTCTATAAGTAATAATTTTGTTTTTCCTGGAAAGCGACGTGGAAATTTTATATTTACTTTTTAATTTAGATTAGGCGCATTATATTTTGGAGGTAAATGACCTTTGATATTACATTTAAAACGACAAAAATGCTATGGAAATATTTTTCAAATTAGTCTGAATTCTTTACGTCTTTTTTATGTTTTATTATTCACTAATAGACAGTCAAGAGTCGTAGTGCTATAAACTGTGTAATCTTTCTCAAAGAATACTCTTTACAATGGTAAAGCATTGTTGAAATCTGATCAGAGACGAGAAGAACGGCGCGGATGGGTGATCGCTAGTGGCACTACACAATCAGCGTCTCCGTGATTCGTAGGTCACGTTAAGCAGTCGGTCCCGGTTGTTATCATAGGATAACTGACGTGTAGCTTAGTTGGAGACCTTTGGGCGGCTTAAACACATCCAACGGCAAGATTGTCGACACGACACAACGTTGTCTTACCAGTCCTTAACCTGCATTCGGCCAACGTAGGGACGTATGGCCTTAACCCTCTACTGAGAGGAGATACGATTTATGAATTGAAATCTGAGTATTAGTACTAGACATTAAGTCGTTCATAATTTCACAATTACAGCAACGTCTTCAGCTTTATCATATTACCATCGATTAAATTGAAAAAAAGGCAGAATGGCACGGACATACGTCACAAGAAGAATGAGAAATAAATGAACCGTATATCAATTACTACCTTTCCAAAATCGCCTACAGTTCTACGCATCATTATTCATTCAATTGTAATCCCATAACTAATTTTATCGCTTTACTTGGTACTACAACCCCAGGAAACTATAAAAACAGAAAGAAAATGCTTTTACTCGAACGTGGCACGCTATACTACTGTTTCTATATTCGTGATTACTGCCGTACATTTTTCTTTTTCATTGCTTTTGTATAGGTGCATTTATAGTAACTTACACACAACACATTGAAGCTATTTTATTACATTTCTTTAAATGTATACAGCCATGCTCAGTTCATCTATGTTTCAACCTATTTTCGTAGGCGATACGGTACTAGGGGTCGCTATAAATGATCAGGAAACGTACAGGTTTAGTACAAATAGGTTTATGTATAACATTATGTTTTAACTATCTAGCAAAGACCGGGATAGTTGGCGCTCTTTGGGGAAGACCTTTGTTCAAAAGTGGCCGGCGATAGTTGATTGGATTTGACGCCTATCATTGTCATGATTAGTTGTTTAGATTACTGCCAGGAGTGTAATGAGTAGTTCATTTAGTTAAAGGTGAGTTATTTTTTTATTGAATAGGAGGCAAACGAGCAGAAGTATCACCTGATGGTAAGCGATTACCGCCGCCCATGGACACCCACAACACCAGAGGCGTCACAAATGCGTTGCCGGCCTTTGAGTTTTGTTTGCTTTCGATTTTCTAAAGCAATTTAGTAACACCTGATGCTTAATAGGTATCGCGAACATACTACTGATGTGTGTTATATCATGTCAGTTAGGTATTGACGATCAACCGTCGATTTGTTGCATAGACAATTACTTTCCTTTAGTTTTTAGTTCAGTCAAAAGAACCTATGATCTTATACATAAAGCAATGATTTTTTGTTAGTCCAAGGGTAGCAGAATAGTCATCGTCATCATGAAAATGTAAGTATAAGGATATTTCAGTGGTTAATAAAAACGTAACGTACCTGGATCAAACTCATTTTTCACTTACCTTTTCGTGAAACAAAGTATTCGATTGATCTTATCCCGCTCACAGACAAATGATAAAGTAAGACACGTCGACCTTTCACCCTTATCCATATTTATGACGCCAACCGCAAACATTTGCTACATTTTAAGACGATATACCTACTGGAGACGAGAATGTTAGCTTTTTGGTCTATAGAATAATAATCTTTTTCTCAAATAAAAAATAATGATCTATCATGTTGGTTTTCGATCACGAGTTATATTGAAATCTTGGGGCTTTTCACCTGGTTCTACTCGTTTTTAAAGTTTTCATGACTATCAAAATGTTCGTGTGGTGACGCACGGATTAAGAATACGGATTGTCATCATCCCTAGTTATTCCGTGGGTGTCATAATAGGCAACTTTTTTTATGAGCCTAATGTGTCCCCTGCAACAAGCCACTTCCCTCAATCCAAGGCCAATTCCGGCCAGTCTCTGCGGTAGGTATCACGATCGTCGCGCCATCTTTTACGGGGTCTGCCTCGTCGGCGGCGTCCACCCTGAGGCACCCAGCGTTCGACGATGACCTTGGACCACCGGTCAATAGGCAACTAAGGGCGCGAAATACACAGGACAACATAATAGCAAAGAAAAAATAATACAAAATTTTAACAACAAAAACTGACTTCAAGAACCAAATTAAAATGGGACCACATGGGACCACCAGCTTTCAAATAAAAATATAATCATCAAAATTGGTTCACTCAGTCGAAAGTTCTGAAGTAACAAACATAAAAAAGTACAGTCGTATTGAGAACCTCCTCCTTTTTAACCGACTTCCAAAAAGAGGTGGTTCTCAATTTCATGGGTATTTTTTTTGAAGTCGGTTAGAAAACTTGAAACCAACTTCACACCAAGCCGTCTGTCCAGAGTGGTATAGTAGGGCAAAGCCTCCTTTCTAAGCTTTTGATGATGATAAAAATCTTACTTATTAACCGACTTCCAAAAGGAGAAGGTTCTCAATTTCATAGATTTTTTTTTATGTATAAACACTAATTACACCGTCAAGTGTGGACCGATTTTTAAAATTATTTTTGTATTCGAAAGGGTATGCCCCCCATGTGGTCCCATTGCCACCATATCAGGACCTGATGATGGGATCCCAAGGAAATCGAAGGAAACCCTCAAATTTGTAAGCACGTACTATGTTTTTCATATATTTTCTAAAGCTATTATTATTACATTATTTACATTTGGTAGTCATCAGTTCATGATGATGAGCTGATCATGAACTGGGAGAGGCCTATGCCCAGCAGTCGATTGTTAAAGGCTTTTGATGATGATAAAAACCTTACTAATTTAGTTTACACCATACTTAATTGTGGAAACAAAGGAATCCTGCAATTTATTCAGTCAATGTAATCACATAAATACATTCTATCAAAATACACAAGATGAGAAAACAACGCCATTACCGTTTATTCTCACTTAGTGAAACGAAATTGGGGTAAAATATATTCAAGCCATTTGCAAACCAAAGTTATAACCCTTCGCAAATTGCGTTATATTGCCTTCCACATTTAGAAATAACAAATATGGAGGTAGGTACTGTTATCGGGCACCCTTGCATGCTTAGAGGTAGTAAATTAAAGGTCGCATATTCATGACTGTCTTTTGATGCATTACATTTTACATTACATGCAGCATTACATGTGTAAATTCAGAAATAACAACTGCATCTTAATTACTATTACATCGACACGTCAAAATAGCAAAAATAAGAACAGCGATATTTTCTATATACTAATCCATTAACCATCCCCTAAAATTCCATCATTTCGAGATACCTTCTCATGTAGGTAGTAGAGCCACGCTGATTTCAGCACGAATGGGCCGGCTCGACCGGGGCGGTACTACCCTCGCACAGAAAATCAACGTAAAATGACAGCGATCGTGCTGTCGTGTTTCGTTGGTGAGTGCGAGACCGGAGGTCCAAATAGTCTAGTCAACAAGTTCCATACTTGTTGACTAGACTAAAAGATGCAGAAGCATCACTAGGCCGCCATGGTGTGGGTCACCATACTGCATTGTCTGCATTCGCAATGATTATGGTGACCACCACTCTTGGATTCTGCTTATGCTTTCCATCAGGCAGTGTAGAGTCATTATGGCGGGCCATACATAAAAAAAAAAAAGTATTATTTGTAAAATTGAAATTTACTGAAAACATTTTTTTTTATAATTTTAGGTGTTATGTGTCACGTAATATAAATAAATCTGTGCTGTGCTTGAATAAGTACAAGTGATTTTGATTCTAAAATGTATTGCAGAAAAGGATTTCAATAATTGCACTTTAAATGTTTTGTAAAAGCGATTACGAGGAATAAATTTAAAAGAATTAACTCTCAATTGCTATTCTTGAAATCATTGCTATTCAATCTCAATCAAGGCTACATATTTTTAAATGCTAAATCTGTGCAACCTAATTTAGTAGTACAAAAAGATTACACAAACAATTATTTTTAATAGTCAGAGGTGGATCCAAGAGGAGCTCGTTACTCAGTGGTATCATTGAAAAGTTAAGCAATTTTATTTATTTATTAAAACTTGTTGCACTTATTGTACAAAAGCGGGACTTAATGCCATGAGGCATTCTCTCTCAGTCGACCTTCAGGTGATGCAGAAATAAGCTACGGTAGGTGCAAAGATAAAGTTTTTCATAGTAAATAATGTTTTTAAAATAATATATACCTATCCTACATCAAATAGAACCAATTAACACAAATTTACTATTTCATAAATTAATAATATAAACATACACATACAAAAATGTTATATTATACTTGCACACAGTCGGGTACTACTCATTATCCGTAGCCCTAACTGAGAAAGAGGTACTTGAATGCCTTTACGAGCAGAACATGGCGGACAGGTTTCCTGGCGCTCCCGTGAGTCCTGTCTTAATGCCATAAAACTCAGTCACAAATCAGGTAAGAAAAGCCTTTCTACCTGTAACTATATTCTTGAAGTACCCGCTAACATAAGAAAATCACTCATTATTCAAGGCAGGATCTACATAAACTGGACTTATTGTCCAGTAAGAGACTTCACCCTGGTGACCAGGTGTTTTAACTGTCAACAGTTTGGACATGCAGCCAAATACTGCCGCGAAACCAGACCAACATTTAACCCCTGTGGAGAGACGGGACACTCCTTCAAAGAATGCAGCAACAGAGCCACACCACCTACTTGCGCGACATGCAAACGGTTCAAGCGACATCCAAACTGGTGATCCAAGTTGCCCGGCTCGAAAATACGCTGAGGACAAGTACATAAATTCAATAGACTATGAGGGCGCCTAAGAGTGCCAGTAAGTAGTAGTAGTTATTAGTTTAAGTACTAGTAGTTTAAGTAACTTAAAACTCTTTGTATTTTCCCCAGGCACCCGACACCCGAGCCCAGCAGTGGTACGTTATGGGTTGTTGATGATGATGATGATGGGTACTAGGGTTGTGACTGTATTGCCAACTCATTCTGAAGAAGTTCACGTACTTTAAACTTGAATGTAAGGCGATTTGTGGACATCCTGATCTCGGCAGGGAGTGCATTGCACTGGAGGAAGTTGGGGGTGTGAGGAGGATATAGAAGAAGCAGATTATTTCTTTACCGAAGGTTTCGGTCGTGATTGGAACATAAGAGACGGAAGTGTGGTACAAGGTGTTTGGGTAACGATGGAGAGTTGAGGAAAGAGAAAAGAGTAGTCAGCTCTAGGAAACAGGGCGCTGACGAATTGGTTTTAACGGGAATGAAGTTCTTGAGACGATTTAAAACTCGGAGCCACGAGGTGACTTTCTGACTGACGTATGAAACTTGTGCCCGCCAATCAAGTAGCCCCAGGTACTTTACCACTGCGCTCAGCGGTATAGTCACGGTGTTGTAAAGAACTGGTGGAATGACCGCCGTATTCAACTTGCTTAACGTTTGTTTGCTCCCCACGACGATCACTTGGGATTTGGTTGGATTTACCGATAACCCGTACCTCGCTGACCAGTTCTTTATGGAGTCCCTGTTGACTTTATCGATTAATAACGATAAAGTCAACAGTATATATAACTTAGTCTTCCAAGTACAGCTGGTTATGCCGGCGCTGCTGCTGCTTTTGCGGAAAGCCTCAAACGGCGTAAATACTAAAATTTAATAGGTAATTACATTTTTGAACCGTTTGGGGTAGAGACGCTAGGTTCATGGGGTCCAAGTGCTCGCGCTATGTTTAAACAACTAGCCAAGCAACTGGTTGACGCTTCTCGCGACCAGAAGGCCGGCCTTTTTCTAGCACAGAGAATCAGCATTGCCATTCAACGTGGTAATGCTGCCAGTCTTTTGGGAACGCTACCAGTAGGCGAAGATGTGGAGTTTTTTGACGCTTGTATGTAAATATTCTTATTTTTTTATATCTATGTTTAAAGTAAATCCAATATGTCAATGTATTGCAATTAATTATATATTTGTCGTATTGAGCAATATATAACGTTAACCTTAATAACGATTAATCTCAATCAGGGCTCTATGTACCCTTCGTTAAGGGTACTTCGGTAAGAGTCCTGAAAACTCCGAAAACAGTTTAGTCATCGCCTAATACTTCAGTTGTGGAGGTCCGATGGTAATCATTCCACGCAAAAAAATCGAAGTAAAGCCGTTTCAAAGAAGACTACCGGCTCAGAGAAAAAAAGAAAAGTTATATATCTCTGACATTTTTCCTCGAAGCCATTTGTTCTTCCTGAGTCTCTGAGCACAACGCTAACCATAATTAGGTCCCACTTACGTAATAGCGCCAAAGTTCCATCTTCAAGGCCCTTTTCCATAAATATACATGTAGAAATTAATGTAAAGCTATTTAAAAAGTGAAGGAAGGTACCTAAGGGATAAAGGTTTTAAGAATGGACCAAGGTATGTAAACAAGACAGGGTTCAGTCTGTAGTAACTTAAACAGGGCCGCGAGATCTGAGCTCGCTGATATCGGAATAATAACAAAACGACATAACTTTGAACAAAGAAACACATGCTAATTATTTAGATTGATCATTATATAAACGAAAATGGAAGTAAACAAACCTTTTTTTATAAGTGAACTAGTAAAAGTAAAGTTTTTAGACTCAAACATGCACTTGTCTTAATCACTCTTCCAGGTAAAGCTTCTAAATAAACGAACCCAATCTATATTTTCGTTGTTTCTGTAATCGAATTATCGCCCGGAGTCTCATCGGTCATGTTTAGAGTCGAGGATTTTGCTAACTAATAGCAATCTATCTAATTGAGATAAATTGCTATTAGTTTAAAAATATGTATATATATATTTATAAAATGTATACTTGTTCTTCAAATCATTATTCTTCCGTATTCTGCAAATCTTAGAATCAGTATTAAACCTTATCAGATTATTCTATTAGTGAGTGTCTCTAACAAAATAAATATCGCTTTAATCAAGGACTTCGGTCAACTTGATCACAGTATAATACGAGTATTTGCAGTGTAGGTACCTACTGTAGAACTTTAATCAGATTTCAGATATTTATTAAGTGTGTATCTAGGTTAAGCAATACTTTATTCAGCCTTTTATGTATTAAAATATGTTTATTCTTTAAGTTGTTTTAAGGATATCATTTACCTATAGATAGTGTAGTGTTATTAATTATGTATTAGTGTATGTATGTATTCTCAATTAAGTAGAGCCACGTTGATTTCAGCACGAACGGTTCGGCAGGTAGTACAACAATCTTATAGAAGACCAACCTAAAACGACAGCAATCTTGCTGTCGTGTTTCGTTGGAAAGTGCGATGGTCTAATGACGCAGAAGCACCTTAATAGGCCGCTATAGTGTGGGTCACCTTGCTGCATTGTCTGCATTTGTAATAATAAGTATGATGACCACCACTCTTGGATTCTGCTTATGCTTTCCATCAGGCAGAGTAGAGACATTCTGGCGCACATTTTAGGATTCTTAAAAAAAACTTTTTAACAAAAACCTACGTGTTTGTTTATGATTGTATTGATTTTTCATAATAATATCACTTGTTTTTTACAGACACGATAAAGTTAGTCTAGACACCGGAAACTTTCATCTCAATTTAGTACTAAAAATAAATAAAATTATTCTATACGTATAATAACTGTAATTCTTTCTAAAGATTTCTCAATATAATAAGATACTCAAAAAAACTACCAAAACTTGTATACTTCAATAACTAGATTAATTGGTGTCCATTAATCACCATCATTAACGTCAGTTTGTACACACAACATAATCCCAAGCGATATTCATCGTTCCGTCAATGTATTCCAAATACTAGCTTGTGGTTTGGGGGATACGTGTCATATCCCGCAAACCCCAAGTTCCCTGCTGCCACATCAAGTTAGATGCATTGTAAATATAGATTTACTCAAATCGAAGTACGCTGAAATGGAAATGGGCCGGCTATGTCTCTAGGCGAACTGATGCTGGTTGGTTGTACCCAACGTGTGTTAGTTAATTGAAGAGCGCGGTAAGACAAATCGTAGTTTAAAGCGCTCTTTGGCAGGTTCAACGCTCCTTAGGGAAGACCTCCCTTCAGCAGTGGAGGGCAATAGACTGATGATGATTGTTAGAAATTTAACGTCATTGTAATGGCAACATTTTTGATTGTCATTTTTCTTGTTTGACGTTTTGACGTTGACAGTTGGAATGATCGTAGTACTATTGAGACGCTTGCATCGGTCGAGCTGGAGCTTCGTTAAAAAAGAGCCGATTGATTGTAATTAAGCTAACTGTCTTCAGATTCGGTTCCTTTAGTGGTTTACCGTTATGAGTGGTCTGATTTGGACTCGCGAGTTTTAGTAGTCAGGTCAATTAAGGCGCGGTCCGCGATAGTTGAAACGAGTGTATTGTAATTCGAATATCTTGGAGCTTGTACAGCACTTTAGGAGTCATGTATGTGTAACGACGCAGAGAGAATACCAAAGGGATCCCTTGGGCGCCGAGAACAAGGAGTCTACACATCTTCAGTAAGTGCTTGATTACATTAGTTTAGAATAAGAACACGGTGACACAGCCGTCGTTCATTGCTCTTGCCAATGAACTAGTTTAGTGATTGTATGCTTATAACATGGGCCTATAGGTATTGCAAACGTCACAAGGTGATCGCAGCATTGGCGAGAGGAATGAACAATGATGATGATATCGAAGTTTCCAACATAAAGATATAAATTGGAAACTTCAACACCTAGGTAGATATCGTCGTATAAATATATTTTTTACCTTAAAACTAAAGCGTCTTTACTAAAATTATTCAAGTTTGTAACAAAGAGTATAATAGTAATGAATAAACTTCCAATAAAAATTAAACAAAATCCACGTATGAATAAAAATTGTTTCCAAATTAAAAAAAGTAGGTATATAAGTAGGTTACTACCTACCTATAAAAAAGTCATAAGTAATAGTTATATTCCAACGACTCTTTTATTCAATTTATAGAAATGACTTAATCCGAAGATGAATTAAGTCGTCAGATTGTCGATTTCTGTGTTTGTCAAATTTTCTACTCAATTTAATTCCAATACAAAATTATTACACATATATGGTGCCGCAAACAGTGGAGAAGATATAATGACTTTAGTTGTAAGAGAAAGTTAAAGAAAGAGAAAACATGCAACCTGAATACTCTCAACAACAAATGCACAGCCTGTCTCATAACTTCGATAAAGTGACTTAAAAGAACAACTAAAAACAGTATTTACATTTATATTACGAAGGAAACTCGATAAGTACATATTTTTCTGCAGACTTCTTCTTCATAAAAAGTTTACAAGTTCGTCACCTTTGTTGAATATTTTCTTGACTTTAAATTTGCTTTGGTCACTGATTACTGAGCAAACAGAAACTGTATATTTAATTATTTTTAATACATAAATTACAATGTAATGCTTTGATACTGAAAACATCAATAGACAGAAATAAAAATCGTACCACATTAAATTGAAGAAAAATTAAATAAACCTAAAGAAATTCATAGAACCAATCAAATCAAAACTACTTTAATAAATATATTATTTCCACATACTTTAAACTAAACTAGTTTTGTGCCATATTTCTTGTCTATGTAACTTACCATTGCTATTAATAAATAAAAACTACTTTACTAAATATGTTATTTCCTCATACTTTAAACTAAACTAGTTTTGTGCCATATTTCTTGTCTATGTAACTTACCGTTGCTATTAATAATTAAAAACTACTTTACTAAATATGTTATTTCCTCATACTTTAAATAAACTAAACTAATTTTGTCCCATATTTCTTGTCTATGTAACTTACCGTTGCTATTAATAAATAAAAACTGCTTTACTAAATATGTTATTTCCTCATACTTTAAACTAAACTAGTTTTGTGCCATATTTCTTATCTATGTAACTTACCGTTGCTATTAATAAATAAAAACTACTTTATTAAATATGCTATTTCCTCATACTTTAAACTAAACTAGTTTTGTGCCATATTTCTTGTCTATGTAACTTACCGTTGCTATTAATAATTAAAAACTACTTTACTAAATATGTTATTTCCTCATACTTTAAATAAACTAAACTAGTTTTGTCCCATATTTCTTGTCTATGTAACTTACCGTTGCTATTAATAAATAAAAACTACTTTATTAAATATGCTATTTCCTCATACTTTAAACTAAACTAGTTTTGTGCCATATTTCTTGTCTATGTAACTTACCGTTGCTAGTAATAATTAAAAACTACTTTACTAAATATGTTATTTCCTTATACTTTAAACTAAACTACTTTTGTGCCATATATCTTGTCTATGTAACTTACCGTTGCTATTAATAAATAACAACTACTTTATTAAATATGCTATTTCCTCATACTTTAAACTAAACTAGTTTTGTGCCATATTTCTTGTCTATGTAACTTACCGTTGCTATTAATAAATAAAAACTACTTTATTAAATATGCTATTTCCTCATACTTTAAACTAAACTAGTTTTGTGCCATATTTCTTGTCTATGTAACTTACCGTTGCTAGTAATAATTAAAAACTACTTTACTAAATATGTTATTTCCTCATACTTTAAACTAAACTAGTTTTGTGCCATATTTCTTGCCTATGTAACTTACCGTTGCTAAAAACACAAAATTTCAGATTGGGAATACATGAAGCTATATAATAAAGGAAGTACAGTCAGGGTTGGGTGGTAATTCCAGTTGTGGGTTGCGACATTATATATTATTACAAATAATCATAATCAGAACAAAAGTGATTTTGTATGCCCAGTTACCTGAAAATAGCCTATTTGTCAACTCAAGACTTAAACTTAGTACGTCTTTAACCGAGATTAGGGCTCCCACACGTAAGCGCGTTTTCACATTATCCGATGCGATATCGGTGTCGGGCGCTAATTCGATATCGAAGGAAGAAAAATGTATGTATGTATGTGTCGACTCCGATATCCGATATCGGGCCGGACAATATGAAAGACAGATACATATTCCATACATTTAACTTCCTCCGATATCGCATCGGAGCCCGACACCGATAGCGGATCGGATAATGTGAAAACGCTCTTACTGCAATGCGATGACCCACCAATCAAAATAATTGTCACGATAAGTGGATAGAAGTATTATCAAATAGAATACCCAATTATATGTCGATCGCGAGTAATAGCTGGAAAAAAAATAAAAATCTGCCTAATACAATGCATAATATTTAAAACAGTTAAAGTATTTTTTGAAGTCATATGATTTTGAAGTGTTATTGTTCTTGTATTTAATTTATTGTATATTTCAATTTAATATGTATTGCACATCAAAAGCATAACTGACTGCATATACAAACTATGGCAATTAAAAATATATATATATAAAGTTATACATACCCTTAAACGAAAACACTTCTATTAAATCTAACTTAACATATTAAAAGTCAATAGTGCAATGCTACTTTAGGCATATTTTTAGACATAACTTGAAAAAACAAAATGGCTTACCTATTAAATTATATCAAAGTGTAATTTTGCGTTACCAAGCGTTCGTTTAAACCTATACTTTAACATTATTTTAACTCCTATGTACACTTCCGTATTTGACGCAATAAATCAAAACATTAAAAAAGCCCTGATTTGGTGAAACATAGTACCCATAATCTAATCCGTAAACCACATTAAAACAAATCAAAGGAACAAGTGAAGGCTTTTCGGGCAATAGAATTTATAATCAAATAGATCCAAACCTCAACTGGTTTTTAATGAAGGACCTTGAATGCACAACATTTCCATACCTAATAACACCCAACTACTACACGAATGTTATCACGGACAGTCAGATCTAAGACATTGGTCACAATGAAAGTGTCTGTGCTGTTAGTTTTGTTTGCCACTGTGTATTGTGTAGCAAGTTTCCGACGAGTTTCCTCCGAGTTTGGATCGCGATTTCCAAGCCCAAAGTGGTTCCCAACACCTGGGTTTACATCTCTATTCCAAAATGATAATTGTAACTGCGAGCTGTTTGATAAACATTTTGGTGATGGATTTCTGAATTGGTTACCGGAAGCCATGATGCAGGCAGAAAGGAATTTTAATAGAACAAACACAGGTGATGATGACAACTCAGACTCAGAAGAAGGACCGGGAGTAAGTTTGAGTGGAGATTCTTGTCCAACAGGCCGTACAAGAGTTGGTGTCAATTGTTTAGACGTAGATTGAATTCACTGCATTATTTTTTAGTTAATATTTCAATATATCTTTCAAAATGTATCTTTTCCATGTTTATGAATTTTCATGCAGTATCTAATAAACATATTTTCTTATGAAGTTTAACATTTTTGCAGAATTGTGCAGAATTTGAAAGTTTTAACACTTTTTTTGTTATTTTCCATACATTATTGTAATAAATTATAAGTTATCTTTTTGTATTTGTAGTTATTTTTGTTAACCTAGCCGGTTAAATGTACTTGGTGAAGTCCAAACCTGTAACCACTTACAGTTTGCTGCCTTAGCAGCATAGGATATTACTTAGCTTGAAACCTAGTCTTATCTATAACGGCAGTGATATATCAAGATAATTATTTTGATGAGATTAAACGTAAATTATAGTCACGTAATTATTAACACATAATATTGTGTTAGAATCTCAATTAATTCTGATGGATTTACACTTTTTTATATTTCCCAATGTAAAATCAACATAAGGCTGAATCCATTTTGGGATTTGAATGTCTTTTTTATTTACCAGGAACTGGAAAACAGTGTATTTGTGAGACTAGTGAACAGGAAACATGGATATATTCAGAATCAAGGAAACATGGGGTTAGGTCCAGTAATGTAGCAGTGTTTTATAGTTTATTTTTACCCGACTGGGAAAGGAGGGTTATGTTTTTGAGTGTATGTATGTATCTATGTATGTATGTATGTATATTTCTTTGGCACACCCTAGAGCCTAAACGGCTTGTCGTATTTTTATGTGAGTGGTGTCAATAGATTCGTCTTAGTCGTGAGAGTGACACTGGGTAAATGAAAAAAAAAATGGATTTTTGGCGCCAAAAAGTAATATAGAAAAAATGTTTTCAAAATACTTCGAGTGTGGTATCAAAATAAAGATTTTTTACGGTGATTACGAATATATATAAAACTTATATGTTTTTATTGTTAAATATTGACGCAGTCGGGTTTTTAATTTTTAATAATTTATATTTGTTACTTAAAATATTATCAGATACTGTTTAGAAATATGTTGTGGATCATTATAAAATGAATCATATACTTCTGGTATTATGTTACCTAATCATGTAAATTTTATCTATTATTACTATTCTTATATACTAGCTATAAACGGCCAACTAAAGCAAATTATTATTTCAATTCAAAATCCTTGACCGGTGTGTGTTTAGTCACAGTGTGGGCCTTTGTTGTTAATTGTACTGCTAAATCCTACTTAATATTATAAACTCGAAAGTTTGTAAGTACACACATCAAAAGTGTCTAGGGATCAAGCATTTTTATGCGGATTTCTTGAGATTGAGATGTGGCTTTGGCCCTGGCCTGCTCAGTCGCCAGACTTGAACCCGATTGAGCATGCATGGGATATGCTACAGAGAAGAGCTCTGCCGAATATGGAGGGTATCCAGTCGCAAGAAGACCTTTTTTTGTTGTTGCAACGAACATGGGCGGCCATTCCACAGAGTGATTTGGATGAACTCATTTTGAGTATGCCAAACCGATGTTCTTGTGTTAGTGTTCGCGGTAGAAACACGGATTATTAATTGTTTAAGTTACCTAATAAAATTTTAAAGAAAACTGTTATTTCAGTCTTTTTTTCGAACTTTAATGTTAGTGGTTCAAATGTCATAAATCCTTTTATTAGGAAAATGGCAAATTTCTTTATTAATGCAAAGGTGACTTGGTTTATCGTTACTGTGACAAACGAAAACACTTTATTTGTTGAATCCTTAAAGAAAATTTTAATTAATATCAATCAGGAGAAAAGTTATTGCAAAAATATATGTTGATCCCTAGACACATATGTTGATCCCTAGACACTTTTGATGTGTGTATGTATGGATGGATGTTTGTTACTCTTTCATGAAAATACTACTGAACGGATTTTGATGAAACTTTACAGTAATATAGCTTATACATCAGAATAACACATAGGCTACTATTTGCCGCGATAACCGACATACACGCGGGTGCAGCCGCGGGCAAAAACTAGTATTGTATAATAGGCTTGGGTTTTCAAGGTTTACACTGACTAGGTAATTTTATTAGTGTGTTAAATGTAGAAGAACTCGACTGGTACCATTATGTTGTAATATCTATCTACGAGTATCTCTGGCCAGATGGCGGGACGACTTACGTAAGAGAGCGACTGGATGCAGAAAGCAACAGACTGGGCTCTGTGGTATTCCTTGAGAGAGGCCTATGTCCAGCAGTGGACTGCAACGGGCTGATGATGAGTATCTATCCGTTTAGAGGGATTAAAAATACGGAGTGTTGCCACTCTAATTTATCAGCCGACTAAGAGAACAGACAATGAAGCTGCAAAGAGAAGGAAATATTCAAACCAACTGTATACCAGCCCGTCTAATCAGCGTGGCGAGGCATAGTAGCCCAAACCCGCTTTTCTAAGGACAGGTATATGGTCAGAAATGGACTATTAAAGATTGTTGATGACCCTAACCCTCCGTTTGTAATATTCATTTAGTCCCCATAGTAAATTAACCGTGGGAGAGCCACGCTTCGGCATGAATGGGCCGGCTCGACCGGAGTGATGCCACAGAAAACCGGTGTAAAATAGTGCTTGCGCTGTGTTTCACCGAGTGAGTGAGGATACCGGAGGCCCTTCCCCAATCTCCTCCATCCCTCGCCATCCTCCTAAGGTCGGCAACGCACTTGTGACGCCTCTGGTGTTGCAGGTGTCCATGGGCGGTGGTAATCGCTTACCATCAGGCGATAGGTCTGCTCGTTTGCCCGCCTATTACATAAAAAATAATAATTTAGTCCCTCTGCTATCGTAGATCAGTCATTTACTCTAATTTCGGATATCTGACACACTCCGAAACAAATATTTGTAGATCATACAAACATTTAGTCCGACCCGGAAGTCGAACCCAAGACCTCAAGCGCAGCCGTCGCATACACTAACACTGTAATTCGCATATAGGATTTTTTTTTATATTGATTTAGTTCAATAGAAAAACCTTGACTGGTGTGTCACTTTTGTTGTTAATTGTACTGCTAAATATTGAATAATCGGCTTAAATTTTCAAGGTTGACTTATACAAGACTATTAAGTCATTCAAATTATTTGTGTGTTACATAATGTTTTTATTTAGCAACTTTATAAGGAAATATGTGATTTTCTTTCATGTTTCTTTAATATCGCTATGATATTGGTATAGGGACTAGTTTCTCTATTAGTTTTGAATATTATGATTACTTATTTCGTTCAACTTAACTTAAGGAAATAAATAAAGAAATAAACATGGATAAATGTTCTATGTATTTTATTATAGCAGCACTTAAAGAAATTTGTGTTGAAATTAATAAAGACCTAACTAAAAGCATTTTTTCGAGAATACACATTTGGATGAGAAAATAGTCACATTAAAGAATACAATAAATAAAACATACTTCCTGGGGTTATATCCCTTTGTTCCAAAGGGAGGCAGGTAAGATTTGAGGTTTACAACAATCACTTTAATAGATGGGCTTTCGAAAATTTATTTTAAAGCAAAGCCACAGGCAATAGCCAGTACAAATAATCAAATAGAGTTATGTCTGACGCAATTTAAGCGGATGTTGAATACAATAGGAAACCTTGCCATTGATTAGAAAGCAAGGTCTTAAATCAAATATTTTATTAGTGAGTGTTATATTTGACACACACACAATGACTACATTTGTACACATTTCATAGGAAACGTTGCATATGTGTGTATAATGTTGTAAAATATATGATTAAATACACACTTACACCGATACATTTGTCTGTATCTGTGCCTATGGCTCTTTAACACTTAAATCAGCTATTTTAAAATACTTTTAAAGTACACACATCAAAAGTGTCTAGGGATCAAGCATTTTTATGCGGATTTCTTGAGATTGAGATGTGGCTTTGGCCCTGGCCTGCTCAGTCGCCAGACTTGAACCCGATTGAGCATGCATGGGATATGCTACAGAGAAGAGCTCTGCCGAATATGGAGGGTATCCAGTCGCAAGAAGACCTTTTTTTGTTGTTGCAACGAACATGGGCGGCCATTCCACAGAGTGATTTGGATGAACTCATTTTGAGTATGCCAAACCGATGTTCTTGTGTTAGTGTTCGCGGTAGAAACACGGATTATTAATTGTTTAAGTTACCTAATAAAATTTTAAAGAAAACTGTTATTTCAGTCTTTTTTTCGAACTTTAATGTTAGTGGTTCAAATGTCAAAAATCCTTTTATTAGGAAAATGGCAAATTTCTTTATTAATGCAAAGGTGACTTGGTTTATCGTTACTGTGACAAACGAAAACACTTTATTTGTTGAATCCTTAAAGAAAATTTTAATTAATATCAATCAGGAGAAAAGTTATTGCAAAAATATATGTTGATCCCTAGACACTTTTGATGTGTGTAGTTTCTTTTTTTACAACAATTTGTTATTTTCGAATGGTTATATTAAGGCGCATCTCCACCAAAATTGTCGGCAATTTCAGTGTTTCCAACTGTTTGCAACACTTCAAAAAATCGCCAACTTTGTTTCCATTGTGTCTACACCGAGTCAACCAACAATTTGAAAAACAATAAGGGTCACCATAGAGCCAATAAATATTTGCAACAAGCGTATTCTTTTGACGTTTACCGCCAAAAACGGAAACACTGTTCTCAACATTTGTTGACAATTTTTGTTGCCAACCCAAGGAAATTACAGAAACTTTTGTCACCAACACACCAACTTTTGTGCCAAAAATTGTCAACTTTTGTTAGGTGGAGACCCGGCTTTAAGCACTAGTTTTTGCCCTCCACCCGCGTGTTTGTTAGTTATGACTTATATCCTCCCTCAAGAATCAAAGTATATCTATGCCAAATTTCATTAAAATCGGTGCAGCGGTTTAGCCGTAAAAGCACCACAGATAGAAACAGTTACTTTCGAATTTATAATATTAGTATTGATTTTAAGTTATAAGCTAAATAGTATGTCTGTTTTCAATCAGTAATGATGACACTTGGTGGAATCTGCTACACATATTGAAGTAACAATCAGTCACTAGCACAATATTTCTTGCGATTTTTCCAATTTGGGTATGGCATGGCATGGTTGTGACACACAAGAATTTTCATAACACTCTTTGATAATGGCAATTATCAAAGAGTGTTATCAAAATTCTTGAGGCACCCAATAATGTAAAAATCTTCAAACTCCGAATACTACACACATCAAAAGTGTCTAGGGATCAACATATGTGTCTAGGGATCAACATATATTTTTGCAATAACTTTTCTCCTGATTGATATTAATTAAAATTTTCTTTAAGGATTCATCAAATAAAGTGTTTTCGTTTGTCACAGTAACGATAAACCAAGTCACCTTTGCATTAATAAAGAAATTTGCCATTTTCCTAATAAAGGGAATTTTGACATTTGAACCACTAACATTAAAGTTCGAAAAAAAGACTGAAATAACAGTTTTCTTTAAAATTTTATTAGGTAACTTAAACAATTAATAATCCGTGTTTCTACCGCGAACACTAACAACACAAGAATCGGTTTGGCATACTCAAAATGAGTTCATCCAAATCACGCTGTGGAATGGCCGCCCATGTTCGTTGCAACAACAAAAAAAGGTCTTCTTGCGACTGGATACCCTCCATATTCGGCAGAGCTCTTCTCTGTAGCATATCCCATGCATGCTCAATCGGGTTCAAGTCTGGCGACTGAGCAGGCGAGGGCCAAAGCCACATCTCAATCTCAAGAAATCCGCATAAAAATGCTTGATCCCTAGACACTTTTGATGTGTGTATATAAAAAACTAGCTTTTACACGCGGCTTCGCTCACGCAGATTTTCATCCCCTGATTTACCCTTAGGGGTGGAATTTCCGAAATTCCCTTCTTAGTGCTCACTTACGTTACATAAAGAACCTACATGCAAAATTTCAGGATTCTAGGTTCAGCGGTTTGGGCTGTGCGTTGATCTCTGGGTACGTCAGTCAGTCAGTCACCTTACTCTTTTATAGATAGATAATGAAATGTCTATAACTATTCATCTACAAAATGTACACACAAATTAAGCTGACACAGAAGCTATGTCCCAGACGAAGTTAATAACTCATCGGTTAGACGCACACATTTACTTTTAATTCAGATAGAGTCTCTGGGACCTAGCAATGAGCATGGAGTACCTAGAAAGTTCGTGCACACTCTAGACTTGAAGTTATAATGGCATTCAATGTGTGGCTTTAACTCTTAGAAGTGCGATAGAGTTAAGCTTTAGCCATGTTCTACATTTTATGGACGGAATTTCTCCTGAAATTTAAACATCTAGAAAGATGACAGTATATCTAGATGCTTATAGGTAAAGCATCTAGCATGTATATAATAATTGCTTTAGCGATTATTATACATTTATATAATTTCGCACACTTGGCCTAGTGGTTTAAGTGGTCGCCACGCCGCTTCCTACTACGCCCAGTGTTGTGGTTTCAAATCCCAAGTAGGACAACACTTTGTGTGATCCACAAATTGTTTTTTGAGTCTGGGTGTTCTTTGTGTCCGTTTCATGTATGTTTGTAAAGACCCCCGCGACACAGGATGTATATTCCTAATGCGGGAGTTGTCTTTTAAAAAAATAAATAAATCACTTTAGTATTAATATTATACCAAACCGTCTGTCCAGGAACCACTCCCGAAGAAACAAATTATTTTTGAACTATGATACCAATAATTAGGCCAAAATCTCCTTTCTCAGCAAAGACCAATGTTCATGTTGTGAATGCAAAATGCATATAATTTTAACGAAGGCCTCGAAAAGAGTAGTTTATTATGAACTAACGAACGATTATAGATAACATTCAACTTTAACATTATCTGCAGAGTGTTGAATATGAAAACAATTTTCCAAACGGAGCTCAGTCACCGAAGTACTGAATATTAATGAGCCGAACGCAAAATTTGTGTAATGTGTAGGATTGGTTAATTCCCAGCAATTCCTTGAAGCCAGTTCCACGTAGAGCTTTTACAACCCACTGGTTATAAATTGTGTAGAAAGTCATAATTTGTAAAGACATACAATGAACGTGATGTGTATACGAACCTGTAACATATGAGACGGCATTGTGTGCGTTAGTTTGTCGACATTTACAATAACAGTAAAATTACAAGACAAACTCATACTATAGGAACATTACATACACTGGCCACTGGTTTAAATGAAAATAGGAAAGTCATTTCCCAATACGAATGCCCGTAAACAGAAATTACCTACTTACAAATCACATACCACGCAACTTTTTTCGTGAGAGTCAAGATATAATCACACATTTTAACAAAAAAAAGCCGACTTCAATCTGGACCACATTAGAAATAGGACCACACGGGAGGCACCAGCTTTTAAATAAAAAAAGAATCATCAAAATCAATTCACCCAGTCGAAAGTTATGAGGTAACAAACATAAAAAAAAAACAGTCAAATTGATAACCACCTCCTTTTTTTAAGTTGGTGAAAAATCCAGCAAAATTGCGAAGGCTAACAACCATTTGCCAGTGTCATAATGTCAACAAGTATCTATTAGCATAAAACAGTTCCTTAAAATTTTGTCCGTTAGGTATATTTTGTGTAGTATCCTAATTTCATGCTCGTTTTGCAAGTTTTGATCATTAAAAACTATAGTAATTACGGATGGGTAGTTGACATCTTAGTCAAATCAGTTACTTTTTATCATCTGTCAAAACAATAACTTTGTATCAAAAATATACTAAAAATTAATTTGTGACGTCACTGTTTTAGGCTACTCAATTGAGCAATATATTTAAATGTTTATTTGATTAAAATTTGTAATAGAAATGAAAACCTGTATTAATTATATTTTCCGAGATGTTTTGTAATATTCGTTTTAATAAAAGAGACATCGGTATTTATTACATTTAACATTTAGATTGCATTATAAAATAATTATATATTAATTATATATATAAAATAATTATAATAAAAGAAGTGTCAAATCGAATGTATTCTTACTAAAATCCAGTTTTTATAAAAAAACAACCTAGTCTAACAACAGGTCATATTGATAGCTTAGAATTAATGAATATGTTTTTAGCTTCAATTATTATTATCGGGTGATGTGTATAAACCAAATACTTACTTATAACTAGAAGTCTTTTTACAGAGGTCGTATAGTAAGGAGGTCACTACGCTACTGAGATACAATACAAAACCGGTATTTCAAACAAAAGCATATTGTTTTATTATTACCGTACTTCCATTCATTCAAACAAAATCAAATACCTATAGTTGTTCATATAATCATATAAAAACCATTGGGTGAAAAACCGAATTTGTATTTAAAAGGACAACCTAATCCGATATAAAGGTGTATGTAAATACGATTAAAAGACCTTTTCTCATAAAAAATCATTCCGTATATCTGAAATTTTATAATTTCAGCGTTCTATTCGAGCTTCATTCATTCTGGTAAAAGTAAACAATAATATTCATTCATTCATCCTTCTTAACCTTTAATATTTCCAAGATATTTGGGGTCGGCTACTAGTTCAGCCGGTTTTACCTGAATGTCATCCGCAACCCTGACGACGAACTGAATTCGAAGATTGAACTAGCTATCAGTATGTTTAACTTCCCAGTAACCAGTTATGATTGCCATAGATGTTCATGAAAACCGGGACTGACGACTTAAAATGCTCTCTGAGTCTCGGGCGTTAGACACTGTCAACCTTCATACTCTGAAATGCTATTAAGAATTTCTGGTAAGAAAACCTCAACAACACTTTTCGCCCGACCCGGGAATCGAAGCCGAGGCCTTTTGACCGACAGTCAGTTGACAATGGGTATGCTGACCATCACTTTTGAATTCTGCTTATGCTTTCCATCAGGCAGAGTAGAGTCTCTTTGGTAGGACCTTATATAAAAAAAGACACAAATAATCAATGAAATATATTTATAAATAGTGGAAGATGATATTCGACGATTAGATGAGCAGGCAAAAGCTCATTACGATATAACTGGTCTAATAAAGCTTTAATTAATAATTAATATTAGATCATTTATTGAAATTAACGGCTTGATACATAATACAGCAACGTAATACAAGTCGTCTCTTTGTCTTCGAATATTATCTATCCAGTCCAGGTAATCTAATACATCATATAACAAAGGGCGTTTAATCTTGCCCTTATCCTAGATTTTGTAATTAATGTCTATCAATTGCTAGTCGGCAAGGGACATACATACATTCTCCTGTTATATGTGGTTATTTAATCCGATACTATCGATGCATGCATCTCTTCGACAAAAATGCATCGTAATTAACATTTTGATATTACGACAATGTCTTTTTTACCCGACTACGGCAAAGCCAAAGGAGGGTTATGATTTTGACAGGCTATGTATGTATGTATGTTCACTTGTTCCCTCATAGCTCCTTAACTACTTATTAGAACTGGACAAATGAGGTATCGTTAGAAGCGTCTTGATCGTCCGCTGGTTATAGGCCATATAACGTGTCACTGAATCTAATGTGGCGCCCTCTAGCTGGCATAAAGTACTGCATTAAATAATAAATTTTAGATAAATGTGCCGTGTTTGGTATCATTGGAAAGGGCGTTACTTGTACATTTCAAATATAGACATATTGTTCATTTCTCTCGCCAGGGCAGCGATCACTTTGTGATACTTGAAATATCTTACGGCCCATAGAATAAGGTATTCAATCGCTATAACAATGTCCCCTGGAAGGAGCAATGAACCACGGCAGTGTCACCGTGTTCTTAATATATACTAAAATAATTCAAGCACTTACAGGAGTGTGTGTCTTCACGTTCTTCTCGGCGTTCCCAAGAGCTCTTGGGTAGGTGGGTAGGTTCATCTGCTCTTGCGTCTCCACACAAACACACGCTCCTAAAATGCTGTACAAATTCCAAGGTATTCGAACCAATCTCAATAATCCCGTTTCAGCTTACGCGAACACGCCTACAAAAACTCGCGACTCCACGACCTAACACAATACGGTTTATCACTAAAGAGACCGCGGGTCGATGGACAATACAATTAGCTTACTATCAAGGGATTTTCACAATAATACATAAAACGTCGGCCCGTTTCAACACACGCTCGATCACAAACTTATAATTCTCGCGTGTTTTATCACAATTAATTTTCACAAGCCTGGCCGATCAAACCGTTCTCAACTATTATAAGTATTTTAGCCTAACAAACCCAAAGTGTCATCACTATCACGCGGAGGCTAAAGAATACACAAAATTAACAATCAAATTCACTGCCTGCCATTACTCGACAGTACACCGCACCAGATCTTTTTTATCACGATTACATTTTTATTCCAACTCAAAACGTCAAAACGTCAAACACCAACCAGCGACAATCAAAATGTTGCCAGTACAATGACGTTCGAAATCCAACACATATTATATAATAGGTCTTTACCTATGAAATTGCCGTTTTGTATGCAATAAGTGAAAGTACTTATTTTTTCAAACTTTTTTATTTCTGTTATTCGAAGTGATCACCCATGCAATCGACGCATCTTTGCCAACGCATTGGCAGTTTATTGATGGCCTTCTTGTAAAAATCAGCTGGACGGGAGGCAACAAACTCTTCAAAGGCATTTTGTACTGCCTCTCGGGTATTGAATTTTTTACCCACTAAAAAGTTGTCTAAATTTTGGAAAAAGTAATAGTCGGTAGGAGCAAGGTCTGTTGAGTATGGCGAATGACGGAGAGCTTCCAACCCCAGCTCTTGCAGCTTGGAGACTGTCTGTTGCGAACTGTACCAAATGATGTTGTGAGTTCAAACAGTCTCCAAGCTTTACTTATTGCATACAAAACGGCAATTTCATAGGTAAAGACCTATTATTAATAACGGCACCAAAACATTTTTAATAAAAAAAAAAGTAAAAACTAAAACCCAACTACGACAAAAACGATGCTGAAAAAGTATAAAACAAGTTTGAAAAGCCGTAGTCACACGTTACATAGAAACGCACCATAACACTTTAACAATGTGTGACTACGGTAGTTGGGTTTTAGTTTTTACTTTTTTTATTATAAGTAATATTTTTTCCTTTGTTATTAAATTAAAATTATAAACGATGTTAATATAATTTATAGGATAGGTTGCGTACTGCAAATTAGATAAACTTATTATATCTGATTTGAATACAGTTTACAGTTACGATATTTGGTTGGTTAAGATACTGATACGATTAAGATACGATATCAAAACAATTGAGTTAGTCTAAACAACATTCAACATTCGTCTAGCTTTATAATTTAAAAAAAAACCGTTATCTGACACACAACGCTAGCTAACAAACTAGCTTCAAACTAAACAGAGCTTGTAGTGTAAAAGCTAGATTGATTAATAGAATACTTATATTATTTTTTTTGTAAATACATACACATTATAAATATAAAACACCCAATCTCCGAAACAAATATTTGCTGATCGGAGGAATAATCTAACCCGAGACCTCAGGTCAGTACCACAGTTGTAGCGTACGCACAGCATTTACTTTGGTTGTTCTATAAGTTATTTAGATGAAATCTTAGTTATTGTTATTACATTAACTAAACTATAAAAGCCACTATTGATTTGAAAGTTTAAAAGAATAACACGTCACGAAAGTATTACTTTCGTGACGTGTTATTCTTTTAAACATTTTATTTTCTTTTAGACTCAATGGTTAGCTGGTTATTTACTATTTAGGGAGTCAGTATATTTTCTTGTATGGAAAAAGTATGACATGAAACAAAAATAGTTTTTCTAAGAAGTACAGTAGAATTGCTAGACTCGGGTCTTGTTTTCTAGCTTTGGTTTCTTTTAAAACATCTCCCGCATTAGGAATATATCCTGTATGGCGGGGGACTTAAAGAACATTCATGAAACGGACATTTAGAACTCTTTATCTCAGAACAACAATGTGTGGATCGCATAAAGTGTTATCCTATGTGGAATTTGTACCCTCAACCGCAACACTTTGGCGCAGTCGAAATCGGCACGGCGACACCGCATAAACCACTACATAACTATTTAGACTAGATACTTACAGCCTTATTCATAAACTTTCTATATCTTACTTATCCCTTATCAAATCATTCGTTATAACCACATTTCTATTTTATTGTTTTTTTATTTTTATTGTTTTTACAAAACGTACATTACAATAAATTATTAAAAATAAATACCTTATTATTAATAAGAAATATAGAAACTTACGACTCTAACTAGTTATATTTATTGATACGTAGCGCCATCTGTAAGTGCGTCTCTAAATTACGTCTGATTTTAATTATGTTACCGACATCACAGATGGCCGTCTTATACAGTTCATGTATTTATTTTTTAAATTTTGGTCGTGAATCATCAGCTTACAGCTTAACTCTTGAAGTGGTATAATATTTTTGTATCGCTTTTTCCTCTATTTCGAATTGTATTTTTCATTTTCATTTCTTTAGTCGAGATGCTTAATTTAAAGTTCGTATCATACTTCTACATCACCTGAAGGTTGACTGGGAGAGAATGCCTTATGGCATTAATTCCGCCTTTGTACGTCATGTGCAATAAGTTTCAAATAAATAAAATAAAGTTACAGAAAATGAAACATCTGACGAAATACAGTACAACGCTCAAAAAATTAAAACAGAAAGTCGTACTTTGTTCACGTACGTTACAAGCTGAAGTGTCAGTGGTGCAAACTCAAGTCAGCACACACTTGTAATTTTTGCTAAGCGCTTCTGCCAATTTTCGACAGATGGCGTCATTAATCTCTAAGCGTGAATTGAATACAAAGTTACTGATGATGATGATGACGAGGCATAGGCATATGTCATGATAATATTATGTGTATGTATTTTCACAATTTTGATGAATCATAATCCCCATAAATTGAACTAATAGTATGGCTGAGGATCAGAAATTTTATGAAGGCAAAGCTTAAAAAGTCAACTGGCTAGACCTCGACCAAAAAATAAATATAGGTAATAAAATGTTGACCTTTAGCTATTGCTGTTTGTGTTTGAGATTATTACAATTGCCCCTATTTTAAAAATCGTCTTATGCGTAAATTTCGTTTTGAAATGAAATAAGTAGAGGTTTTATTATGATCGTTACTTAAAACGAGATTCACTGAACCATACTCAAGTGAGTATGGATCTTTGAATCTCTGATATAAGGAAACACACCAATATACGATACAATATACTATTATACGAAACACAACAACAAAATCACTATCAAAGTATTAAATTGTACATCACTTAAGATCAAAGTCCTTTTTTTACGTATGAATATCCTCTCGGATAGCCTCCAATAGGCGATCGGTGTTTGTTATGTAGGTAAGTCGAACTCGAACCGATGAAAACCGCACTCTGTTTCGGGTACAAGTATTCGGGAATTCATTTGTAATCGTGAAAGAAAATTTCTGGTACCCTGACGAACCCAGAGCCATGTTAAGCTTATAGATAACCCCCTCGTGAGGAAGGACTTCGATGGCACCTCCAGTTTTCGATGGCCTCAGCTGTGATCTCCAGGCTTCCTCCAATGGAGAACATAGGTCTTCAGAGACCTCCTGTACCTAAATCACATGCAGTACCTAATCCTCCCGGTACCATAAGAGACCTGAATTTCTTTGAAATTGAATTTCAACATAATTCTGGTCTGGGAAGTTAAAGATTCCGATCTAGATTATTAAAATCTTATCGAAAGAAATAGTACTGTTTGTGTACTGCACAACATTTATTATTCATATTGAAACTCAGGATATGGATATACGGAATGACGGCTCCGAGTCATGTACGCAATCTTACAGAGATTGATGCATCGTCTGCGCTGCGCGCGATTATGTCAGGAATGCCTTGTGATCTGTGTGTCCTCGGTACAGTCCATATGCATTAGTTCAAAATATAAGGACATTTTAATTTTGTTTATCATTTTCAAGCGATAAAACATTTTAATATGTTAATTCATGTAGCTCTGAAATAAGGATTCTAAGTAAATAATAAATTAAATTAAAAAGCTTTTTAAAAACAAGCTTTTACTGGAATGCCTCGAGATGAATCAAACGAGTCAAAACTCGATGATGTTGCGACGTTTCTTTACAGAGTTCCTATGGCCACCTTCCAGCCCCAGCATCAGATCATTGTCAGGCTGAGTACATTATGCTTGCAAAATTTCAGCAAAATCGGCTGAAGATATCTGCTTCAAAATTGAGTTACAAGATTTCACCGGAACATACAAGCATACATGCATTGCAAGTTAATAAAAAGCTTGTAAAAACGTAAAGCTCTGTAGTCAGAAAGAAAAATAAAATAGGAATGTTAGTCTGAAGAAATTCTTTATGCAGCATAGAAGCAGTAGAATATCAAAGGCACTTATCTCGGGTGGAAAGAATTACCTTTTATTATATTATTAATATAATTATTATTCTCCTTCTTAAAAGTATGAGTTATGGCGAGAATTGAAGCTCCGCGTCATGTTTATAAACCGGACCAAGCTTTTCTCGTGAATACTCGAATTTTGCACACTAGGCACGTGTTTTCATATCAAAAACGTGTAGAATATCTTACAGTATTTTTAATGACGACTATATCTAGTGTTATTAAATAAGGGTTTACCCAATATACATATAAGCTAAATAATAAGATGTCAAAACTTTGTTATGACACATTTTGATTTATAGGCTGCTCTTGTGCTTAAGAGCAATTTAAATAAATTAAGACATGTAAATTGTCTTGTGATATTTTATATGGGCTGTGTATAAGCGCCATACATCGACCCAAACACTTTTAGTTATTTGTCTTGACTAGAATCACTTCTATTCAGATTTTCAGAAGTAAAAGATTTCTATATTTTTAAATTGAGTTCAGCATAGAAATAGGCAAAAATATGAGAAAGAAAAGGTAATCCGTCCCTTGAATGGCCTTTCTCGGCTCAGAAACTTTAAATTCTCTTGCAAAATAGGGTTCCTAAAACAACACAAAAATGTACTGTAGATAAATGAACTATTTTAAGCACACATATTATGGTATGTATGTGTATTATTGTGTATCAATGTATTTATTTCAATAAGAGCGTTAATATTATTGTTACATAAAAGTACCAAAACGTTTCTTCCCGCATTGCTGAAGTTGGAAACCCTACAACAACAGGTTCAATATCTATTCAATATTGCTTCAACCGATTTAGAGACTAGTACTGTAGTGATAAGGTAGAATTTAAATTGCTGTTGTATTGGTACTATGCTTACATTGCAAGGTTTCCTAAATTCAACATTTTCAACTTCATTACCTGAAATTTTATGTACGTTTATTTGTTTATTTTTTGGTTCTGACCCAAAAACTAATAAATGTCAGAACATAAAATATTGATGCTGTTACTAATGTGTATGTTTACAACAAAGCTTGCGTTGTTGAAACGATATCGGTCAATGTATTTATTTCTTATGTCACTTCATTTCAATTAATTGAAAAGCAAAACAAGATGATTGAAGAAAGAAAAACGAACATATACCTGATTGTAAGATATATCCCCACAACCTTAATTATTGTGCGGACTCTAATTTCATCTAAATATCTTCACACAAAGATAAGATGAGGTCCCATTAACCCTCCCCTACTCACAGACGAAAGACGTAACACTAAGAGGTAGACAGGACTATAATTCCTCATAGACAAATACTTGCATATCGTACTGGAATTTGTTGCAGGATATATCCTCTTGTGATTTACAGGTGATTGGGGACTGTAATAGCAGTGAGTTATGTATGTGAATCTTGGTACACCTTGAGATATGAACAAAGGTAAGAATATAGGTATATACAAATTACATTTATTTGTAACTGATGAAGGTTAGCTGCTGCTAAAACTTTATGGATATCTAGTTAAGAATGTAGGCTATAAAGAAAATAGGCAGGATAATGGTCCATGGATGGTACTGTAATGTTTTTTTATTAAAGATTTACGGTTTACGCAATATGGCATTATTATATCTGACTAACTTTGGAACCAGCGGAGTTTGTCCATCAAGAAAAAGAGTCCTGTGCGTAAATAATATTGTACTCCCTACATTCAATAAATTAATAAATACATTTTCAAGTTAACATGGGTTTCTTTTTAAAAAAAGGAACAATATTTACGATATAAAATAATGTGCGTTGAACTGAGATTATAATTAATCATGAGATTGATTTTATGCCTTTAAAGTATTTTTCATACCACCAGCTCGTAAAGAGAATATTGCCCTTCGATATCTGAGTGCAAAAGCCGTTTTTATTCGCTAGAGGATAAAGTAAATTTGAATTTAGAACATCAGGTGCACTAAGCTTGTGAAGTCAAACCATCATTAAACCTATTTACTTCTACCTCCATGGTGTCGAATTTATCATACAATGTTTTTTTATTTGTTAAAAACTCAGACTCGGAATCTTCTTGGTGTACTTTTTTTGATTTGCTTTGCCAGCGCCATTTTCTTTTCACGTCATTTAGTCATTTCCTCGCTGAGGTGGAATGAAAAGTTACGTGTTGCACTCGAGTGCAATTTCTTTTTACCTAGTGCTCTTTTGATTCCCTCGCTGACGCTCAGGATTCTAATTTTTTAGAATCCTTCGCTTGCTCGGTCATCAAAATTGAGCACGCGGTTAAAAGCAACTTTGCACTCTTGTATAACAAATAACTATTAATCATAAATATTTAGTAGGTAAATAATATTAGAGGACAACGCCACAAGAACACACAGTGGAGCTAATTGTTACACATGCCTTTTTAAAGGAAGAATCGAGTTACTTCGTGGGAGAGCCACGCTTCTTCATGAATGGGCTGGCTCGACCGGAGTGATACCACGGCCTCATAGAAAACCGCTGTGAAATAGTGCTTGCGCTGTGTTTCACCGAGTGAGTGAGGATACCTGAGGCCCATTACCCCAAACCCCTACCCCTACCTCCCCCCCATCCCCAAAAGGCCGGCAACGCACTTGTGATGCTTCTGGTGTTGCAGATGTCATTGGGCGGCGGTAATAGCTTACCATCAGGCGATATGTCTGCTTGTTTGCCCGCCAAGTCCATAAAAAAACATTTATTGCATTTACATTATATGACCGTGCACATACATCGAGTTATATAGAGCTAACCTACTAATACGTATACATACGTTTTCTTAATAAAAGTTTTTTTTATAAGAAAAATACTTATTGAAAATAAATTACTGTTCATGTAAGAAAATGTATCCACAATTAATAATATTGTTCTGATATTGTTGTAACGGTTTTTGATTTAATAAATTCGGGGCAATCGATGTTCAAGTAGGTACCTATGTACATCATTTGTAAATAATCGAAAATTCCAATAGGTACTCGTTTTACGTTTAATTAAAGCTTTAATTATGACGTCATTGAGTTCTTATTTTCAATTCAACGCAACCTTCCAATAATTATGTTGTTCAAAAACGATATTGCTATTGATTTCGTATTCTCTTTGTTCCCAGCCTGTCTGGGCCACGTTTGACGTCACGTGCGATCAAATGATTTTTGCAACGTTTACTATTAGTGTTTTTGACAACTTAATTTAGGGAAATACACTCAAGAGCATTGAACATTTGTCACATTGAGATATCTGAAGACCTGGATACCAAAGATGCTAGCTTAGTAAGATAAATTAGTCACTGAAAGTTAGTGAAACAAAATTAAGTTAAGAAAAAAACAGTAATACAGAATATGGTCAGACCTTTGATGATGCTATAAGGCGAAACTGGTCAGGTGTAAACGAAAAATAAATAAAATATTGGAATAGAAATAGAATAGAATAGAGTACAAGTGATTTTAATTCTAGAATGTACGAGTATTACAACAAGTTCCATCAAGTGCCGACAATCGAGAGTATAAATTACAAAAAAAACAGTTACTTTCTATTTTTTTTTTAGATTTTACGAATTTAATAAGTTTGGTAATAGTGGCTTATATTTATTCTCTTAAAGGCCGTGGTCCCACCGCCGACGATGAACGAGAAACGAGTAGAACTAGAAACTATGAACGAGTTGGCGATCTGCGGGCAGCGAGTGTGTAGTTTCGATAGTTTTGTCGCAGGGCTATAAGCGAGTATTCAAGTGCGAAGAGCGATTACTTGCGCAGTCGCGCCAACACCACATGACACTATGGATGAGTTTTTTATTGAATGTATCCGACAATATCTCTATCGTAAAATACATCATCGTCCTCGTCTGAACTAGACAACAATGAGAGTTGCAATGATTTGTTGATATCCATACGTGTACTTTTAAAGTCACACTGTATAGAATTTATCAAGCGAGCGAGCATCGCTGAGCGAGTATGGCTAAGCGAGTTTATCTTTGAAAGCTCTTGTTGCTCAGCGACAAAACTAGTAAAGCGAGTCGTCGCCGGAAGTGTGAACAGTCGGAGAGTAACTATTACATTACTATATGCATCTCTTTCGTTTACACGGAATTTATATTTATTGCACGTTTCTTGAGCGAGAAAATCGCCGATTGTTAGTCGTTTACTAGCTGGCGGTCGGATCACGGCCTTATCTGCACTGCTATTATAAGCATGCGTTAAAACCGGTGCCAACTCTGAAACACTCGTCTTCAACACAATAGACAGATTTTATCAGATCCACCCAACTTATGAAATTGAGAAACAGAATGGTAACGTACTTTGTAAGAACTTCTTACAAAAATGAAAGAAGGGAAAAAATTAATCTTCCTTAAATAAAGTGCTCGCGTATAACATACGTGATACGGTCGGATACGTCCGTAGCCCTTCTACGTAAATAGCTACGTTTCACACAAAGAAATAATGAAAAAACTTTCACGTGAGCTAAGATGCAGTTAATATTTAACATTATAATTATAAAAGTACCTATTGGTCTGTGGGTTTGATTCACACCTATCTTTTATTCTATGACTCTATAACCATATTACTGTAAACACAAGCTTTTGTATAAGCTCTGTCCGCGTGTGTTGGTTATAGGCATCAAAATTCCTGTATTAGGTACTCACTGATAATGAAGCTATAAATTAATTAAAAAATAAATAAACCGATTTAATTGTTTAGGCGTAAAAGCGTAAAAAACAAATTAACTCAAACAGAACAACGAAACAAATTAACCATTAAGTTAGTAACCATCTGGTTCTACCTGATTTGGACTTAAACCACCGCCGTATCGTGTATAAGAAAAAATATGTTTTTCCCTTAACCGCATTCTATGCTTCCTTAATTGGGTTTCAAGGAGAGATGTTGGAGAGATGGAGTTGCTCGGCTTAAATAGGCATCGGACTAGACTCGACGCCTACGCCAATTCACTTAATGGTAGATTGAAGGTGATAACGACATAAGCTTTTCATGTGTCTTTGATAAGTAAGTAAATTCCATTCTAATTAATTCTGCATTCGCAGTGAGTATGGTGACCGACACTCTTGGATTCTGCTTATGCTTTCCATCAGGCAGAGTAGAGTCATTTTGGCGAGCTAAACATAAATAAATAAATAAAAATTCCGAGAAATGTTGAGCTTAAGTAATGCATGTAAATAAGCACGAAATCAGTATATAGGGCTTCCCTCTCTCGAAGTAGGTACCTCTGATGGAAATCTCATAAATTTGTAGTTTAATAATCGCAGATTGGAAACTGCTTATGAAGTCTCATCTACTATCATTTAAAAATTCAAATGAATCGTAATAGCCCAGTGCTAGAAGTAAATATCTCCTCATTTAGAAAGTGTCTGGTTATTTTTCTCTTTGCAGTATTGTTATCTTAGTTTCCTCCCGTAGTCCGCACGGGATAAATAGGGATGACACTATTCTTAATCCGTCAGTACACGGATAGCAATATTTACTTCGCAGTTACGAATCGATGGTCGCTGTAGCCGAAATGGTTTGCGCTCCTTGAGGGAGACCTTCGATCAACAGTGGACGGTGAAAGGTTTATATGATCGAATCTCAATATCATTTCTTCCTTAGAAATCTAACCCCTGTCTTGAAATTCATATGGATTAAATAATTCAGTCTTTCTAATTGCACTTTTCACTATGTGCGTGACATACTCACTGGTTGTTGACTTAAAATTGGACCATTTTAATGAGAAGAAAATAATCCATTACGTAATATCATAACACTATTCCATCATTGACAAAAACATTGATTGAAATAGTACTTTATTGCGGAACAAGGTGAAAATATAAACGTACTGCCTCTGAAACAGTTACATGTACGCAAAAACTACTGGCCCTTTGTAAAGCTTTCGAGTTACATAATTTCAGTGACTGTGTATACATAGTAGGCTTTATGCCAGTTGGCAGGCTGTGTGTGAAGTGAATACCCCATCGATGGTAAACATTTTACATTGGATTTTTGTGATTATATTCTCATTTATCACAAATATTTTGCAGACATGTGGGGAGTTATCATATATATATAATAGACCGACAGACATAATGCCGTGTCCACAGTCTGGCCATCGCAATGGTGGCACTCAGGCGTTGGCTCCTTGCGGATAAGACACAGGTGCTCTCCGAAGCATCCTTTTCCAGTGAGCACCTGCGTCAGCCGGTATGAGAGGCTCCCGTGATGCCTCTCGAGCCAATCCTCCATAGCGGGTCTTACCGCCGCAATAACGGCGTGCCCAACAATGTAGCCCCTGAAGCGGATGATCCCAAAATAGCGTGTGTCCAGGTGAAGCAAATGTCTGTCAAAACTAGTTGTGCTTTTAACTTCTTTTACATCATACTGTTTACAGTTCCACTTTAGCTTGTTAGAATTTCTGTTTATCATCTTATTATTTTTTTTATTCGAAGAGGTATACTTCACATTGATCTCATTTAAATTTGTGAAAGAAATCAACCCCTTAGAATGAAAATTATTAAAAGATATTTATAGTTCAGTATAACCCTACATGATATAGGTACATATAAAACGGTTTAAATACTTTTTAACTATAATTTTTAGGTTTTGACTACCTACTTGCATGAGAATGACCTCAGTAACGAGCGTCTTGTAAAATATTCTAAAATTACATATTTCCAATAACCTAAATTAAGTGAGTCAGTATGTACTTTCTGCTTTACAACATAAATGTGCCTTATTTCCCTCTACTCAAATCTACTTTTATCGTTTCCAATATATCCATGTTACTTTTAATGAAATTTACTAATTTCATTTCCGACCGCTAGAAAACTTTTCCTATTTCCGCATATACACACATCAAAAGTGTCTAGGGATCAAGCATTTTTATGCGGATTTCTTGAGATTGAGATGTGGCTTTGGCCCTGGCCTGCTCAGTCGCCAGACTTGAACCCGATTGAGCATGCATGGGATATGCTACAGAGAAGAGCTCTGCCGAATATGCAGGGTATCCAGTCGCAAGAAGACCTTTTTTTGTTGTTGCAACGAACATGGGCGGCCATTCCACAGCGTGATTTGGATGAACTCATTTTTAGTATGCCAAACCGATTCTTGTGTTGTTAGTGTTCGCGGTAGAAACATGGATTATTAATTGTTTGAGTTACCTAATAAAATTTTAAAGAAAACTTTTATTTCAGTCTTTTTTTCGAACTTTAATGTTAGTGGTTCAAATGTCAAAAATCCTTTTATTAGGAAAATGGCAAATTTCTTTATTAATGCAAAGGTGACTTGGTTTATCGTTACTGTGACAAACGAAAACACTTTATTTGATGAATCCTTAAAGAAAATTTTAATTAATATTAATCAGGAGAAAAGTTATTGCAAAAATATATGTTGATCCCTAGACACATATGTTGATCCCTAGACACTTTTGATGTGTGTACTTTATCCCCACTGGAATTGAAGTCAAAGTCGATTAATTAATATAATACGCTCAATTGTTCCAACATGTTCTACATATGGGGTTGAGTATATTTAAATTTTGTTCCATGTTATTTGGCGCCATGTTAAGTTGAACACCAATCAGAGCGAGTTACGTCACGTATGTATAAAGGTCACTTTGTTCGGATATAATCGACGATCACTTTACTGTTTTTAAGAGCTACAATAAAATTGATACTCGTTGACAAATGGTTACGTCACGTCTGCACAAACAGACGCCATGACACCACCGAGCGTATTGGCGTGAATTTTAAAATTAAAATCACATTTTTTTCCTACTAAAACTTTATTTTTTGTAGAAATATAACTGGTTTTGGCAATAGAAGATACTTCCGAATATCATAAAACAGTCTTTCAAAATTAGTTATCATGCCTATTATCTTTGCGTCTTACTTCTCAAGCCCTTACATAACCGGTACATTCTGTAATACGCAGCGAGCTCTGAAAGAAACCGTATAGTTTCGCTGTAAAAGGTATATTACGAAATCTCAATTACTTTCATGATTTCAGCAAAGAAACGTGAACATAAAACTGACTGTCGCAAGATGTTTTCAGTTGAACTTTTAATGGGTATTTCAAAGAAACGAGTTACAAGTTTCACAGTCTGGAACTGTTTCTTAGTTATAATTGTAACTTGGCGTTGTACATAAGGCTTTAAGTTCACAACTACGTTCAACAAGATCTTAAGTGAGTTAGTAATACTGTACAGGGAAACTTTTACAGTGACGGCTGCATAATTGAAATAATATTTTTTGAGATTGAAATTTAATAGGTAGTTCTACTTTATGTTTTTCATGTGAGACTGATAAAAGAAATATAGCTGTACGCAACAGTAGCATAGATATTCTCTTAGATGTTAGTACCCACCTCACCTTATTTCTAAATCACCTGAAGTTCGACTGGAAGAGAATACCTCATGGCATTAAGTCCGCTGATATACGTAAAATAAATAATTTCGTTACTTAGGACAGTTTCCTTATTCCAGTCCAAATATGTTACGTATTTAAATTAACCATGAATTTGTATGTCTACTATATTTATAGGTAACTAGCTTTTGCCCGCGGCTCTGCCCGCATATGTTTGTTATCGCAATAAAGATAAGCCTATGTCATTCCTCAAGAATTAAAGTACGTCCATGCTGTATAAGCGTGACAGATAGAGTTACCTTCGAATTTATAATATTAAGGAAGGATTATATCTATACTCGTAAAAAACAAAAAAATAAAGCATAGCATTTTTTATCAACTAATAAATTATATATTTTTGGATTCTGCTTATGCTTTCCATCAGGCAGAGTAGAGTCATTTTGGCGGGCCATACATAAAAAAAAAAAAAAAAAAGCTATATAAATTTTATCAAAATAAATTAACGGAGTCAGGTGAGGCATATTTTTTTAAACTTATTCTTTTTTTAGTTTTTTTTAAACTTTATTGGTTTTACACCTGTAAGAAAGTGCTTTTATATTCACATGTAAACATTGACTGAACCGTAAACGTATTAAATGCTACTTTGGGAATAAAAAAACCGGCCAAGTGCGAGTCGAACTCGCGCACTAAGGGTTCCGAACAAACCTGTAGGTATAATTTATGATGTAACTAAAAATTTATGCTTTTAGCATTTTTTCCTTTATCTGTGCTAATGGATGTTGCTTCGTACCAAATTTCAAGATTCTCAGTTCACGGGAAGTACCCGGTAGGTTTTGATTTCCTTGCGAGTGTCGAAAATTTGCAGCTAAACGTGTTATTACGGCATAAAATTTGTATCTTTTGAATACATTGGCTTAGAAAATTGATTTTTTCACATCTTCAAGGGACAGTAGATCTGAGAATTTGATATGAACTTCAGCTTGACACCTCCTCGCGTACCTGAGGAAAGGGTTTTGACAGACAGACGGGCAACAAAGTGATTCTATAGGGTTCCGTTTTTGCCTTTTGAGGTACGAAACCATAAAAATGGACAAATTGACAGTAGGGATCTTGAAAGGGAGGGGAGGTAATGATAAAATTAAGATTACTCAGAGTATTGATTATAAAGATATATTGTGATGTTAACCGACCCCAATTAATCTTGAGAATGCACTTGACTGCACGATTGGCCTAGTGGTTTAGCGGTCACCTCGCCGTTTCCTACTTCGCCAAGTATCGTGGGTTTAAATCCCACGTAGAACAAACACTTTGTGTGATCCAGAAATTGTTGTTCTGAGTCTGGGTGTTCTTTGTGTCCGTTTCATGTATGTTTGGAAAGTCCCCCGCGAGACAGGATTTATTCCTAGTGCGGGAGTTGTCTTATAAAAGAAAGAAATAATAATAATAAGGGCCAAAAAGATGATAATGATTGTGGTGTTAAAGCAAGCAGCTAAATGTCCCAAGCAGCTTTAGGTCGCATACTTGTTACACTTCCTGATTTATACAAGGTGGTCATAAGTCGAAACTCTTTAGTCTTTACCAATACCACAAAAAACCTCCTTTAAAATAGACTAGAACTATTTAATCTTTAATATCATCTACTGAGGCTTGATTTAAAGCGTAAGTATCTGGGGGCACGGTCGTGTCCCGACCAAGACGAGGCAAGCGATGCGCTTCGCTAGGGCACTACCTACCTTTTCTCGAAGTGTTTCGTCGTTTTTTTGAACCCTCATAACTTTGGTTTCCGATATGCTAGATCGTTCAAATTCTCAGAATATGATGTCAGTAATTAACTAATGAAACATACAAAGTTTCAATACTTTTGTACTGATACTTTAGATTTTATTGATACCTAAAAAACACCGATTTCGTCACTGCTGAAATTTGGTGTGTAAACTAAGTTTAGTATACAAACAAAAAAAAATTCAAAACCTATCACTTTTGCACCCCAACCCCCAAAATTGGGGGGTGGAAGTTTGTATGAGACTATCACTAATTTTTATGCTAGATGTTTTATTTTTGGTACATGGACTCTTTCGAAAGAAAAAAGAAGATGTACAAAAAATAGACCCCAGAAAAAGATAAAAAAAGCATTAAAAAAAAAAAAACCGACTTCCAAAAACATCCAACGAAAACTCTCTGTCAAAAAACACTTAAAAGCGTAAAATAAACTGGTTCTTCATAAATTGCCTATACCTAATTCTTTATTCATTTAAATAGTAGTATTATAATGGGTGCTAGGTACCTAAAATCTGTTTGAATTCGGTGCCAAGTGACTATCGCTTAGACTTTTGTAATTGTTCGTTTGTATTCTTTTTGGCTTAGCACCGACTTCAAACAGATTTTAGGTACCTAGCACCCATTATAATACTACTATTTAAATGAATAAAGAATTAGGTATAGGCAATTTATGAAGAACCAGTTTATTTTACGCTTTTAAGTGTTTTTTGACAGAGAGTTTTCGTTGGATGTTTTTGGAAGTCGGTTTTTTTTTTTATAAAAAGTTTTTATTTTACAGTTTTTAGTGCAAACAATCGTAGGTAAGTAGTAAGTTGAATTATTTCATGAAATTTCATCATCAAGAATACAAATTAAGGTACGTGTAATATTAAAATCATCCTCTAATCCCTAACTGTTGAAGAGTTTAATCTTCTATCATCAGCTCACCTAAATAGCTTGAAAGTATACGACTGAAGGTCTTTAGATACGTATGAAATTGAAAGAATTATTCTTCAACTCCTAACCGTTGAGGAGTTGTACCTTCCACCTTCCATCATCAGCTTACCTAAATAATTTGTAAGAATACGACTAAAGGTAACTTATATACATATGATATTTAAAGATTTATCCTCCAACTCCTAACCGTTAAGGAGTGGTACCTTACATCATCATAAAATGATGACTACCAGACGCAAATACCGGTGTAACTTCAGAAAATATACGAAAAACATAGTATGTGCCTATAAAAAATGAGGGTTTCCCTCGATTTCCCTGGGATCCCATCATCAGATCCTGATATGCTGGCAATGGGACCACCACGGAAACATACCCTGTCAATTACAAAAAAAAAATTCAAAATCGGTCCACAACTGACGGAGTAATCAGGTAACATACATAAAAAAAAATAAAAAAAAAATAAAAAAATACATACAGTGGAACATAGAACCTCCTCCTTTTTGGAACTCGGTTAAAAATACTGCCCTAAGCAACTTACAAAAAGAAATGAAATCCCACCAAAAACATTTTCATGTAAAATATTGCCACGACTGCATATGGCTTACCCTGTGAAAAAGATATCAGATCTCATGTATAGTCAAGCTTCTGAATCAACGTGCCCTAACTCTACTAATCCTAACTTCACAAACTCTACATCTCAGTAAAAATGTACCTATGGCTTGGCTGTTTCGTTACTTCAGAAACTAAATATTCCCATAACACATTACTTCAGCAACTAGATATTTGCAAACACAAAAGGCGTTCGTTGCGCCTTCGTTTACTGAGATGTAGAGTTTGTGAAGTTAGGGTTGGTAGAGTTAGGGCATGTATATTCAGAAGCTTGACTCTACATGAAATCTAATATCCTTGATACTACACCTGATCGGAACAGTAGTCATTATTCCCTGAAAATTAAAAGAGAACGTTAATCTTTTCCTTGGCCTGAATAAGCGGGAGGAAAAAATGTATCAAAATCCATTTCTAACGTGTTTTAGCGGGAGAGAAAGTTGTATGAATTTTAATTTCTCATGTGTTATCTTATCTATGGTGCACGCCTGCCCAAGGAGTTTTCATATAATTTAAATATGGAATCTCCGTGCCACTGACATCCTTTTATGAAGAATAAAAAAAAACAAAAGAAGCGCGAAATATCGGTCAAATTCTAAGCTAAATTGTGTCTTACGTGATGTCTTACGTTTTGATTTAAATACTTTCTACAATACAAGTCTTTAAATGTTCCTCACAGGTGTAGTATAAAGCACTGTGTAGCACCCGGGTGAAAGTCCCATACCTACCTCGGGAGTATTGTGGCCCTAGGCTGCGCCTTCGGGCCACAAACTGCTCCCTCGCTAGTAATCGGTCCCTTTCCTCCCTCGGTGAACAATGTACTATTTCACAGGGTAAGCCATATGCAGTCGTCTTGGTAACATTTTACATGAAAATGTTTTTGGTGGGATATAAGTATCTGTATGAATGTTTTTCTTACATTTCAAAATTGGAATGTAAGAAAAACACATAAACACAAAACCTCATCATTATCCTACCATAATAACACAAAGTAATTATAGATATCTTAATCAACAACGAACCAATATACACTGCCATAGAGCTTCCAAGCCAATTCACTTACACGTTATACGAGTATACGGGATGGGTAGGGGTAAGCCTGACGTTAATAGGATGACGCGTTAATACTCGGACTCATTACGTAAGCAATATAAACCTAGTGTGTATAATACACAATACACTGATGAAATAATTCATTTACACAATTTATTTACATATAGAATTTGCGTAATTTTTTAGTCATAACCTCCAATTATCAAAAACTAACCCTTGTTACTTATTATTATGAAATGTGAACACAAAAATTAGAAAAAAAATGTTTTGTTATATTTTTACCCGACTATGCCAGAAGGGCTATGTTTTTCAAGTACATTTATGTGTTTACATATACCTATAAGTATATGTATATATATATATATTTCTTTGACTCGCTCTGAATCCTTATTTATTCTTAACGGGTTCTCCTATGATCTATCTAGCCCTAGTCATATAACAAAATATTTTCTCAGATGTCCAAATAGCAAAAACGCTGCACGGTTGACCTAGTGGTTTAAGCGGTCGCCATTCCGCTTCCTGCTGCGCCAAGTGTTATGGGTACAAATGCCACATGAGACAACACTTTGTATGATCCACGAATTGTTGTTCTGAGTCTGGGTATTCTTTGTGTCCGTGTCATGTATGTTTGTAAAGTCCCCCACGACACAGAATGTTTATATGGAGGATGTATTCCTAATGGGGGAGTTGTCTTTTTTAAAAAAATAGAAAAAAACATTAAAGTTACATAATATATTATCGGTAAAGCTTAGCTTCTAACCGGCTCCCACTTTCGAAATATATATTTTAGTTTAGTTTTGATACTAAATTAAGGTTGATAAGAGATACCCGCTTATTTTAATAGTTAAAAATTCGTAACTAACACCAATCGAAAAGTGCATCTTAGTTGTCAAAACATGTACAAAAGGTACCCATAAAATCAATATATTCTCATTGTCTGGTTAAGTAATTCGTCACCTTAAACAAAGTGAATAAAACTGAAATTTAATTGCATTTACACTATATCTTTTTAGACTAGTGAGATAGCTATACGTTCATGGTACTCATAAAAAGCCTCCTGCACTAGCAACTTCGATCGTAGAGTATTCTGATATTCAGGATTGATTTAAAATTTTGCTCCACACTAATAAATATTCTACGCAGTAAATGTAAAAAAGAAAAGTAAATAATAAATATTTTCGGACATCTAACACACAACGCCGTCTAGTCCCAAGCTAAGCAGAGCTTGTGTTATGGGTACTAGACAACTGATACAAATACATATATACTTTTTTTTTGTAAATACATACATAGAAAATACCCAAACTCCGAATCAAATATTTGCAGATCATACAAACATTTGGTCCGACCCGGGAATCGAACCCGAGACCTCAAGCACAGCAGTCGCATACGCTACCACTGCGCCACAGTGGCAGTCAAAAGGCTTTATATCAACAGATAATCCTTTTTCCATACCAATTATTTTCACATCGGTCATGTATTTAATCCCTTTATGCAGAAATTCAACATCAAAGAACAAAAATAATAATCTTTTATGTTTAAATAGGAATTTGATACGCAGGAAATTAATATCGAGTGTTTTTTACTTTCTGCTGATATGCGTCATAATAAAACGAGAGATCTATTTTTCTTAAGGACATAGAAGACCTCTGCCTGTTTTTAACCCCCGACGAAAAAAGAGGGGTGTTATAAGTTTGACGTGTCTGTCTGTCTGTGGCACCGTAGCTCGCGAACGGATGAAGCGATTTCAATTAAGTTTTTTTGTATGAAAGGTGAGTTACGTGCGAGTGTTCTTAGACATGTTTCATGAAAATCGGTTGAGTCGTTTAAAGTTATGGGGGTGAAAGTGGGGAAGAATAACCGAATGTCTGCAAAAATATCATCGAGTGGGGTCTCAAATGAAAGCGCATAACGTGTTTTTTACTTTTTAAAGGGAACTCAGGTTATTATGTCAGGGTTTTTTTTTAATTTTGAGAATTTATAGTTATTAAGTTTGATTGTTTTAAGTGACATGATCCTTTTAGGTTCCAAAGAACCTAGAAAACTAATATAAAAGGTCCCTATCTCAAATTTTCAGAAGATTTATTTAGAATGATTTTATGATATGTGATTATATCATTATTGTGGATAGCCGGAGTGTAACCATTGTATATAAGATTGGCGTATAAAAAACTAAATAGTAACTATGCAAATAAACTGTAACTATTTACAATCGAGTGTACTTTTTAAACGTAAGTTCAATTAAACTATGTACTATATACTATGTATGTAATATTAATAAGATATGAAAAGTATAAAGGATGAAAGTATATCAGCTCATTATTTACATTTTAGAGCATTTTATGTCGTACTAGCTGACCTGGCGAACTTCGTACCACCATATTTACATATCTGTCTCAGCTTCCCACAGGCAGTGTACAGTCGCGGACAAAAAAAAAGACTTTTCTCGTTATCTTTTTTTTTTCTTTCTAGCAAAAAAAAGAATGAATGAAATCGGACTATGTGTTATTGAATTACAATTAAGCACATATTTTGACTTTCATTCCCTCTCTCCAGAAAACCGTGCTATATGTCGGGATAAAAAGTATCCTATGTCCTACCTCGTAATATGAACTCAAATCATGGCAAGTTTCATTAAAATCCATTCAGTAGTTTCGGCGTGATGCGCGGCCAAGATACAGACAGTCAGACAGACGGACAGACAGACAGACAAAAATGAAAAAAAAAAAAAGTTTTGGCTTCAGTATCGATAACAGAGTGCGCCCCAAAAAAAATGACAAAATGTGTTCAATGTACAGAATTTGACCTGTTACATTTTTATTATAAGTATATATAGATAGATATAGATCTTTACGGACTGACCTTAATAAAACTATGTTCCTAAAACTTTCGTACTAAAACCAAAAGCTTAAAAAGAACCTTAAGAGCGCGGCGACCGACGCTCGCAACTGCAAGTTGAAATTTGTTTGGAATATTGATGTATCTAATATATAATAAAATAAAATATATATCTAATATCTCGTCACTGTATCTCGGTAAGCCATACCTGGCGTAGTATATTGACATCTGTTTGCTTCGATAGCACTACTAACTATTTGGTTTTTATAATAAATATGGATGTGTTGTAGACTACCAAAAATCATCAATGAAAACTCAATATTTTTTCATTTTCTTTTCCATATTTAGTAATTTGATAATACAAACTATGCTTTTTTATAATAAATATTATACGTATATATTATTATTATTATATTATTTTCTTGTAGCAGAAGCGCTGGTCGAATATCTCGACATGCCAATATTAACGACATTATCCGTCGTGCTCTTGTTACCGCCGGCGTTCCAGCTGTACGCGAACCAAATGGTCTGGTACGGGACGATGGCAAGAGACCAGATGGTATGTCGTTACTGCCATGGAAGATGGGTAAGCCTTTGGTGTGGGACGCAACTTGCGTTGACACCCTCGCGCCATCTCATCTTTTTATGCCGGCGCTGCTGCTGCTTCTGCGGAAAGCCTCAAACGGCGTAAGTACCAAAATTTAATAGGTAATTACATTTTTGAACCGTTTGGGGTAGAGACGCTAGGTTCATGGGGTCCGAGTGCTCGCGCTATGTTTAAACAACTAGCCAAGCAACTGATTGACGCTTCTCGCGACCAGAAGGCTGGCCTTTTTCTAGCACAGAGAATCAGCATTGCCATTCAACGTGGTAATGCTGCCAGTCTTTTGGGAACGCTACCAGTAGGCGAAGATGTGGAGTTTTTTGAGGCTTGTATGTAAATATTGTTTTTTTTTTTTTTATAAATTATGGTTATGTACATAGGTTTCTATGTTATGTAATAATATATAGATTATGGTTTCTATATTATGTAATAAATGTTATCACATATACGTATTGTTGTTTATAATATAGAAAAAACAAACTTAAAACATGCCATTTACGCTGTAAAAATGTGCAAAATTAAATTCAACTTTTTCGTTACTTTACGTAAGTTTTTTAAATAAAAAGGGAAAAGGAGCCTGGATAAATACTGTTTAAATCCGAATATCAACATAATATGGTGGAAATAATATATGTTCAAACTACAAATTATTTTGGTATTCAATTTGTATGGAGAACTGAGTGACCGCCGGCCCCTTAATTATGGCAGTCCAATCAAGCAATATTTAATGCTACAAGTCTATCAAAATCTTTCTCGTACTAGAAATAATGGGCCTTAAGAAAGGAGTCTTTTGTCCTATTTCTAAAAGCGCCTGCTCAAAAGGGCCGGTGGAGTAACCTTCGCAAATCGTTATCATAGTATCCACACGACACCCTGCAAGCATACCTGATATGTGCAAGTGCACACGGTTGGCATCCACTCAAGTTTCTATTGTGTAAGTTGCCAGTGAATCTTGCAACTTGTATGCACACACAATGGAAACTCGCCTTTATTTGGAGACGACGGAACAGGCAGCGACTTTGAAGCGGATTATCGGGAATCTCATACACCGTCAGTACATAGTATGTGCAATATGCTTGTTGTAGATTGAAGTACATAAGCTGTATGTAACTGTACATCAGTTATATAGGACGTGACCGCCAGCTCGTTTCCCGGTAGTATATAAACCTGAGTATTGATTTTTACATTTTACATAGACGCCTATGTATTTACATACGTACGAACTGTCCGTAAAACGATGAGCTTCGGCACATTTTCATTTTTCGGTTGCATATCGGTGCGTTACGGTATATTTCATTGTTTTAACTCGCTCTTTCTACCTTAACTTGTAACTTACTCACTATGCACACAAAAATATTAACTGACCATTAACCTACTTCTTATCGTTCATCATAACGAACTTTGTAAGTAAATGTACTTTTGAGATTTGATTATGAAGATAAGAGGTAGATAATTCAGAGTATAGCTACTAGTAAATCTTTAGAGTATATGCCAATTTGACGATGATCTGAAGGTAGACTGAAATTCAGGTCGCCATAAAGCGCGCTTTTTGTTTTACTAAAAAATGTTCTATGACCAATAGATACATAGATACTGTCCAACATTTTTATTGATTTCTTGCAACGTTGCTAAAAGATACGCTTGTTGTGTTTGTGTTTTTTTTCCTTTGTTACTTTAATGCAAAGCATCGCTGCAACCTGTAATACAGTTTTAATACTAAAAGTGCTGTTTAAACTGTGAGATGTTAACAAATATCAGTAGTTTTATAAACAACGTTGTTACCTATTGTTTTGTTTACTTCGATACTGAAGTACAACATACTAGACAAGAGAATAATTACTAATCTAAATTAACACGAATAGCGAACAAGGTGTATATAGTATATACTATACACATAGGCCTACAGTACATTGATTACGGCTGTTAGACGTATCCATTGTATTGTTTACGTAGGAGGCGATCTGGAGCTTAATTACACGACGGCGTCGGCACCTTGAGACGAGGCACGTAGTAAAGGCTCAGGTGAGCGCGGCAGATGCGTCGCAGCTGCCGGCCGGGCTGGTCCAGTCGCCCCCGCGCGCACCCCTCAACCCCGCAACTCGCGCAATCGCGGCTAACAGTTTTATTTCCCCGAATAAACTTTATCAAACAAAGCGTGCGTGCCCCGCGCCCTGCATCTGCTCGCCCAGCTGTTCCCGGTGCAGCTGGCGTTGTTGTCTCGCCCTAACGCAAGCGCGAACCCTAAGTGAGACAAGGACCGCTCTCGTCAGTGTAATCGTAGGGCCCTTCAATTCCCTGTGCATAGCCCATTCGTAGTTTGCATCCCGATGCCGGCGGGTAAACCAATAATGACGTCCAAGCGAAAGCGCGACGATAACGGCGAACGTCGAGTGAAGCGTCAACGTATTCGCAAGCGATCGCGCAGCGAGCCGTTAATGCATGATCCGGATAGTGCTGAGAAGAGGCAGGCGCTAAAACGTCTTTTCGGACGCATTTGTTCCGTGGAATTTGAAGACTCTCATAACCGCGTTTCGGAAGAAGAGGAAAATTGTAACTTTCAAGATTTTGCCGACGAAAACGAAGATCCTCTCCTGGATTCAGTGCCTGTGGACATGGACCCCGAGCAGCTTGGGTTCCTGGTGTGCGCTCAGGAGACACTGCGCTTCTTGCACGGGCGTGGCATTCCGGTGCAACATCCTGTGTTTGCTCGTCTGCGCTCGCGCCTCCTGCAAGGGATCGACGAGATGGCAACCGCTTGAGTGCTGCTGGGCCCGGAGCCCACCACTACGAGAAACTAAATGTCTTTGCACCTGTTCTTTGTTTCGGTCTACTTCAGCCAGTGTTTGTGTTGAACCTGTGAATCCGTAACATTTCCTATTCGGTGTTGTAAACCTTTCTGTAGAGGGCTCGGGTGTAAGAATAAAGACTTGAATTATGGGTTATCAGTACGATATTGTGCGTTTTCAGGCAACAGGTGGCCCGTCAGGGAGTCTAGTCATCCTTTCTAGTCAAAACTTTATTATGTTTGTTAATCGTATTACTCTATTGATGTATTCACGATGAAATAAATCGTACAATTTAAAGAGTGTTTATTTATTTTCTACCTGTTGTTGTATTTAGTATTTTATAGCTTAGAGTCTTTGAATTACGTTATCGTGTGCATTTAGTCAGCTATTTATTACTTTTTACAAGAAATACTAGGTGATATTTCAGGGAAAAGTGTAAAAAATAATGAAACTGTTCCATTCATAACATAATTTTATATTTTTATTTTGTAGAAGAATCAAGTCACTTTATCTTTGTTTTTATAAACAAATAATAATAAAAAAAAGACATACTAAATAGAGCATGTACTATGATAACCAACAAAACATACCTCTTTATTTTTAACAGACTTCAAAAAAGGAGGAGGTTATCAATTCGACAGTTTTTTTTATGTTTGTTACCTCATAACTTTGGACTGGGTGAACAGATTTTGATGATTCTTTTTTATTTGAAAGCTGGTGCTTCCCGTGTGGTCCTGTTCCATTAAATACATGCTGTCAGGATTTCTAACCACTAGATCAATAGATTATGTAATGCAAGTAAGCATAAACCACGATTACCATTTACCTTCATCGGATTAAACCACACTTAAATGATACGTGACTATCTGAGTGGTGACGGATTAAAGATACAGAGTGTAACCATTTCTATTCATTCCATGGGTTTCGTGAGAGCCAACTAAGAGCCCCCGCAGACTACAGACTTTTAATCGGCCGATAGTATAATATATCATCATCAACCTATAATGTCCCTCTGCTGGGCTCGGGTCTCCTCTCAGGAGAGGGTTTTTTTTTATGTGTGATAGGCGGCAAATGACCAGACGTATCGCGTTATGATAAGCTATTACCGCCGCCCATGGACAGCCGCAACACCAGAGGCGTCACAAGTGCGTTGCCGCCCTTTAGGGATGGGGAGAGGGATGGGGAGAGGGCTGGGGGAGGGGTTGGGGTATGGGCCTCCGGTATCCTCACTCACTCGGTGAAACACAGCGCAGGCGCTGTTTCACACCGGTTTTCTGTGAGGCCGTGATATCACTCCGGTCGAACCGACCCATGCATGCCGAAGCGTGGCTCTCGAACGGTTAAAGAGGGTTAAGGACATACAACCGTCTGAAACGGCTGGACCGATTTTTATGAAATTTGGTTGGCATATCGGGTAGGTCTGAGAATCGACCAACATCTATTTTTATACCACAATTTATTTTATGGCAAAACAACGTTTGCCGGATCAGCTAGTAATATATATTTTTTCCTTATCTATACAAATAGAAAAAATTGGTGTTTGTATTTTGACATTAACACACAGAAAATCAACGTAAAATGACAGCGTTCATGCTGTCGTGTTTCGTTGGTGAGTGCGAGACCGGAGGCCCAAATAGTCTAGTCGACAAGTTCCACTTGTTGACTAGACTAAAAGATGCAGCAGCATCACTAGGCCGCCATGGTGTGGGTTGCCATACTGCATTGTCTGCATTCGCAGTGAGTATGGTAACCGCCACTCTTGGATTCTGCTTATGCTTTCCATCAGGCAGAGTAGAGTCATTTTGGCGGGCCATACATAAAAAAAAAAAAAAAAAAAATTAACAGGTTTTTACTAAATACGTAATATGAAACTAGATAAAACATATATACATCAAAAAAACAATTTTATTTTTTTTGTCTGTCTGCTTGTTGCGGCTAATCTCCGGAACGGCTGGACAAATTTTGACAGAACTTTCTTTGGAAGATAGCCGATGACATAAGGAGTAACTGTCTAAACTACCACGTTACATAAATGAAGCCATTTACCAATTAAAGAAATTACACTTTTAACGGTGGGTAGTACGCCAGGCTTACTAAGTAACTGCAATCTCCCTGGAATATCGCTCAAGTGAAAACTAATCATACTCTAGCCGTGCTCTTGCAGAGTTTCCATTTATGTAAAGTTTAAGCGTTCAGGCGAACGTGTACTAACTAAGCCCGACTAAGTATAGTTTGGCGTTTCATTTAAACTTGTCAAGTCACTACTTTATGTAATTGTAGGAAGAGAGGTATTTATTTGGGTTCAAAGGATATAAAATAAAACATTTATTAATAGGGAATTAGAATATAAACTTTCTTGAATTAGATTCAGTTTATTTTGTTTATTTTTAACCGACTTCAAAAAAAGGAGGAGGTTTCTCACTTCGACCGTACATACGCGTATATTTTGTTAAGTGTGTTCGCGGATAACTTCGTCGTTTATGAACAGATTTTGATGATTCTTTTTTAAATGGAAAGGAGATATCCCAACGGTGGTATCATGATAAGGACACTAATATCTGATGATGGCATCCAAGAGGAATCGAGTCGAACCTTGAAGTCGGTTTTTATTTTGTTAATATTTTACTTGTATTTAATATCTATCTATACAAATAAATAAAATTTAAATGGCAATAATAAAGGCAATAAATTTATCCAACTAGGATTCTTTAAAGAATTACCAAAAAATACCAGTCATTCAGGTACGAGCTTTTAACCTAGTACGTATTGAAATTGCTCAATCTTGCTTTAGTCTGTTCAAACGAAAATTTCATTCAGCAAAAATTCAAAGGGAAGTAATAATTTACTGATAGTACCTACAGTAGTCTTGCTAAAAACTGCGAAAAAAAAAAATCGTAAAAGGGAATGATCGCTCAAAAGTAGATTTTTTAAATTAAAATTAAAAGAAGCAAATAACTGGTATTACATGTAGCTAAATTGTATAAACTTTCATGAAAATTAGAACTACTAAAACACTTTTCATATATTTATTTAAACAAGATGTAATTGTTGCATTGTTTGCCTCGTTGGTCTTGCGGTTGGCGTGTGCGACTGCTGATCATGAGGTTTCGGGTTCGATTCCTGAGTCGGACCAAATGTTTGTATGAACTACAAATATTTATTTTGGAGTTTGGATGTTTTCTATATATAATATGCATATATTTACAAAAAAAGCATATTATGCATTTGTATCACTTGTCTAGTACCCATAACACAAGCTCTGCTTAGCTTGGGACTAGATGGCGTTGTGTGTTAGATGTCCAAAATATTTATTATTATTTTTATTCGCAATGAGTTTGGTGACCACCACTCTTGGATGCTGCTTATGCTTTCCATCAGACAGAGTAGAGTCACTTTGGCAGGCTGATATACAACAGAAAAAAAAATAGGAACAAAATTGATTAACAACCAAAAAGCAAATTATGTAGATATTACTTGTCGGTAGAGTGATCGATAGCGATCAGCCAGTCCTCTCGAACATAATCTTTAGAGTGGCCTTTATCGATATGACAAGTAGATCGCGAGATAAAATATGATAACTGAATGCAGTCAGTCAGCGGAGTAATTATCAGTAGTCTAGTTTTCATAATGATGAAAACTAGACTACTAATATACATACAATATACATATATCCCTTGCTACCATGTACCTTTTTGTTAGTGAGTGTCCGATGATCCTCCGTGATCATGGCGCTTGAAACAGCGCCGAAATATCGGATACTCACTAAGAAAAAGGTACATGGTAGCAATCCCGCAGATTTCTATTTTAATGTTACTGACCATGAAAGTTTAAAACAATATACTGATATACAATTAAAGACTTCACGATTTTTCTAGTGGTTTAAGCGGTCGCTACGCCGCTTCCTACTGCGCCAAGTGTCGTGGTTCAAGTCAACAACACTTTGTGTGATCCACAAATTGTTGGTGTTCTTTGTGTCCGTTTCATGTATGTTTGTAAAGTCCCCCGTGACTAGGGTTGCCAGCTCCAGTTTTAGAGGATTTGGTAGGATTAAATAAAGGATAATGAGCTGTAGATACTAGTAAAGGACATCATTTTTTTTTTCAAAAAGTTCTGTAATAGTATCGGTAGCGATATTTATTTATAAAAATACACAAATTATTAACTTGTATTAAAAAAGGATCAATCATATTGAAATAAATTTTAAAAAAGCGATAACTCCAGTTTTAACTAGAGATAAGTTATTGATAATGGCCGTTAGTAGAGTTCAATGTTACATAGCCATCGAAAAGCTTGGTTTAAATGTACTGCGATCAAATATCTGTACTTTTAAATTATTTTTGCAACATCGGTTTTAATAACTTCCTGGACGCAGCGGAATTGGAAATCACTGTTGACGTTTTTCCAAAATCCGGCTCATGCAACGGAAGTGTCATGCGGTCCAGTGTAACACGCATTAACTAACATCTATAACCATACTATGTATTGGCATTTTTTTTATTAAGGATGTCTAGTTTATTGCTATTGTATATATAAAATTGTATGTACAAAAGAAAACTGATTAAAACCTAGGGCTTAGAATCAAAGCATATTATTGCAAGCATACATCACAGTTTTTCAAAATGAATATTGTATAAATCGCATTTCAGTTCTTCTAATTCATTACAAACTTTTACTTTTATTACAACATTTTCTTACAAACATCCATGGTTACATAAAACCAGGCATTCACTTAATGAATAGTTTCAAAGCAGAATACCGAGTATAATTAATGCCGGCCATATTAACTACAAGTGTAAAGCCGAGTCTCCACCGAACAAAAGTTGGCAATTTTTGTGTTGTCAACACGTGTTGGTGATAAAAGTTTCTTTAATTTCCTTGTGTTGGCAACAAAAATTGTCAACAAATGTTGGAAACCGTGTTTCTGTTTTTGGCGGTAAACATTAAAAGAATACGCTTGTTGCAGATATTAATTGGCTCTGTGGAGACGCTTAGTTGGAATGTTTTTCAAATTGTTGGCGACTCGGTGTAGACACAATGGAAACAAAAGTTGGCTATTGTCTGAAGAGTTGCAAACAGTTGGAGACACTGAAATTGCCAACAATTTCGGTGGAGACGCGCCTTAATACAACCTCATTCAGATTGTCTACTACTAATTATATTATACGAGATTTCTCTGTAAAACGGTATATGTATTTTAATTTGTAATATGCAACTTTGACCTTTATTTTAAAATTGTTTAGCTCCAAAATATTTTCTTTAAATTTTCATAATGAGGAAGGGAAGATGAACCAAAGAATTTAGCTGGCAGCGGATGGATTCGCACTGCCCAAAACCGATATTGTTGGCATTTTTTTCAATCCACTGCTAAACGAAAGCCTCTACGACTTTCGTTCAGCAGTGGATGGACTGATGATGATAAACATACCATAATAATTTGATTTTTTTTTATCTGCCTCGTAAAGCATATCGTAAAGCGTTGAGTTGCTGTACCCATTAGAGTTGCTTATTTACTATTCAATATCATTCATTAGAATCACTACAAAATAAAGTTATACTAAACCATTAGACAATAGCTAATGCATTGTATTTCTATATACCCACGGCCGAAGGGATATGTACCTAATTTATTTCCACAATATCAACCTAACGGGACTAATTAATCATTCCTTCTACATTTTTATTTTTTTATTTTTTATGTTTGGCCTGCCAAAATGACTCTACTCTGCTTGATGGAAAGCATAAGCAAAATCCACGAGTGGTGACCATACTCATTGCGGATACAACAATGCAGTATGGCGACCCACACTATGGCGGCCTAGTGATGCTTGTGCATCTTTTAGTCTAGTCAACAAGTGTGGAACTTGTTGACTAGACTAATTGTAATTCTAGACTAGACTAGACATTACCGTACAGAAGGAAGAAGCGAAAAACCTTTGGTGTGAAATGCTAAGGAAGAAAGAGTTTACATTACAAGCAAGCTATGTTTTCAAAGTTTCTTAAAACTTTAATGCTTTTAGTAAATAAGTAGGTAATTCGTAAACAAGCATTCAATAAAAGTTTTAAAAAGAAGATATTTATTCCAACTCCAACGGCGTAAGGCCCGACAACTTGACGAAGCTTGACACTCCACCAACAGCTAGTTCGAGTTCCAAATTGTAAGCTTAACCCGGTCGAGTTATTGGTTACATTGCCATCTATCCGCAGAGCAATATCCCTTAACCTCAAATATCTCTTACCTTTAATTATAGTTTCAATATGGGTGTTTTATAAACCTCCATTCAAACCTTCGAGGATATAAAGGTTGTCATCCCTTGAGGGGCGAACAGGGTTTATGTTTAACCTGTATTAGAAAGAGGTACCCTTACACAAATTACATTTCCGCTAAAGTTAAATAAAACCACATATAATTTTCGCCTTTACAGTCGCATTGTATATTTTCAGCAGGCCGAAACCAATTTATCATTGAATCTAACATCAGCAATTTTATTGGACGATTGGCATTGTGATTAATTTTGTGGTTTAAATCCCACTTGTAACTGTAATTTGTGTTTTGTTTGATAGAGTTTTTAGAGAGCTGGATCACGTACAGTCATGTACCTTGTATCTTGCTTAGCGAAGCATTTGGATGACTTTTAATGCTTTGCCATTCTGACTATGAGATTTCGGGCCAGCGTAAGGGGGATCATGTTCTTATGATGTACCAATTTGTAGGTAAACAGGCACGTTTATACGTGGAACATAAAGCGTATCATGTCTTCAAAGCATTTTGACTTCAAAAAGATACTTGAAAACGAGTGAAACATGTCCTCAAGAATTGAAAATAAAACTTAACCGCAAAAGTTACACATTTCAGTAGCAAAAATAATAAAAAAAACAAAATTTTGTCAAAGTAAACAGTTCCTTTTTTCCTAATTTTAGGAAAAAAGGAACTGTTTACTACATGTCACGAAAAAGAAACAAAGAAAATACATATCAAGCAGTGATCTATGTTAGCACACCTGCCAATTTAATAGTTACTGATGGATGGCTCTGCGTAATGGAAGAAAGTTCGCCAGTCCAGTTAGTGACCAAGTTTATTGATTACTTTGTCACAACACGTTTATTTGTACACTTGGTGTCTTTTGAATGTCGTCATTCAAAAGAAGAAAATAAGTTTCTTACAAAACAAATAAGGTAGACTATTGATTTACTTCTCCCATGCTTACAATACCTACCTACTGTTTGAGGTTATGTGTAATTCTATTCAAAAGGTTCATAAATTCAAAAGTATAAATGGAAAATAAATTAAATTAAAAAGCTTTTTAAAAACAAGCTTTTACTGGAATGTCTCGAGACGAATCAAACGAGTCCAAACTCGATGATGTTGCGACGTTTCTTTACAGAGTTCCTATGGCCACCTTCCAGCTCCAGCATCAGATCAGCTCCATGTTATTATAATACTGTATTGTCATGCTGTAGACCTATTTCTTAGCGTTCCATGGATTCACCGTGCGGGTGCCGGGTCCATCGCGTGATAGATGGGGGCAACACATACGACTTCGACAGTGCCTGGGAATTGCGACCCAGGTTTAGGTTTAAGGAGCACTCCTTACGACGCGTCAACGCTCACCTCCACTGTCCGCCGTGTTACCCCCTCTACCTAACCATATTTGAAGTGAGCCTAGCAATGCCGCTTTGGATATTCGTTCAAGAAAAGAGCTTACTGAAGCTCTTGGTAATCCAAGGTCTTTAAGCAGGTTATAGAGGGATTTAGCTGGTATACCCCTCGTACCCACTTCCACGGCATACAGCGCAACGACATAACCATTTTTAGTTATTTCGTTGGTTAAGTCAAAGTACTTGTTTCTTTTTAAAGCTTGGTCTTTAGGGATGTTCGTTTCCCACGGCACCGTGAGTTCTACTAGTACTACACGCTTAATTGACATTGCATAAAGAAATATGTCCGGTCTGGACGCCGAGGCACAGATATCCTCCGGTATTCTGTAGTGATTTTCATACGTGTCCACTAATAATGTCCAGTCACTGGCGGTATTTATAATTGAGTACGGCTTTTGTGCGAGTGAAATCTTTTTTGTTGAGCCTTCCTTTACAAACGCGATGTTAGTTTTTATGTTTGTTGTTATTCCTTTTTTCGCTCTCGCCAGTGATAAACTCATAGCTTCGCGTATGATGAGTAATACCCTATCATGACGACGTGAATAATGACCCCGGTCTAATAGCGCCTTACAACCTGTCAGTAAGTGCCTGGCTGTACCTATTGCCGCATTGCACATCGTACAAGCCTTTTCTGTAGCTTTTTCCCACCTTACTAGGTTGCTTTGATCGGGGAGAGTTAATTGAAAAAACATAAACTTGCAAAATTTCAAGATATCTGCTTCAAAATTGAGTTGCAATATTCCACCCGAACATACATACATTGCAAGTTAATAAAAAGCTTGTAAAAACAATGGAACTGTTGCTACAAATTGTATAGGATATATATTAGGTAACACATCATTCTCCTCTTTCTCCCAGCCTTTTTCCCTAACTAGCTTGGGGTCGAAGAGTTCTGTAGTGAGACTATTGTGGAACTTTCTAGGGTTCCGACTACCCGTAACGATAGCCAAAGAAGTTCACATGGCAACGGGGACCAATGGTTTAATGTGCTTTCAATGAGGTCTCAATTTGTTAAGTATGGTCACCCATCAATAGAGTGACCTGGCGAGAATTGCTTAACTTTGCAGTGTGCTAAACTAAGTGATTACTACACAAACGTGAACGTTGTTGTCATAAAGAATAAAATAAAAAATGTTACAAGGTAACTTCATTTCCATTAACATTTGAATTTCAGCGAAAACAAACCAATCCATTCATTGTTCTTAGCTGAGTGCGACTACGTATCAGACGCAAATATTTTTATACTTCACCTGATCCGAACAGTAGTCATTATTCCCTGAAAATGAAAAGAGAACATTAGTCTTTTCCTTGACCTGAATAAGCGGGAGGAAAAAATGTATGAAAATCCATTTCTAACGTGTTTTAGCGGGAGAGAAAGTTGTATGAATTTTCATTTTTCATGTGTTATCTTTTCTATGGCGCGCGCCTGCCCAAGGATTTTTCATATAATTTAAATATGGAATATCCGGTGCCACTGACATCATTTTGTGAAGAATAAAAAAAAACAAAAGAAGCGCGAAATATCTGTCAAATTCTAAGCTAAATTGTGTGTTACATGGTGTCTTACGTTTGATTTAAATACTTTCTACAATACAAGTCTTTAAATGTTCCTCACAGGTGTAGTATACAGCACTGTGTAGCACTCGGGTGAAAGTCCCATTCCTACCTCGGGAGTATTGTAGCCCTAGGCTGCGCCTTCGGGCCACAAACTGCTCCCTCGCTAGTAATCGGTCCCTTTCCTCCCTCGGTGAACAATGTACTATTATTTAAAGAAAGAAAATTCACTGTTTTGAGTGGATGTGATATATAAAAATTGTTCTGGAAATTTTGTCTCTGTATAAGATTTTCGAAATATATCATCTCCTCCTAAACACCGCCTTCACGCTGTTTCTTTTTAAGTACTTACCTACCTATTTCTGATTTTCGATTTTGTAATGGTATTTTATGTAATATATTTAAGGTGATTCGTTTATTTCGTTTTTATTTATCAAAAACTTGCTTTCACCCGCGGCTTCGCTCGCATTTAATAAAAGTATCCTATGTTACTTTTAATACCTATGGACCGATGTAAAACCGATCATTATGAAACTTTGTACACATATTCATGGGAATACGTGTACAAAGTTTCATGATGATCGGTTAAGTAGTTTTCGCGTGAAAGCGTAACAAACAGACTTACCTTTATAATATTAGTGTGATTGAGTTTGAATCCCGCATTCACACCTTTCTACGATATTTAGTGAACAGATACTGAGGATTTAAACCTAACTACTGATAGTCTAAATGTGTCAAGGGCCACATTTATGATATACTAGTTGTAGCCCGCGGCTCCACCCGCGTATATGTCGGTTATCGCGACAAGAGGAGCCTATGTGTTATTCTAACGTATAAGCTATATTACTGTAAAGTTTCTTCCAAATCCGTTCAATATTTTTTGCGTGAAAGAGTAACAAACATCCATCCATCCATCCATATTTACAAACTTTCGCGTTTATAATATTAGTATAGATAATTAAAAGTAAGATTTACTTCTTAAAGTAAATTCAATGCAATAAACTCAGTAAAATAAATATTAAGCCTGTTACTTTTAGAGAATCATAGTATAATTTTTACTGGATATTTCTATCAAAAGCACAATTTGCAGAACTCGCCTTACCGCTAAACGGGTAGTCCCGGGCAAATTCTCCGATATCCAACGCAAAACGTTGGTACTTAGTTACTTAGCAACTCCAGATTAAGCCCGGGGCATGTTTTGAACTTTCTTTTCACTTCCAACAGACTTACGACTAATAAAATATTGCTTACTGATTAAAATGCTTGTTGGATATAGTTATGTTTTAAATGTGTAATGTAAGTAGGTATTACCTTGGAGTAATACCACGGCCTCACATAAAACCGGTGTGAAATAGTGCTTGCGCTGTGTTTCACCGAGTGAGTGAGGATACCGGAGGCCCACACTCCAACCTCTCCCCCTATCCCTCTCCCCATTCCCCAAAGGCCGGCAACGCACTTGTGATGCCTCTGGTGTTGTGGGTGTCCATATGGGCAGCGGTAATCGCTTACCATCAGGCGATACGTATGTTCGTTTGCCCACTAACCCATAAAAAAATCATTTTTATTAAAAGAAACCAACATTCAATAAACATTTATTGAATGTTGAAGACATCTTCAGATTTATCTTTCCAATATGTAGGTCATATTCTAGCGGAGCTCTTTAATCAATTATATTTTCATTGTAATAATTGAGCAAGCTTAGTAATAATGAACCTGAAACTTCAAACGAACTGAGGCGACTGAAGCTAAATCAAATTAGTTGGCTAAACGAATACTTACAGTACTATCAACGATAAGAATATTAACTTATTTGAATGTATTTAAAGGATTAATATCAGTGCCGACAGCGTACTTAGTATTTTATTATGTTTCTGATAGTGATGTCTTAGTTGGCTTAAATAAAGTAAACCTCAGACGTGTGAATAACATGTCAAGTACAGTTAATGAGCATTATACTATAGCAAACAACATTTTATTATTTTATTCAAGCATACATAAAAAATTACAGATCTATATATCAATAACGTGAAGCAAAATTTTTTTTACCCCTTTTCACGAAAATTGTGCGAATGGGAGTGTATGAAATTTGACGCAGTCAATATGTAAAAATCCTCAAAACCATCTGTTAGAGCTCGTTCATAGATGAAGAAATTTACCTACTGAAAATTGACTACATCGTTCCAGTACTTGTCGCGTCGAATATAAGAAGGCGCTTCTTCGACAGCAGGTCAGTATCAGTTTGAGCTACAGTGCGACAAATATCTGAGTGATATAAGTGATTAACCCAGTGACCTTGGCGATCATTAAGATCCTAAATTTGTAAAAAGAGATGGAGAATACAGTTCATTATAATTTACTACAATGTGACTCTTTGTGAAAAGATAATTATTATCATATTCGAAAGATCACGCAATCACCACATTCTTTGGGATTCCAAAATATTTAACTGTTTATCGTTCATTCACGTTTGTAATTTATTTTTTACAGTATACAAACAGTCTCTTTACACAGAACATAATATATTAAATATGTAATAATAAAATACCTAAATCTTCATCGTCTTCAAGTTCAGTCATTTCAAATTCAAAAGATCACAAGAACCTAACTTATATAAATGGCTTCGCACCGACTTTTCTAGAGCGAAGAAATTTTTCCGATATTGAATGTCTGGTCGCGTTGCCTAGGAAACATCTGTCATGTAACTATATTGAATTCGTAGAAATCGTATAAATTGTAAACGTCTTTTGAAGTACCATTAACTTATATAAGGTGGCAAACATCTTATCTTGTTAGGTGATCTGAAGTAGATTTCTAGTCGCATACTTGTGATATAGTAAAAAAATAATTTGAATTTGGTTTAAATATTAGAACAAACGCATGAATCTTTTGCAACCGCCAGTCAGCCGCCAGCTCTATAATCAGACATACCTACATACATAATGTCACGGCTATTTCCCAGAGGAGTAGGCCGTTAGGCCTCCATTTATTGTGGTTCTGACACACCTCTTTTGCTCTGTCCACATTCATCAATCGCTGCGTTCATGCCCGGCGAGCATGCATACAGCGATTGTAGCTAACAAATTCTTAGTATACTTTCCCAAAATATTTCAATATAATCAGTACGTTAAAAAAAATTCAAGGGAGTAAACGAGTGGTTGTATTGACGAAATGTCTTGTCTTGCGATCGTAACACCTGACGTTATCTATAGGTACCTGAACGTACATCCATCGCCATTTTAATTTTAAATTACTTTTAGGCTCATACTCTAGTTGAGTGGAAAACAGTCCATTATTAGTTTCTACAATAGTAATATTCTCGACAATTGTGGGACTTATTGATATGGCCGACAGGTTGCCGTCGAAGTTCCATTAATGTCCATTCCTCTTCAGTGACCTCCATTTCGAACTTTAAATCGATGAGTTAACTTTGTAACACTCTCGCAGCGTAGCATGAAAAAATCTGACCGAGACGTATTGACAATTAGCACATTATACACATTTTAGACCCACATACAAAGATAATCGCCTGTCACTACGAACTCACTCAAAATAATTAAAACAAAAACATTTCACACACATGAATATATTCTGTGTCATAACAGTGCAATGCGTAGGCCCATTTGGGCTTATAATTTGACAGGAGGAACGCCTGCGAAAGGCTATCCCCTACTGTGTTACTCTGTGGGTACTACGAACAAAACAAAGTCGAATAACAATGTCCAAGTTCGTATCATTTCATATCGTTGTACCACCAGCGCCATTGCCTCGCGCTGTTCAAACAATAGCCCACAGTGTGCGACTATTTGAAGCTAAAAATGCTGAACTTATATAGTCCAAAAAGAGACAAAAATCTAAAAAAAAAATGGTTGTCTGTAAAGTCTGTTTACGGACGATAGTTAAACGTGACAACGTCATAACGAAACATTGATGAAATGATGAGAGCTTCATGTGTGCAAGCGAGAGAGACATCATAGAGATAGCATCTATCTCTCGCTTGCACTTCAAGCCTTAAATGGAACGATTCAGAGCGAGGTAACGCCGCATGAGTCATGTTTTTTCGTGTGTGCAGCCGCCTCCATCGAATTATAAGACGTTGTCACGTCAAAAACTTAAAATTCTCGATAGGTAAATAAATGACACTAATACCTACCTGAAATACCTATGATACCTACAACTTATTGTTTAGTTTCGAACCAAATAAAAGTTCATTGACCTTTAAATAAAATTACCTCCTACTCAAAAATTCACTAGAATATTTAGAATGTTATATTGTTGATTCCATTGTATTGAACGATTTTGTCAGCTTTACTTAAATGATACCTACGTTATTTATATATCTACATTAGTTCCTCGGACAGTCCTTGTTGAAGAGCTTTCTAAAGTTACCGATTAAGCAAGTTATATTTAATAGGAAGTACTTTTGGAATGCGTTTACACTACTTAATTATTATTGTAATATACTCGTATTATCTATATCACTTGCCAATCTTATATTCAACTCGCCTAAAACAATAGACTCTCTTAAAAAAGTCTAGATAGCGTTGTATTTCATTTACCAAGTAGAGTTACCACACCTCCATAGCTTTATCCAATCCATAGGAGTACCAATTAATCTCAGTTGAACTGTGAACAGTACAATTAATCAAGCCTAAAATTTATACTGTTATTACGAAGATATTCGTTTGTTTGTTAAACTAGAACTAAATAGATATTTTTTCTATATATTAACTACTGGTCCAAAGTAAATAGTAAATTGGTTTTTGTTTTAATTTTCTGTACTTTATTTTACAAGCTTTTTATTAACTTGCAATGAATGAATGTATGTATGTATGCTTGTATGTTCGGGTGGAATCTTGCAATTCAATTTTGAAGCAGTTATCTTTAACCGATTTTGCTGAAACTGCAAACATATGTATACAACGTGATAACACAATATTATAATGACATGGAGCTGGTCTGATGCTGGAGCTGGAAGATGGCCATAGGAACTCTGTAAAGAAAAGTCACAACATCATCGAGTTTGGACTCGTTTGATTCGTCTCGAGGCATTCCAGTAAAAGCTTGTTTTTAAAAAGCTTTTTAACTTAATTTATTTGAAAGTATATTTTAATTCGCATTTTAGTTTTTAATTGACTTTATAATTGAACTGGAATTTTTGATTTATTAATTACCTAACGTTTTAACTGCTAAATCAATAATCACTAAAGATTTACACACTTTAAGGAAAGAAATGTAAAAAAAAAGTGACGAAAGTCGTTCGCTGGTAAAAGAATATTTTACGTTTATATTTATGTTCTGTCGTCACTTATTATAGAAACAGAAGCAGGCGAGCAAAATGAATCACCTAAATTGCTTAACCCTGGTTTATTGTGAAGCTGTGATATCAGTCCGTTAGAGCCGCCTCTTATATTCGCCCATGATGTGTACCTACCTCATGTTTTCTCTGCATTGCCCAACCGGTCGATTGGCAGAAAATGTCTTGGCATTAAGTCCGCCCATGCATGTATGTGTGCATAAATAAAGATATAAATAAATAAATATATGGCAAGGCATGAATATTCGGAGAAAACTTTAGAATATAAATAGAGTAAACTTGAAAATCACTATATTAAAAGTCAAATATTACGGGTTTATTAAGCAGGGCGTAAAAAGCATCTCACTAGGTCGTTATAGTGTAATGTCACCAGGCTGCATTGTCCACATTCTCAACGAGGATGGTGACCACATCTCTTGGATTTCACTCATGATTTCCTTTAGGCAGAGTACGATAATTTAGGGAGCTATTATATAAGAAACATCTAACGGTTCATGGCTCATTTTACTTTTTTAGTAAGCGTCCCACAACCTGATATTTTATATAATTCTGAAGTTCATCGGGGAATTTTCCAGTGTGCGCCATTTTGCGGGGGCGCTGTTACCTAGCAACAGACAGGTGCTCGTTTTCCAAACGCCGACAATTATACATTTTTAGCCCTAGCCAACTAGAGTTCAGTTCTACGTATTGGTAAATTGAATTTGTATATTTAAAAGCCATTTCATTAAACACCTTTTAAATACTAGAGATCGTTTGTCTAAAATGTGTATCTATCTTTAAAATGCTGTTCGATAGTAAGCGACTCATTGAATAATGATTGAATGAAATCGTCCGTTTTCAATTTAAGTATTTTCTGACCAAAGTTCACTGTACATTTTTCTCAAGTAATATGCCTGGAATTTCAGAGACTTACAAATAGCCAAAATCGATCAGAGTGGCGTGCAAAGGGTACCCTTTGTCCTGCAGAGCACTGGAGTAGGTTAATGATGATGATTGGACCATTTTAAATACAGTCCAATTATTCTTATATTAAACACCATCATCCACAGCCTGTGATAGTCCACTGCTGGACATAGTCCGCTCCTTAGCACGGAGGTATTGGTCTACTATACTACATTGGCCAGACGAGTTGGTATTGGGCTTATTGCAAGTTTTCCCTCTCTATGCCATGCTCTTCTCCTGCATAATTTTCTCCCTAAGTTAGCTTTAAGCCGAGACTCCACTGAACAAAAGTTTGCAACTTTCATTTTGTCAACACGTGTTGGTGACAAAAATTTCTGTAAAGCCGAGTCTTCACCGAACAAAAGTTAGCAACTTTCGTGTTGTCAAGCTTTTTGTTGTGTTGTCAAATTTCGGTGGAGACGCGCCTTTAGACTCACGGGCTGAATATGGGTGGTGACAGTTTACAGATGTTCAATTGCGTAATTTCCTCATTTGTATTAATTAGTAAACTTTTAAACCTAAATATCTTAAACATTCTAGCTTTATACAAGCTTGTATGTCGGTTATCGCGGTAAAGAGTAGCCTATGTCTTTCCTCAAGAATCAAAGTATCTCCATGCCGCATTCCAAATTTCATTGAAATCGGTGCAGCGGTTTAGCTATGACAGCGTAACACACAGACAGACAGAGTTACTTTCGAATTTATTAAATTCTATAAAAATATTCTTTGCAGGATAAAAGTTTTATTACATCGTACATATAGACAACTAATTCTTATAAATTGCTATAAAATTCTCAATAAGGTTTTGTTTGAATTAAACATCAATGTAAGTACTACTTTGCTATAAACTATTCATACAAATTGCGCTTAACAAATCTGATATCCAGTGAAGCGGAGAAAAGTGGAGAGGAAATCAAAAGCATTCAACTAGAGCGCACGACCTTTACAGAGCACCTCGGCTAATATTATTCCGTGGCTTGCCTCTGATGACACTCCCATCCTGTTTGTCTACACTTTATGAAAAATGTTAAACTCTTCGTAAATGCAAAATGTTGCTTTACAGCTTTATATGAGAATAGAATATACCATAGTTTATCATATTATAGACAAACTATTGCCCGAGCGTCGAACACGTATATAAAGATTTTGACAGAGTTAAGCGATCGCTTAGGCACAGATTGTTCCTGGTTGGAAGCTATTCCATAGTTGTATAAAAAAATAGCTGCGATGTGTTAGAACTATATATTCTTTATTTATATGAATATTTAATACGATTCATAGTGTGGGCAACACTGCGTCTGGAAAGATACGCAGATTAAAAATACTCAAAATGGCTGAACTCGGGCAGTTTTTTTAAGTAGTCAACGTTCCAGGTTTAAGATTTAAGTATCACTACATATTACAAAACAAAGTCCTCTGCTGCGTCTATCTGTCTGTCTGTTCGCGATAAACTCAAAAGCTACTTCACGAATTTTGATGCGGTTTCTATCAATAGATAGAAACCGCATCGCACCGCAAGAGTGATTCTTGAGGCAGGTTTTAGTATATAATTTGTTAATTTGAGTATATTGGCTAAACTATAGTGATATCTCTTGAAGACGTAGAAGAAACGTAGTAGAGTCACTCTGATTTCAGCACGAACGGGCCGGCTCGACCCTCGCACAGAAAATCAACGTAAAATGACAGTGTTCGTGCTGTCGTGTTTCGTTGATGAGTGCGAGACTGGAGGCCCAATGATGCAGAAGCATCACTAGGCTGCTATAGTGTGGGTCACCATGCTGCATTGTCTACATTCACAATGAGTATGGTGACCACCACTCTTGGATTCTGCTTATGCTTTCCATCAGGCAGAGTAGAGTCATTTTGGCAGAGCCATAAATAGAATAAATAAAAAGACGTCGGAAAAAATTAAGCCGAACATCCTCTCGGGGTAACATAGGCTATATTATATTTTCCGTAAATAACCCGTGCGAAGCCGAGCGGGTTGCTAGTTACTTAACAAGATATTTAACTAGCAAACAAATAATTAGATAATACATATTACAACACAGATATAAAATCACTAATTATATCAATTTATAAATAAGTTATGGAATCAGGCGTTACGTTGCGGAAATCCATGACATTAAATGCTATGAAATATATTTAGCTTTAATTCCGCGAGACAAATATCCAGGTCTGAAAGCAAGGCACAAATCCCACCGTCATGCATACTCACATGCACATATGGGTATCATGCATATGTACACATACAAAACAAGTGAGAAATAATTAGCATGCCATGCAACCAAACCTATACTCGACACGTGTTTCGCCCCTCCACGGGGCATCCTCAGGAGATGTTGACTCGTCGAGCGTTTGAGCTCGAATGAGCTCGCGCCACCGCTGTCGGCCCTTTATATACCGTTTCGATGACGCTATAATCATGGTCGATACAATGTCATCAAGACATCTGTGCCGAACTACCTGTAATCATACTAAGCATGCATCAATTTATAAATGTGAAACTGCGCCTGTGTTAGCGTTATTTCAATTACGTATCAAGTTTGTTTGTTGGCTGCAATGCTGAAAAAATACATTAAGAAACATTGAAACTCGAAAATATTTTTCATATTGTGTAATACTTTTAATAATTTCATTGAACATAGATAATTAATCTATTTTTTCTCTATTTAATTCTGTCTACATTAAACTATTACAATATAACCCAAGTGCAGAGGCATGGTAGCCGCCGTAGTATGGGTCACCATATTGCATTGTCTGCATTCGCAATGAGTACGGTGACCACTACTCTTGAAATCTGCTTACGCCAGCCCAGGCAGAGTAAAGTCACATTGGCAGGCTCATATATAAACGCAAAACTATCTCCGTCCTCCATAAGCGCAAGCCTGAGGGTGACAGGTGAGGCCACCAGTCACCCTAGCAGAAGCAGGCCGGGGCGGCGGCGCGAACTCTATTAAGTGAAACACAGGAGGGGGCCACCTACAAATAGTGGGTGGCCCGAGGTACGTTGGAGTTCCAGGGATTTCCTTTCGAGGGTTCACCTGGTTCCCCGGCTTCTAGTACCCGAGACGGTGTGCGGTTTTTAGTCGGTTCGAGTCCGACATAACCACCAATAGGTGGTATAAGAGGGGATTTCCGCACAAAAAAGTCTCATATATAAAAATAAGTACTTTGCTTTATAAATACAATTGTAGCTATTGTTAATCATTAATCTTTCTGTACATTTCATTCATTCAAAATTATGCAAAATTAATTTATAAAGAAATTTTTGGTATCGCTTATGGTATCTTAATTGCACTTACATGTATTCATAATTATGTTAAATTTAATAATATAAATATATATTATACCTAAATAATTTAGTATTATTGACTAATTATTAATAATCTAATATTGACTAATATACCTATTATATAGACATTACATAGACTTTTCTAACGAAAACACGCACGGAATATCTATACATCATAATTTTCTAAGTAAATATAATTACTTAATTCCATTTCCAAGGAAAGCAGTTCTCTACATTTGCATCTAATAAGCATAATATTCGTGTAATAAACGCTGTCTGTTCTAAAAAAACTATAATACTAAGAGTATACATAAGCAAGCTTGTCTATGTATACTCTAAGCTATAATACATAATATAAAGTATTAAACATTGATTAGAACTAAATTTTGACTTTTGGTTCTGTTATTTTCAACTTTATCCTAAAGCCCTAAAGTTGAAAATAACACAGAATCGTTGCTTAAAAACAAGAAATTTATAATATGGGGTGTTCCTGTCACAGTAATGCGGAGACCCACTTCATTATTTCTATCGCAATTAGTATTACAATTATTGCTTGTACCACAAGTTCTTCCAAGTTCCAATCTAATGATTGTCATTCGTCATTTAGTAATTTTGTTTACATTCATTATAATGAATGAATTATCATGTAAAAGTTGGAGTCACTGGTCACTTAAGGCTCCTACACACCATGCCGCCGGCATGTTTCCGGCACTGACAGGCCGCCGGAACAGGACGCAGAGCATCATTTCAGTTAAGAATAACCCGGCGCGGCGCGGCGGCCATGCCAATAACTTGTTTGCGCAGCAAGACCGGCAGCATAGCGACCGACATGGTGTGTAGGTGGTCTTACAAACAAGTTAAACATGATTATATTTTCTTTAATAGTTTTCAGTCAATTTCTCTATTTATTTGTATACTATATCGGAGATCACTACCTCTATAAGCATGTTCTTTAAGTTGTCTAATTTGTTCTTCAGTGATCGCTTTAGTGAGATGGGTACCCTTAAATAGTAACATACTGAGTAGAGTGTTGTGGTATTCGTATGCCGTCATCTTCGACGATCTTGCGACTTGTGCTTTGGCGGCGACGGTATCCGGGTCCGGTATCATTCTGGGAAGAATAACATTTGTTTAGTGAGTAAAATCGTAGAGCTATTTCGTACTGTGTCACTAAACTAGGGAATACAATCCACTAACACTGGGTGTTTAAATGAAAGCTAACAATGAAAGAGTTTTATAACTTTGTTTTTTTAAGCAATTTTTTGTGTCTTTATTCTGGATAGCATTCTCAATACAGCCCAAAACATGATTTCTATCAAAAACTTTTAAATGTCAAATAAAATGTTCAAGGTTTAATATGTAGGTACCTATGGCCTAAAAATTGTTCAACACCAGGTAATAAAACATCAGGAATTGTAAACATATCACCTGAATGTAAGCATATTTGACTTAAAAAAAAATCTCACACATTAATATGTTTTGAAAATGACTAAAGCTGGACAAATAGGTAATTAATGTGGCTCTCTAACAAATAGTTATTTCTATTTGTTCTTTAAAATTCGACGATTTAATCCCCTAACGAGATTTCTTGAATTAAATGAGTGCTACTATAGTTTCTTTAAGATTATTCCGTACCTGTTTACAATTCGTAAGCTTTTCCGAGATCCAGGATTTATCCCTAAACAACTTTTTTGAAACTTTTACGAAATTTAACTTTTATGGAATTTTAAACATCTAATATTCTAATATTTAAATTCTTTTTTTTATATGTTATATCAACAGCAGAATAAATAAATATGTTAAGAATAAATAAATATGTTAAGTAACAATTTTTTTCTTTTAAATATTTATGCTTCTGACTGTCTTTAAATACACATTTTTATTATTGCTTAACTAACGTAAAAGAAAAAAAAACACACTGTTATTAATGGTAGAATGTAAATGGGTCACATATGACATTATTGAGATATTTGTACCTATACCTAATAAACAATCTTAATAATCTCTATAAATAATAATAATAAACAATCTTAAAATACCAACTCTAGTAAAATGATAAACGACTAAATAACATACATACGTATATAAAGCTCCATATAACCTACGTGGACGTTAAAGGTTATAATACGTTACAAATCAGAGATAGCCACAATCAGGTCAATTAAAAGATTTTGTAACCGATCTTACCCGTCTCTAGAGGATTTAGCTGTAACAGGAACCTTAATAAGGTCATTTACAGATGAATAAATTGGGATAAATTATGTAAGTCGGGTTTTCGCTCTGTTTCGTAACATAGTTAGGTATGAACGAAAGATATTATTTTGTTCATAACAGGTTAAATAGAACGAGATATAACAGGAATATGTAAACATTATGTTTGTACTTTCAGTATAGACTATACTTTCAATTTCCTACTTTATCATAGCTGCAGCAAAGTTCATTTTACTTCAAATTCGGATAAAGGTAGTTTTTGCGTGAAGTTTGCACTGAAAATGAGGATGTGACATAATAAAAGTGAACTTGTAACTTAAATTCCAATAACCGGATGTCAAAACAAAGTTGGATCAAAGCTGAATTATCTTTGTGTATGATGTAGGTATTGCCCTAATTAAATATTATGCAGATATCTATCCATTTGTAGGTCACATATATGCACTATTAATTTACGAAATGAAAAAGAAAATACGAATAGGAAAACAATATGATTTGCAATAGAGCACGAAACATCACATCAATGGCCTAATATGACTAAATACTTTAATAAAACACTAGTTGTTGCCCGCGGCTCTACCCGCGTATATGTCGTATATTCTGATGTATAAGCTATATTACTGTAAAGTTCCATCCAAATCCTTTCATTAGTTTTTGCGTGAAAGAGTAACAAACATCCATCCATCCATAATTACAAACTTTCGCGTTTATATTATTAGTAGGATAATTCTAAATATTCTAATACATCAGAAATTTAAAATATACATATTGTACATATAGATATATGTACTTATTTATATGATTACATACCCTTAAAACACCACATGATTTGATAGTAACATTTATAGAAGGAATGAAATAACCAAACAATATATTAATAAAATACGATATTTTAGTAGTTAACTTTTAAGTTCAAAACAAAAAACGTTCTAATAACTACACAAATATACCTTATTATTACACAAATATAGATTTTTAATAATTTCGGCTATAAATGTTCGGTTAAATACACATGACACTACGATATTCTAATGTCAGCTGTCGATACGCGAAACAACATCTCATGAATGACTCACTTGTGAAATGAATCCAGGAAGAAAAAACAAGCACCTTGCACCCGGCGCCCCACGGCGATATCTTACGCAAACCTTACGATTACACCTTAGAAATTACAAAAAAATACACACACTACACGGAGCTTTCAATCGCACACGAACTTTCGACAAAATGCCGGGAAAGACCGTCACACACAGCCATTCAAAACCACATTTTTTTCGATTCCTCAATTTTCTTCTAGCCAATGAAAAATATACCTTTAGAGTAGAAGTTACAGTTTAATTTTGTTAGTTTACACTTATATAGGGGTGCATCTGTTAGCCGGCTGGCCCCATTTGTGTGATTTACCCCAACATGTGGCGAGCCCGAACCGTCGTATACTGTTATGAACCGAACTTCGGTTTAAAAATGAATAATAACGCTGCGAGTCTCAATACAGGGTTTACGACAGTCTTTTTTTGGGTTCATGCTTTGTGATGTTGTTATTGATTCGTTGACTATCAAAGATTATTTTCTTTTTTATTACTCGCTTTGAGAGTTGAACCATAACTTTCAAATTTGCAAACAAACGTGCTTCTCACTGATGATTAACTATATCCATAATACTATAACAGGATTTAGGGTTGCCAATAATTATGACAGACTCTGAGAATACAGTTAAAGAGGTACGTAATATGCGAACCTGGAAATTCGCAAGGATGAAAGAGTGTTCCGTAAATGACAATGTCGCTACATCCACTTCGTTTCTAGACTTAATTAATAGCATAGTTATTCCTCAGACTTGTATGTATAAAAAAAGTAAGTAAGAAATAAAATTAAAGGTAAGAAAACCCTTTCCTTCCTTTAAAAATTAATATATTTTTAATATACGTATTCCCCTTTTAAAATATTTTGCCTATTTTTTCATTTAATTACAAATATATAATTAATTGTGGCTAAATATCCATTCGCTGGCCTAAAGAGTCATTAACATTCTCAAAACAAATATTTTTTATGTAAACTACTTCTTAGATTACTAAGTCATATTAACAACTCGTACAAACAAATGTACATGTCACTTTAACTTTCCAATTGACTGTTTATTTACGTTTTGGTAGAGCGAATTACGTATTTGCCACAGCCGAAGGAGTTTTAGAGAAACGAAATAGAACTTGAAGTTAATTTAATAAAAGATTATAAAAATTACATTTAAACTATAACTAATTAGTCTAAGTTGCTAACGCGATGTTGGCTTAAAAGTAAGTGTGCGTAGAATGACAAATCTTAAATATATATACTATGCTGCGTCGGCGCCTTGTGCCAGTGACGTGGTGTTGATCTCATAACAGGTCTTTGTGGTGTGTTCTCGTAATTCTAAGTCGGCACCTTGTGTCATGGAGACTGCAGCGTTGGCATATTGGACGAGTGCGTGATCTAACAATAGCCCTTTGTATGATGTATGTAACACCTCCACCCTCAGTTCAGCAACTATTTTGTCATGTTAATGGAAAATGTTGCTGAAAATTCTTCTGGTTTAGGGTTGCCTGGATCTTCCATAGTGTGTATCTGGAGTGTTCGGTTCTCTTTGGAACTATTTAGTTTTAGGTGCTAGATCTTGTAGTTACGGCCTACTGCGTAGGTGATAATTGCAGTTGTAACTGATACCAATACATAGAATGGAATGGTCGTATGGTACAGGTTTGTTGACTGGACGTTGTCGTTTTCTATCGGTGTTTCCTGGGATACTTTATTCTGGATGCTGTGAAGATCTTAAAGGTTTACTTCAAAGGTTGACTTTTTATTTCGTTGTTGTCGTTAATGATGGTGAGTTCTGCAGTACTTGAGTGCAATCAGGTTCTGTCCGGATCTGCTGGGCTACGTTTTTCTCACAGACATATGTGCTTACTATACTTCGGGCATTCTGCCTCTATGTACACAAATTCATTTCTATCAGTTGCTATATAAGGATGAGAAGGAATAAGGAATTGGTAAAATTTATGTGGTGCGAGGGATAGTTTACAGAAATCATAGATATTTGGAAAGACTACGGGGAGTTTGAAAACTATAATTTATCTGTTAAACTACAAAATACGATCCTGACCTTATAATATCATAGTATTCCTAAGTACTAACTAACTAAGATCTAAGTTTATTTTGTCCAGGTTTTAGTAAAGGCTAGAATATTTTTGATTCTAACAAGTTATATTTTCCATAATTAATAATGTTATTGGCTCTGTAAGCATTTTCATTTAAGATTAACTGAAGGATATAATTAATATTACTTTCGTTTTCGATAAGTTAAACTAGCTATAAGTTTGTTTAAATTAGCGCGATAATTAAACTCTACAGTATTTTTTTTTTGTTTTCAAGGTAACTAAAGCTTGAGTGTATTTAAAAGCATCCTGATAATCCAGATTGCCGGTAATGCTTTTAATTATAGACTAATCCATCAAGTAGACCTCTTTTTGTCCTGCCAGGCTCTAAGGTGTATAGATGATTAAGGATATTGGTTTTTTTTACTAGGTGTTCTAAATGTATTTCGTATAATAAGTAGGTTTCGTTAGTGAGTCTATTCTTATAGTCCTGTACTTCGAATCTAAGTGTAGAATTAGATAGTACTTACGTACGTACGTACGATGTATTGTAAAAATGTATAATAATGTGTCGTTACTCTAGCTTATCCTAGCCTAAATGGTAATAAATCTAAATTGTCAAGTCTTATCTCTTAAGGTCGTATTAGAAGTGCTTCCAGCATCAATGTCAGTAGTAGTAACCTGTAACAATTGGTTACTCTTGGGTTTTCGTTTCAGGTCTTTCAGAAAGCATTTTTTTTTTCTTCTTTTTTTTTTTTATAAAAACTTGGTGTTCTGGCTTATAGTCAATTTCAGGTTGTCTAGACTTATTACGGGATTCTATAAGAGCAGTTCTATTGGCTAACGAAGTCTCGTTTATGTCATGGACAGTCTTCATCTGTGCTCTATGAGTCACTACATATTGTTGGAGTAATTTTTCGTTTATGTCAATGTCAATAGGGTCCCTGGGGTCAAAATGGCCTTTTAATATGTCATAGGGTCTGCATTTTGTAAAACCATGAATAGAGCTGTTGTAAGCTATTATGGCGTAGGGTACACGATATGTTATTGGTTCGTCTTTATTAGGTACTTCCAAAATTAGATTTTCCTGATTTGTGTGGGCTGTACTAGTAGCTGAATTATCTATAGTGGGAGTCTTCTTGGTGGGATTTGCAATGGTCGAACTGGTTTCCTGGTTATGAATTTCAATTCTAGATAAGGCGTCTGCTTTAATTGAGTATTCAAGTGCAAATACAACATCGTTATCAGTAGGGTTAAAAATTTCTAAAAGAGCATGGTTATCTTTTACAGTAGTTAGACATTCAGCTATAGTGCAGTTACAAATTAATTGTTCTGGAATAATTACATCGCCATCCGGGGCACTTATCGGTAACGTAGCTACCTTATAACTCTTTGCAGGGATAATATCCTCGTATAAATTCACATTGTGGGAGTTGTATATTTTAATAGGGTTTACTGTATGTCGTGTAGTCAAGGTCTTGTCTTTAAGGTCTATTTTAGCTTCCCATTTGGTCATTAAGTCAAGTCCTATAAGACCATCGAAATAATCGTGGAACTTATAGACAAAGAAACGTATATTATCCGGGTCATTAAATTCGTTAAAGCACGGTAGTGTTATAGAGTAGTTGTTTCTCGTAGTAGCATGTACATTAGTTACTTCAAATGGATCGTAATTTAAAGGAATATCAGGGTAATAGTTTTGAACGGCTTCCGGGCTTAAGAATGATTGGTTAGCACCGGTGTCGATAAGTAATTTTAAAGGGGGATTTGATATCTGAATAAATGGTAACTGTCTCTGTGTTTGTAAGTTTATTTCTATCCTGGCTTTTCTAATTTCTGATCCGTCCGAAAATTTGAATTGGCACTCTCAAGGTTATCGTTTGAATTGTTATAAGAGTACTCTAAAGGAAGATCATGGCCTTGATACTGTGTTTGATTCGTGTCATAGTCGTCATAGGGGGTATAGTCATTGGTATGTGAAAAGTAGTCATAGTCAGGGTTATAGTTGTGGTCGTAATAATAGCTATCATCGTAACACTCATTAAAGTTTATCTCACGAGATTTAAAGTAATTATTAGGTGGTGGATTGCCCTGGGTACGCCAGTCATGTCTGCGGATTCCTCCTGGAGGTGGCATCGGCCTGGGATTAAAGTGTTCTATACCACTCATCGGTCCGGGGCCAGGTGGCTGACTGGGTTGAGTTCTAGGTGGCATCCTAAACGTATTACTTCGTAGATTATAATTTGGAGGCCTAGCACTAAACATGTGTTGTGTGTGTGTGGGCATACGTACCTGTGGTGAGGGCTGATGTTGCATAGGATTCATCCTGAACCCTTGTGCAAACCTAAAAGGTTGCATCGGCTGAGGTGGCGGCCTATTTGCTACGTGTGAAGGCCAATATGATGCGGTTGGGCTATGGCTATAGTTATTTGAAAGTTTCGGGGTATGTACAGGAGTAGAGTGGGTGACCTTAGGGGTCGGCTGTAATTTACTAGCTATGTCATTGCGCTGCTGCAAATACAATATATTCATTTCCTCCTGAACATATTCTAAAGCTTTCTCAATCGTGTCAGGTCTCATACACCTAATGCGTGAACCTAGAGGTTCCTGTAAACCCCTTACAAACGCTTGCATGGTTAGTTTTCTGTATAAAGTGCGCTTGGCTTCAATAGTAGTGGATATTGTCTCGTGAAGGCTAATATATGTCATAATTGTACTAAATAGTGTCTGACAGTGGTCATAAAATTCCTGTGGTGATCTTTGTCCCTGGTTGGCTAAAGAGAGGTCATTATAAAGGGCAGTTTCATCCCTTTGGTCTGCAAAATTATTGATCAATGCATTCCGAACGTCTAACCAATTATCAGATATGCCATTTGAATTTATAATACTAGCGGCGGGGCCTGTGATTTTATTTAAAATTCCATTTATCAAGCAAAGGTTCGATAACTGATCACAGGGTTCCGTACTCAGGTAGGTATATACTATTTGGTCACATAACTTAATAAATCGGGTAAGTATATGTGGGTTCCCGTCGAACTCCGGTACAGGGCGTAAAGCCTTAAAAATTATGTCCGGGTTGCGCTCCGTCATTATCTTAACTCTAGGTAATTGATTTAATTCTAAACTATAGTCTTCTAAATTCAAATTCCTACCACTATCTAGTTGTACTCGCCGACGAGTCTGGCTCGATGCAGACTCTCTAATACGGGAGTTACTAGGGTGGAAAATTTTGAAGAATAAAAAATTATTGATTTAAGTAATTCTAAACTATAATTATAATCTTTTAAATCCAAATTCCTACCACTATCTAGTTATACTCGTCGACGAATCTAGCTCGATGCAGACTCTCTAATACGGGAGTTACTAGGGGTGGAAAATTTTGGGAAATAAAAACTTCAAGGTAAAGGAATAGCAACACAAGAACGATTCTGTGCACTCACCCTTTCATTCCGTTTCGCCGCGTATCAATGTTCGGATACTCTTCCCAGTGGCTGCAGCTCTCGTAGATTCTGGATACTCGTACAGTGGCTTGAAGGCCGCTCGGGCTGCTCGCGAACGCGGATTTCGATATTAGAGATCTTTATAGCTCGCGAAACGACCCGCGAGTATCCTACCGACTGCGCCAATTACGTATTTGCCACAGCCGAAGGAGTTTTAGAGAAACGAAATAGAACTTGAAGTTAATTTAATAAAAGATTATAAAAATTACATTTAAACTATAACTAATTAGTCTAAGTTGCTAACGCGATGTTGGCTTAAAAGTAAGTGTGCGTAGAATGACAAATCTTAAATATATATACTATGCTGCGTCGGCGCCTTGTGCCAGTGACGTGGTGTTGATCTCATAACAGGTCTTTGTGGTGTGTTCTCGTAATTCTAAGTCGGCACCTTGTGTCATGGAGACTGCAGCGTTGGCATATTGGACGAGTGCGTGATCTAACAATAGCCCTTTGTATGATGTATGTAACAAGCGTATATTACCTTCTTAATAATGTTAGTGCGCAAAAAATTATATTTTTACCAAGGAAATTCCTTGAAACAAACATAAAGTATGTTGATCATGTTTTTTACAATAATGCAGTATATTACTGGTAATTTACTTCTAGAATATTTTGTGATTAAAACCATTCGTTATTTGGTTCGTTATCACCTATGTACAATATATAATCTTTACAAATTAAAAAAGGAAGTCGCTTCCGCTGTCGGTTCACTTAGACCTTTTAAACTTCTGTACGTAACTATAAACTAACTACGGATTTGATGCAGTTTCCAGCAATAGGTGAAGTGATTCAAAAGAAACGTTTATCTTTATATGTATGTGTACATGTACATGTGTATATGTATGTTAAGCATATTACAGTAGAGGAAATGCGAGAGTTTCAGGAAATCGAAGCCGGGCCGGATCGCTAGTAATAAAATAAATGTAAAGATTTTTTCTCTTTGAAACTATCTATCATAGTTACTTAAAGAATTATTTTAATTTTAGATACAGTATTTATTGAGAATAAATATAGGCTAAAACATAATGCTATGACCGTGACGGTATGACGATTTCTAACCATATTCTCAGAATACCTAATAGTAACTTTCTTCTACTATTTTTTTATGTATGTGCCTTTCAAAGTAACTCTACTCTGCCTGATGGAAAGCATAAGCAGAATCCATGAGTGGTGGTCAACATACTCATTGCGAATAAAGACAATGCAACAATGCAGCATGATGACCCACATCATGGCGGCCTAGTGATACTTCTGCACCATTGGGCCTCCGGTCGCATTCACCAACGAAACACGACAGCACGAGTGCTGCCACTTTAGGTTTGTCTTTTGTGAGAGGGTCTTTCAAATTAATATAAAATTGACTTAAATCAAATAGATTGTAGGTTTTCATCAAATTACCTGTATTTTAGACATAATTAATTGACTATTAATCGAGCAGTCAAAAAGAAGACTAACTAACGGACGTAGTAATACGATTGTAAAGAGGAAAGAGTGCTCACAAATTTTATTTAAAAAAATCCATACATTGTTTTGTTACCAAAGCAGTTAATATCTTAACGAAAGTTCTGACTTTGGTAAGAATTTAGACTGCACGGTTGGGCTAGTGGTTTAAGCGATCGCCAAGCGGCTGTTCACACCACTACTCTGTGTTGTGGGTTCAAACCCCACATGGTACAATACCTTGTCTGATCCAACAAATTGTTGCTCTGAGTGTAGGTTTAAAACGACAAAACGATTTGCCTTTGTTCGTGACACACATACACGATGCTTAAGGTCATCGGAAAATCGCATCTTAGAAATACCAACACACTCCACAACTTTCACTGATAAATCTTTTTCTTTTTCCTTGGGGGGGAATTTTATTCAGCGCTGTTCCTTTTTGTTGACGGGGTGGAAAATCCCTTCGGATCTCCGGCTCCTCTGGGGCTGAGGAGCCAGGTATGTGGTGATTCCACTAAAAACCACCCCGGCTGCCGGTCTCAGGCGCCCTGCTCTGGGGAAGACCCGGACCAAGTTATTTCACGTCCCCCCCAGGAACGACGCCGCATCTTGAGAGACTCTGTCCTGGGGGAAGCCTCGACTTCCCCCTGCCTGTCGGCCCATCCGTTATGTGTTGCCGCCCTAAACGCAGTTTTGCAACCAGGCCGCCTACCCGTCGCTGACCGCATCAGTTAATCAGCTGCCAGAGGTCCCCACTCTCTGGCAGCTTGCGGTCCTATCGGCGGCTGGGTCGCCGGCGACGTCGCCTACGCTCGGAATCGGCCCTCTCCCGATCCCGTTCAGTAGTCTCTTTCTGGAGCATTACAGCCTCACAGAAAGAGACCACTGAGCGCTGTTCCTAAACTCAAAACTTTGTTTATTAATGTTGTCTTGTAATGTTAATATCTACGCATATTATGACACATATTATGGAAGGCAAAGACAAGAATAAGATTTACCTAGTATATATTAAAAGCGAATAAAACATTTCATTGCTAGTTCACATCACTTTTTTTACCTTTGAAAATAAAATAATCTGGACAAAATATCATACATAGTGTTAGTGTATTATATTTTTGAACTATTTCCTTAACCTTATTAATATATCGGAGAGGTTTCACTTCAGCGCAACCACCCTAAACGCTTTCATACGTATAAAAAGATTTGTATCAACATAAAACAGTAACAATTTAACACATGCCTTCTTAACTAGTTTTGAAGAATCTTCTTAAATCAAACAATTTGTGGGTTATTTCCTGCTGCAAGTTGCGCTTTTCTTATGTCGTACTTCCTAATCATTTCAGTAGCGACCGAGATGTGTGGTGGTTCTGTAAGACAAATAATACTATATGAAGATATACTGGCAATATACTAGTCAGATAATATCTTCAGAAATAGAGACGTATAGATATTGGCAGCATTAATTTATATACATATCTATACATACATTTCAAGCTTATATAGGAAGGTATACTCGTGACTCGAGACTTGTATAAAATGACATTCAGTAACTAAGTCTGTCTGTTAGTTCACAAAGTTCATAGGCATAATAAAGAAACTAAGCAAACTAAACTAATGTCAGGTATAATCTAAATAAAATTTTATAGTACGAGTACAAGCAAGTAGTAGTTTAGACAAATAAATAAAAAAACGGTGTCCTGGTAGTCTTAATAAACATGAACCGTTTGAATTCACAATTTGTTTCTAACTCAATTGAAAACTAATGCTCCATTTCACAATTAGAAGTTCTATTCTGAGATTTAATTGACAAAATGATAAAATGACAAAAAATAGTTATTTGTTATACAAGAGTGCAAAGTTGCTTTTTAACCGCGTGCTCAATTTTGATTACCGAGCAAGCGAAGGATTCTAAAATTAGAAGTTAGATTAAAAATTAGAATCCTGATCGTTAGCGAGGGAATCAAAAGAGCACTAGGTAAAAAAAAAACTTCGTTTAAAAAAACCGACTTCAAAAACTAAAAAGTATAAAATAACTTAATTTGTATGAGCTACCTATTCATAGGTTTGAAGTCAGTGCCAAGCCAAATGTAATAGTAGGTACCACACTCGCTATATTTCGAGACGAACGTCAACGACGTCACCGACGCTTCGGGTGTTTTGTTCAACGCGAAGAGCAGCTATCCCGCTCAAGGTCACGCGCGGCGAGTGCGGTACCTACTATTACATTTTGGCTTGGCACCGACTTCAAACCTATGAATAGGTAGCTCATACAAATTAAGTTATTTTATACTTTTTAGTTTTTGAAGTCGGTTTTTTTAAACAAAGTTTTTTTTTAATTTTTGCTTTTTAGTCTTTCTCAAGTCTCTCATCATCATTTCATTGAAAATTAAATGATTTCTACAGAATATGTAGGCAGGCAGACAATTGCTCGTAACTTCATTGCAGGCGCTCACGTAAATTTGAGGGTTTCCTTCGATTTCCTTAGGATCCCATCATCAGATCCTGATATGGTGGCCATGGGACCACATGGGGAGCATACCCTTTCGAATACAAAAATAATTTTCAAAATCGGTCCACAATTGATGGAGTAATCGATGTACATACATAAAAAAAGAAGTGTGAAGTTGAGAACATCCTCCTTTTGGAAGTCGGTTAAAAAATTGCACTCGAATGCAACACGTAACTTTTCATTCCACCTCAGCGAGGAAATGACTAAATGACGTGAAAAGAAATTGGCGCTGGCAAAGCAATTTAAAAAAATACACCAAGAAGATTCCGAGTCTGAGTTTTTTACAAATAAAAAAAATTGTATGATAAATTCGACACCATGGAGGTAGAAGTAAATAGGTTTAATGATGTTTTGACTTCACAAGCTTAGTGCACACATGATGTTCTAAATTCAATTTTACTTTATCCTCTAGCGAATAAAAACGGCTTTTGCACTCAGATATCGAAGGGCAAAATACTCTTTACGAGCTGGTGGGATGAAAACACGTTTTTTTTTATACAAGCTTTTTATTAACTTGCAATGTATGTATGTATGCTTGTATGTTCGGGTGGAATCTTGCAACTCAATTTTGAAAAATTGAAAAAAGATCTCTTTTCAACCGGTTTTGCTGAAATTTTGCAAGCACATGTATACAGCGTGACGATACAATATTATAATGACATGGAGCTGATCTGATGCTAGAGCTGGAAGGTGGCTATAGGAACTCTGTGAAGAAACGTCGCAACATGATCGAGTTTGGACTCGTTTGATTCGTCTCGAGGCATTCCAGTAAAAGCTTGTTTTTAAAAAGCCGGAGGCCCAATTAGTCTAGTTAACAAGTCCCATACTTGTTGACTAGACTAAAAGATGCACAAGCATCACTAGGCCGCCATAGTGTGGGTCGCCATACTGCATTGTTGTATTCGCAATGAGTATGGTGGCCACCACTCGTGGATTCTGCTTATGCTTTCCATCAGGCAGAGTAGAGTCATTTTGGCAGGCCAAATATAAAAAAAAAAAAAAAAAAAAAAAAAAAGCTTTTTAATTTAATTTATTTATTTGAGACTTTACAAATATTTAAATATTTTGATTTTGAAGATTTATAAATTTAAATATGTAATATTATTTAAAATTTTCATCCTATTCACAAATCGTATAAATATCATATTTAAAATTTTATGAATTTTATTTTAAAGTACAATTTAAAAAAAAAAGAAATTTTTCGAACTTATTTAAAAACGAATAAAATAGATGAGAAATTAGTTTAAAGTTTAGTTAATACTAGCTGAACCCCGCGGTACAACTATAACCACTGGCAACGCCTCAGGGCGAAGCTAGTCTAAAAAAAAAGTAGCCTAAGACACTCCTTATATCATCAGGTACTTATCAGTGAAAGTCCAGTCAAAATCAGTACAGCCGTTCTAGAGATTAGCCGGAACAAACAGACAAGCAGACAGACCACACAACTTTTTTTTTAGTATTATATTATATAGTATGTAATATAGTATTGTATTATATTTTGCTTAGTTTGAGATTAGCGTTGTGTGGATGTGTTAAAATATATTTACATATATTTATATTGACAATACCGGATGTGATAGTACGCGGATTTAATAATCAATTGTTGGTAGTGCAGAATAAATGAATTTCAGAACATGTGGGCGATGCTGTACATAACAAAATTGTAATAAATAGTCGCATCATACTGAACTCTGTAGCTGCGCATATTGATTATTTATTAATACGAACCCGCCGGGTATTATGTAACAGTGGGTGTCATCGAGCTAGATAGAATTCGATAGATACACCGGGAGATTTAAGCTATAAACTGGAAATAAAAACTCTTGTGAAAAAGAATAGTAATTATTTTTAGTCCATAAAATACAGATTGATCTCTTTGACAGTTGTCACTAGCTTCATATTAAAACACACGAAGTCATTTTAGGTGTGAATTCCGAGTTCCGCGGTTATTGTTGACTGCGGGTGACGCCACGGGGCGAAGCTAGTCCAAAAAAGTAGCCTAAGTTACTTCTTATATCATCAGTTATCCTATCAGTGAAAGTCCCGTCGAAATTGGTCTAGCCGTTCCAGAGATTGGCCGGAACAAACAGACAGATTGACAGACAGACCGACAGACTGACAAAAATTATAAAATATGTTACTTTGGTATATGTACCGTGTATACAAACATATGCATTTAGTAAAAAGCGGTTATTTTAATATTACAAACAGACTTTTTTTTTAATTTTATTTATTTGCATAGAGTATAGACTAGCTACCCGGCCTGGCTTCGCACGGCAGTCTTTGAAATTCTCGGAATTCCTCTACTATAATATGCATGTATTACACATATACACCTTCCTTTTGAGTAACTCTATTTGTTGTTGAAAACTGCATTAAGATCCGATGAGTAGTTACAAAGGTCTAAGGAAGTCCGGAAGCGGCGAGCTTCCGGACTTCATTTTAATAGTAAGGGAGCCCACGATGTTAAATGGGGATTTACTCGAGCGTCATAGACACCTATTGGGTTGCAAAGCTTAGATGATATAACGAAAAAATGTTATTACTGTATACCTTTTCATCGGTGGGGTGAGCAGCTATGGATGTTCAAAAATGTAAAAAAAAAACTGATGCATGGACATACTCGAGCGCGTCAGATATTGATAGCATCCATGTCCTACGTATTTTTAATAATGTACGTATGTTAATCTGATCGTTTGCATAGTGGGGGTGGTCGTACGTAATAGGCGGTACACACTACAACGATTTATCGTAGCGATTTAACTGTACAGTTCGTTTGTGCAGTTTTATCGATAGTGTGGACGGAAATTGGCTCAGAAATTTCTCAAAAAAACTGAACCAATTTCCGCCCACACTATCGATAAAACTGCACAAATGAACTGCATAGTTAAATCGCTACGATAAATCTTTGTAGTGTGTAGGGTCCCGTGCTGCCGCCCTGCCCACTCGAGGATGACCGGCTGGAGGGCCTCCACGGCGGCAAAGCCAACGCGTGGAGTCTCCAGCCGGAACGACCATCTAGCCATCGTGGCTCGACGGGCGGCTTCACGCCAGTCGCGTACCTCTTCGGGCGGAGGGCGATAGCCATTCTCCGCCCGATATTCAGCCACCCGTCGATAAACTTTGGCGAGCACTTATAAGGTTTGAAAATGACAAAAAAAAAGTTTTATCGAGCGCGTCGGATTTTCAAAGGGGATGTTAAGTGAACCTAAAATAAAGCTCTCATTCAATAATCTGACGATTTGGATGTGACGCAAACTCACGGCCGTTATAAGAATGTGCAAAAAAAAAATCGTCATATTGACATACTCAAGCGCGTCAGATTAAGATATTTATGGTTCATCTTTATGTCCTAGACGTGCTGTCTCATAATCTGACGATTATCTGGAGGGGTCCGCTTAATCTGACAATTTAAAAAAAAAGATCCCAAATCCAGACGTGCTTTTTAGAAAATTACCACAATATCAGTATCAGAAGTTCTGATAGTAATAGTAGAATCTTCATTTTGTTGGCAAGCAATAAATGCTATGTTCGTCTTCGCTTCTTCATGATCAGGGCATGACAAATCATAATCAATTTATAATTAATTATCAGTAACTGAATATTCATGACACAAATCGAGGTAATTACATAAAATTACCTTACTTCTTACAATCGTTGCCATCTCCTGATCAGCCCAATGATCAATCAACAACTTAGTTACGTATAACTTTTACTTAGTTTGAAAATGTTTAACAAAGTCAAATCAAGTTATTTCAATTACTTCCTTACACACAGGTAAATCTCGCGACAAGCCTTTGTATTCCATAAATTGTATAAAGACCACCTTCCGGGTCCATCATCAGACCCTGGACCCTATCAAAACATAAAGTACTTGTCAAAATGAATCAAACGATTTCAAACTCGATGGTATTGCGACGTTTCTCTACAGAATTCCTATAACCACCTTCCGGCTCCATCATCAGACCCTGGATACTATGAAAACATAAAGTACTCGTCAAGACAAATCAAACGAGTCCAAACTCGATAGTGTTGCGACGTTTCTTTATAGAGTTCCTATGACCACCTTCCAGCTCCAGCATCAGATTAGTTCCATGTCATTATAATATTGTAGTGTCACGCTGTATACATATGCTTGCAAAATTTCAGAAAAATTGGTTGAAGATATCTGCTTCAAAATTGAGTTACAAGATTCCACCCAAACATACATACATTGCATGGCCTACGTTCAGCAGTGGACGGCAATAGGCTGAGAGAGAAGAGAAGATACATACATTGCAAGTTAAATAAAAACTTGTAAAAAAGAACCCACCTACAATTATAAGGTCAAATTGGGATGGCCGTTGCTCCAAATCTTCGACTTATTTCTCTAACACATGAATTAGTACTGACTTATCAGTGTGAATATAGGCATCACCATCAGCAATATATTAAACTTTATCGACGAAATTTTGTTACTTCGGCTTGTGGCTATCGTCAGATTATAGATTTTTCGTTATCCCTGAATGATTTCCCACAAAATAAAAAAAAGCAGCCAAGTGCGAGTCGGACTCGCCCATGAAGGGTTCCGAAGCAGCAACTAACATAATATAAAAGTTCGTGTAGTTGTTTTTGCGGTTTACCATTTATGACGTATTAAAAAAAAAGTACTTACTAGATCTCGTTCAAACCAATTTTCGGTGGAAGTTTGTATGGTAATGTACATCATATATTTTTTTTAGATTTATCATTCTCTTATTTTAGAAGTTACAGGGGGGGGGACACACATTTTACCACTTTGGAAGTGTCTCTCGCGCAAACTATTCAGTTTATAAAAAAATGATGTTAGAAACCTCAATATCATTTTTGAAGACCTATCCATAGATACCCCACACGTATGGGTTTGATGAAAATTTTTTTTTTTGAGTTTCAGTTCTAATTATGGGGACCCCCAAAATTTATTGTTTTTTTTGTGTTAAAATCTTAATGCGGTTGACAGAATACATCTACTTACCAAGTTTCGGAATAAAGTGGCTGTGACATACGGACGGACAGACAGACAGACGGACGGACAGACAGACAGACATGACGAATCTATAAGGGTTCCGTTTTTTGCCTTTGGCACGGAACACTAAAAACTAGCCACGCTCGAGAATGTCGAGATAACGTTTTTTTTTATAACTTTATAGCCCTCCCCTTTCCTTACCTCACTCTCAAACTGTCAGATTAGTGGAATATACACTTTTTAGCGTGTAATTCACTCACCCTGCCTTAACCTGACGCGCTCGAGAATGTCTGATGATCAATTTTTTTTTTACTAATCTGATCGGTTATTCCTGACTGGCGGCCATATATAGGTACGGGGCTCATATTTGGTGGAGGTACTTAACCGGGTATAAGGTATCCCCCTGTATATTAAACTGCCGCGCTTGAGTAAATCTCGAAATTCCTTCTAGGGCTCCCCTACTATAAACTATACACTTCATTTGTGATAAATACGGCACGAATGCAATGCAATGAAAATATAGGTGATACAAAATAAAATTTCTGATTCAAAGTTACTTCGTTATTTTCATAGCAATATGACACAGAGATCAAGCTATACTTAAAGGACTGTAAAGATATTTAGTGCTATACTCTGTCCATTACTTTATTTTCTTTTTGACAGCTCACGCCTATAAATTATCATATTTTTTTTCGGAATTATGTACTACAGTAATGTCGTACTTTATTGACGGTGACGGTACTTTAGTGAAGTGGTCTGTGCATAACAAACAACCACAGACTATAAAACAGTACTTGAAATACGACAAATCGATCATATGATAAAAATAATTTGACTTCATGTAAGTATTTTTTCTGTAAATTTAATAAAAAATGGAAATAAAAATTGTATCTATGACTCCAAGATTGAATTTTTGCAAGGAATTAAGTCGAAATCTTGGAATTTAGGATCAAACCAAGAGTAAAGAACAATAACTCTGTTCATTCATCTAATTTACTGATTTATTATTTATATTTTTGTTTATTTCTTACATAATATAAAAAACTAATGAAGGCATAATTAATATTTCAACTAAAAATATTTAATTAAAACGATTGAAAGTTCTTCATAAATAAAATCGCTATTCGTTTCAAATCGAATCGGTAATGAGTGAGGGCGTCACTAATTTCAAAATTTCTTAAACTGTCAAAAAGAAAATAAAGTAATGGACAGAGTATAGTATTTAAAATATGATGCAAGAACAGCACAAGCACACAATTCAAGCCTTTTCTAGTTCACTGCTGGACATATGAATTCAAGACAGGTACGTCTATTTGGAGTCGGTTAATGATTTACAACTCCCTCTATACAACAACTTTACAAGTGAGAGTCATATTTGAAATATGTGTACAATATTAATATAATATAGTTGTTTAATAATGTCTTACAAAACAAAAAAAATAATATATATTACATTATTCTCTATTGAATGTGTTTAATCCTCTCTCCAATGTTGCGTTCACCTTGGGAAATTTGAGATGTCTTAGGGCCCATAAATAAGGCATTCAATCGCTAACTATGTCACTGGAAAGAGCAATGAACCACGACTGTTTCACCGTGTTCTTATTCTACGCTAATGTAATCAAGCACTTACTGGAGATGCGTGATGTCCTTGATCTCGTTGGCCGTTGATGGGGTACCCCACTGCCGTTTGTCTTGCCGCGTTCACACATACATGCTCCAAAATGCTGTACAATCTTCCAAGGTATTCGAATTACAATACACTCGTATTAGCTATCGCGGATCGCGCCCCTTTGAACGTGACTACTAACACTCGCGAGTCCAAACCAGACCCATCATAACGGTGACCGACGAAACACCTAGTCGTTGGAAAATTAGCTAAATATCAATTAAATTAACTTAAACCGGCAGTCAATTGCGAAAACCGTGTTCGGCCGATCCAAGCGTCTCAAGTACTCTCTTGTCACTTCAAAACGTCTAACTAGAAAAATGACAATCAAAAATGTTGCCATTAGAATGACGTTCGAAATCTAACAGAATGTTTATGGTTATTGAATGCCAGTCATGAGATCATGTTAATCATGAGATTACGATATCGCTACCGTTTGTGAGACACGATTCCATTATTTCCAATATCATTATCGTATTATAATGAGATGTTATAAAAATATTAAAAATACCTGTTTGAAAATACAGCTGTTACCATTTACACTTAAGGGTGTGGGCAAAGTTAATGTAGGTATAGGCAAACAGTGACCCTGCCTTGCCCTTAGGTAAGGTAGAGTCAGATTTTGCCTTCCGACACTCTCTGCTTTCTCTACTAACTTTTAAACTTTCGCGTTCCATGATATAATAATACTTATTTTTACGGGAATTGACACGATCACTTATTAAAAGGTATACATACCTCTGTTTTGCCTGACGTTTCGACTAGGTTGCACTGGCCGTGGTCCAGGCTGACTGACTCAGCGGCGCACGCCCTCCGTCGTCGAATCCGTGAGGTAGAAGGTTCTTCGTCCACCCGCACATTTTCGATATCTACACTTGTTATTTTTTATTATAAAAAGAGGTAAAGTTTGTGAGTTTGTGACGATGTAGGGAGTAATCCCTGGATCTACTGAACCGATTTTGAAAATTCTTTTACCACTGGAAGGCTACGTTATTTGTGAGTGACATAGGCTATATAATAACCCGAAAAGTGGAAAGACCTTTTCATTTTAGCTGAATTTGCAAAGTAAGTCGGAGAAAAAAACGTTTACCGCCCAACGAAGTGGGCACGGGGCAGCTAGTTGTTGATAAATTTGTTTCGCCATGTACCGTCACATACCACACTTACAGTGTCCCTATTCTGTAAGCAAACCGATGGCTTCCTATTCTGGTGTTTATCCGACTGCGCAGAAAAGCGAGGTGGTATGCTTTCTTCTAATAGAAAGCATAAGTAGAATCCAAGAGTTGCGGTTACTACAGTCACTGTAAATTCAGACAATAAAATAGTATGTAGTAGTTAATATTACTAAGAATACCGTCAAGTTTTGGTCATAATACGAAATAATGATTATTTCATACATCATACATAATATTCATATTCATTGGATGTTTAATAGTTTTTTTCTCAGCTGGAGAGTAGTAGATTGGAATTATATTTAAACGAATTTTCATTCGGAGGATTTACCTTTTCAACATATCCGGTAACGTAACACAAAAGTAGGTATGTTATTTGTTACCGTGCAACATGCAGTTGAGCAACAAATAATACCAAAATGGAGTAAGCGCAACAATGTCTTAAGTATGGTCACAAACATAAAAACATAATATTGTTGCTGAAATGAACACTAGAGGATTGTGCCGATGGACGGAATGTCGGCTAAGACATTAAAGTTTCGTTTTTCATCGCATCAACTACAATTGTATTCTGAAGACCTTTAGGTTGAATTTCAATTTTTACTTAATTAGTCTATTCGCCGACACTCCTTTTGTCGCGCGCTGACCCTAGCTCATCTGACGACACGTTGAAGACTGCTTAAACCTGAAGACAAAATGTTGCTAGACGAGTTGCAATATGTACTTGTGAGTTAACATTTCAGTATTTCAGAATCAGTTAACCAAAACTAAAATTGAACCCATCCGTCTCGGTTTGTCTCACACTGAGAATGGTTATGCACTTGTGCCTTTTAAGGTGAAAGTGTCCATGGACTTCGGTATTCCTTCTTATCCGAGGACTGGAGTGTACTAATCTGAAAAGCCTTTTTTTACTGAGTTGTACTGTACCTATAAATTGACCAAGTACTAAAATTGACTATACTACCGCTTATCTAAGCTCGACTGCCCTGGACAGTCCGACAAGCTCAAATGATATCCACTGCCTTCTTGATTTGATAAAATCAATTAATTACAATGTACCAATAGTAGTAGAGAGTCCGAGTCAAATATTACCTCATCGGTTGCAGCGTATGACGATGATTGCCTCCTTGCATTTGCGTCAGATGTGCTTGGGGTTTCGGTTTCGAGTTCCGGGTCGGATAAAAATGTTTGTATGAACTGCATAATATATTTGATGTACTCTACGTATAATATGGATGCCTCGTTGGTCTTGCGGTTGACGTATGCAACTGCCGATCAAAAGGTCTCAGGTTCGATTCCCGGGTGGGCCAAATATGTTAATGAGTTTTTCTGATTACAGAAATACTTAATAAAAGCTCGGAGTTTGGAAGTTGGGGTCTGAACCTGAAGTCCTGCGCCTGATCTCTTCCCGATCGTGTCGGTTAATCGTCCCATCGGATTATGAGAAAGAGGGAACAGAGAGTGCACCTGTGTTTGCGCGTATACTTGTGCACTATAATATCTCCTGCGTAGTTGGTCTCCGTTGAGACTGGCCGCCGTGGCCGTTATCGGCTAGGAGAACATAATTATTATAATATTATTTACAAAAAAAGGTCGATTTTGATGCTATCCTCGTCCTTGTGATTAAGACAGGTAACCCTGAGTAACCTATGGAAGGATACTTCAGACAAAAAAAACATCCAATGAAAACTCTCTGCCAAAAAAAACACTTAAAAGCGTAAAATAAACTAGTTCTTCATAAATTGCCTATACCTAATTCTGTATTCATTTAAATAGTAGTATTATAATGTGTGCTAGGTACCTAGAATCTGTTTGAAGTCGGTGCCAAGTGACTATCGCTTAGACTTTTGTAATTGTTCGTTTTTATTCTTTTTGGCTTAGCACCGACTTCAAACAGATTTTAGGTACCTAGCACACATTATAATACTACTATTTAAATGAATACAGAATTAGGTATAGGCAATTTATGAAGAACTAGTTTATTCTACGCTTTTAAGTGTTTTTTTGGCAGAGAGTTTTCATTGGATGTTTTTTGGAAGTCGGTTTTTTTTTTATAAAAAGTTTTTATTTTTCAGTTTTTAGTGCAAACAATCGTTGGTAAGTAGTAAGTTAAACTATTTCATCATCAAGAATACAAATTAAGGTCTATACGTACGTGTAATATTAAAATCATCCTCTAATCCCTAACTGTTAAAGAGTTTAACCTTCTATCATCTGCTCACCTAAATAACTTAAGTAACTAATAACTAAAGTATACGACTGAAGGTCTTTAGATACGTATGAAATTGAAAGAATTATACTCCAACTCCTAACGGTTGGGGAGTTGTACCTTCCACCTTCCATCATCAGCTTACCTAAATAATTTGAAAGAATACCACTAAAGGTAACATATATACACATGATATTTAAAGATTTATCCTCCAAATCCTAACCGTTAAGGAGTTGTACCTTACATCATCAGCTCATCATCATCAAATGATGACTACCAGATGCAAATACTGGTGTAACTTCAGAAAATATACGAAAAACATAGTATGTGCCTATAAAAAATGAGGGTTTCTCTCGGTTTCCCTGGGATCCCATCATCAGATCCTGATATGGTGGCAATGGGACCACCTCGGGAGCATACCCTTTCGAATACAAAAAAAAATTTCAAAATCGGTCCACAGTTGACGGAGTAATCGCTGAACATACATAAAAAAAATAATATACATACAGTGGAACTAGAACCTCCTCCTTTTTGGAAGTCGGTTAAAAAAATCGTGTAGGTGCTTTAGTTCATCAACTGTAGTATGCTAAGAACATAATCTATATTATTGATTTAAACTGATATATTGCTCCTACTTATCTGGTATTGCACATATAAATAAACAATTATCTTAAAGTATTAATTTGTATCTTTTAGTCTGGTTCATCAACCTCTCAATAATAGATAATTTTATTAACATACGAGTACATTGTATGACTCAGATTCGTAGACGATAATGTGTCTGCTAATTAAAAAAGGAAGAACAATCTTTACGGTACCATTTACTATTTTTATTAAGTTCTATGCACAAAAAAACAGTTCTTAAAATTTAACTAAGCATGATAAGACTTTTAAAACACAAACAACTTTATGAAGTAAGTAAATATAAAATTAATCCCAAAATAAAACATACTATCGCTTAAAGTAATGGATATGACGTCAGAGCAATTGACTCATTTAATTATAACTGTAATAAAACAAGGAAATTAAAGTAAATAAGTTTGTACAATAAATACATATGTACAATTCGTCAACCAGCATGAAAAGTGATACTATAATAGTCAATAAAGCCTTCACAAACAGTCTATAATTGCTTGAATTTGGACAAATTATATAACTAGTTTTCTTGATTACCGTGTAAAAGGAAATAAAAGAGAATATTTTAAGACATTGCATACATTATTTAAGACGTTGCAACCTTGAAGTAAGGACTATATTGGCGTGAGATGTTTTGATAAGGTGACGAACTTTAGTTGGCGACCGTACACGACAATGGTCGCACGTTGGTGTGGAAGTAAACGTACAACTACACAATTAGACAGACGATAGTCGCATACGCACGGTGTAGTTCAACTTGACGCAAATACAATATTGTGAGAAAATTTCAATAGTGTGTTGAATTGTGCGTAGGTATTCGACAAAAACAATAGTGTTACAAGGAATATTCTTGACGAAAACATCTGTGCAGTGATTTGGACGCCATAAATGTGAGAAAATCGATATTATACTTCAACATCAGTACAATTAAAGTGATACATAGCAATTGTCAGTTGTGCTAATTCGTAAAATATGTAAACGATTTGATTGTAAACCGAAAGGTGGTATGACGTATCGATAGGTGGGTAAAACAGACTGTACTACGCGAACATAGCTCGTGTAGTCTCTTTTAATATAACCTTGTTAATTAAATACGTTAATATTACTAAAAAATTCAAATAACTAGCTTCAAAGTTCCATACTTCGCTTTGAGAGTTTGTAGTCGCATTAGTAAGAAATGAGAAGCAAAAGTATGTACCTACGTAACGTAAAAAATTGATAAAAACAAAATGTCCAAAGCGGTTTTAATATCGTGTAAAAATATGAGCTCAATCGGTGCAGAACTTTTGACTTCTTTTTTATGTATGGACCTGCCAAAGTGACCCTACTCTGCCTGGTGGAAAGCCTAAACAGAATCCAAGAGTGGTGGTCACCATACTCATTGCAAATGCAAACAATGGAACAATGCACCATGATGACTCACACTATGGCGACCTAGTGATGCTTCTGCATCATTGGGTCACCGATCTCGCACTCACCAACACAACGGCACGAATGCTGTCATTTTAGGTTGATCTTCTGTGCGAGGTTAGTACCGCCCCGGTCGAGCCGGCCCGTTCGTGTCGAAATCAACGTGGCTCTACCACCTTTGGTTTTGAAGCGTACACAACCTAAATTATCATTTTTTATATTATATAGCAACACATGATAAAACATAATTTAAGGGGAGTCACGTTAATTTCACATTAGTAGCAATGAAGTTATTTAACCTGTTATTGCATCTGCATATGATATGCATCTAAACTAGCCATGTTTTAAAAAACATTTATTGTTTGATGAATACTCAGTTTTCGGGATTGCAGTAATTGCAGGGATTGAGTAGCAATCCCGTAGAGTTCTATTTTAATGTTAATGACCATGAAAGTTTAAAACAATATACTCAGTTTTCATATCAACATTTTCTGTCTTCTAGTATTATATTTAAAATTTTATGCAAAAGTTGTTCGCAATATTCAATATCATTATTTGAATCTGCTAGAACCTTCTCTGTATAACATTTTTGACTATTTACCTGTAAAAAGAGTAAAAAAGAGCTCCAAAATCACCAATGGGAGAGCGAGGGTGTCCTCGCTTAATTACGCCTAAGGACACTCCTTAAGTAAGGTGCGAAGTGACCAGTAGAACTTCAGTAGAATTAGGCTAAGCGCGCACTACAATTGAAACTCGGTGTGAAATAATATCGCAAATCTGTGAACAATAGAAAAACACTACAATCCGCGCACTACGAAAATAAATCGTTTGTGATTTAAAATCGCAGATGCGAAATCGTATTAAATTTTGTACCGTATGAAGTGGTATCAAATATCGCGCATTGCGGAAAAAATCGCAAACGATTTGTTTTTGTATTGCGCGGATTGTAGTGTTTTTTAGACAACCCATTTTTAATATGTTTTCTAATATACTAAATTTATTATAAACTAAGTTTTATTCTATTATCAGCTCGGTGAAGCTCGTTCTAGGGTCGGATCTTAGACCATAACTATATTTTGCCTCCGCTATTCCGCAAGCGATAATAAATCGTAGTGCGCGTAGGTACTATTGTCGTTTGCGATATTATTTCGCATTTTAAAAATCGCAACGAATAAAAATCGCAATGCGCGCATAGCCTTAGACCCAACAGTAGTGAGCTATCTCATAGATACGTGAGTAAATCCCTAATTTAAATGTTTCCATTTCCATTCTCGAAAGACAAATTTCAACTAAAATCGCAGAAAAATAACTGCTATTTTAGTTGCATGTTTGAATAAGAGATGTAGGATTTCAAATTAGAGGACTTGTCTGTATTAATAGAAGCAATTGAGTAAGTAATTAAATCGTTACTTTAATCGCTATTAAGTTATTATACCAATACACAGAACTTGCTTTGATAGTGTTACAAGACTAATTGAATAGTTCTACCAAATACGCATTATAGGTGGTTTTACTTTGTAAGATGCAAAGGGCATTCTTGTTTGGTATTTGGTAATTAGGTAAAGATCATTTAGGTAGGTGCTAGATGCGAGAAGCCGAGGATCGAACAAAGTGGCGCGCAATTGGAAAGGCCTATGTCCAGCAGTGGACTGCGATAGGCTGATGATGATGATTTATCGGTCCGATGATGGGTCGGCTACTAGTTCAACCAGTTTTACCTGAATATCAGTTTTTACACGGAGCGACTGGCATCGGACCTCCGCAACCCTGAGGGTGAAATGAATTCGAAGGTTGAACTAGTTGTCAGTATATTTGAGGGCACTGACTTCCCAATAACGATTGGCATAGATGTTCATGACAACCGGGACCGACGGCTTAACGTGCTCTTCGAGGCACGGGCGAGAAACACCGCCATCTTCCATACTAAGAATTTCTTGTAAAAAAACCCAACAGCAGACCGACTCAGGAATCAAACCCGAGACCTCTTGATCTGCAGTCACTTACGCTAACCATTAGGCAACGAGGCAGTCGATTAAAGATCATTTATGTGTGGAAATAATAAAATATAATGAATATTTCAGTTAAAAATTAGTATGCAAAGACAGCAATGGACGGTGATAGGTCGATTGATACTAAGATGAAATTCTAAAAGATTATTTCATTAAAAATAACGAATAATAATAAATTAATAACAAAGAGGGACTAGAAATCAAAACTTTACAAATGATGTTCTCCTAGGCGATTACGGCTACGGCGGTCAGTCTCAACGGAGACCAGCCAACTACGCAGGAGTTATTATGGTGCACAAGTGTGTGCGCAAACACAGGTGCATTCTCTGTTCCCTCACTTTCATAATCCGATGAGACGGTTATTCGACATGACCGGGAAGACATCAGGCGCAGAATCAGCAGCTTTACGCGCTCTCCGAGGGACGGGGGCTTAGACCACAACTTCCACACTCCGAGAAGTTATTAAGTATTTCTATAACCAAAAAAACTTAATAACACATCCCGATAACGATCTGGAACCTGAGATCTCTTGATTCACAGTCCCAAATGTCAACCGCTAAACCAACGAGGCAGTTGCAACTTTACAAATAATTAGGGTATAAGTACCTAGTACAAGTTAATACTTTTGTTATATATAGATGATTAGAATCTTCTGTTGTGATATAATAAAAAAGAGAAAGAAAAATGAGGAATATGTTTCTTTCATTAAAACAAATTGCGGATAAAAAGTTGTGACTACCAAAACGTTTATTGAATTTTCTGAAATGTGTCACTGTAAATCGTGGCAAGATACAGCCAGTATTTTTTTATAAAAAGGGGTATATAGTATGTTTTATTAGAAAAGTTCAACAATCTAAGCCTTCTTGTGTATTTTAATATTCTGTCATAGAAGAAGTTTTATAAAGTGCATATATCGAGCTATTTAAGTTTCAAGAACATTGCATCAATAATACTATTGGCTACCCTTTCATTTACACAGCAGAATCTATACTTATAATAAAAACGTAACAGGTCAAATTTTGTACATTAAAGATAATTTGAAAATTTTATTTGGAGTGCTTTCTTTAATCGACACTGAAGCCAAAACTGTATTTTTTTTTCATTTTTGTCTGTCTGTTTGTCTGTCTGTATCTTGGCCGCGCATCACGCCGAAACTACTATACGGATTCAAATGAAACTTGGCATGATTTTAGTTCATACTACGAGGTAGGACATAGGATACTTTTTATCCCGAAATTCAGCACGGTTTCCTGGAGAGAGGGGATGAAAGTCAAAATATGCACTTAGTTGTAATTCAATAACACATAGTCCGATTTCATTCATTCTTTTTTTGCTAGAAAGAAAAATAATAAAAGATAACGGGAAAAGGGTTTTTTTGTCCGCGACTGTACCCTGCCTGTGGGAAGCTGAGACAGATATGTAAATATGGCGGTACGAAGTTCGCCGGGTCAGATAGTAAACTTATATAATACTAGCTATGCACCGCGGCGTTGCCCCCGGATGTTGTACCTTGGATAACACCGCGGGGCTTATCTAGTATACATACCTATAATTATGATAATTCTACTACTTAAATACCATTTGAAATCCTTCTGCTAGCCCTTTAATAAAATAAAAAGAAATTATTTTAACTTCAATAACATTGGACTTTCATACAAACTACCATCCCCCGTTTTAACCCCAGAATGGGGTGGATTTCTAAAGATACATTATTAGTACACCTCCACACCATCTATAGAGCATACATTTTAAATTTCAAGTCTCTTACTTTAAGAACATAGGACTTTCATACAAACGTCCAACCCCCGTTTTACCCCCTTAGGGGTGGAGTTTCGTAAAATCCGTTCTTAGCGGATGTCTACACTCTATAAGGAACCTACCTGCTAAATTTCAAGTTTGTAGGTGTTATAGTTTCTGAGATTTCGTGATTAATAAGTGAGTGGTATTTCGCTTTTATATACATAGACTATATAATATATACACATGCACATATATAATATAATATACACATGCGCAACACGAGACAATATCATAAAACGAACAAACACATACCTGTATTGTTCCACTTTCTAAAGGCTTTTGATCCTTAAAAAACATTGTGTGAATTTCTCTCTTATTCCAAGCGACATAAGATTATTTAAACAAGTAATAAGCGATAAACTAGCTTCATTTATTATCGTTTACGTATCAAAATTGTACAACGATCGTGTGTTTTCTCAATAATCCATAGCAGAGTAGGTGACATCCATTGATATTGTGTTCATTACGATTCTTTTTTTTGTCGTCGTCTGCCATAATGTATCTGCCCTGCCTGGTGGTAAGCATGAGCAAAATTCAAGAGTGCTGGTCACCATCCTCATTGCGAATAAGGACAATGCAGCATGGTGACCGACACTATGGCGGCCTGGTGAGATGCATTTTCACGCCCCACTTAAAGGACCCAGGATCATAGTGGGAAGGTGATAATGATAATTTTTCCCCTGATCGACTATGGTGATGTGTGTTATTTTGACCTGAATGCAAACCTTCTCAATAAACTAGATAGTCTTCTCAATAACTGCATTCGATTCTTTTTCAATCTTCGCAAGTATGATCATGTATCTGCTTTACGTTCCCAGTTGCAATGGCTTCCAATTGCGAGCTCTGACTTATCTATTTTCTTTTCTCAACTCCCCTTCATTACCCGAATACCTTGTTCCACACTTCCGTTTCTTATGTTCCAATCACGACCGAAGTCTTCGGTCAACAAACAACTTGCTTCTTTTATGCCCCTCCCACAACTCCAATTTTATCAATTCTTCCTTCTATGTACAGTCAGTTCTACTCTGGAACGCACTTCCAGCTGAAATCAGGATGTCCACAAACCGCCTCACATTTAAGAGAAAAGTACGAGAACTCCTTCAGGGGGAATTGGCAGCACAAACACAACGCTAGTACTTGTCTGTGCATATTCATATCTTATTAAATATATTTATGTGTATGCTTAAACAATTATATATGTATAAATAAATATAGTTTCAGTAGTATATACTAGTTGTATTTGATGTAAGTTTTTTTTTTTTATTTACGTAACTATTGTGATTTTGTAGAATTTCGGTCTTTGTCGTTGCACCTACCACATCATACTTCTACATCACCTGAAGGTTGACTGGGAGAGAATGCCTCATGGCATTAAGTCCGCCTTTGTACGTCATGTGCAATAAGTTTTAAATAAATAAATAATTTAATTTACAATTTCTTTTTCAGGTTACCGGAGCACAGTAATGTGGGCTTATTCAAGTGTCGACATACCTGGCGAACGTATCAGCCGCACAGATAGAATTAAAATCTACCTGTCAGAATGCGTTGTGTGTTTCTGTATAGTATTTTTCATACTTTGTGTTGGTTTACTCTTATATCTATTCTTTCATTTGTATAACACTGTGACGACAGCTGGAAAACTGGCGGGCACTTTGGCTGAAAGTTAAACATGGAAGTGATACTCAGTATTATGTTAGTGCGAATAAAATTATGCGTCACTTTATTATAAACAGATACCGACATCAACACAAAACAGGTTTTTGTAGACGAAATATTATAATATTCTGTTACCTGTGTATTCTGTGCTCTGTAAATTCTTTAGACATGAGATTTCTAAATTAAAAACGTATATAGTTTTATAGAAGTATGAACAAAATGAGATATATCAATTTCTTAAAATGGTACCGTACCTTGCTTCAAATTGTATGACATTTTAATACTAGACAATAAAGGAATTCTAGTTGGTTCTACGTCTATATACATACACGCATACTGAAGATATTTAAAGGCGTATATTAAATCCTATGTTTTACTCACACAATTTTAATCTCACTCTCGTAACAGGGAGCAATAATATTGCCGTTAAAATCACTATCTACATACACTATATGAGAAAATTGGAATTTTAATATGATAGGAAAAGTTAGTAAAATGGGAAGGCAATAGTAGGAAAGGAATATTGTTTATACCAATAAATTGGGGAGTATAAGCTCGAGTGCAGCTGAAGCTGGATATATTTATTGAAGACTGAAGATTTCCCCGCTCAAAGCGTTTTCGTTTTTGTAGAACAATTAATAATTATACCTACGCACACTGACTGAAAGACCCTAATCTGTGCGTATGTACTACACTTACTCCAGCCTGCTTGCTGTAAAAGAATCTCTGATCTGTTTCATTAGAATATGATTGGTATTTCTTTGTGTCACATTTATTTTGAATTCCAAGCGGATTTCACTTTTTTAAATTAATACCAAAACCAGTTTATAAAAAAGTAAGCGACGTCAGTAAAAAGCTTCACTGCTTGAGAAATCTAAACTAGTTTAGTATTTAAGAGTTGAAAAGTAGTATATGTTTAGTATTGATTTGTTTGTATCAGTATTGTTAAATAAGGTAACATATAACTATGTAAATGATGTCGTGATCCTTTTAAGCTATTGCATAGCTTTTATCGCGGGCTTTGAGGCCTTTGAGCGCGGTGACCGAATCAAGAAATTCCGTAACACAAATAAAACCTGACACCCGAAGCTCGCATGGATCGAGACGAGCTACACCGAACGACGAATCAACGAATGTCACAGACAGATTCGTTGACGGGCTGCTCCGAAATCCACACTCGGCGCCCTCTGTTGTTTGTTGTGAAGTTTTTGTATCTTTTTTTGTTTTGTGTAAATTTGTATTAATTATTTAATGAATACCTATTTACCACAATATCCAGGAAACATTCACAAAAAGACGCCCAGTTGAGATTTGAACTCGAGGCACCTTCGTCATAAATCATTCACCTACACCTTCCAGCGAATAACTCATTACTACTAAATGTTAAAATTGTTGTTCTTACGCTACCTGACAAATTCTAACGGTCCGGTAATTCCAAACTTACATTTGTTTGTTGTCAGTATGGCACCAATTATATAGATAGCGATGTACTTCGAATGCGATGGAGCATTTGAAAAATAGTTTAGTAGTTTTCATTCACGATATTATACATACTGCATAAATAAAAAATAAATAAAAAAGTATAATTGCATAAGTTGATAAAAAATGCTATGCAATAGCTTTACCGCGGCAGTCCCTGAATACCACACGTCATTTTTTTTTCATTGATTTACTACAAGTAACTTGATAGAGTTGATTTATGTAGAATGACGGTATCCAAATAAACTACTTAAGTGAAAGATAGAAATGAAATGTCTTATTTTTTTTAATTTTTAACCGACTTCAAAAAAGGAGGAGGTTCTGAATTCGACTGTTTTTTTTTTAATATTTTGTTTATGTTTGTTACCTTGTAACTTTAACGTAATGTAAAAAAGCTGGTGCTTACCGTGTGGTCCCATTTTAATTTGGTCCAGTTCTTAAAGTAGTTTTTTTTTGTTAAAAATTGTAATTATTCCCCTAGTCCTCAAAATTATAAGTTTATAGATTTAAATGGTGTATGTATAGTTAGTAGTATACTTGCCACAAACGAGACTGTTTTGTGAATCAACCACAACAAAAACCTCAGTGGGTTGTCCGAATGGCGCGACCACAAAACGTGCTTATTTTTATACGCACTTAATTAACATTTTCATTCCATTGTAAACGATATTTAAAATAGCAAAATAATGTATGTATATAATAGTTTGTTTTTGTATTCAAGAACGTTATTACAGATTAACACAGTATTACATAAATTAGATTTATTTTAAATATTATTATCTCGAGTGACCTTAGCGGTGCGAAAAGTGCTAAATTTTTAAGCATTATGATAATTAATAATGTGTTCTGTTTAATACCAACGCTGATTTTTAAAAGGCCAATAATCAAAAAAGCAGAATAATTGTATAGGTACTGTAAGTGCAATAAAATAACTGGTAGACTAGCATTGTACTTATTTGAGGACAAGCCTATATGACCTCATCAAGTACACTCCACATCTCTTAATTTGGTATAGTTTTAATGAAGACTTAAACTGTTCTTTTTATTTTTGTAAAAGATAATTTAAGTAAAGTTTAACATTTAAGTATGTTATGTAAGTATGTATAAATATTGTAAAATAAAAAAATAATGAAATCAAATATGATTGTAACAATCCAAAGTAAATTAGGCTGTTTTTGTATAATAAATAAGAATTTTATCATGAAAGAAATTGTTTTTTACTTAATGTATTTTGTTGGTTAATTCTGATAGCTAAAGTCTTTCTTGTGAAATATTTTACCTAAGATTTGTGTCAATTCTCATTTAAGTACTGAATTTCTGTTCCCTCTTACTCGTTATAATTATCTCGTTAGTGCGAATCTGTCTTGCGAAAATAAAATTTGTTCTGTCTCGGTCGGTAGATTCTCGAAATTATACGGTACTAGTTTCTGCCCTTGGCTTCCCCCGCTTATATAGATTTCTGCGTCTGCACTAGGTTCTAGTGCAGACTTCAGCTCTCATAAAGATTTTAACATGTGCTGCTATTATGTATTGTATTAAGATTATGTACCTTTTTGAGCGAAATAAATATGATTTGATATATGTATGTCAGTTATTGCGGTAACGAGTATAGCCCATTCATTTTCATAGCGTCATATTGATCGTATCCTGCGCCGTCCGCCCACTAATAAGTTTTTTTTCTATACTTACTTGTGGGCGTGCGTAGCACGCGGCTCCTTTGATTCGTGTCGGCGTTCCTTTGACAATGAACCGCACGGGTCAGAGCGGCACGATAAAAATGACACTATGAAAATGAACAGGCTATACCCTATGTCTAATTTCATTGGAGTACGTTAAGCAGTTTAGTCGTGAAGGCGGAACAAACAGAGAGACAGAGTTACATTCGAATTTATTATATTAGTATAAGTATTATTTAAATTTGACTTATCGCCTACAATATATTGTTTATGTTTTTATTATCCAAACTATACTATACGTATATAACGTAAATAAAGATTATTAATTTTATTTACAACATAAAACAACCGATAAAGATAAGGAACTGTTATGTTATGGTAATATGTAACTGTGTTTTTAAGTCTCCGATATCCTTGCTTGCTCTTATTAGTTCTAATAACCTGTGTATATTAGTGTATATCAATTTGTCCTCATTACTAAGTTTTCTTCTTTGTTATAAATTAAATTGTTTATTGAGAATTTTTATCATTCAAACAGTGCTATCCGCAGTTAAGTTTGTAAGAGTAGCAAATAGTTCCTTGCTTATAGTCATTGAATACGATATTTTTCGGGATAAATGTACACACATCAAAAGTGTCTAGGGATCAAGCATTTTATGCGGATTTCTTGAGATTGAGATGTGGCTTTGGCCCTGGCCTGCTCAGTCGCCAGACTTGAACCCGATTGAGCATGCATGGGATATGCTACAGAGAAGAGCTCTGCCGAATATGGAGGGTATCCAGTCGCAAGAAGACCTTTTTTTGTTGTTGCAACGAACATGGGCGGCCATTCCACAGCGTGATTTGGATGAACTCATTTTGAGTATGCCAAACCGATGTTCTTGTGTTAGTGTTCGCGGTAGAAACACGGATTATTAATTGTTTAAGTTACCTAATAAAATTTTAAAGAAAACTGTTATTTCAGTCTTTTTTTCGAACTTTAATGTTAGTGGTTCAAATGTCAAAAATCCTTTTATTATGAAAATGGCAAATTTCTTTATTAATGCAAAGGTGACTTGGTTTATCGTTACTGTGACAAACGAAAACACTTTATTTGATGAATCCTTAAAGAAAATTTTAATTAATATCAATCAGGAGAAAAGTTATTGCAAAAATATATGTTGATCCCTAGACACATATGTTGATCCCTAGACACTTTTGATGTGTGTAGCTTAAATAATAATCCAGGTTGTCATTTACCTCCATATCACATTTTATTAAAATAGGTCCAGCCGTTTAATATGAAGAATGAATAAATATACAAACACACGGATTTACAAACTTTCACCTTTGTAATATTAGTGTGATAAATAAGAATGGAATGAAATAAAGGACGACTGTCCTGTCTGTTAAGACCAGATCTAAGAGAACTCTATGGCTTTAGCATTCATAGGAGAGCTTTTTGAGCTTTGGTAGAGTTCTATAATTACCAATTGTCCAAGTAATTTCTAGTGTCTAGTTTCATGGATATTTTGAGTTGATTTTTTCATATAGAAATGGCCTTGCCAACACTAACATCAAGTAAGCACCGTGTTATTGCATCCTTTGAGTTTATGTATATTTGTATCCTTGAGTCTATTTTAGCGATCCTTCTCAAGGTTAGTCGTAGGAAATGCGGGTAATATCTAACCTTATAGAACTACTTAATATGTAAAATACATTTATTTACTAAATGTTACTTAATTTCAGTGGAGAAATCATTCCACTCAGGTTTCAAATACTACTATTTAAAACTATTTTCTGTAAAAATAAAATTTAACAAAAGGAAATCCCCAATTTCCCATCCAATATCTGTGCCCCTAGGATTTGGGGAGAATCCCTCACTCTGTGAAACCAAGGAAATAATTGGCTGAATCAGATTTTCAAGAGTGTGCTAGAAGATGGCCAGTACACAGTTAAAATTCCTAAAAAAAAACAGTAATAAGAGAAAAGTGGAAGTCAACTGATAAGTTGTCTTAATCGCAGACGTGGCGTGGATGGATCATACTTTACATGACTCGAATATCTGTGCCTATATTATTTAGAGTATAGTATGTGTGATTGGATCAGTGCACGCCACCCATATTAATTAGGAACTTCGGGCGCGAAGACTAGTTCTGCCTGCCCTGCCCTAATAGAGGCTGTAATTAGCATGTAAGAATTAGATTAAATGATCAATTGTTTCTTTTTTTACTTTTATTTTTTCTAGTTTTCAATTTTTGTTTTTTTTTTGGAATAGGCCAGCAAACGAGCAGACGTATCGCCTGATGGTAAGCGATCACCGCCGCCCATGGACACCCGCAACACCAAAAGCGTCAAAAGTGCGTTGCCGGCCTTTGGGGGATGGAGGGGGATGGAGTCGGGGGATGGGAGAGATAGGGAAAGGGGTTGGGATATGGGCCTCCGGTATCCTCACTCACTCGGTGAAACACAGCGCAAGCACTATTTCACACCGGTTTTCTGTGAAGCCGTGGTATCACTCCGGTCGAGCCGGCCCATTCATGCCGAAGCGTGGCTCTCCCACGATAATGAATGATTGTCGATTAGTTCTTGCTTGTGGTTGTTCCAAATGATTTTTTTTTTCCTGAAAAAGAGAGATGGGTCTCTTTGATATTTTATCTTTCTAGTATATGTAAAGAAGCGTCAAAACATTGGCAATTTATTTTATACAGTCAATTAGTTGTAAAACATCTATTTCAAATAACTATATGTCTATAGTAAAAAAGATCCCCTGAAAAGGCACTAAACCGTTGAATACAAGTTTTGACTACAAAACACAGTTTATTCTTCATTACACTAAAATATCTAGTGATGATTATCTCACTCAATATAAAAATGATTCTAAAGACATTTAGGCATTATGAACGTCTAAGCCGTCTTAAGATCAATAACTTTCTGTCAATTATAATTAATCTACCATTCACAGTTTACCCTATCCCCCAGTTGGGTTTATGCAAAATAAAACGTATATAATATATATCTATATTTCCATATTCTTTTGAATAACAAGCACACGAACGGTCTAACGATACCGGAATCTAAAACACTCGTCACATCATTTTCACACTCTTCACACAACGATGACATTCGACATCATTATTCAACATAAAAATTCAACTCTCGTAGTGCCCATTAACCCCGGGTTCCTGTCGTGGATACCTTCAATGTTAATCTCATTATTGCTAAGGAAAAAAAATACATACAGTGAAATATAGAACCTCCTCCTTTTTTGAAGTCGATTAAAAAGGATTCGTATGTTTTTTATGACAATTAGTGAAAGAATATCTACGACCTTCTCTTTAAGAACGTTGTCTGTTACGTAGACCTCTCACAGGTAAAATATTTAGATTTCCACTTACAATCTTTAGTATTTTGTTTTTTTTTGTAATCTATCGACTAGGTTTTGCTAACTATATAATAAATAAGATAATAGCAATAACTTGTCATTTTTCACATCTAATTGCAAGTGCCACTTGAGCCATGGTATTACCCAAAAACATGCCTATACATTTTAAATGCATACAGACATATTTTAAAATAATACAAATATATATTACTAGTGTTTACACGCAACTTCGCTCACGCAGACTTTCATCCCCTGATTTATCCCCTTAGGGGTGGAATTTCAAAAATTCCTTTCTTAGTGCTCACTTACGTTGTATAAAGAACCTACATGCAAAATTTCAGGATTCTAGTTTGAGCGGTTTGGGCTGTGCGTCGATCTCTATAGAGTCATGTGAGAGTCGTATGTCAGTCAGTCAGTCAAATTCAAAATACTCTTTTATATATAGATAGATAGATGACACAGAACAAATGAGCACATATTTATTAATTTGTCCTGGATACGAATCGCACCTGCGGCTTGGCAGTACGTAAGGACCACCAATTATTAGAATTACCTACATCAAACAGGCTAGTGGGTCCAATTATAAACAAATAACAAATTCGTTTTATCGTAAACCAAGAACTCGCAAATATATTGTTTTCCTCGTCACGTTCTTATGCTATAAATATATATTTATATACATATAACACTTAAGACGAATTCATAAATTGATAATGACTTTAAATGTTTATAATTTTTTTTAACGTTTTTGTGTTTTAATTTAATTTTACCTCTTCTTAACCAACTTTTAAATAATTCCAAATAACATTATGTAAACGATTACATTTAAATTTTGTATATCAATATTCCATAACCGGTTATTAACCGACTTCTAAAAAAGAGGAGGTTTCTCAATTCGACCTTTTTTTTTTAATGTATGTTCGCGGATAACTTCGTCGTTTATGAACCCATTTTGATGATTCTTTTATTTTTTAATGGAAAGGAGATATCCCAACGGTGGTACAATGATAAGGACACTAAGATCTGATGATGGAATCCAAGAGAAATCGATTCGAACCTTGAAGTCGGTTCTTATTTTGTTAATATTTTACTTGTTTGTAGATTGACTTTCTGCTGTACTATTTCATATTTTAACACAGTGGTATTGATTTTGCATAAAACCAACTATGGAATAATATATAAAATATTCTAACATTCTTCTAACTGTCACATGTATTGTAATCTTGGTAATAATTATATTATAAACTGTCCTCAAAGCCAATCTGATGACGGACATAGTAGGATAATGGAATTCTTAAGTGGCTTTATATAAATTCTAAGAATTGAGACTCAAACGACTACAGCACATTAGACTTGGTAGCAATGATTAAATGGCTAACTTAAGATGTAAAAAGTAAAATTTTAGCTGTCTACGCCAGGAAGGTTGTATATTTCGAAGATATGTACAAATTTATATCAACATCTCTGTAGTCTAGACGGCCTAATGGATTTTGATGTTTGACATGTCGTTAGATTCGAAATCACTGGTTTGTCGATTTGACTTATTCACTCAGTTCTGCTCAGTGCGGTTGATTTCTTGTTTTCATTAATTAGCTTGTTAATTCTTATCTTTTTTTTATACATTTACATTATAATGATGTCTGCAAAACCAAAAATAACTTGTAATGGAAATAAACCCTTGATAATGAACGACACACAATACAACTATCACAACCTTAGTTTCAAGTTAAAATAAAATGTATTTTACGATAACTACGTCACAGTTTGTTATCAGCCCTGGCCGTGAAACCAGTCGTTAACTTATTGTAATGGTAATAGCTGTTATCAGTAACTTTTTTTTTAAAAGACAACTCCCGCACTAGGAATATATCCTGTGTCGCGGGGGACTTTACAAACATACATGAAACGGACACAAAGAACACCTAGTCTCAGAACAACAATTTGTGGATCACACAAAGTGTTGTCCTACGTGGGATTTGAACCCACGACACTTGGCGACGTAGGAAACGGCGTGGTGACCGTTAATCCACTAGGCCAAACGTGTAGTCGTTGCAAAACGTGCAAACTGTTATGCATGGAAAATCTTTTGATTTTGTTGTTAAATCTATCTTTCTTCTTGGTACTATGAAATAACTTTTCGCAATAAGTATAATGCGGCCTTTACACCAAGGCCTGGTGTCTGACTCAGTGTCTTACGAAACGATTGAATTGATGTGGTCAATTGAAATAATAATTTCATAAGCCTTTGTGAGGTAATTACTGCCTTATTGTACTGTATAAGGTATAGTCAAAGTATTAACGCCTAACAGTATAAAGTCTTGGAAACTGATTTAAGAAAATCAGAAATAATGCATATCGTATAAGGTAGAGTAATATCGTCGTTTGTAGAAATCCTGTGAATGTCACACCTATGACTCAAAGCACATATTTCTGCTGGACAAAGGCCTCTCCAATTTGAAATTATAGCTATAAGAAAAATTAAAAACAAATTCCTTTCTGTTCTTGTTTTGTTCCTAAAAACAGTTAATTCCTTTCTGAATTAATAAATAATAAATAAATAACGGTGTACGACACGACAGTGTAAAAGCGATTTGAATCGTTCAAATCGCTTTTACTCTGTCGTGACTGTGTAGACTGTGTAGTAGTTTCAGTTTTAATTAAAGAGCCTTAATTAAAGAGGCTTTGTGTAAAGTATTCCTAGTTGCTATGAACTGTTATATATACTGTTGTATATGTATATATATATTGTCACATATATATGTGTGTATTTATGTATTCAGAAACTTTATGAAAAAGTGTTCAGATAACATCAGAGAAGTAAAATTATCGTATATTATATCTTAACTAGCTGACCCACGCAACCTCGTTTGCGTCTCCTATTGCCCGTAGCGTGATAATTTTCCCCCGTTTTTGAAACATTTTTCATTGGAGCTCTGCTCCTATTGGACGTAGCGTGATGATATATAGCCTATATATAGCCTTCCTTGATAAATGTACTATCCAACACTGAAATAATTTTTCTTATCGGACCAGCGGTTCCTGAGATTAGCGCGTTCAAACAAACAAACAAACTCTTCAGCTTTATATAATAGTATTGATAAACAGCATTAAACTAGATAGACTTCTAGCATTTTTCAAATGTTTTAAATTTCAACCATTAAATTATGACAATATGTGGATCACGTTAAAAATCTTTGAATAACTTGATCGTAGTAAATAATGTAGCTTAGTTATTTTCCTAATAAAGCCACTGAGTCACTTAGAGTGCGACTGAAAGATAACAATGTACAAAATACCTCCACGTTTGACTGAACAAACTCAATCGCACCGCAGCAAAGATAAATTGTTTTGTTACTCAACAGACAACCTTTTTTACTGATTCCGAAGGTCAGGTCTAAGAAAAATTAACTTTCTAGCGAAGTGTTCTAAACTTCTCATAAATATCAGATTCTCGCAATCTGTTTTGTGCAGACAATAATTTATTCTGTATAAATATATAAAATGGGTTTGTTTTTGTTAACGGGGTGGAAGATACTCACGGATGTTCTTAGCCACCCGGTATTCCTCTACTTGCCAATAACTGGAGGAGCGAGAATCGCACTTGCATTCTTCCACCACCTCCGATAAACATTGACCCATCTCACTCAAAATGGGTCCCGTCACCCGTTGCGACTGTCACCCATCGGTATCAGTTTCTGCATACATACAGAAGATTTTGGATGGCTGTCATCTAAAATTAATGCCGGAAAAATATTGTAACAAAAGGTTGCCCCATAAGTTTTATTTCGTAATAACCCAGTTCTAGAAAATCGTCAGGAATATATTATCCCAACTACGACTACTTTTTAATTTGCAATGGTTACGTCTGTACAAATATTCACACTCCTCATTTTTCTTCAGAGCACAGAAATGGAAGAGATTTTATTTTATCACTATATGCGAATGAAACCACACGAGCCTCATTATTTTGAATGTAGTAAAGTTACTGATGTTATCATAATTACTGTAAGGTAATAACGGTGAATTTCGTGTCAGTAAATTTAGTTTTAGATGCAAAAACCACACATCACTGATAAAGCAGGTGATGTCGTCGTAGTATAACATCTTATTGTTTAAGAGACAACAAGCATTGTACATACATACATTGTACTTTGTGTATACTAAACTATTTGAGATGACGTTGAAAACGAAATACCATAGAGCTATTATAATAACTCTATGTGAAATACCCATCTTATGAAAGGTGACACTTAATGGCATACGTTCAACAAATTCTCCTTGGTAAATCTTAAACGTGGGTGAGTATCCACATGATAGGTTGATTTTGTTCTAGCTCTATGTAAACAATAAGGACACACAACGCTCGCTACTGACTTATTTCCTCGCTAGAAAAATTTGAAGATTGTAAACAATCCTAAGCTCAGAAATGATATAAGTAGAAGGTATCGTAACCTTTTAAATGTTTTTTTATGAATGAGCCTGCAAAGACTCTACTCTGCGTGATGGAATGCATGAGCAGACTTCAAGAGTAGTGGTTACCATACTCATTAGGAATGTAGACAATGCAACAATGAATCATGGCGACCCATACCATGGCGGCTTATTAAAATGCTTCTGCATCATTGTGCCTTCGGTCTCGCTCTCACTAACGATACACGACAGCACGAATGCTGTCATTTTAGACTGGTCTTCTGTGAGAGGGTATTACCGCCCTGGTCGTCGGTCTGCTGAAATCCCATAAAAAACGATAGAAGGTTTATTCTTAGCCTTAGAAGAACCAGCACAACTTTCTGAAGAAACATTGCCCTTTTATGACTTTCATGCCCGTGAAAAATGGAGTATTAAATATTTAACACACTATTATTATGGGGCAACTACGATAAGTAATATCAAGCTGGCCATGATCATATTTTCATCCATTGCTAATTTAAAGAAAGAACAAACATTTCAGTTTTTGACAAGCCATGACATCCAGTAAACCAAATATGTGTATTTTCACCGGGCCGATGCGATGAAACGTCCGCCAATGCAGTCATACAGTCATACATTTGGATAGGAAAATCAGAGTACTCAAAACAGCTCAAAACTGCCAATTCTATTCGCATTTTAACCGCATTTGCTATTACTTTTCTACTTAGTCTCTATGAACTCTACACACTTTTTCCCGATCACATTTACTAGCTTTTTAGGGTTCCGTACCCAAAGTGTCCGGGACCCTATTACTAAGACTCGCTGTCCGTCTGTCCGTGCGTCTCTCACCAGGCTGTATCTCAGGAATCGTGATAGTTAGACAGTTAAAATTTTCAGAGATTATGTATTTCTGTTGCCGCTATAACAATAAATACTAAAAAACAAAATGAAATAAATAATTAAGGGGGATCCCATACATCAACCTTTTTTTTTGCCACATTTTGTTCGATATTGATAACGGCCACAGGTAGACGCTTGACAGAATGTTCAGATATATATTCACTTTAAAAATAAATAATTAAATTAAAATAAAACAAATATTTAAAGGGGGCTCCCATATAAAAAACGTGGTTAGTTAGTTAGCTAAGGGCACGGAACCCTTCGTGCGCGAGTCGAACTCGTACATGGCCCGTTTTTATTAGTTAGTTCTGCTATGGAGATTCTTGTCGGTTTTTCTTCATAAGAATGACGTTTTGGAACCGAGTAAACAGAGTAATTAATGTAACGTTTCGAAAGTGCCTGAAAATACCTACTTGAAATAAAAGCTACTTGATTTTGATCTTCACGTTGAGATCGTAAATGTTTAATTAATTTGTATATCTAATGCTTACGATTTGTACGTTAAGTTTTCATTTTGCTCTTAAAGAAAAAAAACGTGTTGGACTATTTAATATTGAAATTCTGCGTCTGTCCGAAATCTTCCGAAATACGGCTGGCGTTGTGGGTTAGAGTGCGAGAGGAGGAGCCTGCCTACCGCTGCCGTGTGTGAGAGAAAGGGAAGCCAGACACACTGTCGTTAAATCGGTTTACCTAAATTCCAATTTTTTCACGGAGCGAATGGCATCGAACCTCCGCAAATCTGAGAGCGAACTGAATTGGAAGATTGAACTAGTTGTCACTATATTTTCTACCAGCAGACGGTGCCCGCTTCTGTGCGGGCAGGCGCTGGGAGGGGTCCGGGCGTGTTAATAACAGCAATTCCCGGATCCCTCCCGTCTCAGGCGCAGAGTAGCACACCGTGTGGTTTTAGTCGGTTCGAGTCCGACGCACTGCCCCGCCGAAAACCCCGGCGGGGTGACGGTCTGAGGAGATTTCCAGACGTAAAAAAAAATGTCACTATATTTGAGAGCACTGACTTCCCAATAATAATTGCTATAGATGTACATGAGAACCGGGACCGACGGCTTAAAGTGCTCTCCGAAATAGGAGCGTGAAATAACGCCAAAATTTCCATACTCCGAGCTGTATTAAGAATTTCTTGGAAGAAAAACTAGAAGTCTTTAACTTCTGGCCTGACCCGGGAATCAAACCCGATACCTCTTGATACTAGCCGATAGACCAACGAACTTCGGCTTCTTCATTCTTACGAAATACATAATCGGAAGTCTACTCGTAATAGCTGAAGTTACACACATTTATGCCTATATAGGTGTTACATGCACTGTTTAAGATTAGATACGCCTCAACTAATAAAACTATCATAAAATAATTTACCGATCGATAACAAGATGTATAGTTCTAATCTAAGTGTTGTATAATATTGCGTAATTTATCTATATATACTATATATCTTAATATATATATTTCTTGTGTGCGTGTGTATGTGACTGAACTCCTCCTAAACGACTGGACCAATTTTGATGAAATTTTTTGTGTGTGTTCAAGGGGATCTGGGAATGGTTTAGATTCACAAAAACGACTGGACCGATTTTGATGAAATTTTTTGTGTCTAAAAAAAAAGCAAAACAACGTTTGCCGGATCAGCTAGTATATATATATACATATATATACTAATATTATATATATACTAATATTATAAACGCGAAAGTTTGTAAGTATGGATGGATGGATGGATGGATGGATAGATGTATGGATGGTTGGATGTTTGTTACTATTTCACGCAAAAACTACTGAACGGATTTCGATGAAACTTTGCAGTAATATAGCTTATACATCAGAATAACACATAGGCTACTATTTGCCGCGATAACTGACATATACGCGGGCGGAGCCACGGGCAACAACTAGTTAATTAATAACTTTACATGCCTCACATACTGTAGTCTATTCCTAAACTATGCTTAGTTACTAAAGTATAGTATCTGCTGATTCTATCCTTTAGTAACCAGACTTCTATGGTAATATTTCTTAATATACATAATATTATAGATACATAACACCTAAACTGGCGAAACTGGCTAAAAGACTGCCTCTGGGGCGCAGTGGTGACGTATACGACTGCCGTGCTTGAGGTCTCGCGTTCGATTCCCGGGTCGGACCAAATGTTTGTATGAAAATATTTGTTTCGGAGTTTGGGTGTTTTCTATGTATAACATGTATGTATTTATAAAAAAAATGTATATATGTATTTATATCAGTTGTCTAGTACCCATAACACAAGCTCTGCTTAGCTTGGGACTAGATGGCGTTATGTGTTAGATGTTCGAAATATTATTTAATATTATTACAAACACAGATTAAACGATCGTGTTTGTCACAATTATTATCCTAGATGGGAATCGACACTGCAACCTCCAGCTTTGCAGTCAGGGTTACTAAACAATGAACTACCACGTCAGTCATAGCTTTAAAAATATAACCGACTACAAAAAGTCTTATTATGTGTTATTTAGGGTGATGAATTGTAAAATACACAATTTTTCTCCACCAATATTGGGAATGGTCGTTTTTTTCAAATTGCACGACAGCCATGCCCTCTACCCACAAATATTTTCCCAATCCCTACTAATACATACTTACCTAGTAATATTATAAATTTATAAGTAACTGTGTCTGTCGGTCTGTCTGTCTGTTACGCTTTCTGTTATCGGTATCCTTTGAGAAGGGCCGTAGGCTACTACTACGCGGAACCGTGGACAAAAGTTAGTCAGTTTATATAAATGATCCTAGTTTTTGCCCGCGGCCGCGACTCAACCAGCGTGTATGACAGTTATCGCTGTAAATCCTTCCTCAAGGTACAATTTATCCTTAAGGTAAATTTTATTGAAATTTATGCAGTAGTTTAGCCTTGAAAGCGTACAGAGTACAGACAGAGTTACTTTCGAATCTATACAAATAAATAAAACTGGAGTGTCTGTTTGTAATATTAAAATAACTGCTTTTTACTAAATTCATGGTACATTTACCAAAATAGCATTATTCAAAAAAATTATCTATCTGTCTGTCCGTCTGTTTGTCTGTCTGTCTGTCTGTTTGTTCCGGACAATCTCTGGAACGGCTGGACTGATTTTGACGGAACTTTTACTGATAGGTAGTTGATGATATAATGAGTAACTTAGGCTACTTTTTTTAGACTAGCTTCGTCCCGCGGCGTTACCTGCGGTACGACAATAACCGCGGGTAACACCGCGGGGTTCAGCTAATTTATAATATTTCTTCCCCGTCGTGGTCCACCCGCCGGCGCCTCCATAGAGGTCAACTCGGTCCTCGTACCGGTTCGGGCCCAGATGAGGTATCTGGGCCTGATCCTCGACGGTAGGTGGCTCTTCGACGAGCACTTCCGACAGCTTGGTCCCAGGCTGGTCGACGCTGCCTCCGCCCTTGGGCGACTTTTGCCCAATTTGGGTGGAGCCAGCGTCGCAACGAGACTCCTATACACGGGGGTTGTCCGGTCGATGGCACTGTATGGCGCACCGGTGTGGGTGGCGGCTCTGACTGCCCTAAATAAGGCTCGCCTCTGGCGGCCTCAGAGGGTATTGGCAGTCAGAGCCATACGTGGATACCGCACGGTGTCGACCGAGGCGGCGTGCGCCTTGGCCGGAACACCCCCGTGGGATTTGGAGGCGGAAGTGCTCGCCGAAGTTTATGGACGGGTGGCTGAATATCGGGCGGAGTATGGCTATCGCCCTCCGCCCGAAGAGGTACGCGAGTGGCGTGAAGCCGCGCGTCGAGCCACTATGGCTATCTAGCCATAGTGGCTCGACGCGCGGCTTCTGGTCTGGACCATCTGGTCGTTCCGGCTGGAGACTCCACGTGCTGGCTTTGCCGCCGTGGAGGCTCTCCAGCCGGTCATCCTCGAGTGGGCAGGGCGGCAGCACGGGACCCTTTCCTTCCGACTGACGCAGGTCCTTTCCGGGCACGGTTGCTTCGGGAAGTACCTGCACTCGGTCGCTAGGAGGGAATTGAGTCCCGCCTGCCACCACTGCGACTGCAGTGAGGACTCGGCCCAGCATACGCTGGCGATCTGCCCTGCATGGGCGTCGCAGCGCCGGGCCCTCACTGCAGTCATCGGAGGAGATCTCTCGCTACCGGCCGTCATACGCTCCATGGCCGGTAGCGATAGCAGTTTTACCGCGGTCGCAACCTTCTGCGAAGAAGTCATCTCGCAGAAGGAGGTGGCGGAGAAGGCCCGGGAGGATGATATCCACTCGGACCCAATAGGCGCGCCTATCAGCGCCTCATGCCGCCCTGAGTGTGGCCGCGGATGGTCGGGACGGGCTTTCCCCTCCATCCGCTCTAGTGGCCACCCGCGAGGGGGCGACGTACGTGTGTGCCGTACGTCGCCTAAATAGAGAGTTCTAACAGCAGACGGTGCCCGCTTCAGTGCGGGCAAGCGCTGGGAGGGGTCCAGACGTGTTAATAACTGCAGTTCCCGGATTCCGTCCTTCACAGGCGCAGAGTGGCACACCGTGTGGTTTTAGTCGGTTCGAGTCCGACACACCGCCCCGCCGCAAGTCCCGGCGCGGGTGAAGGTCCGAGGGGATTTCCACACGTTAAAAAAAAAAAAAAGTTTATAATATTTCGTAGTATGATAAGAAAACAACCAATAATTTAATGGTTTGTTTTCCGTATCATATAATAGAAACGGTGTGCGTCAAAACAACTTGTGAACGAAGAATAACTAGTTAATTCTTAGAAGATAACTATTCTAACTTGGTATGTTATTTATTATATTACAGTGAATAGTAAGTGGGTTTCTCGTAACAAGTTAAACCAAACAACATAATATCAATCGAGTATTATGTAAGCAATATTTTAGTCATTCTTTTCTACCACGTCCTCTTCTCAGCATTCCTCTCCATAGACAGTTAGGAACACTAATCTTACTAATCTCCTCTCTTGTGCTTAAATAAGCAAAGGAATTATAAAAAAATCTGTTTTTAGTGTTACTGAAAACTAAATAAGCCAAATACTCTCGCAAAACTTAAAGACATCTTTCTCCTTTTTAGAAACAGAACAATTCTGTTAAAAGGTCAAAGGTACCTGAATTTTTATGAGAAATATTTCGCATAAAAAATAATGTAAGTTAAATTGACTGGCATTTCTTATATTTAAGACGATCGTCGATTCCATCATTTCAGGTTATCTATAGAACAATTCACGGAACGCCAGAATTTACGGTTTCAGAATTTTTGAATTATAATTGTTTCTTCCTGTAATTGTTTATATAGACAATTACAATAATACAACAAAACAAACAAAAGTATAATAAGTAAACTATTACAGGACAACAACAACAACAAAAGTATATATTTTATACGCATTTAGTGAATACCTGTTAATTATTTAAAACTAGCTGACCCGGCGAACTTCGTACCGCCATATTTCCATATCTGTCTCAGCATCCCAGAGGCAGCGTACAGTCGCGGACAATAAAAAAAGACTTCCCGTGATCAATATCTTGTTTATTACCGCAGCTAAAATTTGTCAGTGTTTTCTTAACATTTTCTTAACTATATGGTAGTAGTATATATGTATGTTGTGTTGTAGTATAATCTACATAAATTATAATAATTCGTGTAACCTAAAAGCTGAAACAACATAACGCCGCCCGTATTCAACAATTGTTCTCGACAAGTCGACAAGCCGTTTTCTAGTATTGTGATATTTATTGCCTTTGTCGTATTCCCGGTATTAATTCTCTAACTCCCAAAAACGTTTTAATTTTTTTTACAGTTTTGAATGTCAGAATTTCACTCGTTGTATTTTTATCAATCTCTTGTCTCTTTTGTAAGAAATCTAATAATGTGTTGTATGATGTATCTAAAAATTTATACTTTTCGCAATTTTTCCTTTATCTTTGCTATAAGACGTGGCTTCGTACGAAAATTTACGATTCTGAGTTCACGGGATGTACCCTGTAGGTTTTGATTCCCTTTTGAGTGTCGAAAATTTGCAGCATAAACGGCTGTATCTTTTGATAGCGTTGGTTTAGAAGTTTGTTTTTTCCAGAACTCTAAGCGACATTAGACTTGAGTATTTGATATGAAGTTCAGCTTTATACCTCTACGCGTTCCTGAGAAAAAGGGTCTTGACAGACAGACAAACGGACAACAAAGTGATCCGTTTTCTACGGTTCCGTTTTTTCTATTTGAGGTACGGAACCATGGTTGGAAAAATGGTTTAAGTTCGTTTATATTGATGTTGGAGAATCGTTTTTATTACACAGGCCACTCTAAATATTACGTAACAGTGTATAGATTTGATGCAGCAATTTGAACTGCGGTCAGTGGTTTATCAAGTCCATTAACAATATATTAGTCAACTAATCACTATGATGGAAGTAAACACCTCAAACTACTTCGACTGCACGTTTGGCCTAGTGGTTTAACGGTCACCACGCCGTTCCCTACTTCGCTAAGTGTCATGGGTTCAAATCCCACGTAGGACAACACTTTGTGTGATCCACAAATTGTTGTTCTGAGTCTTTGTGTTCATTGTGTCCGTTTGATGTATGTTTGTAAAGTCCCCCGCAACACAGGATTTATTCCTAGTGCGGGAGTTGTCTTTAAAAAAAAAAAATAGTTACTGGTATTTCTGTAACAACGGGCCTCGAATAAGTCCGAATGAATGGGCCGGCTCGACCGGAGTGATACCACGGCCTCAAAGAAAACCGGTGTGAAATAGTGCTTGCGCTGTGTTTCACCGAGTGAGTGAGGATACCGGAGGCTCATACCCCAAGCCCCTACCCCTATCTCCCCCTCATCCCCAAAAGGCCGGCAACGCACTTGTGACGCTTCTGGTGTTGCAGGTGTCCATGGGCGGCGGTAATCGCTTACCATCAGGCGATACGTCTGCTCGTTGGCCCGCCTATTCCATAAAAAAAAAATATATATATGATATTGAAACCAGGCAATCGAATGGCCTTCAGTTCGAAAATGTTTTGTACTAGATGTCTCTATGTTACACCGTTGTTTATTGTGGTCCGCATCTAAAACTTGTTTTATAATGTTAAAGCATCACTTATAGTCCACTGCTGGATATAAATAGGTCTTCCTTTAGAAAGGAGCTTTAGCCTATTTGCAGTGCCGTCTTTACCATAAGGGCACACGGGGCCAGTGCCCAGGGGCCCCCATCATCAGGGGGGCCCCGAGGAAACCGACAACTTTGTCTCAGACATTATGTTCTCGTTATAATTTGCGTACACGTTACATTTTTTCACAAAAAATATAGAACACTAGCGTGGAAGTTGATTATAATTATGTATTTAATTAAAAACTGTAAGTAAGTATAAATAATTTATTCATATTTTAAACGTTTTATTTATTAACTAGCGACCCACCCCAGTTTCGCAGGTGTGGATTTTAGATGCACCCACTGACGACATGATTCGTGCAGTTAAAATCTGTAATATCTTCGAATATATTCATTTAAATTGCATACTGTAAAGGGTCATATTGGTCTTTATTTAATGCACAATGTATTTAAGGTACTTAATTGAATAAGGATCAATGCTGTATCGCTTAAAATCGCTTCGTAAATAAGCCATTTTTTTTCGTAAAAAGAAAGTAATAAAAATGGTTATTGTGGGTTATCCCTGAGAGATAGACATATACCACCGCGGACTTTATTGTAGCCCTTTTTAAGGTGTACAATACTGTAATACATTATTTTCATCTATCTCGTAAGTTTCAGCCAGCGTTTGCAATATAAGCGCAAAAAATGTGTTTATTTACGACATCACATAGGAAATCTTTAAAATTATCAGTGTTTCTCTACTATATTATACATATAAACCTTCCTCTTAAATCACTCTACCGATTAAAGAAAACCGCTTCATAATCTTTTGCATAGTTTTGGGATCTAAGCATTTATAGGGACAGACAGAAAGGAGAAGCGACTTTGTTTTATACTATGTAGTGATAGTGATGTTTAATCAAGAGCCCATTAATAAGGATTTTCATACAAATTTTTGAAGGCCGATGGGGCCATAATATTTTATAACGGGGGCAAGCGTTGTCACTCCTAGAAGCATTACACGATTCAGGTAGCGGATATAAAGAATTGTTAGAAGCGCTCGAGTCGAGAACGCCACCTGAAACACGTTTTTCGCTCCCAGATATGCCCAGGAAAAGGCCTGCAGCAATGTACGTTGGAAATTGAGAACCTCGTACGGAAAGCGTAGATGATAAAAGCAAACAACGTGCAGATTTTCATAAACAGCATCAAGGACTTGGAAGTAAGAGCTACAGTGGTGGCCAAGCCACCACGTTTCAATAAGTGAAGCACTGGCACACGCCCTGGAGGTCGAAGCGGTTCGACAGGTTATCTGGTCGACCCACAAGGGAAGTCTCAGAGGAAATAAAAGAGATCAAGTCTTCTTTTAAGAGGGGTTCTGGGATCATGTGCTACAGATATGGTGAGAGAGTTCATCTGCAGCTAAGTAACTCGCTTAAGAGTTAGTAGATATTCAGGTTGAAAAAAAATAGGTCTGCCTGGAGGAGCTGTTGAGGAAACGTTGCGAAAAAAAGTTTGTTGATCTAAGACGCACGTTCTAAGGCACCAATCTGAGAAAACATGATAAACAACATATAGAAGGTGACTTCATGGGACAATACAAAGAATATGTCTCGATGAGAAAATGTACTCCGACTCGAAACTCGAAATCTTGCTTCGAACTAGAAGCTTGACTTTTGGGACCCAGTGAAAATGAAACAATGAAGTTAGCAGAGGGGAATGACGTTCATCTAACGAAACTTATCACATGGTAAGCACAGTGATATAAACCTGCTTGGAGTCATATATCATCTGCAAGCGCTATTACTAAAGTTTACTGGGCACAATGGGAGAGCTTGATTCTACAGAACGGTATACTTTACCGGAAATGGGAGAAAACCAACGGCAGGAAGTTCTACCTGCAGATAATTGTGCCAAAATCTAAGATTCTGGACGTTCTCCGTGAAGTTCACGATGGAGATTCAGGAGGCCGTCCTAGTGTCAAGAAGTGTCGGCAAGATGTACAAGGTTGGTGTGGTAGTGGTGCCCTAAATGTACTACTTGTATACTGCTGTAAAAAGGCCCACAGATGTGAAACCAAGAACCAGCAACTGTATAATGGACTGGAAAGTAATTGCAGTATTTGCAGTTGACATCGCGAGCGGGAACGCGAAAACCCGATACGGCTGGCGCTCAAACAGTTTTGATAAAGGTGCACTGGTTTGGCTGAATAACCGACACGTATGCATAGAAAAGGCCCAAAACTACAGACCATGTGGGAGGGTCCGTATAAGGTTAACCGGATTAACGACACGACCCACAGGATTCAGCGACAATCGAGTTCAAAGTAGTGCATATACACCACCTGACTAAATATAGAATTGGCTAACTAAAGCAGCAATATGGCGTGGTAGCAATAGCGATGCAATGTTAGGAAAAATGAACATTCCAGAAAAAGACTCGTCAATCGATTTAACTGAGAAAGTTCTAGTTGGATTCTTGAGGCATAGAATAATAAAACTTAAGGGAATATACATAGCGCCGAATATAGACTGATTGTTTTTCGGGACCGGGCGTTTCAAGAGGCTGTTGAACTTTCCTAAATAATCTAGTAATAGCGGCATCTAGTATAAAAAGGCAGTTTAGTTTGAGCTGCAGTGCGACAAATATCTGAGTGATATAAGTGATTAACAGAGCGACCTAGACGGTCATTAAGGACTATTATTCTGAGTTATTCTGTGGTTTTAAGAGTGTTTATAATAAAGACTCTTTTACACGTCAGAAGGCTTAATTCTCAAATTCGGCGAACCCGACCACGTAATAATAAATAAAGGGTTTTGCTTAACACAAAACTTGAAATAAACCATTATGGTAATTGTAACCAAAAAACTAACAGCATACACGATTACTCATAATAAATGTTCATAGTAGAAAAATGTTAGCTTAATACACTTTATTTACTTTCCAAAAGGGCCCCTAATTCTTATGTGCCCAGGGGCCCCCGCTTAGGTTAAGACGGCCCTGCCTATTTGACTATAGTATTGGCAGGATGGGTTCATATAGGGTTTTCCTTTTAGCTGCGCCAAAATGAATGGAAAACATTAGCAGATTCCAAGAGTGGTGATCACCATCCTCAATGCGAATAAGGACATTGCAGCATGGTGACCCACACTATGGTCGCCTAGTGAGATGCTTTTTTACGCCCCGCTTAAAGGACCCGGGATCATAGTGGGAGGGAAATACGTGCGCTGGAAGTGAGCTCCAGGTTTTGACCGCTCGACACAGAAAGGAGGAACCGAAGCGATGAGTACGATTTTGTGTAGTTAAGGATTACTTCCTGTTGTTGTGCGGGGGGTATGGAGTAAACTACACTCCCTTAGTCGGCTCGTACGACGTCCTCAGAATGTATAGGGGTGATGACACTACATATTTTTAATTCATCACCATGGGCGAAATGTTAAATCCAATCCTACTATATATATACTAATCTATAAAGCTGAAGTATTTGTTTGTTTGCTTGAACGCACTAATCTCAGGAACTACTGGTCCGATTTGAAAAATTATTTCAGTGTTAGCCTATTTATCGAGGAAGGCTATAGGCTATTTATTATCACGTTTATTATTATCCGTTTTTTTTCGGCTATTTATTATCACGCTAAGACCAATAGGAGCGGAGCAACAATGAAGAATGTTTCAAAAACGGCGGAAAATTATCACACGGGCAATAGGAGACGCAAACGAGGTTGCGTGGGGCAGCTAGTACTATTATAAATGCGAAAGTTAAGTCAAGTTTGATAAAAGCTAGTTGCCAATAATTTTCCTCAAACCGTCCAGTCAAATGAAAATACCAAAAAAAAGTTTAAATCCCACTGCCAATTCAACAAATACCAGGAATTCAAAAGGTTTTTTATGAATATCTAGAATCATCTATCACTTCTGATATTGTTTTATTTCTGGTTAAAAAGTTTACGTAAGTTATACAGGAAAAAATACATTTAAAACAAAACTAAGCTTTTTGGAGGTCGAATACCTACTACTTAATAAAATCTATATATGTATGTACGCGCATAACTTCCAATCGGCTACACCAAATTAAATATTTATTTTTTATATATGTTCCTTATTGTTAGGACAAACAAGGTTTGTGTGCAAGAAAAATTAAAAGATATCACCTCGAATGAGAATTTTTATATGTACAATACTTCTTGCAGTTCTCCTCATATTCAAATCGAAATGACTATATGGACGCAACCTCGTTTGCGTCCAAACTACCATCCCCCGTTTTAACCCCAAAAGGGGGTTGAATTCTAAATATACATTATTAGTACACCTCCACACCATCTATAGAGCATACATTTTAAATTTCAAGTCTCTTACTTCAAAAACATAGGACTTTCATACAAACTTCCAACCCTCGTTTTACCCCCTTAGGGGTAGAGTTTCGTAAAATCCGTTCTTAGCGAATGTCTACACCCTATAAGGAACCTACCTGCTAAATTCCAAGTTTGTAGGTGTTATAGTTTCTGAGATTTCGTGATTAATAAGTGAGTGGTATTTCGCTTTTATATATGGGGCATTTCACGTCAAGCGGACAACGAAAAAAAAATGAGGTCGTGTATTTTGTTTATATTCTGGTCAGTTATACTTCTAGAAGACGTGGATGTGTACACACAATATTTTTTTCGTATGATGCTTTATTGTCGAGTTATGAGCTTTTAAAAATTTACTAAAAATGAAATCTGTTATTTTTGGATACTTATTATTTGCATCAATTAATTTGTAAAAAAACTAAAAAGTATTGTTTCTTATAGTTAAATAGTTGAAATTTTGTTTTTTTTAATCGAATTCTAAATTTGAATTTTTTTACGTATAGTAAACCGGAAGTGAACTTTTCAAATCGATTTTTGAGTAACTTCGACATTTTTTATTTTTTTTTTGTATCTTGAATTAAAGCTTTATATGTACTAATTCTTCACAAAAAAATTAAAACGTGATCTCCAATAGTTTAGGACTTAGAGTGGTTTTATTAATTGAGAGTGTTCAGTCCTCTCACCAATGGAGCGATCACTTTGTGATACTTGTAATACCTATAGGACCCATGAGTATAAGCATTAACTCGCTACAAGTCCAATGGCAAGAGGAATGAGCTTTTACGGCGATCCACCGTGTTCTTAATCTAAACTAAATTCATCAAGCACTTACTGGAGTTGTGTGGCGTCCTGTTCTCGGCGTTCCAAGAGATCTCTTGGGTAGTTTCTTCTCTGCGTCGTCACACAATCATAAACTCCTAAAGTGCTGTACAACTTCCAAGGTATTCGAATTACAACAAACTCGTATCAGCTATCACGGATATTCGAATTACAACTCACTCGCTTCAGCTATCGCGGAACGCGCCTACAAAACTCGCGAGTCCACGACCTAACACAAAACGGTAAATCACTAAAGGGACCGGGTCGATGGACAATACAATTAGCTTAATATCAATTAATTACGGTTCTCAAACAACAATCGTCGACCGTTCACAACACGCGTCTTTTTAGTACTCTTCTTAACCTCAAACGTCAAAACGTCAAACACGAAAAAAAATGACAATCGAAAAATGTTGCCATTACAATGGACGTTCGAAATCCAACAGAGAGTGAAACAGTATTAATTAAAATGGAGAGTTTTATCTTCAAATTTTTACAATTTTACCATTTGCACTAGTGCTAATGCTTTTTACACATACATTTTCGTTGGTTGGAAGAAAAGCATGCAGTTTTTGAGTTCCTGGGACGGTGATAGCAGAAGCAAAAGTGACTCGTAGAAAAGCTCGCACTTGTTTAACACTTTCCTTCGAGTAGTATGTCATTTAATGTCTACAAAGCTGCCTACATCAACTGCCTCGTTGGTCTTGGGTTCGATTCCCGGGTCGGACCAAATGTTTGTATGATCTACAAATATTTGTTTCGGAGTTTGGGTGTTTTCTATGTATTATATGTATGTATTTACAAAAAAATAGTATATATGTATTTCTATCAGATGTCTAGTACCCATAACACAAGCTCTGCTTAGCTTGGGACTAGATGGCATTTTGTGTTAAATGTCCGAAAAATATTTATTATTTATTTATGTATTTTAAAGACATTAAAATCAGCAAATGAGAGTCCTGGTTTTAGCGGAATACGTGATCATTTAAAAATGGCAATTGATAAAAATTAAGTGACAAAGATTCAGTTTGAAAAATTTGAAGGTACACAGACCGATACGATAGCAACCCAAGCGCTTTCTGCTGATGATTTTATTGATTGCTTGTGTACCACTTTGGGCATTTTGAAGCCGCATGCTTATATCGCTTAAAAACAAGTGCTTTATTTTAGAACTCAGAGTAAACCATCTCTGAAGGCGAAATTATCGTTCAAGAAAAGCGAGCTTTTCTACGAGTCAGTTTTGCTTCTGCTATCACCGTCCCAGGAACTCAAAACTGCATGCATTTTTTCCAATTAACGAAAATGTATGTGTAAAAAGAATTAGAGCTAGTGCAAATAGTAAAATTGTAAAAATTTGAAATTAAAACACTTTTAATTAACAATGTTTCACTCTCAATTAATAAAACAACTCTAAGTACTATGTTATTGGAGATCACGTCTTAATTTTTTTTGTGAAGAATTAGTACATATAAAGCTTTAATTCAAGATACAAAAAAAAAATGTCGAAGTTACTCAAAAATCGATTAGAAATGTTCACTTCCGGTTTAATATACGTAAAAAAAATCAAATTTAGAATTCAATTAAAAAAAACAAAATTTTAACTATTTAACTATAAGAAACAATACTTTTTAGTTTTTTTACAAATTAATTGATGCAAATAATAAGTATCCAAAAATAACAGATTTCATTTTTGGTAAATTTTTAAAAGCTCATAACTCGACAATAAAGCATCATACGAAAAAAATATTGTGTGTACACATCCACGTCTTCTAGAAGTATAACTGACCAGAATATAAACAAAATTCACGACCTCATTTTTTTTTCGTTGTCCGCTTGACGTGAAATGCCCCATATATATAGATTTATGTGTAAATAATTTTAATTAAAGTATAAAGCAACTTAATTTGTATGTGCTACCTATTCATAGGTTTGAAGTCGGTGCCTAGCGAAAATTTTATTCATCATCATTACACCTAAATAACTTGAAAAATACTACTAAAGGTAACATACATACTGTATAGAATCGAAAGGACTTCAGGTAATGTTTTGCAATAAAATCTCAAATGGACAATATATTATGAAATTAAATGATATCTACAGAATATGAAGGCATGCAGACAATTGCTCTTAACTTCATTGCAGGCGCTCACGTAAATTTGAGGGTTTCCTTCGATTTCCTTGTGATCCCATCATCAGATCCTGATATGGTGGCCATGGAACCACATGGGGAGCATACCCATTCGAATTTTCAAAATCGGTCCACAATTGACGGAGTAATAAATGTACATACATAAAAAAAACCGATGAAATGAGAACCTCCTCCTTTTGGAAGTCGGTTAAAAAGTCAAAGGATTTGCAGAAGTTAAATAATTTCCAAAAAATTCTGTGACACATAGGAAGCATCCTCCGACCGAAGGATGATCTCCCCTGATAATCCTTCCTGACGGGACTAAGTCAAACTATCAGGGTTGAGCAAGTTTACATTTGCAGGGATAGTCGTAGTTTCGTAGTCCACTGTATCTTTATTAAATGACTTTAAAGTATGTTTTCGTTGTATGTGGATAGCGACCTCCTACAAAGGGCAAAATTATAATAACATTTTATAAACGTATGAGCGTATAAACTAGTCAATCTATAGTATTTCGTTGATACTACAGCAACATTATTGTTTTCGTTAGACGTAACTATTGACATGATATGACCAGATATTAGATATTGTTTGATAAATAAAATACGAATAATGAAATTAAATATTAAATTATTTTCAAATACTGGTAACCGCATTATCAAGACGATCAAATACTTAAGAGCTCTACTGATTAAAACTACTTGAAAATATATTTCTTTTTATAAAATATATGAACCTTTCAAGGTGACGCTATTTTGCCTGATCGAAAGAATGAGCAGAATCCAAGAGTGGTGGTTATCATACTCAATGCGAATGCAGACAATGCACAAATGCAGCATGGTGACCCACACTATGGCGGCTTATTCAAATGCATTTGCATCATTGGGCCTCCGCTCCGGTCTCGCACTCACCAATGAAACACGACAGCACGAATGCTGCCATTTTCAATTGGTCTTCTGTGAAAGGGTGATATCTACCCGGTCAATTCGCCTCGTTCGTGCTGAAATCAGCGTGGCTCTACTACCTTGTAAAAGATAAGGAAAACCTGATACAAACCCTATAATTTAACTTCATGGAAAAACGGTATATTTGTCGAGATTCGTGACCATTTCACGAAAAATGCCACATTTTATATTCTGAGAGAACTAGCGAGGTTTTTTTTTATTATTTAGTTTTGGTTATTGTTTTTAGAGCTAGCATATACAAAAAGAAATACCCAATTTTTTAAAGATCGGGATATTTCAATATTTTTTTCAATCTGATTAATTACTCAAGATTTAGGAGTCCCCACTTTAATACTTATTGTTATAACTTTAACACTTATTCAGATTTAGGTACTCGTGTCAATTATAACAATACCACCGATTTCAAAGCGTCATGATTTATTTAGATTTTAACAGAAATAAATTACATGTTAAGACGTGGTAACAATATTAAATTCGATATTGACTCAATATTCACATACTTACCTTAAATAGACCTAGACTATATATCTCACAAGATACCTACTAGTATATTATGTGTAATGGCAGTTAGACCGATGAGTTACTAGTATTAGTAAAAAAATGACAAGTATATACTGAGGTAGGGTTATTAGGCATCAGTTAGGCAAAGACTTCATGCCACTGATGATATCACAACGCCGCCGTCTAGTCCCAAACATAGCAGAGCTTGTACTATGGATACATAAAAGATGCTATATATAGCTTCATCACAATCACAATTTTAAATACATATATATAATTATGTAAAAGATATAATTTCATACCCCATCTTTAAACATCTTTTTCTTATTTTGTACTACCTGTATAGTTTTCATATCAGTAAAAATTATGACTGTAATATGAAATAGTGTGATGAGGATATAAAACGTGGTATCAAGTTCAATAACCTTGACAAAAAGTATTAATGAAGAGAAATCCCGGCGTCGTAGCAGGTCAATAACCTGACCTACAAAACTGATAACTGTTGGGAATTGTCTTAGTTTGCTGATTAATTCAATTAATATCAGCACATTACGCAGACATACCTACGGTTTTAACATGAATAACAAACTAAAATTAGTAACAACTTACATAAATTGTTTATCCAATTAAATTGTTATCAATAATTTCCGTATCAACTTTCCGAATACTTGAGTCAAAGTTCAGAAATTAAAAGAAAGTTCAGGAAACATGATTATTACGTCACTTTGACTTAGACGCACCCATGATAATAATAGTTCTATTTGTTACTTTGGCATCCATGAGGTTGTATCGTTTTTGTGAATTCCTAACTTATAAAATCGTTAATGTAAGTCGGAGTCGCACAAAAAGGGTTCCGTACCATTATCTACACAATTGACGCGTATACCTGTTGCCGTTATCAATATCGAGCAAAAATAATCACGTTTTTTGTATGAGAGTCCCCTTAAATATTTATTTTATTCTGTTTTTAGTATTTGTTGTTATAGCGGCAATAGAAATACATCATCTCTGAAAATTTCAACTGTCTAACTACGGTTCATGAGATGCAGCCTGGTGTCAGACGGACGGACAGACCCCTAAAAAACACTACCCTTAAATTAATTGCTAATTACGCACCTAAATACATACGAGTATAGGTATAGTTTAGCCTTACTTTTTGTAAATTAGGTAATTATACAAATAAAGTGTAATGTTTACTATTTTTAACCGACTTCCAAAAGGTTCTCAACTTCTCAATTTGATTGGTATTTTGTATAAAATATTTACCAAACAGAAAAAAAAACGTTGACCTTTAAAAAAAATGATTCAAAAAGACAATAATTGTAGAGGAGGGTAGGGTTTGTTTTTGTATTTATTTGACCGGCAATATCATCAACTATAACATTTACAATTCGCAGTTTTGTTGAAAAGTTATTTGAGTTTTATCTTTACAATGTAATAGTTATACTAATCTGGGGGCACGGTCGTGCCCCCGCCAAGACGAGCCAAGCGAAGCGCAAGGGCACTACCTACCTTTTCTCGAAGTGTTTCGTCGTTTTTTTGCACCCTCATAACTTTGAATTCCGGTATACCAAATCGTTCAAATTCTCAGAATATGATGTTACCAATAGACTAATGAAACATACAAAGTTTGAATTGTATAGCACTAATAATTTAGATTTTATTGATACCTAAAAAACACCGATTTCGTCACTGACACACTGATGATCATCAAAACTGTTAGGGTACTTCCCGAAGTGCTAGAAAGCTGAAATTTGGTATGTAAACTAAGTTTAGTATACAAACAACAGAAAAATTCATAAACCTATTACTTTTGCCTCCCAACCCCCAAATTTTGGAGGTGGAAGTTTGTATGAGACTTTCACTAATTTTTATGCTAGAGGATTTATTTTTGGTACACGGACTTTGTCGAGAGAAGAAAGAAGATGTACGAGAACTACACCCAAAAAAAAAGAAAAAACTGCCTTAAGCAACTTACAAAAAGAAATGAAATCCCACCAAAAACATTTTCATGTAAAATGTTGCCAAGAAGACTGCATATGGCTCACCATGTGAAAAAGATATCAGATCTCATGTAGAGCCAAGGTTTTGAATTTACACGCCCTAACTCTACCAACCCTAACTTCATAAACTCTACATCTCAGTGAAAATGTATGGCTTGGCTGTTTCATTCTAGTGTAGTTTGTACCACACAAAAGTGTGTCAAACCAGTATAATTTAGAAATAAATATAAAATTCACCGATACAACTCGCTAACAGGTATAGATTTATAGGTACTTAATTCTAACCGGTTTTTATCTAGAACAAGCACTAAAACACTAAAGTGCAAATATTATTTCTTAAATTATGTAACCACTTTATGTCTATCAAGTTTATCAAACTTTTAGTTTTAGAAATCTCTCAAATTTAAATGTTTAAAAAACATGCTACAACTTGTACATGTACTTGTAACTTGTAAAATTTAAATGTTTAAAAAATATGCTTTTCACAGAGTTTATTTTTGAAAACGTTCACGCCGTCTTCTACTATTATATAATGGTTCCTCTGAAGTAAAATTCAACTGCCTCAAAAGTATAATTTACTTTTTGTTACCTGTTGCATTTTGTTAGAATTATAAGGATTTTGGTATTTACAAAGTAGTTTGGCAAAAGAGGATATTATTACAACAACTATATAGAATTCAATGTCGATGTCGCACCATCATTCTTTTGTGCTAAAACGTGGTGTAGGTAGACTAACTAAGTTTTTTTTATGTATGGGCCTACCAAAATGACTCTACTACTACTGCCTTATGAAAAGCATAAGCAGAATCCAGAATCCATACTCATTGCGAATGCAGACAATGCAGCATGGTGACCCACACCGTGGCGGCCTAGTGATGCTTCTGCATCATTGGGCCTACGGTCTCGCACTCACCAACGAAACACGACAGCACGAACGCTCTTTACGGTGATCTCCAGTGCGAGGGTAGTATCGCCCCGGTCGAGCCGACCCGTTCGTGCTGAAATCAGCGTGGCTCTACTACCTTGTAAAAGATAAGGAAAATCTGATACGAACCCTATAATAATATAATTTAGTTCGGACTTTGTCCATATTTGTTAGTAACAATCGTCTTGGCCTAGTTTTAGTAAAATACAGATGTAGGTAACCGCCAACCTGGCCAGCGTGCTATGATAGGCCAGAAATTAATTTCTAAAGAGAAACCTATAACCAGAAATAAACTGTTAAAGGCTATTTTGATGAAGATGTTGACTATTATTTATATATAGTTAATCATGATACCAAAAACAGATTTATTTTATTTTCTATTTATTTACGTATGGTCCTGCCAAAATGACTCTACTCTGCCTAATGGAAAGCCTGAGCAGAATCCAAGAGTGGTGGAAGATTCAATAGATTCAATAGTTATATTTTAAGGTCAGTCGTAGGCTTGGTGCGGTACACCCATGGTTCTCCAGGTATATTTGTTGGAGGGGAAAGGTTTAAAAGCTTTTAATTGTCATCCATAGGCACATATCCAGACATCGTGTTGATACTGAGAATGTATTAATACAAATCATGAACATCATTAGCCTACCGCAGTCCATTGCTGTACATAGGTCTCATAATAGATCAATGCTTGAAATAGGTAAACAATAACACAAATATAACAGCATTAGGAACATCGGTAAAAGGGAACGATCGCAAGCAAACACAAGCATAAACCTATATACCTATATGAGAGAGAATCGACGCTACGCTAACAGTCTTTTAAATTTCAGAAAAGCGAGTATTTATAATCGTGGGTAGGATATTAGGGTCCCGGTATAGCGAAAACCAATTTTCAAGCATCAACGCTTGTGTCGGTCTGATTTGTAGAAGGCGGCTGTTAAGGAAATGTGTGCACTCTTCCCTCTTCGAAAGAAATATTCTATCTACATCATTGCAAAAGCGTAAAAAGCTGTTTCTGCGGATTGTTTTTTAAACAAAAAGTACCTACTGAAATCAGAATCGAAGTTTAGCGTAAAATTGTTAAGTAGATTTTATTAAAAGTTCATGTTATTATACTTCTAGTACTAACTTGTAATAGAGTTCGATAGTCAATATTTTAGATTCCATTATATTAAATGAGCACAGCATATTTTTTTACTCAAGTAAAATAGTTGTCGGTAATCGTTATTCAAGTTACTTTTCTATTACTATTAAATGTGAATGTAAATTTGTTTATTACGCTTTTACGCGAAAACTACTTAACCGATCATCATGAAACTTTGTACACATATTCTTGGAGGTATTTGAAGTAACGTAAAAGATACTTTTTATTAAATGCGTGCGAAGCCGCGGGTAAAAGCTAGTATAATTATAAAAATATAAATCTACCAATGATAAGACGAAACAGAGAATTTAATAAAATTTTTGTTTACTTACTTGACATATAAAATCTCTGTTCAATAAGTTTTTATGTACAAAACTTAAGAGTACCAAATTGTATTTAGTTTCGTAAAAACTAATAAATCATTATATAAAAAGTGAAGCTACAACAAGTAAAATTTTAACAAAATAAAAACCGACTTCAAGGTTCGACTCGATTTCTCTTGGATACCATTATCAGATCTTAGTGTCCTTATCATGGTACCACCGTTGGGATATCACCTTTCAATTAAAAAAGAATCATCAAAATCGGTCCATAAACGACGAAGTTATCCACGAACACACATAAAAAAATATTTACGGTCGAATTGAGAACCTCCTCCTTTTTAGAAGACGGTAAAAAAAAATTAAAACATGAAATATTAATACAATTGTGTTTAGAACTAGCACAAAAGTTGCAAGAAAAATATTACGCTTATTTTTTTACTCTGGGGAGGTCTACAATTTAGAACTAAATACACAATACACATATTATGTATATATATTATACTAGCTGAGCCCCGCGGTGTTACCCGCGGTACAACAACAACCGCGGTTAACGCCACGGGACAAAGTAAAAAAAAAACTATGTAAAAAGTATACCTATACGGCTATACCGACATCAAAAAAAGCTATTAAATTGTACAGTCTAGCATATAATATTTAAATTGATACTTGTTTAAGCTAAGGCCTTATGGGACTGGCATACCCTAATAGGGTTAAAAATAAATAATGAAAAAAAGAGTATCCTATGTCCGTCTCCTGGTTCTAAGCTACCTCCAATTTTCAGCCAAATCGGTTTAGCCGTTCTTGAGTTACAAATAGTGTAACTAACCTAACACGACTTTCTTTTATATATATAGATAACTGTAGGTAACCCGCTTTGCCTTAATGCTCGTATGTTTTATACTGATAGAGACAAATCATATTATGTATCATGTTTAAAACTGAAACGAGCCATGACCTAGTAGAAATAAGTATTCTAAGTACGAAATCACCGTGGGAGAGCTACGCTTCGGCATGAATAGCCTCGACCGGAGTGATGCCACGGCCTCACAGAAACCCGGTGTGAAATAGTGCTTACGCTGTGTTTCACTGAGTGAGTGAGGATACCGGGTATGGGCTCTAGCTATCTCTATTCCCTCCCCCCACCTCCTCATCCCCCAAAGGCCGGCAACGAACTTGTGACGCTTTTGGTGTTGCGGGTGTCCATGGCCGGCGGTAATCGCTTACTACCAGGCGACACGTATACTCGTTTGCCCCCTATCATATATAAAAAAAAGAAAAAAAACCTATTAATGTAAGCGGAAGATATCACATCACACTAATATATAAAGGGGAAAGTTTGTGTGTATGTTTGTTACTTCTTCATGCAAAAACTACTGAACGGATTTGGATGAAACTTTACAGTAATATAGCTTATACATCAGAATAACACATAGGCTACTATTTGCCGTGATAACTGACATACACTCTTGCGGAGCCGCGGGCAACAACTAGTGAACAATAAAGATCATACTAGTTTGTTCAAAACATATTCAATTCCGTTTTCTGGTAGTGATCATGTTAATTAAAACTTAGATATACCAAAAGCATTTCAACTCGCCAACATTTACTAAAATTTCTAACAGGGGAAATTGTAACCCCTGCACTGACTGCATCGGAAAGTTGCGGAGTACAGTTTCCAACTGTTCTGACGTCATTAACGGCTTACCCTGTAGTGGAGAGTTCGACAACGACCCAAATGTCACCTGAGTTTTAAGTGAAATGGGCATCTGCAACAGGGCTAGTGTTGGTAGTAGTTTGGTTTAGTTTTCTAGGGCTGGTAGCTCTCGTAATAAATTATCTATATCTTCTACTCTTTCATTCTAAAACTTTATAAAATAGTTGCAGAATGAGAAAGAAATAGATGACCATTTATTTTGTATTTAGAAAAAACCATTTATTTAGTATTAAGGAATATCAGGTTGTTATATTATAGATGACATTTTTGTTAAATAATTATGCAAATTTTTAACCGACGCAAAAAGAGGGGTGTTATAAGTTTGACGTGTCTGTCTGTCTGTGGCACCGTAGCTCGCGAACGGATGAACCGATTTCAATTTAGTTTTCTTTGTATGAAAGGTGAGTTACGTGCGAGTGTTCTTAGACATGTTTCATGAAAATCGGTTGAGTCGTTTAAAAGTTATGGGGGTGAAAGTGGGGAAGAATAACAGAATGTCTGCAAAAATATCATTGGCGTATGATTACTCGATTAAGTGCTTGAGTAGGGGTTTTTTTAACCGACTTCCAAAAAGGAGGAGGTTCTATGTTCCACTGTATGTATTTTTTTTTTTTTTATGTATGTTACCTGATTACTCCGTCAGTTGTGGACCGATTTTAATTATTTTTTTTGTATTCGACAGGGTATGCTTCCGTGGTGGTCCCATTGCCAGCATATCAGGATCTGATGATGGGATCCCAGAGAAATCGAGGGAAACCCTCATTTTTTATAGGCACATACTATGTTTTTCGTATATTTTCTGAAGTTACACCGGTATTTGCATCTGGTAGTCATCATTTTATGATGATGAGCTGATGATGTAAGGTACCACTCCTTAACGGTTAGGAGTTGGAGGGTAAATCTTTAAATATCATATGTATATAAGTTACCTTTAGTCGTATTCTTACAAATTATTTAGGTAAGCTGATGATGGAAGGTGGAAGGTACAACTCCTCAACGGTTAGGAGTTGGAGAATAATTCTTTCAATTTCATACGTATCTAAAGACCTTCAGTCGTATACTTTCAAGCTATTTAGGTGAGCTGATGATAGAAGATTAAACTCTTCAACAGATAGGGATTAGAGGATGATTTTAATATTACACGTACCTTAATTTGTATTCTTGATGATGAAATTTGATGAAATAATTCAACTTACTACTTACCTACGATTGTTTGCACTAAAAACTGTAAAATAAAAACTTTTTATTACAAAAAAAAAAACCGACTTCCAAAAACATCCAACGAAAACTCTCTGTCAAAAAACACTTAAAAGCGTAAAATAAACTGGTTCTTCATAAATTGCCTATACCTAATTCTTTATTCATTTAAATAGTAGTATTACAATGGGTGCTAGGTACCTAAAATCTGTTTGAAGTCGGTGCTAAGCCAAAAATAATACAAACGAACAATTACAAAAGTCTAAGCGATAGTCACTTGGCACCGACTTCAAACAGATTTTAGGTACCTAGCACCCATTATATACTACTATTTAAATGAATAAAGAATTAGGTATAGGCAATTTATGAAGAACCAGTTTATTTTACGCTTTTAAGTGTTTTTTGACAGAGAGTTTTCGTTGGATGTTTTTTAAATGCAAGAAGTTATAAATAACTTTGAACAACATTTACTGATTAGAACGTCTTCTTATTGCTTGTAAAGTTAATCCTATTCAACGGCCCATTCCTTTTGTATAAGTCTAACAAGACTTTTTTATAAGAATTTAACAAGTTTCTCCTATTGAGGACACGTTTCTTTTTTCTGAGTAAATCCTTGTAAGTACATAATAAAGTTTTTAGAATATATTTATATTTTATAAATGCGAAAAGCAAAAGGAAGACTACATGGCTCTAAAGAGAAACATACGCAAGAAGTAAATTAAAAAGTTTCCTTTCAGTTTTACAAACATTACAGAGCTTATTTTATGTTCTAAGAAGTATATAGCTTCAATGACTTTTCATTTCAAGGCTAAAAAGATTTTAGCTGCTTTTATCCAAGGGAAACTGAATTGCCTTGATAAAAATAATGAAAGGAAAACCTTTATATTGCTTCAGCATAATGCCACTTTTGTCTATAAAGCTAGCATTGTTTTTGTTGTGAATCAAAATGCGAAATATTATCCTCACTTGAAATATCTGTTAAGTGAACAGTCTTGTCAAATTAGGAGTTGCTAGCTGAGTCGACAGGCGGATCAAAGAACAATAAACCAAGATATTCAAACAATTGAATGGCATGTGACTCGGAATTTTCCATTTCTGTTAACTTATCCGATCAAATCAAAGAGCCTTGTTATGTTTTCATATTATCAACTCAATAACTTAACGCCAAGTATGATATAGACTTAATTTTTTTTCTGACAAAAAGTCTGTACGGAAGCCCGTGTTTATGTGAAGGTTCGAGAAAAAATATCATGACAAGTGATGAGTAAATACTGCGATGAAGGTAGTAGACACCCACGCTGATTTCAGCGCTAACGGGCCGGTTCGACCGGGCCGGTACTATCTTCTCACCCGTGTTTCGTTGGTGAGTGCGAGACCGGAGGTCCAACGATGCAGAAGCATCTCAATAGGCCGCTAGAGTGTTGGTTACCATGCTAAATTGTTGTATTGTCTGAATTCGCAATGAGTATGAAGACCGCTAGGTACTCTTGAATTCTGCTCATACTTTCCATAGGGCAGAGTATAGTGTAACGGTGGATTAGCCAAGACGGTGGCAAAGCAGACACGTTTTTGTAGCACAACCTCACAATACTCTCCATTCAACTCCAGTGCACACCAAGTAGACCGTCTAGAATATGAATGCGTGTGAATTACTCGAACGAAGGTATTTTTATAGTATTTGACAGGATTGACAAAATTTAATACTCAATTCACATATTATGTAGATAATATCAAACATTGTTTATTTATACGACTATACCACTGACGAAATATATACTAGACCAACACTCTACTAGGCGAGACCTGTACGCGGATTTATAGTAAGCTTAATGTTCCCTAGATGTCACTAAGTGCATCAAATCGTGAATTACAACGATATTTTCTAACCCCCAACACCAATACGAACCCAACAGTCAACTGTCAAGTTTATTGACATTGTATTATTGCGAAATGTACCACTAGATGTCGTTTTTTAAATAATTAATTATCTTAGTACCTACATAATTTATGTAATATTTTATCGTCAGAGAGATCTACACAAATAAATAAAATTGAAATGTCTGTTTTTAATTTTAAAATAACCGCTTTTCTCTTTACAATCTTTTTTTTTATTAATTGTTTGAAACTTTTTTATTTTCAATGGATTCACTTTAAACTTTGTATGCATGTTTCTCAATTGACATAGGTAAGGAACTAAGGACTGACATTTTATTTTTTTAATGGATTCAAAAAACAAAATAAAAATTGATGAATTAATAAAATATAGTTGCATGTTGCAGTTGCAATTCCCGTCCTTAATGACACATGTCTAAAAACAGTTTTTGGCATTTATAAATGTTGTTGATCGTGAATGTATGCAAATAAAAAATTTGATAATTACGAGTTGATAATGTCGAGAATTGCTTGCACATATTAATTAACAACTGTAGATGACAAAAAGGTGTAATTAAGGATTTTCTTTCGGTTTGTGTCTTATAAATAATCCTAATGTTAAAAATGCGAACGTAAGTTCCTTTGTTACGCTTTCCGACGAAAACTACTTAGCTGATCAATCTGATCATCATGAAACACATATTCTTGTAGAGGTATTAGAAGTAACATAGGATACTTTTTATTAAATGCGAACGAAGTCGCGGGCGAATAAAGTCGCAGGCGAAACCTAGTTATTAATAAAACAATCATAAGAAATGTTTTTAGAACGAAGTTCCCTAACGCGCTTTTCGCGCCAAAAGTTGTAGCGACACTTAACATTGAGTTGACGTCATAGTGCTGGATACTCAACGTTAAATATAACAAACTGAATGCCAACGTCCATACCGTGTTGAATGCACCGGTTCTCGTCCGATCACCGAAGTTAAGCCACATCGGGCGTGGTTTAGTAATTGGATGGGTGACCGCCTGGGAATACCACGCGTGTTGTTGACTTTTTGCATTTATTTACAGAAAATAATATATTGTTTTATAGTATATTTTGTAAAGTTTGATTATTTCTAAAATAATTTGACAAATGCGTTACCGGCCTTTGGGGCATAGTGGAGTGGGATGGGGGGAGAGGTTGGGGTATGAGCCTCTGGTATCCTCACTACTCGGTGAAACACAGCGCTGTGAGGCCGTGGTATTACCAGGGGCAGGGGTCATATTACGTCGCGTCGCGCGTAACCAAGTTAAATAATATCCAGAAACGGTTAAATACGTATCTACTCATTTTTAATCAGTAGCCCAAAGTTAAAGTTTCATGTTTCTAACTTAAAAATGACGGACTTTCGTCCACACTTTCAACCCGTATTTCACCCCCTTAGGGGTAGAAATTCCAAAATACCTTCCTTAGTGAATGTCTACTCAATAAAACGATCCATATGAATAACTGAAAGAATACAACTTAAGGTATATACGTAATATTAAAATCATCATCTAATCCCTAACTGTTGAAGAGTTTAACCTTCTATCATCAGCTCACCTAAATAACTTGAAAGTATACGACTAAAGGTCTATAGATACGTATGAAATTGAAAGAATTATCCTCCAACTCCTAACCGTTGAGGAGTTGTACCTTCGATCATCAGCTTACCTAAATAATTTGAAAGAATACGACTAAAGGTAACATACATACATATGATATTTAAAGATTTATCCTCCAACTCCTAACCGTTAAGGAGTTGTACCTTACACCATCAGCTCATCATCATAAAATGATGACTACCAGACGCAAATACCGGGTTAACTTTAGGAAATATACGAAAACATAATATGTGCCTAAAATAATGAGGGTTTCCCTCGATTTCCCTGGGATCCCATCATCAGATCCTGATATGGTGACAATGAGACCACCTCGGGAGCATACCCTTTCGAATACAAAAAGAATTTTCAAAATCGGTCCACAATTGACGCAGTAATCGGTGAACATACATATAAAAAACACAGTGGAACATAGAACCTCCTCCTTTTTGGAAGTCGGTTAAAAATAAAAGTACAGTCGAATTGATAACTACCTTCTTTTTTTGAAGTCGGTTAAAATAAACATTCATATTAATTAAATTTTTGAACTGAGTACGCGGCTCAAGCGACGTTGCCGTTCCGTATTAACTACTGGAAGATATGAACGATTTTTGCAATGTTGCCATTCATGAGTGCATTGTTTCTCTGATTCAACCAAATAACTTATAAATGTGACATCTAGCGTAGTAAATAGGTCATTATTTTCAAGTTTATTTAAATCGATTGCAACGACATCTCCTAAACATAGGTGATAACTTTTAGTTATGCAATTGAAAATCATTTTTTTAAAGCAAGCAATACAAAGCAAGTTTTATATTTGAAAAATAATAATATAGTTACTAGAATTGAAGCACATCAATAAAATACTGTTAAACTTTGTTAAACTGCTTTTTAGAGCTTATTTTAAGCGCCATCTAGATTTAGTTGAACTTTTCTAGCTTTTTACGGCGTACAGTATTGGCCAAGGGAGGGACGGTCTATAGTATATTGTGTCATTGGACTATACCTACTGTTGTTTGTGAGTTTGTGAGTTTGTGACGTTGTAGGGGGTAACCTCTGCATCTACTGAACCGATTTTGAAAATTCTTTTACCAATAGAAGGCTACGTTCTTTGTGAGTGACATAGAATATATAATAAACCGAAAAGTAGAAAGACTATTGCATGGTAGCTGGATATGCAAAGCAAGTCGGAGAAAAAAATGTTTCAGCTACTCATAAAATATTCTAATGATTATTAGCATACAATTATTATTTGATAAAACAGGATTGTGTAACATTAAAGATTTATTCTTGTATTCTATGTATAATATGTATGTATTTACAAAAAAATAAGTATATATGTATTTGTATCAGTTGTCTAGTACCCATAACACAAGCTCTGCTTAGCTTGGGACTAGATGGCGTTGTATGTTAGATGTCCGAAATATTTATTATTATTATTATTATTTATTCCGCAGGAAGTAGGAATAGTATGTTGAAATATAAGTCGCGCCGGAAGCTGACAAGCGGAAGGCGCCAAAATATTATTATGAATCAACTATTTACTTTTTCATAAAATCACCAATTGAATTATAAGGTTATAATATATTTTATTGTATGCCTAGTAATTATTAAGATTTAAACAACCGAGGCGTTTATACGAGGTTGTAATCGTTACTTTTAACAATAGTCACTTTGTCAGGCTTACACCTATAAAAAAACAATAATTTTATTTACTTTACCTCACAAATCCCATTTTTATAATATATTGTTATAAACTAGGAGTGAGAATTAAATAAAAGAACCAAAGAGGAGATAGCCCAACCTCAGTTCTTATTTATAATTAAAACACCTTACCGACCGCTTCTCAAACAGCAAGTGCGAGTGCATAGCCAAGTACCGTCTTTTTATAGGTTCGTACTGCATAATTTATCGGTAGAATAGGGATGCACCTAACACGGCCTCTCCTGACAGCTGGTCGTCCTCGAGCAGCCTCGTCCAGCCGACTGCCTTGTCGGTCATCTCTGCAGGAGGATCACCAAGTCCATGGTCCTCATTAATATGGTCATCTGTTAAGTACTTCGCATGTATGAATGTACCAATCTTCGCTACACACGGCGCGAATTATGTCCATGAGAATTACGACTACGCGATCGCGAACGCCTTATACACAAAACACGTCCGTGTTTACGAATTCGCGATCTAACCTCTTCATCCATTATAAAAGAAAACTAAAGGAGCAAAAACAACACGTAATTAAAATGCCAATCGATTTAAACCAAAAATTAAATAGTGGTAGTGGGACTATCCAACTTCTGATGTTATAAACTAGGAGTGAGAATTAAATAAAATAATTATAATAGTCAAATCAATTGTTTCTAATAAATGTTTTCTGTGCGGCAGAATAGGACACAGACAGGCTAGCTATCCTAATAAACTGGAAACTATTGATACCTCGCAGAAGTTCAAGCCAGAACAATCGAATAAGCCTGAGCATACTTTGACTTGTGCGTACTGTAAAATGGGGGGTCATGATGTTAGTGAATGTTTCGCGAAAAGTTCACAACAGCGCGGTCAGATTAATGTTAGTTTTGTTCCCCTCTATCCACTAAGCGCAGTGAAATTGTTGTCTACGTGATTCAAGGGAGTCCTATTCTCTAAGCATAGTTTTTGTTGATTCAAGTTCATTCGATAATTATTTAGTTTGTCGGTAAAAAAGAAAAGTAATAAACTACCGGCAACATTTGTCATTTAAATCGAAAAATTGAAATGTGTAGAAGTCGTGAAGGAAGTGTCACACCACCTATCTTTGATATCGAGTAACAATTACAGTTAGATTGGAGTTCGTAAACGATTTTGAAACATTTTACTGCTCTAGAAGATATTTAAGTGTGGTACTTCAGATAAACAAAATAAAGCGGGTACTTCAATGTTTCGCTGCATTCGTGTGTGACGATCACTAGCTAGAAAATATCACGCCAGCTTGTACGGGCACAATGCCGACACGGTAATGAAAAAGCTTGTGAATGTAATTAGCACTACACAGTTAAGGTTAAATCACATTTTCATATTGAGTTTTAATGTGTTTACATGATTTTGATGTGTGGTGTACGGAGGTAAGTCATGTGTGCAATTTTAAATGTTTGGCGAGTGTTTGGTGCGTCTATGCAATTGTTTTAAGAGTGACTATTGTAGTTGGTCGATAATAATAATTTTAGATTATAAATCAAACTTTGTCTGTCACAGATTGATATTGAAAATATTTTGTTTGACGTATTAGAAAATAATTCCTTTAATTGCCTCACCTATGCAGAATAAGTTGAGCATTTCTTACTGTGGTTACTTAAGCGTTATTTACGAAATGAAAAGACATTATGAAAGATTCTAGACACTTTGACTAGTGCTGGGTTTTCTATCAAATTACAAATAGTGTAAGTTTCGCATCAAAAAATACCACCTAGGTAGAACAATCAGTAATGGTCAGGTCAGACCGAGCTTATGAAAAGTTCAAGCAGTTAGTGCTTATATGCAAGTTCAAGGAGTTATTGCGGTCGAAAGGCGTCACCTGTGTGTCTACAGAGTTACCATGTTATTCACAGAAAGAATTACTGAGTCCCATGATTCGGTACATGACCAGGATCTTAAAGGATGTCACCAGGGCTCAACAGCAAGCAGCGTTGGGCGCGAGACGCTCGCAGTGCGGCGCGGCACTGTGGCGGGGCGCGCTGTAGGCGCTCGCCGGGTTATCAAGTAACACTTCCAACATTGTATAAACGCATAGTTCGTTTAAATCTTAAGTGTGGTGTTGTGGCGTGTGTTACATACATCATACAAAGGGCTATTGTTAGATCACGCACTCGTCCAATATGCCAACGCTGCAGTCTCCATGACGCAAGGTGCCGACGTAGAATTACGATAACACACCACAAAGACCTGTTATGAGATCAACGGTGCCACGAAGGTGATGACATAATTACGAACATGGACAACAAAGGCCTGTTATAAGATCAACACCGCGTCACTAGCACAAGGCGCCGACACAGCATTGTTATAGTATATATATTTAAGATTTGTCATTTCTACGCACACTTACTTTTAAGCCAACATCGCGTTAGCAACTTAGACTAATTAGTTATAGTTTAAATGTAATTTTTATAATCTTTTATTAAAAAACTTCAAGTTCTATTTCGTTTCTCTAAAACTCCTTCGGCTGTGGCAAATACGTAATTGGCGCAGTCGGTAGGATACTCGCGGGTCGTTTCGCGAGCTATAAAGATCTCTAATATCGAAATCCGCGTTCGCGAGCAGCCCGAGCGGCCTTCAAGCCACTGTACGAGTATCCAGAATCTACGAGAGCTGCAGCCACTGGGAAGAGTATCCGAACATTGATACGCGGCGAAACGGAATGAAAGGGTGAGTGCACAGAATCGTTCTTGTGTTGCTATTCCTTTACCTTGAAGTTTTTATTTCCCAAAATTTTCCACCCATAGTAACTCCCGTATTAGAGAGTCTGCATCGAGCCAGATTCGTCGACGAGTATAACTAGATAGTGGTAGGAATTTGGATTTAAAAGATTATAATTATAGTTTAGAATTACTTAAATTAATATTTTTTTATTCTTCAAAATTTTCCACCCTAGTAACTCCCGTATTAGAGAGTCTGCATCGAGCCAGACTCGTCGGCGAGTACAACTAGATAGTAGTAGGAATTTGAATTTAGAAGACTATAGTTTAGAATTAAATCAATTACCTAGAATTAAGATAATGACGGAGCGCAACCCGGACATAATTTTTAAGGCTTTACGCCCTGTACCGGAGTTCGACGGGAACCCACATATACTTACCCGATTTATTAAGTTATGTGACCAAATAGTATATACCTACCTCAGTACGGAACCCTGTGATCAGTTATCGAACCTTTGCTTGATAAATGGAATTTTAAATAAAATCACAGGCCCCGCCGCTAGTATTATAAATTCAAATGGCATATCTGATAATTGGCTAGACGTTCGGAATGCATTAATCAATAATTTTGCAGACCAAAGGGATGAAACTGCCCTTTATAATGACCTCTCTTTAGCCAACCAGGGACAAAGATCACCACAGGAATTTTATGACCACTGTCAGACACTATTTAGTACAATTATTACATATATTAGCCTTCACGAGACAATATCCACTACTATTGAAGCCAAGCGCACTTTATACAGAAAACTAACCATGCAAGCGTTTGTAAGGGGTTTACAGGAACCTCTAGGTTCACGCATTAGGTGTATGAGACCTGACACGATTGAGAAAGCTTTAGAATATGTTCAGGAGGAAATGAATATATTGTATTTGCAGCAGCACAATGACATAGCTAGTAAATTACAGCCGACCCCTAAGGTCACCCACTCTACTCCTGTACATACCCCGAAACTTTCAAATAACTATAGCCATAGCCCAACCGCATCATATTGGCCTTCACACGTAGCACATAGGCCACCACCTCAGCCGACGCAACCTTTTAGGTTTGCAGAAAGGTTCAGGATGAATCCTATGCAACATCAGCCCTCACCACAGGTACGTATGCCCACACACACACAACACATGTTTAGTGCTAGGCCTCTAAATTATAATCTTCGAAGTAATACGTTTAGGATGCCACCTAGAACTCAACCCAGTCAGCCACCTGGCCCCGGACCGATGAGTGGTATAGAACACTTTAATACCAGACCGATGCCACCTCCAGGAGGAATCCGCGGACATGACTGGCGTACCCAGGGCAATCCACCACCTAATAATTACTTTAAATCTCGTGAGTTAAACTTTAATGAGTGTTACGATGATAGCTATTATTACGACCACAACTATAACCCTGACTATGACTACTTTTCACATACCAATGACTATACCCCCTATGACGACTATGACACGAATCAAACACAGTATCAAGGCCATGATCTTCCTTTAGAGTACTCTTATAACAATTCAAACGATAACCTTGAGAGTGCCAATTCAAATTTTCGGACGGATCAGAAATTAGAAAAGCCAGGATAGAAATAAACTTACAAACACAGAGACAGTTACCATTTATTCAGATATCAAATCCCCCTTTAAAATTACTTATCGACACCGGTGCTAACCAATCATTCTTAAGCCCGGAAGCCGTTCAAAACTATTACCCTGATATTCCTTTAAATTACGATCCATTTGAAGTAACTAATGTACATGCTACTACGAGAAACAACTACTCTATAACACTACCGTGCTTTAACGAATTTAATGACCCGGATAATATACGTTTCTTTGTCTATAAGTTCCACGATTATTTCGATGGTCTTATAGGACTTGACTTAATGACCAAATGGGAAGCTAAAATAGACCTTAAAGACAAGACCTTGACTACACGACATACAGTAAACCCTATTAAAATATACAACTCCCACAATGTGAATTTATACGAGGATATTATCCCTGCAAAGAGTTATAAGGTAGCTACGTTACCGATAAGTGCCCCGGATGGCGATGTAATTATTCCAGAACAATTAATTTGTAACTGCACTATAGCTGAATGTGTAACTACTGTAAAAGATAACCATGCTCTTTTAGAAATTTTTAACCCTACTGATAACGATGTTGTATTTGCACTTGAATACTCAATTAAAGCAGACGCCTTATCTAGAATTGAAATTCATAACCAGGAAACCAGTTCGACCATTGCAAATCCCACCAAGAAGACTCCCACTATAGATAATTCAGCTACTAGTACAGCCCACACAAATCAGGAAAATCTAATTTTGGAAGTACCTAATAAAGACGAACCAATAACATATCTTGTACCCTACGCCATAATAGCTTACAACAGCTCTATTCATGGTTTTACAAAATGCAGACCCTATGACATATTAAAAGGCCATTTTGACCCCAGGGACCCTATTGACATTGACATAAACGAAAAATTACTCCAACAATATGTAGTGACTCATAGAGCACAGATGAAGACTGTCCATGACATAAACGAGACTTCGTTAGCCAATAGAACTGCTCTTATAGAATCCCGTAATAAGTCTAGACAACCTGAAATTGACTATAAGCCAGAACAACAAGTTTTTATAAAAAAAAAAAGAAAAAAAAAATGCTTTCTGAAAGACCTGATACGAAAACCCAAGAGTAACCAATTGTTACAGGTTACTACTACTGACGTTGATGCTGGAACCACTTCTAATACGACCTTAAGAGATAAGACTTGACAATTTAGATTTATTACCATTTAGGCTAGGATAAGCTAGAGTAACGACACATTATTATACATTTTTACAATACATCGTACGTACGTATGTAAGTACTATCTAATTCTACACTTAGATTCGAAGTACAGGACTATAAGAATAGACTCACTAACGAAACCTACTTATTATACGAAATACATCTAGAACACCTAGTAAAAAAAAACCAATATCCTTAATCATCTATACACCTTAGAGCCTGGCAGGACAAAAAGAGGTCTACTTGACGTATTAGTCTATAATTAAAAGCATTACCGGCAATCTGGATTATCAGGATGCACTTAAATACACTCAAGCTGTAGGTACCGTAAAAAACAAGATAAAAAAAAACTGTAGAGTTTAATTATCGCGCTAGTCTAAACAAACTTATAGATAGTTTAACTTATCAAAAACAAAAGTAATATTAATTATATCCTTCAGGTAATCTTAAATGAAAATGCTTACAGAGCCAATAACATTATTAATTATGGGAAATTGAATTTGTTAGAATAAAAAAAAAAAAAACTAGCCTTTACTAAAACCTGGACAACATAAACTTAGAACTTAGTTAGTACTTAGGAATACTATGATATTATAAGGTCAGGATCGAATTTTGTAGTTTAACAGATAATTATAGTTTTCAAACTCCCCGTAGTCTTTCCGAATATCTATGATTTCTGTAAACTATCCCTCGCACAAAATAAATTTCACCAATTCCTTATTCCTTCTCATCCTAATATAGCAACTGATAGAAATGAATTTGTGTACATAGAGGCAGAATGCCCGAAGTATAGTAAGCACATATGTCTGTGAGAAAAACGTAGCCCAGCAGATCCGGACAGATCCTGATTGCACTCAAGTACTGCAGAACTGACCATTATTAACGACAACAACGAAATAAAAAGTCAACCTTTGAAGTAAACCTTTAAGATCTTCACAGCATCCAGAATAAAGTATCCCAGGAAACACCGATAGAAAACGACAACGTCCAGTCAACAAACCTGTACCATACGACCATTCCATTCTATGTATTGGTATCAGTTACAACTGCAATTATCACCTACGCAGTAGGCCGTAACTACAAGATCTAGCACCTAAAACTAAATAGTTCAAAAGAGAACCCAACACTCCAGATACACACTATGGAAGATCCAGCCAACCCTAAACCAGAAGAATTTTCAGCAACATTTTCCATTAACATGACAAAATAGTTGCTGAACTGAGGGTGGAGGTGTTACATACATCATACAAAGGGCTATTGTTAGATCACGCACTCGTCCAATATGCCAACGCTGCAGTCTCCATGACGCAAGGTGCCGACGTAGAATTACGATAACACACCACAAAGACCTGTTATGAGATCAACGGTGCCACGAAGGTGATGACATAATTACGAACATGGACAACAAAGGCCTGTTATAAGATCAACACCGCGTCACTAGCACAAGGCGCCGACACAGCATTGTTATAGTATATATATTTAAGATTTGTCATTTCTACGCACACTTACTTTTAAGCCAACATCGCGTTAGCAACTTAGACTAATTAGTTATAGTTTAAATGTAATTTTTATAATCTTTTATTAAAAAACTTCAAGTTCTATTTCGTTTCTCTAAAACTCCTTCGGCTGTGGCAAATACGTAATTCGTGTCGAATGTACACCCGACACATGTACTGGTTTCTTTGAAAGTTACTTGATAACTTTGAATTTATTTATTGCTCTTTAGCATGTTTGTTTGCAGACTATGTATCGAACAATTACTAGCTGTTTTTATTGTATCGTTGGAACAGACCCATGTAAAAGACTGATGGTCTTGGGTTGACCTTGATACACTGTGACTATGAGCGGACCATAGAGGGTTACGCTAGTGGTAAAGGTAACAAGGTTGATGTCGGTGGGGCCCATGCTGACTATAAACCGAGTGTAAAGCCTTTAGTAGGTCTCATGGTTGACCTGCTGTAACTGATGTAAATCCTTAGCGCGCGTGGTATTCGGTGTGGGAATATGACCTGAGTAAATCCTGCTTGTGGTGGCCATTGCGGCCTGTATGTGGTTGTTAGTAAACAGCCCTGTTTATTTATTGTGTAGTGGTGGTTGAGCGATACATAGACTGTGAAAATCTTGGGCGGTATGCAAACTTGGTGCCTATGCTAACAGTGTTTTATTTTCTACGAAATTGTGACTGTCTCGTACCCCGAAATTATGGCACTCGTTGCCTAGACATGACCTCATTCCGTCCTTCATAGCTTCGAAAGATGCGAGCGCGTGCTGCGACGCGTGGCGCTGCCACGTCTTCACCGAGACGCTGCACCTGAGCGGCGCGCACTACGTCGCTGGGCGCTATGGGCGCTTCGCTGCTGCAACGCGTGGCACGGCCACGACTCCACCGAGATGCTGGGCTGCGGAGCTCGGCCTTAAGTGCGTGCTGCGCTACGCGGAGGACGCGTAGACGGACGCGCCGGCGCTGTGGGCGCTTGGCGACTGCAAAGCCATGTCACCTCTGAGAGCGGCGTAAAGCTGTGTCACCTTTATGAATGACGTAAAGCTGTGCTATACTAGTCACCTTTGTAAATGGCGAAAGCCATGTCACCTCTGTGAGTGACTCTAGCTGGTTATGTTGCGATTGTCATGTCTGAATCGTGCATGAGAGCGACTGGCTAGCGTAAGCTACGTTACGAAGATAGCCCATGTACCTTCGTTACTTTTGTTGGGTGCATTGTGGGTGATTGGAGTCCGGAGGCCAGTCCCCCGCATTGTTCCTTATTTTGTTTTTCTATAATCCTACTGCCTTTTAAATTGCAACTGAAGTTATTTAAATTATTGAAATAATCTGCTACTAGCATTTTTATTTTACGAAGCTATTGCTGGTGGAGGCTTGAGTGCACGCTTGCCTCCACGAGTCCTAAACTGTTATGCCTATGCGACGCTTATATACATAACTTCAGGTTGCAAAGTTAGTAGACCTCTATAAAACTACTGAAGTGTCGTTACTTAACAGATGACCATATTAATGAGGACCATGGACTTGGTGATCCTCCTGCAGAGATGACCGACAAGGCAGTCGGCTGGACGAGGCTGCTCGAGGACGACCAGCTGTCAGGAGAGGCCGTGTTAGGTGCATCCCTATTCTACCGATAAATTATGCAGTACGAACCTATAAAAAGACGGTACTTGGCTATGCACTCGCACTTGCTGTTTGAGAAGCGGTCGGTAAGGTGTTTTAATTATAAATAAGAACTGAGGTTGGGCTATCTCCTCTTTGGTTCTTTTATTTAATTCTCACTCCTAGTTTATAACAATATTATGATTATCTTTCATCATAAAGAAATATAATACACTTATATTCGTAACAGCATAAGAACCACGAATCATCCTGAATGTCTTTTATCACCTTTTAATTGGTTCAATAGTAAAGTTGTAACAATAAAACTATCAAAGAAACAGTTAGGTACTATTATGATGCTATATTCATAATTTTCATTCTAATATAACGCTGCTACGATTTCAGTTTCAGTTTACATCAATTTTAGTTTACATTTAGAATAATTAATTGACTGTTAAATTGCAACATTTGCCAAAGTCGTTGGCGGAATGAATATCATACCTACCTTTATTTTTCGTAGTTAAATAAAGACTTGATGCCATAGGTATTCTCTACCAGTCTACCGTCGTCGGGGGGTCTGGAAATGAATGACAAGGTGCACTACACACTAAATTAAAATTATTTACAATATGAGAAAAAACTGTAATTCCGTAACCATCACATATATTTTCAATTAAGCGCCTAACAAAATACTAGTTCATAAATACAGCTCGAGAACATTTGCTAATTAATTCCATCAGGCGTTTGAGTTTCTGTGGTTTACTTTGATATAAGTATGTATACAGTGGTGGATTTACCACTAGGCTGAGTAGGCTGGAGCCTAGGGCGGCGAATTTTAGGGGGCGGCAAATTTTGACGATTTTTCTTTATACACAAATAATAATGATTATATTACAAACGGAAAAAAAAAGTCTTAACAATTTAATAAAAGAGACACTGTATTATGCAGTGTACCAAATACTCTCAACTTTAATACTATTTTAAAAATTACTAAACGCTTTGTAAAAAAAAACTTTGAAATTAAGGGTTTTTAAAACATCTCCATAGCAGTTTAATATTACAATTAAAATTACTAATTTTGACTAAATTCCTGGTCCTTAATCACTATTGAGGGCGGCATGAGGTCCTAGAATTAAGTTCGAATAGACATTTTCATACCTGGTCCTTTTCGCCGCCTCTTTCTGCGCGATATCATCTTCGCAGAAGGAGGAAAAACATCTACCGACCATGGTGCGGACCATGGTGAGTACCACAGTTGGCAGCGAGAGTTGTTCTCCGATAACTGCATTGATTATTCAACGCTGCGATGCCCAAGTACTGGCACACCGAATCGGCTAAATACATCGGACAGGCGGGATTCAACTAACTCCTAGTAACCACGTGCAGATAATTCCCAATGCATCCGTGCTCGGAAAGAACCTGCTTTACCCGGAAAGAATCCCAAATGTATATTTTAGCCAACGCGCACACCGCATGCGTAGGCACGATGTGATGTCCGCGTATCTCTCTGACCAACAATACTCTCCAAGGGTTACAGAGGCGCGCCCTACTCTGGGCGGTCAGAGCTAGCGTCCACACCGGGGTACCGTAGCGTTATCGACCGGAGAATTCCGCCTACAGCCTTCTCACGATGCTCGGTTTACCCAAATTGGGCAAAAGTCGCAGAGGAAACCAGCTTTTGAGCAAGCTGTCGAAAGTGCTCGTCAAAGAGCATACTACCTTTTAGGAACGGGCCTTACAGAGGTCCCAACTCTCCAGCAGCTTGCGGCTCTGTCGACGATTGGATTCGCCGTCAACGTCGTCTATGCTGGTGATCAGCCCTGTTCCGATCTCGTTCAGCGGTCTCTTTCTGGTGCATCCCATCTTCACAAATAGAGGCCACTGCGCCCCAGTCCTTCAATCAGCATTGATTGCTGGTGGGAACAGGTCTCGTCCGATATGGTCGACTTTGTTGTTCAGACGCCCAGTGGAGTCCCAATCAGTAACGCAGTGGTGGTATTGCACCACCACCTCGCGTTCGATCTTATTCAGATACTCAACTAAGCAACCATGCCCATCTGCGTCATCTGGTAGGTAATCCGACCGGCCTCCCTGCCTACCTAAGCTTCGAGGTTAGGCAGATAGGCACCAACAATTCGTTGACGCCCATTTTGTGGCTGCTCCAGCCACGCGCGCCATTGTGCCAAGGCCTATTAGTGAGCGTTTCACCGCATTTCAAGCTCGTCCTGGTCTTCCCTGCTCTTACCCCGGCGGGTAGCACGAGTCTGGTCATAGACCTTCGCGTCCATGTCCACCAGGATATCAAAAGGCGGGAAACGAACCAGGACTGTCGCCGCCTCTGATGAGTTGGTGCGGTATCCTCGTACGATCCGAATGGCCGCTACCCGATCTCTTGATTGAGCTTGGCTCGACAGCAGGAGGAGGCCGATAGACGCTTAGCCCATATTGGCGCTCCTCTAGATAGTAACACTGCACTAAAGAACGGGCCTATACTCTTTGCACTGTAGCATGGTGCGGGTGACAGTTACCTGTACGACGTTGACTAGAACATTCTGGTTGGTTTAATTTAATTTACTACAGTTATTAATGATTTGATATATTGCGAATGTGGTACAGCTGAAATATGTACTAAGTCATAATTTGTAAATTGCGGCAACTTTCAAGAGTGAAAATGTTACTGAAACTGTCACCCGCACCATGCTACATGCCAAACAGTATAGATACATTGTTTGGGATTGGACCGGTACGTGGACCGAATTGAACACGATTGAGGCGATATGTTTTGTGACGATAGCAGAAGCAGGCCAGGGTTTGATCTTTAGAACCTGGAAGGAGAGATTGTGGTCACCATATACTAGGAGACCATCAGTAAACCGTAGATGGCTCGAAATCTGTTAGGGTACCAGAAGTTTCCTATCTAAGTTACATCTAGTGCATGTTAATGCACTAGATGTAACTTAGGTAGGTTAGGGCGATTACGGTGACTGAGACTTATTCCCCCTCCCCCTAAACACCGTATAGCATTACTCGGTTCGATTGCGACACACTACCCATGAAAACTCCTGTAGAATGATGGCTTGCAATGGTTTCCACATGTAAAAAAGGTTATTGAATTGCAGAAGTGAGAAGGGGCGGCAAAATTTTAATAGCTTACTGGCGGCAAATATGTAAATCTGCCACTGTATGTATACAAACCCTGTCTCAGTAAACGTGCTTAGTAATTGACTGTGTTTTGATTACTGATCAATAATCTGTACCACACTTGACTGCCAATATTGAAGGAGGTAATTAAAGTGAATATCGTTGTATGTACGGCGAACTAAATAGATGGGAACAGGGGATGTTACCTCTTAGTAGGAACATAACAAAGGCAATATTTATTAAGTTGATTTTTAAATGGATCTTTTAAATCTTCTTGTCTGTAATTTAGTTGATTAGTCAACATAACTTGTAATGTAGGTATTGCTAAACAACAGCGTAGGATGATCAATTTACAAGACCATGAATTACCAATTTAATTGGCCTATTGGCTTGGCGACCCGGACAGTGAAACCTGAGGTTCTAGATTCAATTCCCACCTTAGACAAATAATTGTGTAATAAACAAGATCTTTTGTTTAGTATCTGCGTGTAATTAAACTTTAATTATATACTACTAGCTTTTACACGTAGCTCCGCTCACGCAGACTTTCATCCCCTGATTTACCCCCTTAGGGGTGGAATTTCGAAAATTGCTTTCTTAGTGCTCTAAAAGAACCTACATGCAAAATTTCAGGATTCCAGCTTCCGCGGTTTGGGCTGTGCGTTGATCTCTGGGTATGTCAGTCAGTCAGTCAGTCACCTTACTCTTTTATGTATATAGATAATTAAATACTTAACTTAAAATATATATACTTCTCATACATAATTACAAATGGTTGTTATACTTTATTTTGTTGTCGAAATAAATGTTTTTCTTTCTTTCATAAAAACATCATGCTTACAAAAGTATGTCTGTCTCTTTCCAACCCAGCTGTCTTGACATAAGTGATAGAGCTAAGATATATGTCGTGGAGTTCTTTCTTCTTTTTGACATTATTTTATGACGTCATCAAACCCCGCCTTGAAGCCAATTTTTGACAGGCAGCCATTTTAGGGGAAGATTTGTGGAAGTACTTGTGCTGTCAAAGTCCTGGTGTTTCAGACGTTTTCTTTTGTTTTCGTGGTGATTTGTGCTTATTTGTTTACTTCTCGCTGTAGAAAAGACTATTATGCAGCAGGAATCATGGTGCAGTGTTCTATTACAGGTCGTAAATCAAATTCTCGGAAAAAGACCGTGGATTATCTTTTTTTATGTAAGTTCCAAATTTGGGTAGGTATATTTTACGTGAAAATTATGATTTCTACTTGTGTTTAATCATTGTTTATGCTTTTTAAAATACCTATTAATACATAGTTCTCTTAGTTAGTGTGTATCAACAAGAAATTCGGTTTTTATAACTTGTTTACCGTTTCACGAAGTGTTGTCATGTATTTTATCGATAAAAGCAAAACTGTGTTAAATATTAAAAGTTATTTACAATATTATTGTTCACATTAATACATGAATTGCAAACAGCAAAATAACGTGAAATATACCACGTACGTGTGATGTTTCTACAATGATTACATTTTTTTTTAGTTTCTTCTTTTGGAACACAATAACAGTTTAAATACAGATATATCTTTTGTTTTTAGATTTCTAAAAAATGAGTCTTCATAAGTTGTGGAAAGAAAACATTGGCATCGAAAACATAAAATATCAGTTTGCTGACAGCATTTTGAAGAAAAGAAAATTTTAAGAAAAAAATGATAAACAAAATTTCACAAGCAAGATCAGAAGACACAACCAGGAAAGTTCTTTAATATAAATTAATAATGGAGCGTTTCGAATATTTTTTCAAATGGAAATTCTGATCATGAAAGCACTCACAGATTAATGTTGATGAAGGCAATTATTTTTATTCATTTAATTATTTAGTTATAAGATACAAACATTTTGGATTAACAACTAAAGAAGTTTCTGGACTAAATTAATATTGTTTAGGAACGAATAAAAATCATTAGTAAAATGACATATTTTTTATTTGATTATTATTTCCTTTATTATTATTCTTTCTCTTCTTTCTTACATATTTAATATGAATATTCATTTAAAATTAGTCCTCTAATGGTTTATCGATATATTAGGATACAAGTTGTAACCCCTGAACTTGTCAGGTGGAAACTCACCGGTTTCGACTCAGGATAGAAGATGATACCTCAGGGCGCCGTAAGAATTTAGATAAAATTTTATAGTGAGGGTGCGGAGGGTCCAAGGAAGACTTCAAAGAGACAACTTACAATTTATATAAACTTTTATTCAAGTTCCTGCTATCTTTACATATAAATTTAAGTAATTTAATTAATTTAATAAATTTACAAATAAACTTAAGAGGTAGTCTTAAAAATAAAAAAATAAAATTATACAGTCTTTTCTTTCACACTTTAAGCCTGTAGACTGGTCTGCACAGGATCGCCACCCTCTGGTCACCTCTCTGACTCAAGGTAGTCAGCCGTAGACTCTCTCCAGCTCAAGGTAGCTTAAAGAGACGTCCACCAGTGATCCAACTTGTGGGTGCTAGGTAAAAAAGTATTAATTAATTTCCATATATATATTATATGAACTTCCCTCAAGGTAGGGCAGATAGGTCTTGAGGAGTGAGCTGTGAGCTGCCAATAGTCAACTGTCCTCAGCACAAATCTTGAACCACAAGACAGGCAAGATGTAGGTTGTCTTTCTGCGGTAATCTAACGACCCACAGACAGTGGGACTTGAACACTCACAAACACTACCAACAAGAATATTAATGTACACTGTAAGCAAAGCTTCCTCAGAGTTAACGAGAGAAGGTTTAAGAAAAAAAATATGCCATACACTCCGCTATATAGACATTCGATCGAACATTCTAGATGATTCCCCTACTCCATTTCTGGATGTGAGAACAGGACGTACAACTTCCATACTCCTTGCTTATTTGAGATCAAATTTAAGAAGTAGTGAGAATCGTATGATACACAAATGATAATGTCTCACTATTTCTAAGTGTCATAATGTTAACAAAAAATATCCTTCATAAAATACGCCCCCTAGTGCCACCTAGGTGTACCAACAGCCCGGTACTTCGATCGCGATCAACATCCAATTGTAGTTCGAACTACAATGAACGAGAGGGCGCTGAAACAAAAATTGTTAAACATTGAAAACTAAAAAAACGATGTTACACCACCCCCTCCCCACAGTGTTCCCTGAGTAGAGGACGAAGGGAATAACCAAAACAACAACAAACTAAGAAAAAGCTGTGATGCCCTCAAATGTTAGGACACACAGAGTTTATAAGAAGAAAATTTAAACTAAAATATAGGTAGTATAAGAAAGAAAAACTTAACTCCTAATGAAACTACTCTAATGACATCACACCCTAAAAATGCACACATATATGAGCACCCGAGTATAAGGTGTGTGTGTCGAAGAGGAACTGTCCGATGCGAAATTGTTATCTCCCTATCTGACGTTCGATTTGGAGAGTGGTCCGATACAGTGAGTAGAAGGAACACAAGGTTGTTCCTGCTCACTACACTTAGATATCGGACAGATCACAAACCAAAAGCGAGCGTTTAGCAGCCACTACACTTAGGTACCAATTTGTAACAACTAGACCTGTCAGGGGGGAACAAGTTGTAACCCATAGTCCTACAAGAAAGGAGGATTCAAACCTTGCAGTCCCCAGAATCCTGATCAGGCGTGTCACTCGTCGGCAACCCAGCAATAGTTTTTGCTTTGGGTAGCATCGTACAGTCCGTCCTCTACACTTAGGTACCAATTTGTAACAACTAGACCTGTCAGGGGGGAACAAGTTGTAACCCATAATCCTACAAGAAAGGAGGGTTCAAACCTTGCAGTCCCCAGAATCCTGATCAGGCGTGTCACTCGTCGGCAACTAGCCTTAATAAAAAAATCACCTGAAGAAAGGACTCCTTCCAGTTCAAGGACCTTCGGCTCCCAGAAAGACAGCTCAGAAGCAGCAGAAGCAGGTACGAAAGTGCTGGCTCCAATGCTGCCACTCCGTATAAGCCGCAACGCAGTGCGCAGCTCACTCCTTAAACTGAACTCCGTGTTATCGGGATTCGCTGAAACACCCACGGCAGACAACTCGTTAATAAGTTCATCCTTCTTTAGATAATTTATACATTTAATCAGCTGGGCCATGATGTTTTTAAAATTCAAAAATAAATTTGTTGACAATTTAAAAAATTATATATAAAGCACTATGTTCTTCTTTGTGAGAAAATAAAAGATTCAGTCCTACAAAAAGATTAGGCTGAATGTTATAAAAATAATGTGTTACTTTATTAACACAATGTTTTAAATTCAAAATTAAAATTAATGTCAAGTTAACAAAGTTAAAACAAAGCACTAAGTTCTTCTTAGTGAAAAAAAATAAAAGATTCAGTCTTACAATAAGATCTAGCTGAATTGTATAAAAATAATGTGTTATTATTTTAACACAATAACCCAAATAATTATTCTCAAATGTTACTTTTAATTACAATTTATACTCTCGATTGTCGGCACTTGATGGAACTTGTTATAATACATTTTTGAATTAAATCACTTGTACTTATTCCACTATTTTATTTTTGTTTACACCTGACCGGTGACCTTTGATGATGCCATAAGGCGAAACCGGTCAGGTGTAAACAAAAATAAAATAGTGGAATAAGTACAAGTGATTTAATTCAAAAATGTATTTTAATTACAAGTTTACAATTATTCCAAGCAGTTTTATCTAATTTGTGGGGTAACAAAAGAAAACTTTTTTTTTTGATCCCCTTTCTAACTCTAAGTTAATTATAAATTCAATTCTAATACATTAATGATGTTTGCTTCATGTTTCCACAACTATAAAGTAGTTACTAACAATCCACATTCAATGAACAAAAAAATTCAAGTTTTCTTTACTATAGATAAAAGTATACCCTACTTTTATTTATGTAAAGTGTCCTAGGTTGAAATTTAAATTGACACACTAAAAGGTTAAATTATTACGTTAAAATTACAAACAAGATAAAGGGAAGCACAATATCCCTTTAATTATATCATGCAAACCCTCATAAAGAATTAAAATGAAGTTAATCTCACATTTATTTACTTTAGTTGTAAGTAGGTAGGAATATAAAAAGTAAAAATAAAGTTATTCAAGGAAAACCTGAACAAAATAAAAGCTATATGTATGTGCTGATCCCTTAGGGAACACACACAAGAACTTATTAAAACAACAGGAAAAGAGAAAAAAAAAAAAAAGAAAAAATGTTCTTGCCAAAATAAATTCAAAAAGACTTACCAAAATTTGTGCAGTTAAAATTTTGATTTAATTTTGAATTTTGTTCAATGCTTTTCCAACACCGCAGAGATGGTAATAATGTGCTGAAAAATGCAATGAGATAATTATTACATGTGAACTGCACTTCACAAAACCAATTAACGTCCTGGGTAGTCTCGGACGGAAAGTAAGCGTCTCATCCAAAGTTCTCCCGGGAACTACACTCAGCACACCCTCAAGGTTCGAAAAGTTAGCCAAACGTTGGTCGCCAATTTGTAACCCCTGAACTTGTCAGGTGGAAACTCACCGGTTTCGACTCAGGATAGAAGATGATACCTCAGGGCGCCGTAAGAATTTAGATAAAATTTTATAGTGAGGGTGCGGAGGGTCCAAGGAAGACTTCAAAGAGACAACTTACAATTTATATAAACTTTTATTCAAGTTCCTGCTATCTTTACATATAAATTTAAGTAATTTAATTAATTTAATAAATTTACAAATAAACTTAAGAGGTAGTCTTAAAAATAAAAAAATAAAATTATACAGTCTTTTCTTTCACACTTTAAGCCTGTAGACTGGTCTGCACAGGATCGCCACCCTCTGGTCACCTCTCTGACTCAAGGTAGTCAGCTGTAGACTCTCTCCAGCTCAAGGTAGCTTAAAGAGACGTCCACCAGTGATCCAACTTGTGGGTGCTAGGTAAAAAAGTATTAATTAATTTCCATATATATATTATATGAACTTCCCTCAAGGTAGGGCAGATAGGTCTTGAGGAGTGAGCTGTGAGCTGCCAATAGTCAACTGTCCTCAGCACAAATCTTGAACCACAAGACAGGCAAGATGTAGGTTGTCTTTCTGCGGTAATCTAACGACCCACAGACAGTGGGACTTGAACACTCACAAACACTACCAACAAGAATATTAATGTACACTGTAAGCAAAGCTTCCTCAGAGTTAACGAGAGAAGGTTTAAGAAAAAAAATATGCCATACACTCCGCTATATAGACATTCGATCGAACATTCTAGATGATTCCCCTACTCCATTTCTGGATGTGAGAACAGGACGTACAACTTCCATACTCCTTGCTTATTTGAGATCAAATTTAAGAAGTAGTGAGAATCGTATGATACACAAATGATAATGTCTCACTATTTCTAAGTGTCATAATGTTAACAAAAAATATCCTTCATAAAATACGCCCCCTAGTGCCACCTAGGTGTACCAACAGCCCGGTACTTCGATCGCGATCAACATCCAATTGTAGTTCGAACTACAATGAACGAGAGGGCGCTGAAACAAAAATTGTTAAACATTGAAAACTAAAAAAACGATGTTACAAAGTAAACAAATGAGTCGCATCACTATGGAAGGCGGGGTCGACGCCATTTTAAGGAAAAAATTGGCTTCACGTTCTTCACACTATTTCATATCCTCTCTATTCTATAGTCAAAGATAAAAACCCTCTTTTGTTTCGTTAATCAAACCACGTGAATCAAAATTAGGAAATAAGTGACCATTTTACATCCTCTGTCACTATTATGTAAAATATCTATTTGGGTACGATGCCTCTTGATGAACTCAGCGTTTCCCATCCCTCAAGTATTGTTTATTAATTGAAATTTCCGACGATATGCGTCCAGGTTTAGTAATAATCCTGATAGTTAAAGTCAAACCGGTTATTAAACACTCAGCCATAATTAATGTAGTTACTCAACCTCAAGAAGTCTCGATATGACTTTTGGTGGCATCTAGTGTATACCTTATCATAAACATGGAACCGACTTGAAAGGAATATTTAAAAACTGCATCTAAATAAAATTTTCTATTTATTGAAGTTGGTATTTATTCAAACTCATTCATATAAATAAGTTTGATGTTCATCAACTTTCCCTACTTTTCAGCTCATTTATGAGACTAAAGGGAAAGTATAGTTTCCAAAGAAAATAATACTGTATCACGCGCCAAACAAATGTATCACGACAGTTTTACCTGCGCAGTTATAACTATAGTGATACTTGCGCGTGCGGTAGGCACTTAAGGGAGTAAAGTAAAGTATACAGGCAAAATCACTGGAAAGAGACGGTTAACTTGAAATAAAATCCGTCTGCTCAACATGCTGCAGTAGGACAACATCTCCTTACTACTTACCTCCTCCTTACTTACCTTTATAATAATATAATAAAATAACAGACTATTATAGGCTGCTGATAACGACAAAAAGAAATTTACAATTCAGTTTCTTGAAAACTTAAAATGAAATCCAACAAATACTCCAACCGTAAAATCGCAGTAAAATACAAATATCCTAAAAAAAAAAGGTGAACGAACATCCTACATAGGTGCGGCTAGTGCTAGATAGGTATGTTTTTTAACAGAGAGCTAACCGAACGTTCACCCGGACGTTTGGAGATTGACACGCCACAAATAGCAACTCGTCTATGCCGACAACGGGACAAAAGTTGATTCAAACAATGGTATCTATTCTGTGATTGCTTTTAGTTATTTTTAACGGATTTTTTGAAATTTTGAATTTTATCTTGTAGACGTATCAAGGACCTGTTGACATATTGTGATTCTCAAAATGTGATTTGGATTTGAATATGTGTAAAATAGGTAATGTTTATGGCAAAGGTGCGAAGTCTGATGAGTAAGATTTATATGTACATTGCCGCTCTTTGGGTTCCACTACCTCATCTTGTCATTCTGAGAGGGTTTAGGGAGGGTTTGGGGGGAGAATTTGTTTACAGTCGTATTCAGCAAAACCGTCATATTCATACAACTGAGCCAGCTAATTCGTGCCGAAGCCCGTAATCTTGAAATCACTTACACAGATTCCAGAAAACATGATGGATGGATGAGGGACAAGTAAAATTATTTAAAAATAAAAAAAACTTCGTTTAAAAAAACCGACTTCAAAAACTGAAAAGTATAAAATAACTTAATTTGTATGTGCTACCTATTCATAGGTTTGAAGTCGGCGCCAAGCCAAATATAATAGTAGGTACCACACTCGCTATATTTCGAGACGAACGTCAACGACGTCACCGACGCTTCGGTTGTCTTGTCCTACGCGAAGAGCAGCTATCCCGCTCAAGGCCACGCGCGGCGAGTCCTACTATTACATTTTGGCTCGGCATCGACTTCAAACCTATGAATAGGTAGCACATACAAATTAAGTTATTTTATACTTTTCAGTTTTTGAAGTCGGTTTTTTTAAACGAAGTATTTTTTTTAATTTTCGCTTTTTAGTCTTTCTAAAGTCTCTCATCATCATTTCACCTAAATAACTAGAAAGAATACGACTAAAGGTAACATACAACATACTGTATAGAATAATAAATAAATATTTCGGACATGATGTTTACAGAATATGAAAGCATGCAGACAATTGCCTTAACTTTATTGCAGGCACTCACGTAAATTTGAGGGTTTGCTTCAATTTCCTTGGGATCCCATCATCAGATCCTGATATGGTGGCCATGGGACCACATGGGGAGCATACCCTTTCGAATACAAAAATAATTTTCAAAATCGGTCCACAATTGACTGAGTAATCAATGTACATACATAAAAAAGAAAACAAAAAAAAAACCGATGAAATCGAGAACCTCCTCCTTTTGGAAGTCGGTTAAAAAACCCGACTGCGTCAATCTCTGTCATCTTTATTAAATTCAGTTTTTTTTTAATAAAACATATAAGTTATACATATATATCTTCGTAATCACCGTTAAAAATTCTTTGTTTTGATACCACACTCGATGTATTTTGAAAACAAATTTTTTTAGATTACTTTTTGGCGCCAAAAGTCCTAAATTTTGTTTTTTTTTAATTTTGTTACCCAGTGTCACTCTCACGACTAAGACGAATCTATTGATACCACTCACATAAAAATACGACAAGCCGTTTAGGCTCTAGGGCGTGCCAAAGAAATATACATACATACATACATACACTCGAAAAACATTACCCTCCTTCTTCGCAGTCGGGTAAAAACAGGTTAATTTTATGTTTGTTTTGGACAAATCAAGTTTTGAATGAGAAAACTTGCAAGAGTTTCAAATTGTGTAACATAACACATCATTTATGCTTTCAAATTTAATTGCATTTTTTAAAATAGAATCGACATCATTGTAATATAAATATCTTCAGGATATACACTTGTGCAGACTTTCATGGCTCATTAGTTGAACTACTTTAATTTAAACAACTGATATTGGAATTAAGAACGTCTTTAAGCGGATCAGAAAGTAAGCCCATGTTCAGATGACGAGCGATAATTTTGCTAACGCGCGTTTACAACTACATATAATTTGATACAGGCATGCAATACTGTTCACAAGAAATAGTGTGGGTATATATATAAATCTGAAGAGTTTGTTTGCTTGAAGCGCTAATCTCAGAAACTACTGGTCCGATTTGAATTTTTTTTTTTTTTTTTTATGTATGGCCCGCCATAATGACTCTACTCTGCCTGATGGAAAGCATAAGCAGAATCCAAAAGTGGTGGTCACCATACTCACTGCGAATGCAGACAATGCAGTATGGCGACCCACCCATTATATTTTTGATAGCCCATTTATCGAGGAAGGCTACAGGCTATATATCATCACGCTAATACTAATAAGAGCGGAGTACCAATGAAGAATGTTACAAAAACGGGGGAAAATTATTACGCTACGGGCAATAAGAGACGTAAACGAGATTGCGTGGGTCCAACTAGTCATTGATAAAGACGAAGTATTCCTGTGAAGTCGAAAAAGCGTCATGAAAGTCAGTAAACTACTTGGAAGTCATAAATTTCAAAGGCTAGATATTTGTAGTTAAAAGATGATTTGTTTACAGATTACAAGTACATTCGTTTACAGTTATCAAATAAAACTAGAATCATCATAAGTGAAAAAATTTTTTCGTACAAATTTGTGGTTCTTGTTCCCTACTTAACGCCGTGAATACGTGTTTAAGAGGTTTTTCCAGTCGTCTTTGATGTTATGTTTGCTGATACAATTGAAACTCAATTATTTAATTGTTCATAATTATTTATAATCTAGTTTTAATATTCATTTTAATTTATTGATACGAGTGATGAGGAGAATTTCTCCTTAAATGTACCTTTACTCGTCAAGGGCTGACCCAGATTGTATTACAACGTCACAAAGTACCGACGTAACAAACAATTTCTCATCTTATTTTCCTTAATAATGTTTTAATAGTAATCGACGTACAAAAATATTACATTGAACAAAATAATATAATTTTGCAAAATATTTACCTTATTAATAATTAATTCTAGTGAATTATATGTAGTTCTAGGATTACATGAACATAATACAGTCCATTCGCTTATATAGCGCCGCCGCCGTCCACGTGCGGCTTTTTGTCAAAGCAAAGCCGCCACGAAATCAAAAGGCCCGCCTGCGGCGTACACCCACAAGTAGGTATGGTTTGTCAGTTTACGCCGTTGTATGAATTAATATATTCGTATTTCCCAACAATAACCACAATTGCGTGCGGGTGTACCGACACTATTTAAACGAATAGACTATACACATGTATTTGGATCGTTAACATAACTACGTACATACTAGTACTGACGTGCACCTAATTTACCAGTTTCAATTTCTACACTAAAATTACAGCTCGAGAAGCCAGAATTCTGGAAACATCTTATGGAAATGTGTTCATAATGGAACAATCCTTGTTGTTGAACATTCTTTCAGTGTTTATCGACAATTTGCAGAGACGGTCAGTATAATCAGTGCAATTAACCACCTTAGTATCGAGTTTAGTAAATAATATTTATGGGTATCGTGGCTAATTAGTAATAATACCGCTAATCTATACCTACTTAATCTTATAAAGCTGAAGAGTTTCTTTGAACGCGCTAATCTCAGGAACCGCTGGTCCGATTTGAAAATTTATTTCAATGTTCGATAGTACATTTATCGTGGAAGGCTATAGGCTATATATCATCACGCTAAGACCAATAGGAGCGAAGATTGTTTCAAAAACGGGGGAAAATTGTTACACTACGGGAAATAGGAGACGCAAACGAGGTTGCGTGGGTCAGCTAATTAGTCATAATACCCATAAATATTATCGTGTTAATTTTAGGTATTAAATTAAGACTAATTGGAAAAGAAGACTATTAACAGTATACTTTCTTCAATAATAGCGTAAGTCGATTGAAGAATATAATTCTCGAGATTTGGTAGTTTTATCTCTAGCAATAAACAATTGCTTATCTTTTTACATCTTATTATTATTTTAATTCTAATTATTGAACAAATCTGGTGGTCATCTCTGGTCCCTATCATGAGTTAAATGCTGTATAAATATGAAAGTGGCAGATTTCTTCAGAATGTTACAATTATATCCCGGCCTGATTACAATTGGACATAGTGACAAAGGTCAGGTCCTTTATATAAAGTCAGTTTAAAATAGAGCAATATCTCAGTATGTGGTTGTGTTCTAAATACGTCATTTTTCTTTGCCGTCATTGTCAACCGAGCGATAAATAATTTGGCACGGTTAGTTTCTGACAGATTCAGTGTACCGACCAAAGGTATAATGACTTTAGAGTATGTTCTATTTTAATTGCGTGCTAACTCTCTTTTAAAATAGGGTTGTCACGTAAAATATCTGAGATATAGTATTAATATATATTTATACAAATCCAATCTGAGAACGTACTTGGTCCAATCTTGGCAAACGAATACAGGGTTACTGGTAACATGTAGTAATCCCTTTAAGGGGTGATAGTAGAGATCATTAGCTATCAAATTGTCCTGGGGTAAATGAGTCAAAAATGTACCGTTTTGGTTTTTTTTTTTAAGAACAGTGGATCAAGCTACTTCAAAGTGCTGTTAAAACAAACACTTGCGTATTTAATGGTTGTTTTTGGTGTTTTTAGTTTGCTAACACGTAATAATAACACAAAAAAGAACAGAAATGTAGTACCGTTAGTGAATAATGATTCAGGGAATCTAAAAATTTTCATACATTTTACTGTTTCTTATGACTAAATGCAATTTTATTTAAAAAAATCACCTTCCAACTTTATCGGCACAATAGCTTAAAAACAAGCATGTTTTATTAGCTATCCAACGAGGTATAAAAAAAAGAAATACGTGGACAAATGGCTGAGTAAATGAACTTAATCGGAAGTAAGTAAAAAATCGTAATTTTTAAAATGTAGTTATTTTGCGGTCTAAACTTAAATTTACAGTCGATTTTCAAAGTGTGAGCCCCTATTTCTAATGCAAGCACGCATTCTTGTCCTGAATTGAGTTTTTACAACACCACTGACAACGAATTTTTGATTTCACTTGCGGCGTTAACCATGCGGATCCTTAAACCTACAATATTTGGTACAGGCGAGACATCATAGACCAGGCTCACAGACACGTAATAATCCATAAGGGTAATATAGGGACAACTTGCTGGTCCTGGGGTAGATCCTCCCCTACCAATCCAACTATCAGGAAAATTTTCATTTAACCATTGGCGGCTCCATCCTGTTGAAACCAGGTCCGCGTATTAAAGCCTGGAAAATACTGCAACTAGGGTGTAAAAAAGTTTTCAATCATTGCCACATATCGCTGCGAAGCAACCGTAACAGCTCAACTTCTGGCACCCTCAAAAAAATAGGGGCCTATGATGCCATGCGCTGACATAGCCGCCCGAACTGCTTTTCTTTGCGGCTTTTCACGTTTGCGTTTTGGATTTGCTACGACGATTTTGTTTCTTGACATGGCCGTTGATGTGGAAGTGAGCCTCATCGAAGATTATCACGTTATTAGTCTATCGAGGCCGTCAGTATCTTTTAATTCCTGTACTAACTGCATCTTGTAGAGGTAAAGATGTAAATCTTTCTTTAAAATCTGCTGCATCGATGTTATGGGTAGGTTTAATGCACTGGAACGCTTACGAGTAGACCGAGTAGGATTTTTACGAATTCTCTGTTTCACTACGTCGATGTTTTCTTCCGTCCGTGATGTCCTTGGTAGACCTGACCGTTTTTGTCCAACGACCAACTACTCTCCTAAAACTTAATAACCCACTTCTTAATCGTTTGAACACTTGGAGTGTCGTAAAAGTTGCGTAAATTTATTATAATATTCTCGAAATTTAAGTCGCGCAATGGTAGCCGAATTATTGTTTTGCTCGCGCACACAAAAAGCACGGTCCGCGCCGGTAATTCCCACAAGCTGCTCATACCCCCCGCGACCGCACGTATTTTTACATTTTATTCGAAATTCAAATTTCAAAGGACAAGGTACGACACAAATACTGTCGTTTTAGGTTCATCTTCTATGAGAGGACAGTACCGCCCCCGGTAGAGCCAGCCTGTTCGTGCTGAAATCAGCGCTACCTTGAGAGTTGTTTAAAATTAATTATGTTTATAGTTTCGGGTATATATTACGAGTATATGAAAAACGCAATATTTATAAAATTTAAATACTATTAATTGATAATACAGTTTCTTTATAAATTACTAATACTTAATGTACAAGCTAAAATTCAAAATAAAAAAAAACCCCTACTCAAGCACTTAATCGAGTAATCATACGTCAATGATATTTTTGCAGACATTTGGTTATTCTTCCCCACTTTCACCCCCATAACTTTTAAACGACTCAACCGATTTTTACCACCGATGAAAAATGTCTAAGAACACTCGCACGTAACTCACCTTTCATACAAAAAAAAACTAAATTGAAATCGCTTCGTCCGTTCGCGAACTACGGTGCCACAGACAGACAGACAGACAAACAGACAGACAGACAGACACGTCAAACTTATAACACCCTTCTTTTTACGTCGGGAGTTAAAAATACAAAGTTAGACACAAACTCTTTGTTTCAAATTTGACTTACAATATTATGTATAATCATTCTGAAAACCCTAAGATAATGTTAGATTCATGACAAACGAAGAATGCGCGTCGCGATCCATGCTCTTCAGACAAAGCGGCTTCATATCAAGAAACGGTTGCGAACTCACGAACTTGAATGATGCTCTAACTAGAAACTATTATAAGGTTTACAACTAACCAATTTAGTTATTGCACAGAATACAGAACTAGTTTTCCATGCACAGTTGTATCTATTCGGAACAAGAGCAGTTTAAACTTAAACTGTTACTGTTTTGAGAGAACTCAATTTGCGACAAACCACAACTACATAGTTGCATTGTACATTGTATACGAGTATGAATATTAAGTTGATAAAGTTCTACCTCTAAAATGTTGCAGAAATAGAAACCGTAGAACCATAGAATACGTCTTAATAGCATCCACTAACTCTAGTAGTAGCCATCTAGCCATGGGATCCAACAAGAACATTGCCAGATGTATAGGTAAGGCGATTATAACAATATGGCGTTTTGGCTTAAAGAATTACCTAGGAAATTGTGAACTCAATTGATCGAATTCAGTATTGCATATTTCTTTCTAACCGACTTCCAAAAAGGAGGAGGTTCTATGTTCCACTGTATGTATTTTTTTTTTTTTTAATGTTTGTTCACCGATTACTCCGTCAATTTTTGACCGATTTTGAATTTTTTTTTTGTATTCGAAAGGGTATGCTCCCTAGGTGGTCCCATTGCCACCATATCAGGATCTGATTATGGGATCCCAGGGAAATCGAGAGAAAACCTCATTTTTTATAGGCACATACTATGTTTTTCGTATATTTTCTGAACTTACACCCGTATTTGCATCTGGTAGTCATCATTTTATGATGATGAGCTGATGATGTAAGGTACAACTCCTTAACGGTTAGGAGTTGGAGGATAAATCTTTAAATATCATATGTATGTTACCATTAGTCGTATTTTTTCGAATTATTTATGTTAGCTGATGATGGAAGGTGGAAGGTACAACTCCTCAACGGTTAGGAGTTGGAGGATAATTCTTTCAATTTTATACGTACCTAAATACCTTTAGTCGTATACTTTCAAGTTATTTAGGTGAGCTGGTGTTAGAAGGTTAAACTCTTCAACAGTTAGGGATTAGAGGATGATTTTAATATTACACGTATGTATAGACCTTAATTTGTAATCTTTCAGTTATTTATATGGATCGTTTTATTGAGTAGACACCCACTTAGGAAGGAAATTTGGAATTTCTACCCCTAAGGGGGTGAAATAGAATTTCTACCCCTAAGGGGGTGAAATAGAATTTCTAACCCTAAGGGGCTGAAATAGGGGTTGAAAGTTTGTACGTAAGTCCGTTATTTTTTAAGTTAGAAACATGAAACTTTATCAAATCAAATCAAATCAAAATCATTTATTCATTTAAGACACCAAGTGACACTTATGAACGTCAAATTGAAGCTATAGTTAAAAATCATAGATCGACACAAACAGAGGCCACAGGCCACAGCATGTGCTGTATTGTCGAGGTAAATTAGGCGAAAACACCAAAATCTACTGCCTGCCTGTGTCGATCCATAACTTCCAGTTTCCAAAATGCGTAAAGCTCATGAGCTCATATCTTTGGGCTACTGATTAAAAATGAGTAGATACGTATTTAAGCGTTTCTGGATATTCTATCCCTAAGAGAGTGAAATAGGGGTTAAAAGATTGAATAAAAGTTGGTATTTAAAAGATTGTATAAAAGTTGGTATTTATTTAAGTTAGAAACGTGAAACTTTATTTTTGGGCTACTGATAAAAATGAGTATTACCGAATTACGTAGCGTTTCTGAATATTCTTTCCCTAAGGGGTGAAATAGGGATTAACATTTAATACGTCTTTTAAACCACTATATTTATTTGCATCAGCAGAAATTTCATGAAATAGTTCAACTTACTACTTACCTACAAGTGTTTGCACTAAAAACTGAAAAATAAAAATGTTTTATAAAAAAAAACCTACTTCCAAAAACATGCAACGAAAACTCCCTAAGCTAAAAATCTAAGCGCTAGTCGCTTGGCACCGACTTCGAAGAGATTTTAGGTACCTATCACACATTATAATACTACTATTTTATTTAGCCAGTTTTTTTACGATTTTTAGTGTTTTTTGGCAGGGAGTTTTCGTTGAATGTTTTTTGGAAGTTGGTTTTTTTTAGGGTTCCGTACCAAGCAAAAAACGGAACCCTTATAGATTCGTCATGTCTGTCTGTCTGTCTGTCTGTCCGTCCGTATGTCACAGCCACTTTATTCCGAAACTATAAGACCTATAATGTTGAAACTCGGTAGGTAGATGTATTCTGTGAACTGCATTAAGATTTTCATACAAAAATAGAAAAAAAACTATTAATTTTGGGGGTTCCCATACTTAGAACTGAAACTCAACTATTTTTTTTTCATCCAACCTATACGTGTTCGGTATCTATAGATAGGTCTTCAAAAATGATATTGAGGTTTCTAACATTATTTTTTTCTAAACTGAATATTTTGCGCGAGAGACACTTCCAAAGTGGTAAAATGTGTGTCCCCCCCCCTGTAACTTCTAAAATAAGAGAACGATAAATTTAAAAAAAATATTAATGTACATTACCATCCAAACTTCCACCGAAAATTGGTTTGAACGAAATCTAGTAAGTAGTTTTTTTTTAATACGTCATAAATCGTAAACTGCATTTTACCTTTTATTCAATCAACACAAATATAAAAATAAAATAAAAATTATATCATGTTACTTGCTGCTGCGGAACCCTTCGTGGGCGAGTCCAACTCGCACTTGGCCGCTTTTTTTTTGTAATACATGTCTCTATTTTATATTATAAGTTAATCTCAGAAACCAGGATATAATCCTGTAGTTCCTCAGTGAAACAACTTTATAAGTCTGTCAACTCAACCTATACTTGTACTCTCTTTCTACGGAAATGGAAACAAATATACAGAAATATTAAAAAAACCTGTATGAAATGCATAATCAGCGACCTTCTCACAAGAGGCGATTTCTTATAGGTAACCTTTGGATGGATAAAAGTTCAAAGAATAATGAACGATGTTGGTGTCTGTGACTCGATTGTATAAAAATAGGTAATATTCTTCCTGCAGTATCTTGGCCTTCAAAAACAAACGAAATAGCAATTATGCTTCTCCGTCAAGAGAATCGTCATTTATAGTTAGTACAAAAAAGAGTGCTATCCCTATTGGGTGACATCACCTCAAGTAAAAATCTAAGCCAGAAAAAGAACCTAGTGTTTGTACCCAGTTCTCATTTACCACAGAGCTAAAATACTAATTTTCCGTTTTTATTAAATGAAAGATATTCACAACAGTTTATATAGATTGCCCACATAATCTTAGAGGAGTGAGGATACCGGAGGCCCAAACCCCAACCCCTCCCCATTTCCCTCTCCCCATCCCCCAAAGGTCGGCAACGCACTAGTGACGCCTCTGGTGTCCATGGGCGGCGGTAATAGCTTAACGTCAGTTGATACGTCTGCTCGTTTGCCCTCTATTCCATAAAATAAGTAAAAAAACTTGGGAATAATCAAGGCTAGGAAGATGATGATTATGACAACGTTAGTATTAGAAGCTTGACAACGACACTGTAAAAAAAACAGTTAAAGGACTAGTGAAATTACATTTGGATAAATATTACCTGTATAAAGTTTATTACCTTTATTCCTGAATAAAGTTTATTAAAAAGAAGAAGTAAACAGCTTTATTTATACGTAAAAAGTAAGGCTTAAAGCAAGGATGTTTCCGCAAAATATGTTCCTAGCCGACGTTACATCGGCACACTCCTCATAGGCTACGCTCGTGCAAAATTTCATATTCATAGATCAAGTAGTGTTCCAGATTTGATTAGTCAGTAGATGAGAGAGTGAGAAAGCTGTATATTCTTTTACTTTCATACATTATAAAGAGTAATAATACATAATAGCAGGAAGAACCTCGTCCAAACCATCCATATTCAGACTATATTATTATAAATTCGAAAGTAACTGTTACGCTTTCACCCTGCACCGATTCAAATGAATTTTGACATGGAGATACTTTGAATTTTGAGGAAGGACAAATGCTACTTTTAACCTACCGCAATAACCAACATACCCGCGGGTGGAGCCGCAGACAAAACCTAGTAGTACATATATAAAAAGCGTAAAATATTTTTAGGGAAACTTCACAACTTGAAAATTATACTCGCCGCGCAACAATTTATAAACAATTTTAAAAATGCAAAATCAGTTATGTCTTTATTATAGAGCCCTTGTCGCGTTAATTACTAACCCAAGTACATGTTTATAGATCTACCAAAAAAATCAGTTGATTCATTGAACAAATTCATTTATGAATGCGGTTCCTTTCTCATAGTTGTTAGTTATTAAAATAAAAAGGTCTACATCCGTTCAAACGATGTCAGAGTCATGAGGCCAATCAAACGGATGGTGTATCACACGCTGCTTTCATTCTATGAATGAACACGTAACCGAAACCAAGTTATCGATAATAAAAAATGAAGGGTTTAAATACGCTATAATATCTGTCTAGAATTTATAAAACAGCGTATTGTGAACCGAAACAGGACTCTCCAGAATTCAGAATACGAATGAATCTTTTTTTTTTAATTATGGGCCTGCTTAAGTGACTCTACTATGCCTGATGGAAAGCTAAGCAGAATCCGATAGTGGTGATCGCCATACTCACACATGATGGACCCACACCATGGCGGCTTAATGATGCTTCTGCATTATTGTGTCTCCAGTCTCGCACCAACCACGAATTCGAAATTTTAAGTTGATCTACTGTGCGAGGGTAGTACCGCCCCGGTCAAGCCGGGCCAATTTATTTTTTAGGAAGATTATTTACATTAGGTTTAGATTATGCAATATTCTCGATGACCACATATCCATCAGTTATAATGCAAATAAAATGTAATATTGGCAAGAGACATTGCTAGGATTATATAACAATATAAAATCATAATACGTCATTTTCGAACAAATTACATTCCGAAATACTTTTTTTTTATATGACCCTGCCATATTGACTCCATTCTACCTAGTAGAAAGTATGAGCAGAATCCAAGAGTAAAAAAGGTAATAAAGACTTTGATGAATCGGCATGAATGGGCCGGCTCGACCGGAGTGATACCACGGCCTCACAGAAAATCGGTGTGAAATAGTGCTTGCGCTGTGTTTCACCGAGTGAGTGAGGATACCGGAGGCCCATACCCCAATCCCCTACCTCCCCCCCCCCATCCCCAAAAGGCCAGCAACGCATTTGTGACGCTTCTGGTGTTGCATGTGTCCATGGGCGGCGGTAATCGCTTACCATCAGGCGATACGTCTGCTCGTTTGCCCGCCTATTCCATAAAAAAAAAAAAAAAAAAACTATCTATGTGAAAAAGCACCAATGACCACTCAGAAATCATAAACAGTAAAAAAGCAAATAGCAACAAAATGCCATGAAATTCGAATAAATTCTTTATTGAGATTAGCAGGCTCCACGTGTTAAATATATCATAAACTAGCTGACCTACGCAACCTCGTTTGCGTCCAAACTACCATCCCCCGTTTAACCCCAAAAGGGGGTTGAGTTCTGAAGATACATTATTAGTACACCTCCATACCAATTACCATCATCTATAGAGCATACATTTAAAATTTCAAGTCTCTTACTACAAAAACATAGGACTTTCATACAAACTTCCAACCCCCGTTTTACCTCCTTAAAGGTGGAGTTTCGTAAAATCCGTTCTTAGCGGATGTCTACACGTTATAAGGAACCTACCTGCTAATTTCGTAAAACCTCAAGTTTGTGGGTGTTATAGTTTCTGAGATTTCGTGATTAATAAGTGAGTGGTATTTCGCTTTTATATATTTAGATAAAAGAAACGTTAGCGACAGCCGATTGGACTACCAAAGATAGTTCTTTTTTTATCTCACTGAGATATATGACAAACAAAAATGAATATCACTGTGGCTTTACGATAAAAATATCATGCAGTTGCTTATATCACAGGTTTATTTTTGTATAAATTAAAAAGACGCAATGGCTTACACTAGATTTGAATAAAAATTATTGCAAATGATCACACTTGGTTTAATTAGATCGTAATATCTCACACCCGTTGTAGAACATTTGTCTAAAAATCACGGGCAGTTTAAAACTATAAACGAAATGTAGGTTAACGATTATATTCTTGGATGTGGGATCAATACAGACTATTTTAATATACTAGTTTTTAAAAGAATTTCTAGTTTCGTAACTAGAAAGACTATCGTGTTAGCACTTTTATTGCACTAATAGCATAATAAATTGGTGCTAATTATGTTGTTTATAATTCTCCAAAGTACTCTAAACTAAAATGACTACAATCCATGTATATATAAAAGAGGAAGGTGACTGACTGACTGACATACCCAGAGATCAACGCACAGCCCAAACCGCTGAAGCTAGAATCCCGAAATTTTGCATGTAGGTTCTTTATATAACGTAAGTGAGCACTAAGAAAGGATTTTTTGAAATTCCACCCCTAAGGGGATAAATCAGGGGATGAAAGTCTGCGTGAGCGTAGACGCGTGTAAAAACTAGTGTAATATATAGTGCTCATAAATAACATTATATATATTCTAAAATCATATAAGTAAATATATTTAGTTTGACACACCCAACTTAGACCATATTTTTTATTTGCTTTTCTTCTGTTGAACGTTTCAAAACGTCTAATCTAAGATAGTCTAAAATTAGCGATCGTTTACTTAAATGTCTACCAATTGAGTAAATAAAGTCTTAATGTAGAAATTGTTTTAAATTCGTTTATTTATTTTTCATGATATAGCGATTACGTGAATTCAGCTATTGTCACTTCCGTGGAAAGGAATGTGATATATTCATTGTCATAAATCATATATTAAGTAAGTCTTATTTGGTATACCTATAGCTTTTAGTGACGTTAAATTAAAATTAAATGCTCTGATAATATTAAATTTAGATAAACTTGACAGCAAAAATAAATATTTTAGTTTAATTTTAGTTTGGTAATGTCCACAACAAAGTTACTATTATTCTAACACAAAATGATGTTATAAGTCAGAGAATCTGTGAAAACATTTATTGTCCTTTCCTTATCATTCAACGAAGTTGGATGGAATTGATGTAAAAAAAGTCCCGGGACCCGAACGTAAACATTATACGTACTATCTTTATTGAACGATGCTCATAAATATTATACATCAATGACTGGAAACTATTGAGGTTTCTCAAACATAAATTATTTATTATTTCTCTGAAACATGTAGCTCCTTATACAAAAAATTAACCTTGCAATAAACACTGGCACGTAACAGGTAGAAAACCGTTTACTTTGCGGCAAGCCGCTGTGGTCCAGCATTTCTAACCGGGACGTATTCTACGAAATATTTACGTATCTTCTTGACACTAAACTATGAAAAAAAAGGCGCCTTCCTTGAATAACTGTTATAATTATCTATGAATGGGTCAAAGGCATTGATAGTTTTCTTTTAAAACGACCGACTTTTTTACCGAGAACTTTTTTTTTTTACATTTAACACACAACGCCATCTAGTCCCAAGCCAAGCAGAGCTTGTGTTATGGGTACTAGATAACTGATATAAATACATATTTACCTTTTTTTGAAAATACATACATATTATACATAGTACCTAAACCCCCCACTCCGAACCAAACATTTGCAGATCATACAAATATTTGGTCCAGCAGTCACTTTGCTAGAGTTGTTGAACATTAATATATTGAATCCCGCTCTCTTAAATCTTTTTTGGATGACTTACTTTGTACTTACATTCTTACATCTTTCTTCGTTATTTCTTTGTAAATTTGTCATATTAACCTATAATGACAGCATTTGTGTTCTCGTGTTTCGTTGGTGAGTGCGAGACTGGAGGCCCAGTGATGTAGTAGCATCTCAATAGGCCGCCGCGAGTCACCATGCTCCATTGTTGCATTGTCTGCATTCGCAATGAGTATGGTGACCACCACTCTTGGATTCTGCTCATGCTTTCCATCAGACAGAGTAGAGTCACTTTGGCAGGCCAATTCATAAAAAAACACATTTACGCTCTTGTCACTCGATAAAAGTATCATACTAATGATTAAAAATTCTTATCTACAGTTTGAGGATTTTATTTTGGTGTTCCTAATTCTTAATTGATCGGATAACAATAGATTATGTCGTGAAATTGTTTATAATATATTCATTTTTAAATGATATTATTATTTAACATAAAAAAACTGTTGATTTATTTATCAACTTTAACTATCATTGATTGCCCACGATCATGCTCACACGTAGAGATAAATAATTAATGAATCATCATCATAGATAAAAATATTAAGTATACAGGGTTACAAGGTAAGACGACCTATTCCCGTTAAGGGCGTGTAGTTGACATCGTTTCTGACTGATTTCACTAAAAACACCCTATCCTAAATCTAAACGTTTTTGAGATATTTGAATTTAACTGTTTTTACAAAAAATGCCCGATTTTCGACTGTCAGATTAGATATTTTGAAATGTGTAGGTGTTATTATAACTACTATTTAATTATTACATGTAAAATAAGATGCTTTATGACCTTAATAACCAATATTATACATAATGTGAATAAATAAGATGTTGTGGATGAATTAAACTAAAAAATAAAAATTTCGAAAGTTTATTTTTCTTCAATTGATATCTTAAAAAATATTATGGCGCCTGTTTTGCAGATGTGCTTAAAAATATCTATGTTTCATCAGCTATCCAACGTGGTATAACAATATAGGGTTTTATAAAAAAAAAAAATTGTTGCCGCCAGGTGGCAATTCTGAAAGTCTCAGCCAAATGTTCTTTAAGGTTACCTAATTGATGTGGTGCGTGCGATCGATGTTGATTGGACACAAGAAATTCTCACATAGCCCACCTGCATTTATTTAAATTATTTTTAAGCAAAATATGAATTAAATAAATAATTAGGATCCCATTCAAGATGAGGAGAATTATTCTAGGTCCTTTCAAATTATTTCATTAACATCTAAATAATAATCGCATACCTACCTAGCTTTTACGGCTTTGAACTTATTTTATGCCTTAGGAGAGCAAATGAACGAATGGTAATTAACTGCTATATCAAACTATGGGACAAGAATATGTATACCTATATAAATAATAGGTCAAGAGCTGAGGTTAGAAGCTCTCCCTCATCCGCCATACTCACCAGACCTTGCACCTACCGACTATTACTTTTTCCAAAATTTAGACAATTTTTAGTGGGTAAAGAATTCAATTCCCGAGAGGCAGTACAAAATGCCTTTGAAGAGTTTGTTGCCTCCCGTTCAGCTGATTTTTACAAGAAGGGCATCAATAAACTGCCAATGCGTTGGCAAAGATGCGTCGATTGCATGGGTGATTACTTCGAATAACAGAAATAACAAAGTTTGAAAAAATAAGTACTTTCACTTATTGCATACAAAACGGCAATTTCATAGGTAAGACCTATTATGTAGATATATATCTGTCATGCGTTCAAAAGTCTATACAATGACAGTTCGACTTATACTCGTCAATAAATCAAAACAAGTCATTCAAAACGTAATTTAAAAAGTCAAAATGCCTCCGCAAAACGCTCTCTGGTAATTATAAAACAGCTATGTATTTCTAAGCTTTTTACGAAAAAGTAATTCTTATCGCATTATCATCAGACACGATCATTATCAATGAAATTGCGCACGCGCATATATTTAGCGTCATTATAGACATACGTCTCGTCAGTCGCACTTCGATCGCCGTGCGAGACGCACGTCAGTCGCGAAATAACATTTTTCGAAAAAACGTGGTACGACCGCGTGCCTAACCATGGTGAGTGATCAGTGTTTTACTTTGCGTGCAACTGCAATTAATATACGAGTTTTATTACTACTCATTTTATCATTAAAATGTTTGAACACGGAAATTTTGTGTTTAAAAAATTAACTTTGGATATTCTTGAAGACAAATTCGTAAGTAGAAAATATAAAAGGGAATTTGAAGCAAACTCTTTTTTGTTATGTATGAAAACTTACACGATTATATCATTATATTTGATTACACAATTTCATGCATGGTAATATTTACGTTGAACTTGTAAGTAATTAGGTGTACTGTTATCAATCACGATATTATTATGTTTTGATGAAACATGTGATAGTTGTGTATTATGGCTCTTTTTTTATAAATGGACATGTGTCAAATATTTTAGTGAATTACACTCAGCTATGTAACCAAATTAAAGAAATAAAAAAAATAGCATTTTTCGTTTGGTCTAAAAACAGTGACTGCAGAAAATATATAATAACAAGTTGTAGGTATACAACATGGTTACCTACTCTATTTTGTCGTACAACTAAACAATTGGTACATACTCTAATATTACACTCCAGATTCGTAACATCTAGTCTGCATCAAAACTAAGTGGGTACAGGACATTATCATAGTTGAAGAAATGCTTAAAGAATTTAAAAAAAAAAGTTTTACATAAAAAAATGGCATGTCAATGACGTTGAAATTACTTAATTTTTTACATCTAATTATACCCAAATGTTAGTCAATCTACCATTTGGGTATAATTAGGTAAGGTACTACTAGGTATTTAAGCGTATTAATGACTATATAACCTAAGTACTCAGTAACACTGTAGAGTACAAAAGTAAAATTATAAAAAAAAACCGACTGCGTCAATATCTGCCATCTTTATTTCGGGTTTTTATATATTTTTTATTATTTTTTACATTGTGATGTACCCAGTGCCACTCTGACGACTAAGACAAATCTATCAACATCACTCACATAAAAAAACGACAAGCCGTTTAGGCTCTAGAGCGTGCTAAAGAAATATACATACATACACTTCAAAATATAACCTTCCTTCTTTCGCAGTCGGGTAAAATCATCTTTTTGTATCAAAACCAACCATGTAAATCATTAATTACTAAGTAGAGGTCGCCCTTTTTTTTTCTTTTCCCTACAAATTTTAACTAAGTATGCCAAATTGCGTACAATCTTTCTCATAAGTTTCGTAAAAAGGGCTACAAAGTTTTTGCTTAACGTATTAATATAAACATACATTACACTCCTGTTCATTCAAATATTTCCTGGATAAGGCATTTTTTTTCGTAAAGACGCATCGTACATTTTCTATTTATATTAGCATAATTCACCAACTTGTTTCAATTATTTTTCTTTTCTTTGCTGATAACAGTTTGTTTTATTACACACTAGCTTTTACACGCGGCTTCGCTCACGCAGACTTTCAACCCCTGATTTACCTCCTTAGGGGTGGAGTTTATAAAAATCCTTTCTTAGTGCTCACTTACGTTATATAAAGAACCTACATGCAAAATTTCAGGATTCTAGTTTCAGCAGTTTGGGCTGTGCGTTGATCTCTGGGTATGTCAGTCAGTCAGTCAGTCACCTTACTCTTTTATATATATAGATTATCATTATTTAAACATTGTAGTTCAACTCAAACTTACGTATACATACTAAATGTAGCCTAAACGGTTGACAGATTTGGGACTTTTAACTTTACCGTCTATTCGAATTCAGTAGAGTCTTTTTTCAGGATTTTCTTATAGGTCGTCATCTTCGGTTGGTAGGATTTCGAATACAATAATACCCTACAATTCCTTACCTACATAACTATAACTAACTTATTATTATGGTACGTCTTATAACTATCGAAAACAATATGCCGCCTAAATGTATTTCGGTTATCGCGTAAAAGTGGCGTAAAGAGTAGTAATATCTACATGCCAAATTTCATTAAAATCGGTCCATCATTTTATCCGTGAAAGCGTAACAGACAGACAGAGTTACTTCCGAAATTATGATATTAACATCGATATGAAAATGTCTAAAACTGACAAGGGCACCATAGAATGTTTATACATAATAAATTAACTTAAATTAATCTTCATCTTTTTGCGGTAGTAGAATTATAATAATTTAATAATAATTACTTTAGTTAAAAACAATTATTATAATTTTAACACGAAGTTCTGTCACCCTTGGTAGGTTAGGTAGTAGCCGTTATTTTTTGTGCGGAAGTCCCCTTGTAGTTACCTGAGCGGAGGAATAACAGTTTCCTTCTCTCTGAAATGTTTATGTGGTATTGAGGAAAACTCTTTTTTTTTACCTGTATCATATATATTTTTATCCTACCTTACATTACCTACTTGTCTATCTTTTAGCTGTTTATGTAAATGATATAGGTAATATTATATGCTTAGTGATATAAAAGTAAGAGTATATTTGTAAGTCTAAATTTAAAAGATACTTATGTAAGTGGTATGTAAATCCTGAAAACAGGACTAAGGTATAAAAATATTGACATTACAGACATTTTATTTATAATTTGTATTGATGTTTTAGATGCGGTTACTACCTAGTTTCTATAACGTTATATTCATAGCATCGAGGTGGTTTTAAAATCTACATTAGTGAAACAAGGCTTGAAACCTTTTTGTTAAAAGGTAAAAGGAAAATCAATATTAATATAAGGGATATAATATTTAGAGAACATTAAGCTGTCGGTCCCGGTTGTCATGAACACCTATGACAATTGTTATTGGGAAGTCAGTGCCCTCAAATAATTATAATAACAAGTATTTCAATCTTCGAATTCAGTTCACCCTCAGGGTTGCGGAGGTCCAATGCCAGTCGCTCCGTGGAAAAACTGATATTCAGGTAAAACCGGTTCAACTAGTAGCCGAACCCAAATAATCTTGGGAATAATAATGGCTAGGAAGATGAGATGATATTTTTATGATGTTCATGATAATATTATATCTTACTACAAGAAAATTATACTACTTGACAGTAAAAACACAAACGCTAAGCAAACACGTGCAAAATATTTTCAATTATGCCAATACCTTCTTAAAATTGCTTCACAATGTTTTTCCTTAACTGTAGAAAAACGCACATACCTAACAGACAAGAGCTAAAAATATTGTAAGACATATTTAGAGTGGTTATCAGCTGGTTATTTGTATGCTGCTTTTTAATTCTTCATAAGTAGAAAATACAGATTAATTTTATTTGCACTCATAATGCAAAGGATTCATGACAGCACATCAACAACCTTTAACAATTCACTACTAGACGTAAGCCTCTCCTTAAATAGGAATAAATACCAGGAAAATAGTATCTCAGTCTAAAAAAAGTTATAAAAAACCTTTTATTACGTTAACTACAATTAACCGTGAAAATATAATGTATTTATTAGAGCGAATATTTATAATAGGATTTTTTTGGATAGAATGGATCACTATAACCAAAAACGTATCCATTTGCTGTATTTATATCCAAGGATAATAAAATTATATCCTAAAATGGCCACCACCTGAGTATGGTAGATTACATGACATAGTCTTATGATTTACGAAGGTAGTAGAGCCACGCTGAATTCAGCACGAACGGACCGTCTCGACCTGGGCGGTACAGACTGAAGACCAATCTAAAATGACAGCTTTCGTGCTGTCGTGTTTTGTTGGTGAGTGCGAGACTGGAGGCGGAGGCCTAATGATGTAGAAGCATCTCAATAGGTCAGCATAATGTAGGTCACCATGCTGCATTGTTACATTGTCTGCAATCGCGATGAGTACGGTGACCAACTCTTGAATTCTGCTCATGCCTGACATGACTAGTAAAATAGAGTACGGCCATGACAAAAGGTACGAATCCGAAATTTAAGGTAAAAAAACATGAATTTTATAATACTTGCGTCATTGAAACTAGAGAAAAAATAAACAATTTGTTTCACTCAATAATAAGGTGATAAGTACATACATCGGTTATTACACTTATTAAATTTATTTATATTAAATGATCACGTGTAGAAATTATGTGATTTCATATTCACGTGGTGCTTAAGTTGTATATTAAATTAATCACATCTCTAACGAGTGGTAAATTGTAGATTGAAAAATATTTATAAATAGATTATTTGGAAATCATATAATGAATTAAAATAATATATTTCGCTACAACCATCGCCCCACAACTATTTTTTAAATCTATGTTTTAGGAATATGAAAAAGAAAACAATATAAATTCAATGTTTACCACGTACAATGGCCCAATCAAGAGGCTAAGTGCGGAGTCAGCCTGGGAAAACCAAAACCAATTGTTTACAACCTTATTAAGAAGAATTTAATAAAGTTTCGTAAAAAGGCAATGTGACAAAGCATTAAACAAGTCATAGTAATCATTGCAGTAGATTACGAGATATTACAGTAAAAAAATGCAAAAAAAATCTCACCTTGTCTTAAGTATGGTGCTCACTGTGTGTAAAAAGTATGTTTGATACTTAGTTCAATGACTAGCCGATAGGTATAATTTATAGTTATTTAAAAAACTTAAGAATATCTTTATCAGTATTAAATAGAGCTGAGTTGTGAATTTTGTGACACAGGCGTTTGACTAAATATACAGCCTTAAAAATCCACTATTGGAAAAGGAGTCTCAAAGCTCTTCATTTCAGTACATGAAGCAGTAATAGAAGATGTACTCTACGTTGCATTAGTTTAAACATCATCAAATCTAGTTATTGGGTATTAGCTTTTGCACGCGGCTTTGCTCACGCAGACTTTCATCCCCTGAAGAAATATTTTTTTAAATTCCACCCCTAAGGGGGTAACCCTTTAGGGGTGGAATTTAAAAAAAATCTTTCTTAGTGCTCGCTTACGTTATATAAAGAAGCTACATGCAAAATATCAGGATTCTAGCTTCAGCGGTTTGGGCTGTGCGTTGATTTCTGGGTATGTCAGTCAGCCAGTCAGTCAGTCACCTTCCTCTTTTATATATATAGATAGATAAGGTCGAGAAGCTAGTCGGACAATTAACGATACATCAACTACGTTTCCTTTTTTTGATAGTTTGGTAATTAGCCTAAAGTCAAGCTCGAAGCTTAAATTATTTTTCTATGCCTCGTTAGTGTTTTTTCCAAATCTTCATAATGATCTATTAAGATGTTTTTATGATATAGGAAAGTACACGAACAGACTGATTGGACAGATCTGATGGAAAGTAACTACTGCCACCAGGCGCGGTTCCAGGGGGGAGGTCACAGGGGACGTGACCCCCCCCAAAATCTGCTACTAGAACCTGATTTTCTTGTTCTTATCAGTTTCCATAATTGTTCAATCGAGATAAGAAATCAAAGGATAGCAAGGATAGGAACTCTTTGAGAGAGTTATCTCTGGCCGTATCAGCGAGCACCTGTCGCGAGTGGGCCCTGATCTATCGGACTGCCAATTTGGATTACAACGGGGACGCTCGACAATGGACGCTAATATATAGATGTGTTCGCTCCCTATCGGGGTCGGCAGTCCGATCGGGGTGGTGGTGTTGGTAGTTAGCCTTGATATCGTTAATGCTTTCGGCACCCTTCAATGGGGCGCGATTAGGGAGGCCCTTGAATATCACGAGGTACCGACTTACCTGCGTGCAGTCATAGAGGTCTATCAGCGCGACAGGACAGTGAAGTTTGTCGATCGGAACCGAGTGGAAAATTGAAGGGAGGTGTGTTGTGGGGTTCCCTAGGGCTCTGTATTGGGCCCATTGTTATGGAACCTCATATACGATGCGGGCCTTCGCACTAGTCTTACTTCGGGCAGGAACCACCCTGCTCATACCTCCGGGTGGATAAAATGTGTGAAATAAAATTGTGTATTGTGCAATAAAGTCTAATTTACTCGACTTAGTGGATTAGTGACCCCCCCCAAAACTTCAGGCTGGAACCGCCCCTGACTGCCACCCATGTGCATTCACATTCTTTGAGATGTCACCCCGATATAAGGTCCCCGAGGAACACGGGCATACCCGTGTTGGCTCAAAGGTGTGCGCTTGCCTTCTACCCTGACTGACTCATTTTTTTTAGCGTTGCCAAAACTTGCAAACATTTCGTGGGGTCCAGATTTCTTTATTTGTGAAGTTGGAAATCCCATTCGCTTCTAATCGCTTGGGTTATTCCAAGTAATATTCCTAATCTTGGTTTATTATACATATAAAAGGTTATCTTTCATTCCAGGTTTATATTTCATTCCATTCTATAGGTCATTCTTTTGCAACAAGTCTAAAAGTAGATTAAACACAACTTTGGTTGTACACGTTTTTGCGATAAGCCTGAAAATGATGAAGGTTTTAAGCCGTTGTCAAGAGTTTATTTTACATAGTACGATTAGTAAACCCAGACTTGCATACACCGAAACGGCCGGGCGCACACCGAAACGGTATTCGACGAGACGGTCCGCGACAAGACGGTTTTTGACTGTTGTCTTGTGCTGACGCACACCGCATGAGACCGAACAAACGGTCGAAGAGGGGGAAGGGATGATTTGATTCTGGGAATATTAAACCTTTAAAGACTGTTTGTTACTTTTTTATTTATTTATTTTTACAATTGCACGAGGTGGACTTAATGCCAAATGGCATTATCTAGCAGTCACCCTTGAGTCAACGCTTTTTACGGCAACCTAGTCGAGCTTCGACAAACTGTATCGTCGAGACTGTCTGTCTGAAACAGCCTTGGTGTGCGACGGTTCCACCTAACACAACGCTTTTTACGGCAATCTAGTCGGTTAAGCTAATCTATCTAAACTAAAAATGAGTTTTGTTCTCTCAAACGACATTCTAAATTTCAAAAATTGATTTAAAATTAGACACTTAACGCTAAAAATAAACTTTATTTATATATAAAATACAAAAATAACATTTTGAAAATCGCTTCACCAAAATAAGAAACCAGAAGACAATTTTAGAGAAATTTTCATTTAGTGATGCCACAACGGAATTAGCACCACCAATAGTGAGTTACAATTTATGAATGCAATTCACGTCTTTTTTTGAAGAAACTACGTTATAGAAATACATATTCTTTTAGCTCTTTTTACTTTATTACCAATTGCGAAATAGTAAATCAGTTAATTGCATAGGAGGCCTTGTATCGTGGTCTATATTTCACAAAGATCTCGTTAACGTTTTTTTGCAAGTGGACAATTGCTGTTTACATATGTAGTGCAAGCGCGTCTTACGTGTCTGATTTCGCAATTCGATGCCTTTACTTTCTACACGTGTAACATGAATAATTTGGGTAGTCCATAAAACACCTGTATACACATAATATATATTATGTATTAGTACGCAATATCTCGATGAAGTATATACGTATTTATAAAATAAATTGTAAACGTTGAAAATATTTCTTATGGTAGAGTAAGTGGAAGTTAGGATGCTCCCGGTGCCCAGATGGACGGATAGCGCGATTAAGTTAGCTAGGTATTTTGGATGCTAACGGGAAAGGACCGAATTAATATCAACTTTGAACAAAATAGAATTCAAATAACTATAGCTTAATAAACGTTACGTTTACACCTTACAGATAGATATTTTTTTTTTTTTTTTTTTCATGTATGGCCCGCCAAAATGACTCTACTCTGCCTGGTGGAAAGCATAAGCAGAATCCAAGAGTATTGGCGGGCCATACATAAAAAAAAAAAAAAAAAAAAAATAACATCCTCATATTTTGTTTACAACACACAGTTCCGTACCAAAAGAAAATAAACATACATAAAAATGTGTCTTTACATATTTCGAACTTTGTGTACTTCAGGTTCCATGATATATGAACTTAGTAGAATAATAAACAACGACATTATTGAATAACTTGGTAATCATAATGTTAGTGTCGCTTGATTACTTAGAAATACATACAAATGGTGTCCCATCACACTCTTAGTCAATAGTAGTAACACGATTAATATATTACTACTAGATTGTATATTATTCGCAAAAAGTAGCCTGAAACATCAGATACCCAGTTTATCATCCCGAAGTAGAAAGAAGATAGATAATAGTTTTAATTTGACTGAATTGAATTGAAAAAAATGACTGCACGTTTGGCCTAGTGGTTTAACGGTCACCACGCCGTTTCCTACTTCGCCAAGTGTCGTGGGTTCAAATCCCACGTAGGACTTTGTGTGATCCACAAATTGTTGTTCTGAGTCTGGGTGTTCTTTGTGTCCGTTACATGTATGTTTGTAAAGTCCCCCGCGACACAGAATTTATTCCTAGTGCGGGAGTTGTCTTTTTTTTTAAATAAAAAAAAAATAAAAAAAGTTCATTTTGTAAATGTTTTTTTTTTTAGTTTTTTTTTTATGGGAATTTAATCCATATTTTCTTGACTTTAACTTTAACTTATTTCAAAATTCAAACTTATAACTCAGCCACAGTGTAAGTCGAAATCGCAAATACATATTTCTTTCAGTTCATATTTTTCTTCAAGCTGCCACGGGATTCGTTAGTTCAAATTTTCCAATTCAAATCGATTGATCGAATGACGCAACATTCATTAACAGTGCTGAATCTAGTAATAGTGCTAATCAAGAAATAATAACAAGTTGCTTCTACGTGAATGGTTCTAATAATCAATCAGAATACTCGCAACCACGACTCCCCTTTTGTGAAATTTGAAAGGTTTTCGATTTTATCCCGTTTTACAGCATCAGTGGATTAGGATTTTATCAGAAAGACAGACATTGGTTATTCTGCTTTTCCTAAAAGCATTGTAAACCCTCAATCCTTATTAGTCCCTATTCTAAAACGATAGTTACCCTTTCAATTACTGCTGTAGTCGCATTAGAACAAAATAAATGAACGAAAAAATATACATTAAACTATTCATTTAATAAAGTCTTCTACGAGTAGTAAAGTTTTAACAAAAGCTGATTTATATACTTTAAAAATCCTGGTGTCCTTAAAGAAATTTAAAACCTAAGTTTTCTATACACTTAGTAGCACTTGAGTCTAAGATATATGTAGGTAGTTATAAAAATTGAAACTACTATTTTCTCGGTAAACGGAAAAACCCCGATTAACATTTCGACTTTCTGCAAATGCAATGTATAAGGAAAAGTTTGCAGTAATAAAATACATTGCAACTTGCATAACATGAAGTTCTTGTTATAAAACGAATAACAGGTAAAGGCATATAAAATATGAAAATTGTTTCATCTCTTATACTAACTGGTTATTCCAAAGAATCTGTACCAAAATCAACATGAAAATATTACATTTTCTGGTAATAGTCACTGCACTTTGCAGTGTAGTATTAAAACACATCAATCAACGCCCTTGACGAACAATTCAGTCAATAGGAATAACGAGCATTTCTTATCTAATGTCATTGTCATCCATCTGTTTATATTTATGTATTTTTCAATATGCATGCATGCAGAAGACACAACAGATCTTTTGCTATAATAACTATAAATTCTCAAAATAAAAAAAAAAACCGACATAATAACCTGAGTTCCTTTTAAAAAGTAAAAAACACGTTATGCGCTTTCATTTGAGACCCCACTCGATGATATTTTTGCAGACATTCGGTAACTCTTCCTCACTTTCACCCCCATAACTTTTAAACGACTCAACCGATTTTCATGAAACATGTCTAAGAACACTCGTACGTAACTCACCTTTCATACAAAAGAACTGAATTGAAATCGCTTCATCCGTTCGCGAGCTACGGTGCCACAGACAGACAGACAGACACGTTAAACTTATAACACCCCTCTTTTTGCGTCGGGGGTTAAAAACGGTTCTACCGGAGCGAACAATTTGACCTTAAACGTTAGGCAAGTAAACGTTCAATCGATACTAATATAATAAATGCAAAAGTAACTCTGTCTGTCTGTCTATTAGTTTCACGGCTTAGTTGATTATTGAGGAATTATGTAGACTACTTATTTAAAGCGATAACCAATATACACGCAGGCGAAGCCGCGGGAAAAGCTAGTACTCTATAATGAAGTTTTATTTAACTTGAAAAAGTTTCGATCAGGTTCGCCTCAACACTCTGAACTCAATTAAGACAAGAACTTGACTAAGTTCCAATGGGTAATCAGCTAATGAATACTTAAATCGCCTAATCTCTTCATGAGACCTTCTTATCTAATAACTTAGTCAATCGTAAGCCGAATCGTAAGTACTGCGTTCAACTTGCTTACAGAAATCATTGGGTTACAAGGGATCAATTCTTATAATAAAAATTAGTTTATAATTCAGAACCGAATCGGAAATTCAGATCTATTCTCGATCTTACAAATGTTGTAAAGTTATTCTCGTAGTAAAGTATTAATAGTTGGATACGTTGACTGTAATATGATTATATTGCACTAGCTTTTGCCCGCCTGTATGTCGATTATCACGTTAAAGAGTAGCCTATGTCCTTCCTCAAGAATCAAAGTATCTCCATGTCAAATTTCATTGAAATCGGTGCAGCAATTTACACGTCAAAGCGTAACAGACAGAGTTACTTTCTAATATTGTTAACGAAGTTTGAATCAATATTCTGCGAGACTTTACTACTACGATACCTTTCAAGATATTTTTGTAATTGAAAGCAGATCGGAACACCTGTGTCTTCTTTATAAGACCCAGGTTCGCTCGTGCGTGGAGTACTGTTCTCACCTTTGCGATGGTGCCGCGCAGTATCTGTTCGACGCTCTCGACCGGTTGCAGCGGCGAGCAATCCGAATTGTCGGCAGTCCTGAAGCCACCGAGTCCCTTGAGCCTCTGCAGATGCGTAGAGATATCGCCTCCATGGCAGTCCTCTATCGTCTTTATCATGGGGAGTGTTCTGAAGAGCTCTTCCAACTAGTCCCGCCTTCTCCCTTCCTCTACAGGACAACACGTGCGAGCCTCAGAAGTCACCGCCTCAGAGTGGAAGACATACGCTCTCGCACTCATCGATTCGGTTCTTCTTTCCTGTGCCGATCGGTTAAAACCTGGAACTCACTACCAGCGCACGTGTTTCCGTCCAACTATGATCCCGGGTCCTTTAAGCGGGGCGTGAAAAAGCATCTCACTAGGCCGCCATAGTGCTGGTCGCCATGCTGCACTGTCCTTGTTCACATTGAGGATGGTGACCACCACTCTTGGATTCTGCTTGTGCTTTCCATCAGGCAGGGCAGAGTCATTTTGGCAGCTAAAATATAAAAAAAAAAAAAAAAAAAAAACTATGATCATATTTTTGAACGAGAATTGACCTTCACATCAAGGACCACTACTTAGTGAGGTTCTTGCTCTTTGCTACACACAAACGGTGGACTTGGCACAGTATAAAAAAAGTTATTAATATTAATAATCCCGCCACTTCCTGTTGTAGCAAAAAACTTATATCCATATATGCAATATGAATGTACTATATTATATAAATATAAAATATACAATAGTGGACTGTTAAATGTAGTTTATACTCTCGATTGTCTTTGCTTGATGGAACTTGAAATACATTCAACAATGAAACTCACTTGTACTTTATGAATAACCAGTGGTTGCCCGCGGCTTCGCCCGCGTATATCGGCATCCATCCATTCTTACAAACTTTAGCGTTTATAATATTAGTATAGATGCTATAGGACGAAATCGGTCAAGATTGAATTGAATTAGGATAAGTGGAAAAAGTACAAGTGAGTTTAGTTCTAGAATGAACCGTCAAAGGCTGGTGATAGTGATGACGATGATGATATGTATATAATACATATTTATGGGCTCCCACACATAACTGCGAATTCGCAACGCATCGCAAATATCTGCGAGTTAGCACGAATCCACCGCAAGAACTTCACGCCGCATCGCATCGCATCGTGTGGGAGCCCTATGTCCTGTTGGTCTAGTGGCTAGTGTCACTGACTACTAAGCCAGTAAGTTTCATCAAGTATAAATTATATTATTATCAATAAATTATATTATTATCAATGTATATATTTACAAACATATTATATAATAGTATCGTGTAGCACGTTACTGCTTGAAACATAGTCACATGACAAATCCGGTGTAAAAAAGACATTCTAGTCTCCCCGTTCTTGTAAACAATCATTTTTCATTACTTAATCGAGTACCTGACATTGACACTTTATTAATCCATTGTCATTGTTCATGTCAAGGTTCGGACTTCATCAAGGGAATTTTTTGCTCTAGAAAATTTACTATAAAATACTTTAAGGTTTTAAGTTTATTCGTAACTAGTTGCGCCCCACGGTTTTACCCATGAATTACGTCAAAAAAATCCAGACCAACTCACAGCTATTGTTGAAAAAACTACATTCATATGATTATTTCCAATCATATTATATGCCAGACAATCACTTATTCATAAAACGAAAACGATAAAATTCAATATACGCCAATCAAATAAATTTTTAGCAAAAACATAACATCATTTTATAAAGTAAGTATAAGTAAGTATAAAATTATTACATAAAGCTTGAATCGTATCATCATACGTGAAGGTAAACTAAGGGAGCAACCACCCACTCCCAACCTCTTCTCCCAACACTGCCTCATAGTAACCACCGTCGTCGCCTGGCAACCAATTATAGGATGTCAAATCCACTCGTCAGTAAGGCCTTGGATATATACACACAACAAAAGTGTCTAGGGATCAACATATGTGTCTAGGGATCAACATATATTTTTGCAATAACTTTTCTCCTGATTGATATTAATTAAAATTTTCTTTAAGGATTCATCAAATAAAGTGTTTTCGTTTGTCACAGTAACGATAAACCAAGTCACCTTTGCATTAATAAAGAAATTTACCATTTTCCTAATAAAGGGATTTTTGACATTTGAACCACTAACATTAAAGTTCGAAAAAAAGACTGAAATAACAGTTTTCTTTAAAATTTTATTAGGTAACTTAAACAATTATTAATCCGTGTTTCTACCGCGACCACTAACAACACAAGAATCGGTTTGGCATACTCAAAATGAGTTCATCCAAATCACGCTGTGGAATGGCCGCCCATGTTCGTTGCAACAACAAAAAAAGGTCTTCTTGCGACTGGATACCCTCCATATTCGGCAGAGCTCTTCTCTGTAGCATATCCCATGCATGCTCAATCGGGTTCAAGTCTGGCGACTGAGCAGGCCAGGGCCAAAGCCACATCTCAATCTCAAGAAATCCGCATAAAAATGCTTGATCCCTAGACACTTTTGATGTGTGTATTTAGGTAAACATAGTGTGTCTCTATGTAATATCTCAACTAACCCAGATTATAGATATGTATTTAATATTAGCTTAATAAACAGGATAAAAAATTGGAACCTTTTAATTGAAATCGTTTCTTTAACATAACACATAACTGCGAATTCGCAACGCATTGCAAATATCTGCGAGCGCGCACGAATGCACCGCAAGAACTTCACGCCATCGCATTGCAGGTATGTGTGGGAGCCCTAAGATTCATCATGATATTATGTTGTTGTTTACCTTTGATAGTCTGTATTTACTATTCCTGGAAGCTGCTGTTTCTAGTTTTCTTTATTTTTTGTTAAGAAAGTATTCAGATACTGAAAATATAATCTTAAATAGATTTTTATAATAGGTCTTTACCTATGAAATTGCCGTTTTGTATGCAAAGTACAGTGAAAGTACTTATTTTTTCAAACTTTTTTATTTCTGTTATTCGAAGTAATCACCCATGCAATCGACGCATCTTTGCCAACGCATTGGCAGTTTATTGATGCCCTTCTTGTAAAAATCAGCTGGACATTCGGACAATCGGGAATTGAATTTTTTACCCACTAAAAAGTTGTCTAAATTTTGGAAAAAGTAAGCGCCATACTCACCAGACCTTGCACCTACCGACTATTACTTTTTCCAAAATTTAGACAACTTGTTAGTGGGTAAAAAATTCAATTCCCGAGAGGCAGTACAAAATGCCTTTGAAGAGTTTGTTGCCTCCCGTCCAGCTGATTTTTATTATTTATATATACTAGCTGATCAGGCAAACGTTGTTTTGCCATAAAAAATGTTATAAAAATAGATGTTGGTCAATTCTCAGACCTACCCGTTATGCACACCAAATTTCATAAAAATCGGTCCAGCCGTTTCAGAGTGTGGTAACTAACATTGTGACACGAGAATTTTATATATAAGATTAAACATCTCATCATCATCTCCCTACCCTATTCCCAAATTTATTTGGGATTGGTGCAATGAGTTTTCTGCCTCGATTCTCCTCTTATCACTCGTCAGTTCACTTCTTACTCCCTTTCTGGCCATATCCTCTTTTACGCAGTTCATCCATTTTTTCTTTGGTCGTTCTCCACTCTTATATCCGTCGACTTCCTATTTATATTAAACATATTTCATTATTATATGGACAGTTGATGTCACTGTACTGGTGGCCTTTCTAATCTTATGAGGGTCATACAACCTTCAAGCTAAAAGGGACTGCAGTAGCTCGATGTTTGTACAGACACTCCGTTAAGACTGAGTGTCCGTTACCTTTCTCACCAAAAACATGCATCCCTTTACCCCCTGATCCTATTTGCTGTATTTACTCTTATTTTCTTTCATTCTTTTCATTCTCACGGAAGGTTGGCCTCACTGCGATGACAGAAACAAAATGATGATGGATTATATTGTCTTTTTTAAAGTTATTTACTCTAATGAGGAAGGATCTAATGGAATATGAAGATACCCAAACTTCGAAAGGTCGTCTTGGCGTAATACGTAAAGTGCAGTAGGTACTTATAATATCAGCTTGAACCTAAAACTAACAGTATAATAACATGAATATCACATTTTACAACCTATAATTTAGCATAGGTACAACGAACATTCAAATCATTAATGTATATATTAAAACATCATTAAAATAAAAATGACAGATAAAATTAAATTAACCACATAATTGTGTAATTATTAAATTCATTTATTACACGTTTAATTAGACAAGTAATAAACTAAGCTATGAATACTATCGATTATGTATCGAATGATGCAGAAATAGTAAAAATATTTTATCATGATTACATCGCCCTATCCAGTAACTTATTAATTCAGTATTGAATAATTTTCATACAGTTAGGCAGACTGAAGTATGTAAAATGAATATGGGGCAAACGAGCAGATGTATCGCCTGATGGTAAGCGATTACCGCCGCCCATGGACACCACGCAACACCAGAGGCGTCACAAATGCGTTTGCGTCAAAGATGGGGGCAGGGGTTGGGTATGGGCTTCTGGTTTCCTCACTCACTCGGTGAAACACAGCGCAAGCGCTGTTTCACACCAGTTTTCTGTGAGGCCGTGATATCACTCGAGTCGAGCCGGCCCATTCATGCGGAAGCGTGGCTCTTCCCCGGTAAATTTTAAAAAGTAACAGTAAAGCGATTTTATTATAATATATGTAATTACATCAGTAACAAACTTATATATTTTTCACACTCTATATATATATATTTGGAACGAAGTTCCTTATGGGGCGTTGCGGAGGGGTACCCTAGCCGGCAAAAAACGTTCACAACGTAAGATTTACGCCTCGTTGTCAAAATGGTAGCGTATGAAAATGATGTGAGGTCTCGGGTTCGAATCCCGTGTAGGATAAATTTTTTTTTGATCTGCAAATATTTGTTTTTTGGGAGTTTAGATATTTTCTATGTATGTATTTAGGTACAAAAAAATGTCCGAAATATTTATTTATTTATTTCATGAACGAAAAATTTATAAAATCTGCAAGTTGCATGTAACAAGTACGTAATATCTCTTTATTGAAAAGAGTTTATGATGTTGATGATGATGGTCTCAACTATGGTAAAATTTCTATATTTTTTTCTGAAATGTCAGCGAAACGATTCAAAATTATATCGTGTATTTAAAATTCTGTTATACAGTGCATTTAAAATTGAATTCCATCTATCTTTTACGTCAATTCTCTGCGATGGTAATCCCCTCCTTTTTTATTTTTATCGATAAAAAAAGTCATGATAAAAAATGTATACCCGAATAATTATTTTAAATAATTATTTACCTTGAATAGAACTTGAAATAAATATTTTTATGATAAGGAACTTGGTTCCATCTGGTGTCCCATGACACCACACGACTTTTTTTTTTTAAAGACAACTCCCGCACTATGAATAAATCTTGTGTTGCGGAATACTTTACAAACATACATGAAACGGACACAAAGAACACCCAATTATATGTATATAGGTACTCGTATACACAATGCGAATGCAATATTATGAGTTTATTTTTAATTATGATAGTAATTAATTAGGCAGGTACAACCCCATTATTTTTAATAAATTAATTAATATTAATTGTTTCAATGACAATGTTGGGTAGCAAATAGATTTCTGATACAATCTTAGATAAGTTTCACCTTAGATTTGTTATCTTATAATAAAATAATTAGACGGAAGGAAAAACAAGACAAGTAATAACATTCAATCACGATGAGTTAATTGGAATTGAAAAAAATAGAATTTATGTTTTAGATTATTCAATTAACTCGAATCCTTGGACTGGCTTGATTTTTGTGATACTATGTTTTTGTGAAGTTTCTTATATTGAAATCTTGTTATTTAAACATGAGGTTTTAGGTCTTTCTAGATAGGCATCCTATTGGTAAGCCACAGCATGGTTTTCCTTATTAAGTGTGACAAAAACCTAAAAAACTTTTTTCTACTAATATCAGAAATTAAAACATGTATAAAATGTTGATCAAGTAAAGATTAAGTAAGAATTTTGATTTTATGAACATGAGACACGACGTAACTTCCGATGTGAAAATAAACTATCACCCAGAGGAGGATCAGAATCCTAATGTAGACCGTGGTTGATCAGGTCTCATCAATCATCATCTCGATCAGACTACTGCTGAAACTAAGTTTCTTCAAACATGCAAACATTTATCTTAGCTATCTTCTTCAGGTCATTCAGTCCATTTCAATTCGCTATCTCGGCTCCAGGATACCTTAGTTTCAAACAGATTCATTTCACAATGTACGTATTATAATTAAACAGTTGCACAGAAATTGATTCTGTATTGTATGGATCTATCCATAACATGGCGAATACTTAGTATGTTGACCTACAGATGCATATGGTGGCTGTGTATATATGTTTGTAAACAGTACCGGGTGTGCTAATACAGAATCTAGTATCCACAGTAAACATCTTCCAAGATATTGGTATCTCGGAATACAGACAGTTCAACGCTAACGCTTTGGGCTAGTTTCAACGCACTACGTGACTAGCTGAAATTGTCTGTACATACTGTACATGGCTGTAGCACAGTAATTATGGTTAAATATTCATGCATTTAACTCGGTGTAAATAAGCGTTCGCTTTTCGCATTAACGTCTAATATTTAACCTCTTCAAAAATACGGGAATTTTAAAATATGGACACAGAGTGAATTTTCGGTCGTCTCTATGCCTGATACCGCATATCTTCTCCGGGAAAACTCTGAAGGGTGCAATTCAATTGATGGTTTTATCTGTATCGATGGTCCTTGGTAACAATTTCGGATCGGCAAAAAGACTACTTTTCAGTAGAGCAGTTCAAATGATTGTTTTTTATATAAGTGAAAATTTGAACACCCACTGTTCTTTGATTGCTTTTTATAGTTAAAACAACATTTGAACTGCTCTACCGAAAAGTAGTTTTTTGCAGATTCTTTTTTTTTTCTTTTTTTAAAAAGACAACTCCCGCACTAGGAATAAATCCTGTGTCGCGGAGGACTTTACAAACATACATGAAACGGACACAAAGAACACCCAGACTCAGAACAACAATTTGTGGATCACACAAAATGTTGTCCTACGTGGGATTTGAACCCACGACACTTGGCGAAGTAGGAAACAGAGTGGTGACCGTTAAACCACTAGGCCAAACGTGTAGATTCGATATTATTAATAGGGAGATGCAGGTCGACGATAGTCTCTTACCACCGGTCGTTTGCCTGTTTGTATTAAAAAAGTTTTGCCTTCTTGTGATGAGTATGTACCTACTCATAATTTTATAAGTTTTCAAGATACTAGATAAATTCAATTTTAATACCAAAATAGCGCATTTCATTAGAGTTAGTCATGAAAGATCACAAAAAACTGTTATTTACATTCCGAATAATAAATTCGACTAGGTATTGCATGAAATTATCTTTTATTATATCTTAGATAATTATATTGATGAATTTATATGAATTCTTTGTTTTATATTTTTATTTATGATTTGCTTGTTAATTATGCAAAGGCAAACCATAATCTATAAAAAACGCAATATGTGGAAATCACGCAACTGTAAATTTTACAACAATTATCTATTAATCTATTAATAGAACTAATAAAATATTTAGTAGAGCCACGCTCCAAGGTAGTCTGATTTCAGCACGAACGGGGCGGTACGGGGGGCGGCGGGGGTGTTCGTGCTGTCGTGTTTCGTTGGTGAGTACGAAATCGGAGGCCCAATGATGCAGAACCATCACTAGGCCGCTATGGTGTGGGTCACCATGCTGCATTGTCTGCATTCGCAATGAGTATGGTGACCACCACTCTTGGATTCTGATTATGCTTTCCATCAGGCTGAGTAGATAATCATCATATTATATTATCTATACTTATAATAAAAATGTAACAGGTCCAATTCTGTACATTAAAGATATATTAAAAAAATTTGGAGGGCTCTCTATAGTCGATACTGAAGCCAAAACTGTATTTTTTTTCATTTTTGTCTGTCTGTCTGTCCGTCTGTCTGTCTGTCTGTCTGTATCTTGACCGCACATCACGCCGAAACTACTGCATGGATTCAAATGAAACTTGACATGATTTGAGTTCATACTACGAGGTAGGACATAGGATACTTTTTATCCCGAAATTCAGTACGGTTTCCTGGAGAGAGGGGATGAAAGTCAAAATATGTACTTAGTTGTAATTCAATAACACATAGTCCGATTTTATTCATTCTTTTTTTGCTAGAAAGAAAAAAAATAAAAGATAACGGGATTTTATTTTTTTTGTCCGCGACTGTACACTACCTGTGGGAAGCGGAGACAGATATGTAAATATGGCGGTACGAAGTTAGCCGGGTCAGCTAGTCATACTATTATATAAAGGCGAAAGTTTGTGTGTATGTTTGTTACTTCTTCACGCAAAAACTACTGAACGAATTTGGATAAAACTTTACAGTAATAAAGCTTATACATCAGAATAACACATAGGCTACTATTTGCCGCGATAACCGACATACACGCGGGCGGAGCCTCGGGCAACAGCTAGTCCATCATAATTGGTTTTCAGTGGCATGGCAAGTTCATTGTCGTATTTTGGTATAATAAGCCACGATCACTGTCGAAAACCAGTATAATTATGACTCCTTGGCCGTATACTTGTATCTAGTAGCCGTTAGCAAGCCGAGAATAACCAGAGACCATGTACCTACGTAATTATTAGAGGAGGACACAGCCAACAGTTGTCAACCGAATTGTCCCTTAGGACATATTACCTATAAATTGACTTACAATTCATTTAGACGTAATATAATAATATTGATCTATTTTATGGTAAAATAAATAAACATTTTTGGACATCTAAAACACAACGCCATCTAGGTCAAACTAAGCAAAGCTTGTATTATGGATACTAAACAACTGATATAAATATATTTATACTTTTTTTCTAAATACCTACATATTATACATAGAAACCATCCAGACTCCAAAACAAATATTTGCAGATCATACAAACATTTGGTCTGACCCGGGAATCGAACCCGAGACCTCATGCACAGCAATCGCGTACGCTACCACTGCACCAACGAGGCAGTCAGAATAATTAAGTAAAAGGGTCAACACACGGGTCACCTGATAGTTAAAGACTACCACCACCTACCATCATTATCAGCATATCGCAGTCCACTGCTGGACATAGGCCTCTTAAATTGCACGCTACTTGATTCGATCCGCCACCCACGGACCCCTACAACTCAAAAGTCATAAAGTGCGCTGTGCGTTTATGCTCTTGGAGTTCCCTCCACCCTGAATCAGGGTGAAAAAGGGTTTGGGCTTCAGTAAATTTACTCATTTTGTAAAAAGCGACAAGAAAATTGCTTAAAATTAGTTAGTAGCTCTGAGGCTGTGGTATCGCTCCGGTCGATCTGCCCCTTTTGTACCGAAGTATCACTTTCCCATGGTATGGAACTAATTCCGCCCCACGCCCACCGCTGTAACTCCTATACACCAGGATCAATAGCAGTAATCCACGAACACACCGATTTATAATCCTCGGGAAGTCCCAGGAAAAATTAAACTGTCTTGGGACCCGCAACGAAATGAATCAGAAGAAAACTGAAGGAGTTGGAGATATAATAAGTCATGGCAGTGGTAGTCTTCATTCCTTTTATTTATGTGGTTTTTTGTTCAAGAATGCTCTTGTAAACTTTGTTTTTGTTTGACCAGATGGAACCTATGCCATAGATTTATACCTTTCTTCAATCATAGATGTTTTAACTCAACTATGCTAAAACAATTTGTACGTTTCGCGGCCGTGAGGGTGTTGGAAAGTTTTAAGTATAGAAAAAAATGCGAAAAGTTTAGTTTAGAACAGAACAGAAAACATTGAAATGGGAAAATATAACATTTTTATAATAACTGTAATCCAATAAAGTACTTTTGTAAAGGAAATTATATTGAAAAAGCGTAGCAATAACCCGCCCTTTGTACACTACATCTGATATTTATATATACTGTCTTGTATCTCTGTAATTCGGGGTACAATTACAAATAAAGAGTGTTCTGTCTATCTGTGTGTCTTACCCCTATTATTTTTCACTTTCACGACCTCAGCAGTCCTAGTTTTAGAACACGTAGGTACCACAAATTAATACGCTTCATTGTTGTATGTAATAAATAAACTACGGACGCTGTACACTATTTTTTTCTATTAAACTATTACAACATATTTACATGGACATTCAGTATATAGTCAAGTTATTATTAGAATGTCGTGTTAAATGCATGCACGTAAAATTGTAATACATACAATCTATTGATACTATTTGAAGCAATTTCACTAAACAAATAATAACAGCTTTTACTTTTAATAGTAAAGAAATTGTTATTTGCTATACAAGAGTGCAAAGTTGCTTGTTAACCGCGTGCTCAATTTTGATGACCGAGCAAGCGAAGGAATCACGAGCGTAGCGAGTGATTCAAAAATTACAATCCTGAGCGTCAGCGAGGGAATCAAAAGAGCACGAGGTGAAAAAGGCACTCGAGTGCAACACGTAACTTTTCATTCCACCTCAGCGAGGAAACAACTAAATGCAAAAAAAGCATTAACAATCACAAGATACTTTTATTTCAGTTTAGGTATTATTATTTATTAGGTACAACATTATGATAGGTTAGTATTACAGATTAATTTTTAAATTATTTCAAAAATACTTAGGTACTCGCTCAACCCCGCGGTGTTACCCGCGGTTTTTGTCGTACCGCGAGTAACACCGCGGGACAAAGCTACTCTAAAAAAAGTAGCCTAAGTTACTCCTTAGATTATCAGCCAGTGAAAGTCCCGTCAAAATCAGTCCAGCCGTTCCAGAGATTACCCGGAACAAACAGACAGACAGAGCGACTGACAGACAGACAATGTAACAGAAATTATAAAAAAAAATGGTTTAGTACATGAAAAACGAACAAAACGGCTTTTGCACTCAGATATCGAAGGGCAAAAACACTCTTTACGAGCTGGTGGGATGAAAAAGTTATTTTTCTTTTATATTTTCCGCGGTTACTCTCGTGTGATTTTTTTTTATTTCTTATTTATGTTTATTTTTTTATTCCATTCCATCGTTTTTTTTTTATTTTACCTCCTTAGAGTGTAGATTTGGAAAAACCTTTGTTATTGAATGCTTACAACATAAAAGCATCAAATTTTCAAGTTTGTAGCACCAGTGGTTTAGGCTCTGTGTTGATGTCACGTAGCACAAATAATTTGAATAATTTCATATGTATTGATAGCGTGTTCCAAATTTCCTTATAAATTAATAAAAAGCTTTCCCTTTAGTATTAATCCTACTAATATTATAAATGCGAAAGTTTGTAAGTATGGATGGATGGATGGATGTTTGTTACTCTTTCACGCAAAAGCTATACTGAACGGATTTGGATGAAACTTTACAGTAATATAGCTTATACATCAGAATAACACATAGGCTATCATTTGCCGCGATAACCCACATACACGCGGGCGGATCCGCGGGCAACAATTAGTACATTATATGTCTATTGATGTTATAAATATTTACACACGAAGACATAAAATCAACTAGTTACCTAAATTTCATACTTAATAGCTGACCTTGTTCTATGCAATTAAGTTTTTCATATTCGGTGAAGTAGTTAAGCGTGTTTACTTGTTTAAGAGACTACTCGCCCACTAGTGTTAGTATGTTTTCCAAATTTTATTTAAACAAATGGGTGTTCTTTGTGTCCGTATCCCGCGATTTAGTAAGTAAGGCATTACGGTGGAATATACAACATAAATAGAAAGGGTAAAAAGTAGAAGAACATATTAAAAGTTCCATGACTGTTAAAAAATTGCAAATTAAACAAGTTTAGCGTATTACTTAACCGACTAGATACATCATTATCCGCGTTTAAGAACCGGTCGTACGTTCCTAGATCGATGCATCTTGCCGAGCTCACAGAGTGACCTAGTTACTGCACTATACTTATCACCCCGCATTTCCTAAGACCGGTCGTCTAATGCAGGTTGGAAGTTGAAATCGATTTTAAATTGGAACGACAACTTTCGGATCGTACTTGCTGTTTTTACAAGATTTTTATTAACTTGCAATGTATGTATGTATGCTTGTATGTTCGGGTGGAATCTTGCAACTCAATTATAAAGCAGATATCTTCAACCGATTTTACTGAAATTTTGCAAGCATATGTATACAGCGTGGCAATACAATATTATAAAGACATGGAGTTGATCTGATGCTGGAGCTAGAAGGTGGCCAAAGGAACTCTGTAAAGAAACGTCGCAACATCATCGAGTTTGGACTCGTTTGTCATATTTGTATGAAAACTGTTGTAATGTTTACATGTATGTTTTAATGGCAATCAAATAGAGCGGTCACAGTACTAAACTAGTGTTACGTAGAGAAAATAAATAGAAGATAATGTAAATTTAAGTTAGGCATGTATACTTTCAAGAAAAGTGGTTTAAGTTACGTAGATAATAAAACATATAGTTTAAAAGACTAACAAACACGATTTCACCGTGGGAGAGCCACGCTTCGGCATGAATGGACCGGCTCGACCGGAGTGATATTTTTTTTTTTTTATGTATGGCCCGCCAAAATGACTCTACTCTGCCTGATGGAAAGCTTAAGCAGAATCCAAGAGTGGCGGTCACCATACTCACTGCGAATGCAGACAAGTATGGCGACCCACACCATGGCGGCCTAGTGATGCTGCTGCATCTTTTAGTCTAGTCAAGAAGTATGGAACTTGTTGACTAGACTATTTTGGCCTCCGGTCTAGCACTCACCAACGAAACACGATAGCACGAACGCTGTCATTTTAGGTTGATTTTCTGTGCGAGGGTAGTACCGCCCCGGTCGAGCCGGCCCGTTCGTGCTGAAATCAGCGTGGCTCTACTACCTATTCTGGTATTTCAGGTGTCCATGGGCGGCGGTAATCGGTTACCATCAGGCGATACGTCTGCAGCGTCTGCTAGTTTGCCCGCCAATTTCATAAAAACAAACGACTACAAAAGTCGGTTACAAACAAATAAACATACAGGAGAAACGAATACAATCGTGTTAATTAAGATATTGTTCTTTAAAGTTGTGGTACAAAATGTATACCTTCAAAATGTATATTACATTTGGTATCTCAACAGAAATCTGATATAATTAACTGTAAAGGATCTAAATAAATTTCAGTCAACAATAACCACGACGGTGCTAACACCTTACTTTATTTAAAAAACTTTTAAAATAGAATTAAGAAACCTTTTGTAAATAAGTTTGAATATCTACACTCGAAACTCGAATATACGTTCATGCTCTTATTGATGCGATGCTTTTATATGATGTGAAAGCTTCGGAAAATACTGGAAATATTCAATATTTTCCATGTATCATAAATGGTATTTTTAATATAGCGAATACTCGTCATTGCATTGCACAAATATTTTATTTTACATGAACAAGCACTGTCGAGAATATCATGGTCGCATATATTTACAGTATAAGCTCCAAAAAAGCTTTATCAAAAGCGTCAACTCTTTAATATAATCAATTCTAATATTATAAATTCGAAAGTAACTCTGTCTGTCTGTCTACGCTTTCATGGCTAAACCGCTGCACCGAATTCAATTAAATTTGTCATGAACTTACTTTGATTCTTAGAAAAGAACATAGGCTACTCTTTCTTGCGAAAAGCGACATACACGCGGGTGGACCCGAGGTTAAATCTAGTAATAGTATAAACATTTTAGTAAACTAGCTAGCCGTGGGAGAGCCACGCTTCGGCATGAATAGGCCGGCTCGACCGTAGTGAAACCACGGCCTCGCAGAAAGCCAGTGTGAAATAGCTCTTGCGCTGTGTTTCACCGAGTGAGTGAGGATACCGGAGGCTCATACCACAACCCCTCCCTACATCCTTTTCCCTAGCCCCCAAAGGTGGGCAACGCACTTGTGACGCCTCTGGTGTTGCGGGTGTCCATGGCCATCGGTAATCGCTTACCATCAGGTGATACGTCTGCTCGTTTGCCCACTATACCATAAAAAAACTACTATTGCTTTTGTGTATAAAAATATTTCAGAATGAAACATATGATTATCATTCAAATAAGGTTGGTAACTCTTATCATCTTATGACTAAGATTACAATAACAATTACCTCATAATAGGATCAACATAAAACAAATACATATTACCGAAGTTCTTAACTCACCCCTCTTCGCTTCTCTTTCGCTCCTGACTAGTCCTGACTAATTAATTACCACGCTTTCCTGTTTAAACTTTGTGTCAACCACGACAGACTGTTCCTCTACTTTTGTGACCAATATAATTCATTTATCTCTACGGAGCTGATCCACATGTTTGTACGGGCACATAATCCTACTTATATTATGAACGCGAAAGTTTGTAAGTATGGATGGATGGATTTACTCTTTCACGCAAAAACTACTGAACGGATTTGGATACAACTTTATAGTAATATAGCTTATACATCAGAATAACACATAGGCTACAATTTGTCGCGATAACCAACAAATACGCGGGAGGAGCCGCGGGCAAAAACTAATATTTACATAAATGTGTACCTAGCACGATAAATTGCATGATAGTTGTGAATTATTTTAAATGCCTATTATGAGCTGTTGTTCATGTATTTTGCTGAATTACATCTTATGTTTGGCACCAAAACGTAATGCTTTATTTACTTGTACGCTTGTACGTTAAACATTCATAGATAATTTTGTTTTTGTACTCGCATAGCATAATAGTAGTTTTTGTTCATTAAAACTGGCTGAGCTATGTAAAGTTCGGTTGCGTAGTTAAAAATCACGTTTTGAAGTGTTTTTAATACAAGTCGTTCGAGATACTAATCCCTCAGCTCACCTTCAGGGCCCGATTACTGTCAACTCTGTTTATTTCTGGAATCTTTTCCAAACTAAATTCCCTACGCTACGGTGCTGCCTCTAAGCACTCGAAAAGTACTGAGACTAGTGCACCGCCTTTTCTAGCCGATCATTTATGTCGAACAGCCTTTCTCACCATACACTCAGTTTCTCATCTAAGGAGGGTAATAAATAAATAAACATTTTCGGACATCTAACACACGACGCCATCTAGTCCAAAACTAAGCAGAGCTTGTACTATGGGTACTAGGCAACTGGTATGAATGCATAGATACTTTTTTTAATACATATAAATACACACAAACTCCGAAACAAATATTTGCAGATTATACAAACATTTTGTTTCGTCATAGCATATCCATGAATAGGTGGTCTTAAAATGACAAAAAAAATGTTTTTTTATCTATAATGTTTTCTATATAAATGTATTCATGTATACAGGGTGGATATGACAATACGATATTAATTTGAACTAGACCCACCTACACATGATACAATTCTACCAACAAAATTTCAATAAAATTGGTTCAGTAGTTTAGCCTTAAGACACTATTTTTCGTTTTTGAAATTTACTACACGATTTGTTATTGTTGTTCATTAAGCCTACCTACCAATAGTTGGATTATTATACATACTATCCAGGACATACGAGAAAAATCAATATTTTATTCCTAATAGAGATAATGCTCTTCCGGTTGTAAACTCGACACGAGATGATCAAATTTACGTAAATACATAATAAATATTACTAGTGCTATTTAGCTTACGGCGATAAAGTTGGTATCTACTTTGTAAACCTACATCGCGCGTCGTTTAGGTAACTATTTTACAGCCGCCAGCTGGTACCGTGGCCACTCAGGTTAGTGACCTTAAATTACAAATGGTGTCCTTATTGGTTTGTATTTTTAAACTATCTAGTTTGTTTGAAAATTTAATTTATTTTGTATCCGTTTTCGGATAAATTAAATAATCCCAAAGTAAACCAACACATTTAAATAGCCCACGGTTACATTTAATATCGTATTGTCATATCCACCTTGTATAATGTTCATCTATATAAATTTATATAATGTTTTCATTGTACAAAGGTTATTTGGGAACTCTGACGACTTGCTATAGATACAAGCAAAATTAATATTGATTGGTGTTTGCCAATGCTGCATCTTAGCAATCACGATGACGTCATTAACCGCTATTATGTAAACTTACTTACACGGACTTACACCTATATCTATCTTGTTAGCAAACTTATGATTTGACTGTGAACTGTGACTATTGATTTTTCAGGCCTTCATGGGTCTAATTGATGCGGTCAGCGATAGGGGCCGCTGTCTTGCGACCAGGCCGAACGTAGAACGTATAATAGAGTCCCTATAGACGCGGCGTCTGTCCTGGGGGGGGGCCTGAAATAACATGGTCCGGGTCCTCCTCAAAGCAGGGCGCCTGAGACCGGCCGCCGGGGTGGTTTATAGTGGAATCACCACATACCTGGCTCCTCAGTCCCCGGAGATCCAAAGGGATTTTCCTCCTCGTCAACAAAAAAAAGACCTCCATGGGTCACTTACCACGAGTGACCAGTCTGTTCTTTTGTCGTCTATATCATAAAAAATACAACCATGGTTTCTGATACAGTATTGACAGAATGTTCTTCTTCCTAACAATTATTATTCCCGAGATAATTTTGGGTCGACTACTAGTTCAACCAGTTTTACCTGAATATCAGTTTTTCCACGGAGCGACTTGCATCGGACCTCCGCAAACCCGAGGGTGAACTGTATTCGAAGATTGAACTAGTTGTCAGTATATTTGAGGGCACTGATTACCCAATAACCATAGCCATAGATGTTCATGACAACCGGGACCGACGGCTTAACGGGCACCGCCAAACTTCCATACTCCGGGCTGTTATTAAGAATTTGCAGTATTGACAGATTACGGTCCTTAAAATATAGCTAGACGTCTGTGACATATGGCTACGAAACCTTGAAGTAACTTTGAAGAATCTATTTTATCTTGCATCACCTATATTTTCATTCTTCACATGCTAGTTTTATTACAAAATAAAGTGCATACGTACATTATAAATATAATTCACACCTGAAATGTACCTCGTAAGTTCTAAAATAACACTAGTGACAGCACGAACAGAGATCAAGCTAAATTTTAAGGACTAGAATCTGTCAATACTACTGTAAATTGCTCATTATCATATTCATAGGTTAATATTCTGTTTAAGATATGAAGAGCATGCCTATAGTACTTCAGCCACGTCGGTTCATAGACCTATCACAGCTCATTAATAATTCATATCAGAATTCACACCATACAACCATGACCTAATTAAGATATGACTGTATTCAATGTGTGTAAGACACTCTTCGAGGCAAATAAACTAGTCGCTTAGACTAAGGCACGCCACGGTTGCTATTATTTGAATCACAATTAATACAAGCTTATTAAACTCACGGAACTCATGGACTAAAATGAAATCGACTCTTTTACCTTGTAATACGATTAAAAAAAACCTCTTCTGTACTTATCAGGTTGTGTTTATATGGTAGTAGAGTTGCTATACATAGTCCAGTCGGGATAGACATAAAACTAGCCTGAAATAGAAAAAAAATCCGGGGAGCGATTTTTTTTTAAACGTCGGGGGTGGTTGGAAGCATAAATCTCGATTTTCGAACTAATCCCGTTAGAGCGTTCGCAGCCATCTTGTTTTGTAGTTAAATTTTTACGTTTTTCTGAAATAACTCGTTAATTTTCAACTTTAGAGCAAAAATGGCAGTATCCAAAGTTGTTGGAAATTTAATTTCTCACAAGTTTGGTTATTATCATTTTTACGCTAGGATCAATATTTGCCTCGGTTGTAGTTGTTTTTTTATAGAATAGTGGGCAAACGAGCCGACGTATCGCCTGATGGTAAGCGATTACCGCCGCCCATGGACACCCGCAACACCAAAGGCGTCACAAGTGCGTTGCCAGCCTTTGCAGGATGGGAGGAGGGGTTCGGGTATGGGCCTCCGGTACCCTCACTCACTCACGGTAAAACACAGCGCTGTTTCACATCAGTTATCTGTGAGGCCGTGGTATCACTCCGGTCGAGCCGGCCCATGCCAATGCGTGGCTCTCCCACGATCCGTTGTTCCGCGGGTAATACCGCGGGGCTCAGCTAGTCTAAGATATAACATCTAGAAATCTCAACAATAATGTTGACTCTGACAATTACAATGTAGTTGTAACTTTAATAATTAAAAGATCTTATTCGGTTAACCGACATTTGTTAACACTGCAATAATAATTCCCATCAGACATAATTTACCAGTATTATAACAAGCCGTTAAAGGCAAACATTGCATGTAGAAATAATATATGTGCGAAAGAGACGCTCTAATATATGGATGTACAAAGAAAACTTCAGACAGAGAACTAGAATCTTAGTCCCTCTTACGTAATAAAAGGCAATCCAATTGCTATCAACCGGACACGTATATTTTATAACTAGCTGTTGCCCGCGGCTCCGCCCGCTGCAAATAGTAGCATATGTGTTATTCTGATGTATAAGCTATATTACCGTAAAGTTTCATCCAAATCCGTTCAGTAGTTTTTGCGTGAAGAAGTAACAAACTTACGGACAAACTTTCGCGTTTATATATTAGTGTGATAAACATACAGTATTTATACATTTTTAGATAAATACATATTATAAACAGACAGATGGAAAACTCTTTATTTGTACACCGCATTATGGAATTACAAGAGAATGCATACAATGTCAGATATGTAATGTACAAAGGGGGGCCTTAATGCCAAAAGCAATATCTTCCAGTCAACCTTAGATATGTTACAGCCAGGCACAAAGCAAACATATGAATTGTTTTTGCTGGCTGGTATAACACTGCTTTGAACGTTCTCGAAATACTTAGGTAACTAGGTTGCAGTAATTGTCTTTTCCAGGAATCAACTGAAAGTACATTTAATAACTTCATAGTTCCTAGTAGTAGGTAACTTATACGTATATACATGTAAATAGAGTATACATAGAGAAAGGATAGTGACTAGAAGATGGAACGACGTCGATGTAGACAGATCAGATTACGTCAAATATCTGTAGGAGTTCATAACTGATTGTTGTACCAAAATAAACGGTCTCTAAAAAAATTGCTCATTAGATTTAATATTAAAAGCATCGAAGTCGTTTTATAAAATTCGCAAACCGTGATAAAAACACGATTTGTAAGGAGGCAAATCTAAGGGTAAGGAAATACAAGTATTTAATAATACTTTCTGGTTTTTAGAATGCTAATTACTAAACAAGAAAATTATCAATCTTTGCGGTATCACAATATATTAAATACACCCCACACACAACCAAGCTTACTGAATCACGGAATCATTTTTTCTGGATGGGAATCACACCCACTATAAATACGTAGAAAAATAACCAGCCCCTCTAGCCAAGTTGGCATTCAATAAACGTAAACGTTTATAGAAAACTATAAAATGTATGGAAACGACATCATCTCAACACTAAATTACGTGGTCAAAACGTAATATTTGCGAACAATATAACATTATTGGTTGGTTGTATTGTAGAAAGAGAATCGAACTCACCAAAACAATTGCAATTGCACGTGTAAGGGAACTGGTTATATATATATATATATTTTATGTTTGTCTCGCCAAAATGACTCTACTCTGCCTGATGGAAAACATAAGCAGAATCCAAGAGACCATACTCATTGCGAATGCAGACAATGCAGTATGGCGACCCACACTATGGCGGCCTAGTGATGCTGCTGCATCTTTTAGTCTAGTCAACAAGTATGGAACTTGTTGACTAGACTAATTGGGCCTCCGGTCTCGCACTCACCAACGAAACACGACAGCACGAACGCTGTCATTTTACGTTGATTTTCTGTGCGAGGGTAGTACCGCCCCGGTCGAGCCGGCCCGTTCGTGCTGAAATCAGCGTGGCTCTACTACCCAAGTCAAAACCGCAAATTTGTTGTAATATCTCCTAAAATTTAAAAGTAGACATATCATTCATTAAAATTAAGCTTTTGCGATCATTAAAAGATTTCAGTTTAGGTGTAGTTGCTATTTCAAAATTCTGCTGTCTCCTTTATCTCAGTTAATGCAATGCGCGTACTAGGGTTCATCTATCTACTTCTAAAGTTCTGACGTGGTTGGCCGAAAAACAAGGAAAGTAACAAATCCTCTAAAACATATTCATTCACACTTTGAAACTCGCTAAAGGAATACTGTCTCAAAATTTAAAAACTACACTTGCTATTGTTATAATGTAAATAATTTAAGTATTCTGAACAATAAAAATTGATGACCTTAAACTCATTCCGCATTTTAGAAATATAATTATTATCAGTACGTTGATATAAGATATCAAAGTGTTATCAGAGCTAAGAATATATAGTACCCTATATAATATGTATGAAACTGTATTGTCAGTGGTATCATTCATTAAACATTTACGTCTATTATTATAGACAATGTTCTAGTTTAATAATATACTCTATTCTTTTCCATTATAAACGTTACCAAAGAAAACACTCTTTGTTAAATATTCAGTGTAACTTAGTAATAAGAATAATATTTGGCTTAGTGTAGTAAGAGTTCACTATTTAAGCAAAATTCTAAAGGTCTAAATATAATTGTATTTCTTCACTCCGGTCGAGCCGGCCCATTCATGCCGAAGCGTGGCGCTCCCACCGTAATAGATCCTTCAAAGTTACTTCATTGGTTTCGTAGCCATATGTCACAGAGGTCTAGCTATATTTTAAGGACCGTAATCTGTCAATACTGCAAATTCTTAATAACAGCCCGGAGTATGGAAGTTTGGCGGTGCCCGTTAAGCCGTCGGTCCCGGTTGTCATGAACATCTATGGCAATCGTTATTGGGTAATCAGTGCCCTCAAATATAATGACAACTAGTTCAATCTTCGGATACAGTTCTCCCTTGGGATTGCGTAGATCCGCTGTAAGTCGCTCAGTGGAAAAACAGATATTCTGGTTTAACTAGTAGTCGACCCAAAATAATCTCGGGAATAATAATTGTTAGGAAGAAGAACATTCTGTCAATACTGTATCAGAAACCATGGTTGTACTTTTTATGAAGACAAAAGAACAGACTGGTCACTCGACATCACGACATCACACACGGCTAACTAATTCCAATTTAGGCAGAGCCTATGCTATGATAATCAAAGTGCTGATATACTTATATATTTGTAAATATATACACATTACAGATTAATTACACCTTGTATACATAACATCTGTTATAGTTTACGTAAACATATATATATAATATAGATAAATGACATCCATATACATACCATCCGTTATACCTACGTAATTATCAATAATTACTTGTGTGAATAACAGTATGCTTTAATGCCCAAGGCATTCAAGAGAATGCCTTGGGCATTAAGTCCGCCAATGTACAAATGTGCATAAAGTTTTTAATAATTAAAAAAATAAAAAAAATAATTATATTAATACAAAAATTGAAGACAGTTAAAAATTAAGTCTACTCGAAGTCGAAGTTACATGACTTTTTTTCTAAAGAGTACATTTGCAGAACTTGGACCTACACACATTAACGTGTGAAATATCCATACTTATATTATAAATGCGAAAGTAACTCTGTCTGTCTGTCTGTCACGGCCAAACTTCTGCACCGATTTCAGTGAAATTTGTCATGGAAATACTTTGATTGTTGAGGAAGGACATAGGCTACTCTTTGCTGCGATAACCGACAAACACGCGGGCGTAGCCGCGCGCAAAAGCTAGTTTGTTATATCTGTGATATATTATTATTCATTATATACAGACACATGCATAGAATTCACACTGGTTTTTGTTTTCTGTTTACAATTCGAACAAGTTCTGAAACCAGTTGTAACGAAATTCATAACTCTATTATAACTAGATCTATTCATAAATCAACTCAACATCAACAGTTTAAAAAATATATTTTAACATGTTAACACCGTAGCACGTAATTACTCTAAATAATTCATTTAAAAAGTATTGCATAGCAAAATGAATTGTAAAAACCTAAGTTGTCTATCGCTTATTTTCCATCTTGAGTGGATTCCTGATTTATTTTCAAGTCGGTTTAAAAACAGATAGATTTAAATAATACGTAGCTAAATGTAGCTCTAATCATAGGGTTATTTTTAACCGACTTCCAAAAAGGAGGAGGTTCTATGTTCCACTGTATGTACTTTTTTTTTTAAAGTGCCTATCAAGACTTTGCCGTCAAATTTTATTCATCGCAAATTGTTTGTCGCACTTTAAAATTTGGTTCCCTTTGCCGCGTCCTGGTGTCTTGTTGACTGTTTCTTTAGCTCTACCCGAGCGCGCGAAAGTATCTAAACACGAAATACCGGTTTTAGTTTCAGGGTCAGAGAAAATTAATGTAATGCTGATTAATTGATGAAACATTTGCGCCTAAACTATTGTTCATAGTAGCATTACTCTGTAAGTTCTCATTTTTAACAGACTTCAAAAAAGGAGGAGGTTATCAATTCGACTGTTTTTTTAAAAGTTTGTTACCTCATAACTTTAGACTGGGTGAACCGATTTTGGTATTCTTTTTTTAATTTGAAAGCTGGTGCATCCCTTGTGGTCCAATTTCAATTTGGTCCAGTTCTTGAAGTTGGTTTTCTTTTGACGACATAATCCCAAGCATTTTCACGGTGTGCGGTGCACGGAGTCTGCAAGAGTGTAGTATAGTAAATATACATACCTACTTATGTATACTCTAAGGTAGTAAGCCTTATTGCAAGTTTATGTTTACCTAAAGTTTAAATTCAAGTTTAGGTTTAATTTAATTCATGTCTGGGAATTTTCTAGAGGTATACTTTGAGATCACAATTAACTGCTATTTCTCTGAGCATAGTTACTTGCCAGAATAATTTCATCGCGAATGAAATACTTGCTTATAGTGTTAAACCTACCTACATATACATAATAGACAGATTCGACTGCACGGTTGGCCTAGTGGTTTAAGTGGTCGCCACTTCCTACTGCGCCAAGTGTTGTGGGTTCAAATCCTACATAGGACAATACTTTGTGTGATCCACAAATTGTTGTTCTAAGCCTGGATGTAGTGATGTTGTGTCCGTTTCATGTATGTTTGTAAAGTCCCCCGCGACACAGGACGTATATACCTAATGCGGGAGTTGTCATTTAAAATACTTTGGCCACAACACTGTAATCAAAAACACAGTGTTTATATTAATCAATTTTTATTCCATATTCTGTTGCATTCTTAGAAGCTTAAAAATACTGAGATTCATGCAACTACAAGATCTATACATTATTTCAATTATATTTACGTCAAATATTTATTTTATTAATGACAAACTGTCTTTATAATTCTTGAGGTGACAGATTAAGAATACAGAGTGTTACCATCCCTATGACCTCAGCCAACTGCGGGAGCACACTCAGCATGACAACAGAACTACAAAGAGAAGAAATATATGAAACAAATCCTAAATAAACCAACTCGTCTGACCTGCGTGGTACTCGTATAGCAGATCGAAGCCTTCTTACTAAGGACCCTATGGCCAGCAGTGTTCTACTAAAGGCTGTTGGTTGTTATGGTGAATGATAAGTGTAAACTTATAAAAGTATTTGACTGAATGCCATTTAGTCATATCAAATCCTCTTTACATAGTATAAAATGAAGTAGCTTCCACTTTCTGTTCGCTTAGATCTTTTAAAATAACTCGAGTGATTTTAATACTATTTTCAGCATTAGATAAAATTATTCGAGGGGAAGGTTTATATGTATAATACATGCATATCCTAGTAGAGAAAATCCGATAAATTCGAAGACTTCCGTGCGAAGCTGGGCCGGGTCGCTAGTTCATTATAATTTAGAACTATTAGTGGTTTCTGTTACATATTTATGTTTATTTAGAAATATAAAAAATTATATCTACACTATACACAACGTGATGTTTAAAGGACTATCTACAATTACTACTAACAATTCTCTTCGGGAGACTAATACACATTGACATTTCTAATTTGCGTCTTTCTTTCATAAAATATAGAACACGTATCGCTTTGGGATATTCTTCACAACACCCCAGTGGAATGAACTCGAATAACTTCTATTCTATCTTATATTATTATATTTATTTTATTCCGAGCTCTTTGAGAGCAATATTTTTTGTTTAAGAATGATTAACTATGAATGATTTGACCTAGTCCTAGTCATTTTACCTAATGATTTACTTTGAGGAAGTAATGAATCAAAAATCGCGAAGGCCGAAGCTTTAATAGGTTTATCGAGAAACGATTTTATGTAAAACTAGCTGACCCTGCGAACTTCGTACTGCCATATTTACATATCTGTCTCAGCTTCCCACAGGCAGTGTTCTGTCGCGGGCAAAAAAAAAGATATTTCCCGTTCTCTTTTATTTTTTTCTTTCTAGCAAAAAAAGAATTAATGAAATCAGACTATGTGTTATTGAATTACAACTAAGTACACATTTTGACTTTCATCTCCCCTCCCAAGGAAACCGTCAGGAATTTCGGAATAAAAAGTATCCTATGTCCTACCTCGGAGTATGAACTCAAATCATGCCAAGTTTCATTTGAATCCATTCAGTAGTTTCGGCGTGATGCGCGGCCAAGATACAGACAGACAGACAGACAAAAATGAAAAAAAAAATAGTTTTCGTTTCAGTATCGATAACAGAGTGCCCTCCAAAAAAATTTTCAAAATATCTTCAATGTACAGAATTTGACCTGTTACATTTTTATTATAAGTATAGATATAGATACATTTTAAGCCAAAATCATTGAACAATTTGTATTAATCCCTTATTTATTTTTTATTTTTTTCGTAGGAATATAAAGTTCAATTTATAACATTGCAATTCTAAAACTCTTTGAATACCTTTTTAGTAATACTAATTTTAGACTTGCTCATTAATACTGTTAAGTTGACAAATATCTAATGAAACAAAATGTTTACAACCATTACAATGGCGTTTACAAAATTTTTAAATCACTCAAACACTGAAATTTGCTACATTTATTGCAAAAAAAAATCAATTGCTGTTTTTTGTAATCGCTACATAATCAATAAAAAGCAAGAAAACTATTAATTTATGTTGAAGTACTTAACCCCGAGGTATATACAGAGAGATTTTTTTTTTATATAAATTATTGAATCAGCCTCAAAAAAGCAAATCTTATCTTAAAATGAATCTCATCTCAAATGTCCAAGTCAAAGCATAGAGAGCCTGCAGTCTCTTTGATCAAAAATATCTTTATCATGTTATACCAATAAAGCGCTTAATCTACATAATATTTTGTTTAATTGTGACGCTAATATAAAAGTTTATTTATAATCTTTAGTTCTCATTCGGGTCAGGAAAATGAAGCACCTCGTTCGATAACATGCAAAAAATTATCAATCACCTTAAAATTGATACACTGCTCGCAATCGAATTATTATGAAATTTTTGCTTAAACTTCGTTTAGTTACCAATTTTACTACACATATATAAAGATGAACTGTTCTTATATACAAAGATAGTCACTAAACAATTAAAAAATAATAATAAGTGTTCGTAAGCAATTTTCACTAAAACTCTATCTTACCTAATACTGTTGTTCGGTATCGTCTCGGTCAGGGGCGGACCTAGAAATTGAGCCCCAGAATACTGTACTTCAAGATATATTTCCTATGTGTTAGATTTGTATGAACTTACTATTTACTAAACTGTTCTGTTGACTTGTTTTAAGAGCATTTATTTAAAATAATGAATGAAATCGGACTATGTGTTATTGAATTACAACTAAGTACATATTTTGACTTTCATCCCCTCTCTCCAGGAGACCGTGCTGAATTCCGGAATAAAAGGTATCCTATGTCCTACCTCGTAGTATGAACTCAAATCATGCCAAGTTTCATTTGAATCCATTCAGTAGTTTCGGCGTGATGCGCGGCCAAGATACAGACAGACAGACAGACGGACAGACAGACAAAAATGAAAAAAATTACAGTTTTGGCTTCAGTATCGATATTAGAGAGCCCTCAAAAAAAAAAACAAATATCTTTAATGTACAGAATTTGACCTGTTACATTTTTATTATAAGTATAGATAATTATACAAAGTTAATGATTGCGGAAGCCGAGTATCCAACTTAGACAGGCCTATATCCAGCAGAGGACGGCGATTAGCTGATGATTAATTATTTACAAATTAATATAAACAAAAATGAAATTACATAAGCAGATCTGTTATCTGCCAAATATTTGTTTCGGAGTTTGGGTGTTTTCTATCTATACTTATAATAAAAATGTAACAGGTCAAATTCTGTACATTGAAGATATTTTGAAAATTTTTTTGGAGGGCACTCTGTTATCGATACTGAAACGAAAACTATTTTTTTTTTCATTTTTGTCTGTCTGTCTGTCTGTCTGTCTGTCTGTATCTTGGCCGCGCATCACACCGAAACTACTGAATGGATTCAAATGAAACTTGGCATGATTTGAGTTCATACTTATTCCGAAATTTCGGACGGTTTCCTTGGGAGGGGAGATGAAAGTCAAAATGTGTAATTAATTGTAATTCATTAACGAGTAGTCCGATCGCAATAATTCTTTTTTTTTTAGAAAGGAGATACTCTGAAGATTGTAGCATAAAGTATTTAATTTATCACAATCTCTCTATCTATTGGAAAAAAAAATTATAAAGAATTTATCATTACGTGAAACTACATGTAGTGACATCTATTGCCAGCCATGCGTAATTAATAACACTTTGATTAATATATCGTGGAATAATCGTAGAACGTATTACGTATAATTCGGTGTAGCATTAAGTATTTGATTTATCGCAACCTCTCTATCCATAGGAAAAAGAATATCTATATCTCTCTGTAGACGTCGAATCTGTGTGTTTGGTTGTGCCCGCATGACTTAAATATTCAAAATAATCGTGGGAACGTTTTATGCACAAGCATTGTGATTAATGTGGTATATAGTTAGTATTTGATAGGTAGTTATTTGTTTTATGTTCTCTCTTTCCATAGAAAGGGTTGTATTAAATTTTCTTCAAAAATTTATTTGCTTAAAACAGCGACATCTTTTGGAATCAAGTAACTAACTTTACAATAGTTACTTAATATGATTACTCTTTTTAACGTATAATAAAAATGTAACAGTTCAGTTCTGTACATTAAAGAAATTTAGATGATTTTTTGGGAGGGCTCTCTAATCGATACTAAAGCAATTACATTTTCTTGAAAATTGTTTCTGTGCTCACTGACGAACTGTGCTTAAAACAGCGACATCTTTTGGAATCAAGTAACTAACTTTACAATAGGTACGTAATATGATTACTTTTAAACGCATAAGAAAAGTGTATAAGATCAATTCTGTACATTAAAGAAATTTAGATTTTTTGGGAGGACGCTCTTATTGATACTGAACCAAAAACTAGAATGCCATAAACTTTAAATGGTCATTTATAATTATGATATTTATTTTAAGTTTAAAATATTTGAAAGAGGAGTAAACATATAACATAATAGTTCATCATAATTTACCAGAAAATGATACAAAACATCTTTATGATAGGTACCCGAAAGGCAGCGCGGGCGCGTGGCCTGCGCCCTGCCACAGAATAACTAATACATAGTACTGCCCTGCGTAGGTTACCAAACACGTCCAAATTGTTTAAAAAGCAGTACCCGCGCGGTCGGTCGGCTCCCTACGCGACACACGCACCCAAATCGACTTAAAAACCCAGTAGTAGTTCTTGAATGTAAATTCGGATAAAAAGTTATTTTTGGAACTATTTACTTGATTTTTGTTCTACCTAATATAAATATTACTTGGTATTATAATATTTCTTCTGTATTTTTAACCGACTTCCAAAAGGAGGAGGTTCTCAATTTCATCGGTATATTTTTTTTAACCGACTGCCAAAAGGATGAGGTTCTCAATTTCATCGGTATATTTTTTTTATGTATGTACACGGATTATTCCGTCAATTTGTGGACCGATTTTGGAAATTCTTTTTGTATTCGAAAGGGTATGCTCCCCATGTGGTCCCATGGCCACCATATCAGGATCTGATGATGGGATCCTAAGGAAATCGAAGGAAACCCTCAAATTTATGTAAGCGCCTGCAATGAAGTTAAAGCAATTATCTGCATGCCTTCATATTCTGTAGACATCATTTAATTTCATAATATATAAAACGGGTCTTAACGATATCAGAGTTAACCTCAGATAGTCAGTTTACCTCAAATCACTTGAATTATAGTAACCTATAGAAGATACTCCATTTGAGATTTTATAACAAAAAAATACCTGAAGTCCTTTCGATTTTATACAGCATGTATGTTACCTTTAGTCGTATTCTTTCAAGTTGTTTAGGTGAAATGATGACGAGAGACTTGAGAAAGACTAAAAAGTGAAAAATAAAAAAAACTTCGTTTAAAAAAACCGAACCGAAAAAACTAAAAAGTACCTAATAACTTAATTTGTATGTGCTACCTATTCATAGGTTTGAAGTCGGTGCCAAGCCAAAATGTAATAGTAGGTACCGCACTCGCCGCGCGTGACCTTGAGCGGGATAGCTGCTCTTCGCGTAGAACAAAACAACTTTTTTTTTTTCTTTTTTTTTTTTCTTTTTTTTTAAAAAAGACAACTCCCGCATTAGGAATAAACATCCTGTGTCGCGGGGGACTTTACAAACATACATGAAACGGACACAAATAACACCCTAACTCAGAACAACAATTTGTGGATCACACAAAGTGTTGTCCCGTGTAGAATTTGAACCCACAACACTTGGCGAATTGGCAAGCGGCGTGGCGACCGCCTAAACCACTAGGCCAACCGTGCAGTAACTGAAGCGTCGGTGACGTCGTTGACGTTCGTCTCGAAATGTAGCGAGTGTGATACCTACTATTACATTTGGCTTGGCACTGACTTCAAATCTAGGTAGCACATGCAAATTAAGTTAACTGATACTTTTTAGTTTTTGAAGTCAGTTTTTTTAAAACGAAGTTTTTTTTTAGGATTTTGTCAGGTTATAGCATAGGTATAAGCAGGCGATTTTTGTTGTACCTCAATAATTAGCAAATAGTCTTTTGTAGATTCTAATTGGTTTTCTCGGTATTTTTAGAATTTTGTAAGATTATAGCATAGGTACCTAGGTACCTATAATTTACTTTTTTATAGGATTTTGTTAGGTTATTGGTATAGGCATAGGTAAGCAGATGTTTTTCGTTGCAAATATTTAATTACTTAGCCTTATTTGTTGGTGTTTTAATTTCTTTTAGTAAGTTGTAGATACCTTCCATTTTTTTCGTTGAATTAGTTGTAGATACTTAATTAATTTAGTTTTATTTACGCTTTGAAAATAAGCTTCATTCGTTATGTCTAATTTTTCATTTAACTGTAGTGATAAATTTAACATTGTTTTTCGTATTCGATTTTATCACATCACACTAATTTATAAAAGCGAATGTTTGTGAGGGTGTATGTTTGTTACTTCATCACGCAAAAAACACTGGACGGAATTGGATGAAACTTTACAGTAATATAGCTTACTAGCTGTTGCCCGCAGCTTTGCTCGCGTGGAAGTTGATTATTTACAATATATTTAATTAAAACTGTGTAAGTATGTATGAATAATTTATTCATGTTTTTAAACGTACCTATTTATTTATTTTTAATCAATAGCCCATTAAAAAAGATTTCATACTAACGTTCGACCCTTATTTTTACCCCTTTAGAAATAGAATTCCCATAAATGATGATATAGGTATTAATTTATTTGTACTTAAAAGCCTAAGGACAAAGTTTCAGGCTACTAAATTAAAAATGACTGATTTCCAAACTAATCTACTTACGACATTTCAACACCTAATTCACCCCTTAGGGGTAGAAATATCATTTATGGGATTTCCTTTTGAGGGCGCTCTGGTTCCCTGGTTTCTAGAACCCGAGACGGTGTGCGGTTTTTAGTCGGTTCGAGTCCGACATAACCACCAGTTGCTGATATCCGAGGGAATTTCCACACAAAAAAGGGGGTAGATATAATATCCAGAGACACTTAGTATCTACGCGTTTTTAACTATTAGCCCAAAGATAATTTTTCATGTTTCTAACTTAAAAAAGACGGACTTCCATACAAACTTTCAACCCCTATTTCACCCTCTTACGGGTAGAATATTGGGAAACGCTTAAATACGTATCTCCTATTTTTTTATTAATAGCCCTAAAATAAATTTTCATGTTTCTAACTTCAAAACTGACGGACTTCTAGACTAACCCGCTTACGAAATGTCAACGCCTATTTCATCTCTTCAGCGTAGAATATCGAGAAAGGCCTAAATACGTATCTATTCATTTTTAATCAGTAGCCCAAACCAAAAGAAAAGTTTCATGTTTCTAATTTAAAAATAACGAAGTTCCAAACAAAGTTCAACCCCTATTTCACCCCCTTAGGGGTAGAATATTAGGAAACGTTGAAATACATATCTACAATTTTTTATAAGTAATCCAAAAATAAAGTTTCATATTTCTTAAATAGCCCTAAAATAAACTTTCATGTTTTTAACTTCAAAAATGACGGACTTCCAGACTAACCTACATACAAAACGTCAACCCCTATTTCACCCTTAAGGAGTAGAATATCCGCTCTATCTATCAGAAACGCTTAAATACGTGTTTACTCATTTTTAATCAGTAGCCCAAAAATAAAGTTTCATGTTTCTAACTTAAAAAATGACGGACTTCCATACAAACTTTCAACCCCTATTTCACCCCCTTGGGGGTAGAAATTCCAAAATTCCTTCCTTAATGGGTTTCTACTTAATGAAACGATCATACTCACCAAATTTTGTATTCCCAAGTTTAATAGTTTCCGCTCGGCGATGATGAATCAGTCAGTCAGGACATGTTATTTTATTAACCGACTTCCAAAAAGGAGGAGGTTCTATGTTCCACTGTATGTTTTTTTTTTTTTTTTTTATGTTTGTTCACCGATTACTCCGTCAGTTGTGGACCGATTTTGAAATTTCTTTTTGTATTCGAATGGGTATGCTTCCGAGGTGGTTCCATTGCCAGCATATCAGGATCTGATAATGGGATCCCAGGGAAATCGAGGGAAACCCTCATTTTTTATAGGCACATACTATGTTTTTCGTATATTTTCTGAAGTTACACCGGTATTTGCGTCTGGTAGTCATCATTTTATGATGATGAGCTGATGATGTAAGGTACAACTCCTTAACGGTTAGGAGTTGGAGGATAAATCTTTAACTATCATATGTATATATGTTACCTTTAGTCGTATTCTTTCAAATTATTTAGGTAAGCTGATGATGGAAGGTGGAAGGTACAACTCCTCAACGGTTAGGAGTTGGAGGATAATTCTTTCAATTTCATACGTATCTAAAGACCTTCAGTCATAAACTTTCAAGTTATTTAGGTGAGCTGATGATAGAAGGTTAAACTCTTCAACAGTTAGGGATTAGAGGATGATTTTAATATTACACGTACGTATAGACCTTAATTTGTATTTTTGATGATGAAATTTGATGAAATAGTTCAACTTACTACTTACCTACGATTGATTGCACTAAAAACCAGGGATATTCCGGTTAGGGTTAACCTAACCGAAATAATCTGTTATTAACCCTTTTGGATATGGGTTAACCTAAATTTAGGATTAACCTAAATATGTGTTACCGAATTATAACTGTTAACAGGAATAATTTAATACAGGATAATTACGGTTAACCTTAACCGAATTTGATATAGGTTTCTGGATATTTGTAGGTCCGTGATTAATTTTTCGTTACAGTCGTCGGTGACGTTCATTATTTGCGTGGAATGGGAAAAGGGGATAACAAGGTAATTTTTTTTCACAAGAGATCAAGTAAAATTGATTAATTTTCGAATCGCGTCACGTCGTAAAATAACCGAAATCTTGGGTTAACATCTATCATTTGGGTTAACAATTTCAAAAACATAAACCCTTTAATTTGGGTTAACCCTTATTGTTTGGGTTAAAACAATAACATATATAATCTGTTAACCGAATCGATGAGTAACCCTTTGAAACGGTTACAGATTGATTCGGTAACCGTTTATAACGAATACCGTTATGCATGGGTTTTCCGATCCCTGCTAAAAACTGAAAAATAAAATTTTTTATAAAAAAAAAAACCGACTTCCAAAAAAACATCCAACGAAAACTCTCTGCCAAAAAGACACTTAAAAGCGTAAAATAAACTGGTTCTTCATAAATTGCCTATACCTAATTCTTTATTCATTTCAATAGTAGTTTTCAGAGAGTTTTCGTTGGATGTTTTTTTGGAAGTCGGTTTTTTTAAGTATAGAAGATACATCAGATTAACACATAGGTTACTGTTTGCCGCGATAACCGACATACACGCGGGCGGAGCCGCGGGCAACAGCTAGTGTATAATATGTATGTATGTAGACATTTACAAAAAAAGTATAAATGTATTTATATCAGTTATCTGGTACCCATAACACAAGTTCTGCTTAGCTAGATGTCGTTATGTGTTAGATGTCCGAAATATTTATTAAAAAAAAACATATTATAAATAAAAAGTAATAGAGTGTGGTCTAATATTCACAGCCAGTTGCATTATATCAATAACAGGTAGTTGGTTTTAGATAGTGCAAGTTTAACCGGATAGTGTCAATTACCAGTATTATTGTGAGACGACTGCCGAATGACACCATAACGTCAATCAGATCGCTTATCTTGGCTTAAAAAGCTTAGTGCACTACATCCGGGACCTCACAACTGTCCACGACCAATCGTTGACCAATAGATACAATATAATGTTGTTTGAATCAAGTACCAACTTTTGCCCCGCTCCGCCCGCATGTATTTCGGATTTCTCAGTAAAAGTAGTCTATGTTTTATTTAAATGTGTGAGCTTATGTATCTTAGCTTAGCTCTATTTATCTAATAACTTTAAACGAGCAATTATTGTATGATCTGTGGGCACGGTCGTGCCCCCGCCAAGACGAGCCAAGCGAAGCGCAAGCGAAGCGAGGCGAAGCACTACCTACCTTTTCTCGAACCGTTTCGTCGTTTTTTTGAACCCTCATAACTTTGGTTCCCGATATACCAGATAGTTCAAATTCTCAGGATATGATGTGACCAATAGACTAATGAAACATACAAAGTTTCAATTGCATAGCTCTGATACTTTAGATTTTATTGATACCTAAAAAACACCGATTTCGTCACTGACACACTGATGATCATCAAAACTGTTAGGGTACTTCCTGAAGTGCTAGAAAGCTGAAATTTGGTATGTAAACTAAGTTTAGTATACAAACAACAAAAAAATTCATAAACCTATTACTTTTGCCCCCCAACCTCCAAATTTGGGGGGTGGAAGTTTGTATGAGACTTTCACAAATGTTTATGCTAGAGGTTTTATTTTTGGTTCACGTACTTTTTGTACGTGTACAAACACCTTTGACCCCCGATTCTGCTCGATCGCTCTTTCGATCGAAAGAGTATTGGAGCATCGGAGGTCGTGTCGTACTAGTTTGCTGATCTCTCGGTTTAGAGTCCGTTTTGCCGACGAAGTAAGAAGTGGGTTTTCACGTCTTTCCTTCATTAGCCCTAGGGTCCTTTCCGAAAGCTTCGATTTCCTGCCCTTACGCTGCATTTCACAAAATCTCGTACCTTCTTCCCTGAGGATTCGAACCACATTTTCAAGGTTCTGGTTTACGCCTGTTGTGGTTTCCATGGCAGCAAATCGGTTTTCCAGATTTGACTGGAACTTTTCAGATCCCATTGCGGCTTGGAGCAGAGTTGGTCGGAGCCTGGATTTCATCAATCGGACACGTTCAGCTTTAAAGTTGATATTCAGAGAGCCTCGGACGAGTCGGTGATCACTACCGGTGTTAAACCTATTGATCACTGAGACGTCTCTGAATATGTGCTTTCTGTCCGTCATGATGAAATCGATCTCATTTTTAGTCATAGCGTCGGGTCTTCGCCACGTCCACTTCCTTTGAGGCCGTTTCTTAAAGAACGAGTTCATCAAGAACAACCCCTCTCGTTCGAGAAAGTTGACGAGCATTTGCCCCCTATGATTTCTGCTTCCAAATCCATGGGATCCTATTACCGATTCGCTGCAATTTTGTACACCCACTTTGGCGTTGAAGTCACCCATAACAACGTTGTAGTGGGTTTTAGTAGTGAAGTGGATGGCCCTCGATATGTCATCGAACATGCCCTCCACCTCATCGTCCGAGTGGGCCGAGGTCGGTGCGTACACGTGCACTACCTTGAGGCTATACCTCTCGGTGAGCTTGACAATGAGGTACGCTACCCTGTTCGACACACTAGACATTTCCACAACGTTGCTAGACAGGGACTTGTTAACCAGAAACCCAACGCCACCTTCAGACTGTTGGTCTCCCTCACGGAAGTACATGAGATGGCCTGAGTCAAGGGTTATGGTGTCCGCCACCTCTCTTCGGACTTCACATAACCCCAAAATATGCCACATAATTTTCTCAAGTTCCACCTCGAGCTGGGCCAGATGCGAGTCTAGCCGTAATGTGCGGCCATTAAACGTAGCCAGGGTCAGTCGGTTGTGGTGGCCTGCCGTAACCCGGAGATTCTTAGCACCCCCCGCCCCGCCGTAACCATGGTCGCCACCATGACCAGGAATAGCGAGACTGCCGGGAACTGGGGGCCGTGGCTTATTTTGCAGCTGCATGGAGGTTCATGCCCATAATCACCACGCTGGGCAGGCGGGTTGGTGATCGCAGGGCGCAGTTCCTTGCACCGGTGACGCTGCTGCCCGTCAACGGCCTATTACATTTAACTACGCCTATTGGGATGGGTATACCGCCATCGGTCGGTTGCCAGAGCCTCGTTCGTCGTTCAGCAGGATGTACCGCGTGCAGGTGAGGTTGGATTTGGGCGAAAGTAGGATTACCTACTGTAATTTAGTAATTAGTACGTTTTATGTGTGCCATCATTTCTTAATAGAAACGATGGCACACATAAAACTATGAAAATTAAGTGTATTTTACACCTATCATTTCGGTAATACAACATATGTTGACGGGTGTTATCGTTATCAGTACTATTATAACCAATACACAATGTTTTTCTTTATCATTGCCGCATTAATCTAAATGCCAATAGGGTTTTTAGCAGTAGGATTATTACGGATAAAGCTTATTTTAATTTACTACTAGATTAAATATATTTGTAGTGTTGTAATAATTTATGTCTAATTCTCGTTGTGACTAAACTACACGTGAAATTTCACCACTGGTATTAGCTTTTGGTATAAAATATATAGGTATAGAGCGGTTCTTTTTAACGCCCTTCGATGTTTTCACAATTGACGCAAAATAAGAACAAGTGAGGTTTTATTTCATTTTGTCTCCCGCTTTGCTAGGGTAATGACGAACTTTACGACCAAAAATCGCACGCCGCCTCAGGTACCAACCAGTGTAACTAAATGTACTCTAGAAAGGAAATCCCTGGAACCCCATCGCACTTCAGGTCGAACATTATCGATATCGATTATCGTAGCATAATTATGCTGTATAGGAGCATCATCATTACCTCAGCCAATAGACGTCCATAGGCTGGACATAGGCCTTCCCCAAGGTTGTCCACAGTAAAATAAAACTGGATACAGCAATACAAAATGTTTCAAATAAAACTTTCTGAAGCGATATTTATATTTACTAAAGTACTAGAGTTTAGTATTTCGTGGATTCCGTACTATTTTCGGACCAGACTAGGGTTCGTAGCACAGGGTAGTGAAAAATTCTGTCTCGAAGGTGGCTGACGTCACATTAGCGAAGCTACCAGTTCCTTTGTCTTTCGATACTTGCTGTAGTATACTGTTTCCGTTGTGTTGAGTGTTGCGGTGTTGTTCATAACAGGCACAGTGGTACATACACTTATCTAACAATCACGCTTTGGAAAGGGATCTATTTCGAGGAATTTTCTTAACAATTGAAAGCCGCTATCTTTCTTAAGATTTCTTCATAGTTGATTCATATAGAATGCTACCCTCTGTCTAAGAAAATGAATGAGTTAGGTATGTACTACTCTTTTCATAGCTCTGTAATGAGTGCTAACCAAAACAAAAAAGCTTTAGCAATTTTGCCCGCTTAAGCCTATGCTATTTACTATGAGTAAATATGTGTATTGTTATGTGGACCTCAAAACAAAGAAGCTGAAATGAATGTCTAAAATACATTATTATCAATCAATATAATATTTAATGGCATACAGAGTAAAGTCCAACGTAGTTAAAAAGGCTTTGTAAGTTCAAATTAAAATATTTTTTTACTTCATTAAAAATCACAATCAACGTGGGAGAGCCACGCTTCGGCATAAATGGGTTGGCTCGACCGGATTGATACCACGGCCTTACAGAAAACCGGTGTGAAATAGCGCTTGCGCTGTGTTTCACCGAGTGAATGAGGATACCGGAGGCCCATACCCCAACCCTCTCCCCCCGTCCCGCAAAGGCCGGCAACGCACTTGTGACGCCTCTGGGTTTTCGGGTGTCCATGGGAGGCGGTAATCGCTTACCATCAGGTTATACGTCTGCTCTCTACTGCTACGCGAACTGTATGTGTTTTATGTATGTATAATAAATATATAAATACGAATAAGTGGTTTAGGTTACTAGTGTAAGTCTTGATATTGAAGAGAATTAAAAGCTGTACAGAAATTACTCATATCTTTAAACAATATTCGGTAAAGATTACAATATTAATAATAATCACAAACATTTATAGTTTTAGGCTTACGGTTGGCATACTATATCTTATCTAAGGGCTTAGACTGATGACTTATTCAAATCCTTGTTTCAATATCGTTCAACTTCTTCAAGATCAATTTTAAAGTTTTTTATCTAAACGAAAGTTCCAAGAAACTCAGGTAGAAGCATGAAGGCATCTTTCCCAATTAACTTCGGGATATTGATGTTTGACAGTTCATTGAACGCCGAACCTCCGAGTTTTTATGTAAAACGTCTGATTTCGCCGCCTCGTGTGGTTCAATAGTGAAATATTGCTTTAGAATTTTTACACGCATACACCATTGCTTCTTATGTAGTATTAAATAACGTCAAAATCAAAATGTCAAAATGTAAACTACCTACTTTTCATCATACATGTTTACATTCCTTGCCTTCTACTCAACTACGGTGAAGGCTACCTTTGCCTTTAGGTATATTTTTAGCAGTCATTGTATGATTGTAATATAGCGTAGCGTCTAACATGGATACCAAATAAAGTTCTTTAAAATTTGAAGTATAAAGCAATAGTGCCTTGAGCTTTGCTCACGTTAATTAATAATAATGGTCAAGCCACGCGATGGTCTTTTTGTTACTCTATATATATATTTTATGAAATATTCTCGTACATTCTCATCTTTACATAGTATTAAAATGGAGACGCTTTCGCTGTCTGTTCGCTTAGATCTTTTAAACTACTTAACGGATTTTAATACAGTTTTCAGCAATAGATAGAATGATTTAAGAGTAAGGTTTATATGTGTAATGCGTGCATATTATACTAGAGGAAATTCGAGAATTTTAATGACTTCTGTGCGAAGTCAAGCCGGGTCGCTAGTTTATAATATTATTTAGAACGAAAACAAGTATTATTTGCTGCAAAAAAAAATTACAGTGTATTTTCTATTATCAGTATCTTATAAACGTACTATGGATAAAATGCTCAAACAATTTCGTGTAAGAAATGTTTTTAGCATTCCAGCCTAAGTGGGCTTTGGGATCAAAGTTACTCAGATGGTAATTCAATCTACTTATTTATTTACATTACGAATTTCCTTTTTCAGATTCAGTACCTTACAAAATAATGTTCATCAAATAATGCGATATAAGTCTTTTCAGACTTGAAAAGAAACATTATTCATACTTATAATAACTTTCATAACGCTAGCAGTAGTCTAGGAGATCCTTAAATATGTTAGATTAGATCCGTAAAAAGAATAGATATGTTGAATATCAACTTACTTGATGATCAAATATCTCTCAACATTGACAATAATTAATTTTTAACAGTAACTATTTCAAAAATACATGAAATTACTAATGATATTTAATGTATATATAAAGTTTAAGTCAAGATTGGTATTAATTATGTTGTTCGGAAACTATAAAATCACACTAAAATCACTAAACTAAGTTTTGTACTGTCAATGAAAATTCGATATATAGACGTTACACACAAAAATAGACGTTATCTAAATAAATGCTTAAAGAACATCATTTTAAAGATCGTTTTACTGAAATAAGAGAATTGTAAAAAAATTGTTTAGTGTTACAACAAAAAAAAACAATTGATTTAAAATATTCAGAATAACCATAAACTTCGAAAAGCGGCTAGCGGTTTCTGCCAAGTAAGCAATATAATTAGGTTTTTAAATGACCGGCCTATTTGAAAATCGAACCAATTAGACCGGATAAAGATAAACTGTACAATTGCGAGATAGGAATCATCTTCCTTTAATTGAGGTCACAAGACTACAATTATGGGACATAAAAAGATCTAAACGTTGAAAGATTAAACTTTTATTAAGATTTTCTTAGAAGTACTAAAGAGTATTGACTTTGAGATATTTTATGACTTTCTCATAATAAGTACGAGCTTCTACCCGGGACTCTGTCCGCGTGTATGTCAAAGATGTTATCACATTATAATACGTTCCTTATATTCTACCATTTCTGGTGTACTTTTAAATCTTAAGAACTAATCTTATGGTAAAGAGTAGTCAATGTCCTTCCTCAAGGTATCTCCATGCCTTTCATTGAATCTGTGCAGCGGTTTAGTCAATTATATTTTTTTATATAATATCATTGGGTTTAGTCGTGAAAGAATTACAGACATACCTAGTTTCTTTTTGAATTCATAATATTATTATTGAAATGTATCTACTTATAAATTTAGTTATTATATACTACCATTCTGTCTTTGTGAAATGTACAAGTTTTTGCTTAAATTGAAGTTAGTTTGAAATATGTTTGATTTATACCTACATATACCTTTTAGGAACACCTATGACGCTTTATTTGGGATGAATCTTAAAACTTGATGGGAGATCAAAATAAAAATCCAAAAATGCATATGAGAGAATAGAATCTAGTAACTTGTAGTTACTCGTAATTTGCGGAAACTGTTCATTTCAGTATTCAAAGACCACAGGATATTGAACAATTGGAGTTGGTTATGTATCTCAGTAATGCATACCGCTGGTATATGCTTATTCTAATAGAATGCAACAATGAAGTAGGCGTTGAAAGCCAAAGACTACTTTGCCCACGGAATAATAAAAACGATAGGAAATGAGTCTTTTATTAGGAAATATGAATGTTTTCTGACACTGGTCTCTTTAAAAACATAGTATAATAACATGACATCGTAAAATGTTGCATATTACGTTGTCAGTAAAAAAATAAGGCATATTATTCTGTAAAGATGAAAAATGAGTTTAACACGAGCACAGCTGATAGGATTTTCGAGAACTCATTGGAGTATTAAATCTCCTTACGATATGATTCTAAACTGTGGTTTTACGATTTATTAATGTTAATGTTTTCTTTAATTTAATTAATCATGATTAAGCTAATTATAAATTGATGTTAAGTCATCAATCATCAACAACCCATAATGTCCCACTGCAGGGCTCGGGTCTCCTCTCAGAAGAGGGTTTGGCCATACGTCCCCACGCTGGCCGAGTGCGGGTTGGGGACTGGCAAGACAAAACGTTGTCGTGGCTACGTAATCTTGCGCTTGGATGTTTTTAAATGCAAATGCCTGCCCAAAGCCCTCCAAATAAGCTTCACGACTGTTATCCTATGATAACAACTGGAACCGAATAATTAACGTGCCCTCCGAATCACGAAGACGGTCACGGTATCATGTCACCAGCGGTCACCCATCCAGGTACTGCCCGTGCCGTCGTTGCTTATCCTCAACTAGGCTATTAACGCCCCATATTATTTAGATTGATAGAATTAAACCATTGCAATTATTACTTATTTTAATTAGTTACGCTTGCATGGTTTTTTTAGCTGGATTGTGCCCACTTACCACCACTGTGTTTTTGTATAACAATTTAGGTGTATAAATCTATACTTAATATTATAAACGCGAAAGTTTGTAAGTATGGATGGATGGATGTTTGTTACTCATTCACGCAAAAACTACTGAACGGATTTATATGAAACTTTACAGTAATATAGCTTATACATCAGAATAACACATAGGCTACTGTTTGCAGCGATAACCGACATACACGCGGGCGGAGTATCGACTACAGAAAGGAGAAAGATTTGCACTCAACTGTGTAGGTACTTAATAAAAATTACCTAATAATTTTCATCGTATCGCTGGCTTGTTGTTATTTCGAGAATAGTCTGTTTAAAGCAGAAAATCAATACGTTATACGAGTAAGTGCCCTCTGTACGTTGTTGGAATAAATAAAATCGTCGGTTACTAATTAAAACATTCAGCCGGAAAATTAATAATTCGCGATGAAATGATGCGCTCTCGGTTTGATAGTTTACTTTGTCCATTTATATTCAATAAATATTGCAGAGCAAATTACTATACATGAAAGGTAATTTTTTGGAATTGACTTTCATTATATAAATTGATTTGACAAACAATGACGCTGAAACTTATGTGACCCCACTCTACGACTAGTGTAGGACTCCTCCAGTTTTTCTTCCGATGAATTTCGTTGCGGGTTCCAAGACAGTTTATTTTTTTTCCTGGGACTTCCCAAGTGTCATAACTCGGTGTGATCGTTGGTCACCGCTGTTTATCCTGGTGTACAGGAGTTACAGTGTGGTGGGCGTGTGGGCGGGATTTGTCCCGTAGTGTAGGACTCTGTGGGGGAGGTCGCTAAAGCTCCTCATTAGATGTTACTTACCTTCCTTAGTGCTATCAATTTTGCCGTTAATTCATTGATGCATTCTTAGAAATATAAATCGCAAACTTTGCATCATCATACTACATAATATCAGTCCACGAAGTCTAAAGCACATATATACATAACCTTTTTGCTGTCACTAAAGATGGAGAACATAAATCCTATCTCGTTTACTATCCGTCGCTCTTAATATATCTTGAAGCGCTGATGAATACGCTTTTGCCGCCCGATTAGCTCGCTTCAGAATTTGATGCCATTAGAAATTTATAACTCCCTCTAGTATTCATGTGTAGAAAAATGTCCCATACATTACTAATCATAAAGCGTAGGATGGCTGGTATTGAGAGCTCAACTCCCAAAACACTGAGCACTAACGCTATCTGATTTCATGTGACAGATTGACGATAATCGAAAATTTTCATCGTAGTCGAAACCAGTTCCATCATTTCAAATCAGTGAAGCGATTGCCAGTTAAGTGTCGGTGAACATAATATACAAAAAAAAACACACGATAAACTTACTAGGTTTTTTTTGGAGGCAACAAAAAATATTAAAACAAAACAAAAGTACAAAGTAATTATAATATCTATTCAACAACCTTGAACGTTGCGGGATTGACGTTGTTAATTAGCATTTAAATCGAATTAGGAAAAATTTGTGTTATATGAAAGATATGAAGAAGGTAATTACTCTTTCCTTTTAAAGAGTAATTAGCTTCTTCGTAATAAAAACTTTAGTCCCATTTCCCTCAGAATATGTAAGAGTACACCCGTTTATAGTGAGAGGTAATAGGAACCGCAATACATTGATTTCAAGGGGTAAGTGTAGGTGAATTAAAAGTTCATTTTTATGAAATTCTATTTTCACTGGACTATAGGGAATGATCACATGCGGCATTATTGACCACTTCCTTACTAATATTATAAATTCAAAAGTACGAAAGTAACTCTGTCTCACTGTCTGTTACGCTTTCACCGCAAAACTACTTCACTGATTTCAATTAAATTTGGCATGGAGATACTTTGATTCTTTATAAAAGACATAAGAATAGAATAGAATAGAATAGAATAATCTTTTATTTGGCCCAACGCCGAGACATAAAAAACTATTACAAAAATAAAATAAACAAGAAACTTAACACTAGAGACAGAAAAGAGAAATTAACATAAATAAATTATACAGACAAAAAAAAAAAGTTTTTATACATGTTGAAATTATATTCATAACCTACTCTTTACCGCGATAACCGAAATACACGCAGGTGGAGCCAGAGGCAAAAGCTGGTCGTAATATAAAAAGTCAACACAAAAATATTTTTGTCATGGACTTACCACAAGTGTATGATATGTTTTTAAACAAGTATGAAGCCTTAATCGTAATAAAATGTTACTTTTACACGGTTACCTAATCTGCATGTTAAAAAGTCCTTCTTAAATCGCAATGCAATTGAGAAACTTATTCTTAACCTTCATCGTATGTAGCGTAGATTTGCTTTTCCAGAATATTAAACATTCAATAGTAACGGCAACATCATAGGCACTTTTTCTGATCTTTGAAAAATTATTTCTGGGATGCCTGACTTACTGCTATCTAGATAGGGCCCTCTAGAGGGGGTCACTAGAAAAAGAGAATGTACTCGGGCTCCCTCGAACAGTTTTTTTTTCTATAATATTTATATTAGATACCAATATCGCGTTACTTGCAGTTGCATGCACATGTTTAGCTCTATAAAGCGGACAAAAAATGATAAAGTGACTTTTATCTACAGACTATTTAAAAGGTCCAGGGTCATAGACAAAAGATGAGAGGGCTTAATTGGCTAGTAATAATGAACTTGCGCAATTTTACAGAGTGATTCATATAGTTAAGTATGGAGTCACCTCGCCAGTTACAAGTGAAACACATAAACTATCTCGGAAAATATTTATTGTGTTATTCACACTCGATATCAATGCTTTGATATTCGACGTAGGAATCGATCTACAACGAATGAGCATTTACTGTGAATCTAGCGTCTTAGAGACCCCGCGCCACTAGATAGCCATAATCACGATGAGTAGGCATCGGCCAAATTAACTAAAGAACTGATCGTCGTTTACATCCAGTGCTCGAGGTCTCTTAAATAAAAAATATCCTATTTTTCTAGTTGTCATATCCACACTTAACAGTTTTCGTATAAAAATTTCAGCAACTCCTCGTGGCAGTTCTGCTAACTACAGCAGCATTCACATCTGGCAGCATAGTCAAGTCTTCCGGAGATAACTTCGAACTGCTCATCCTCCACAACAATGATATGCACGCGAGGTTCGAACAGACTTCACAACTCAGCGGTGCGTGTACCACAGCCGACAGAGACGCTGGAAAGTGCTATGGTGGATTTCCAAGAGTCGCTCATGTGTAAGTGAAAGTTTATAGACTATACTAACAAATTGTTTAAAGCGCCGGAACTCAAAGCTTAAAACAATCATACTATAAAAAAATATATAATTATTATACTATCTGAATGTAAGCAGTTAATAGGGCTTAACATCAGTGATAATAATGCAATCAATCAATCAAAAAGTACTTTCATTATTACTTCTATGCCTCTGTTTTGTGTTTCAACCAATTATCTGTTATGAATGTATTTTTAATTGTACTGATAAATAAATTGAGAGAGTATTTTCCCGTACCGTAAGAGTTGTCTTCCTCTTTTGACATCTTGATGACCAATACTTGAAATATCTACTCGTATTATACATATTTCTCGCGTCATGTTGTTGCTCACGATGTACTCCGAGACTACTCGTATCTAATCAATTTTCAGGTTCCTTTTTTAAATATGTGTTTTGCTGGCGTGCCTTAGATAGGATAGTTAACATCACGCTTAGATCAATAGGAGCCGAACATGATTGAAAAGAGACGGAGTAGCGTGGCTCAGCTAGTTTTTTTAATAGGTATCTACTCTAATTTAAGATAGAAAGCTTAAAGCAGAAACCTTTTGTAGACTTTTTTTTATTCATTTCATTGGACTAAATTTTTAACATGTTTTTATTAGATTGACCTGTATATGTAACGGAATCTTTAAACTTCATTTTCACCTACTTCTAGGAGTCTGATTAACTTGAAAATTTGCACAGAAGTCAAGGCCGATGACAATACAAATATTTGAAATAAAAAACTGAACTTTTTTCTTAAAAAAAATGTTTTAAAAAACTAAACAAGCACGCTTTTATAAATATACCAAACTAAAAAGTAGAAAATAAAGAATAGACGGTCCACTTAAATTTTGTGCCAAACGTTATCTGACCTAATGTGCCTAACATGGCGATTTTAGTGAGTTCGATTGCTATTAAAGAGTGTTTTTTTTGTTTTTTTAACTATAATTTATTTTGTTACACCTTTATGTTTTCTAACATTACCTTTATTAGTTCAAATTTTATGTATTTCTAGAACTAAAATCGCCATGTTAGGCACATTAGGTCAGATAACGCTTGGCACAAAATTTAAGTGAACCGCTATTCTCTTGAACATTTTTAAAAGGGTACAAGCCGATTTCCACTCTGAAGCATTTTTGCTTTTGAGTAGCCAGAACACTTTGCAAGTATACACTTACCTAACTTCCATTTGCATGGAAATATATACTTACGCCTAGATAGTAAAAGAATTTAAAACTTTATAAGCAATCTTTATAATGTTTCAAACGTGTGCATTAACACAATCATATCAGATTAACCTATGCAATTAAAAGTGAAACCTATGCACTTTTAAATGCATAGGGTAATCTGGTATGATTGTTCATCAAATATCCAATCCAAAATTCGTGAAATTTCGATTCCACGAAAATAAATCGTGGAATATTCCAACTATATTCCTCGAACTATAGTTGCAATCACAAAAAATGTTATTCCAACTATACTTCGTGGAGTAAATTTAATTATATGTAGACCACAATACTTTAAAATAATTTGGAACATTGTGAAAATAATAAAACAATCCAAGTCAATCAATCGATCCAAATCAATCAAAAAGAGTACTTTTATCAGGACTTTTATTTTTACGTGCTATGTTTTGTGTTTCAACCGATTATCCATGATTTCAGGGTAAAAGAAGCGAGAAGGGCAGCTCAAACAGGGGAAGGTCCCCCCGTCCTGTATTTAAACGCCGGGGACACGTACACAGGCACGGCCTGGTTCACAATCTACAAATGGAAAATAGCCGCCGAATTCATCAACGCACTGCAACCTGACGCTGTTGTGAGTTTACAAAAAACTTCTATCGTAAAACCTATTTTGATTCGTCACGCGTTTTGTCCGTCCGTTCGTGTTGTGTCGTCGTACCTATATTTTGTCAACGTGTGCGTTTTAATCAAAATCATAGAAAAAAAGTGCTCCTCGTAAAGACTATTGGCATTTACTTATCAGGAATAAGATAAGGTATTTCGTTAGATAGATCAATTTAATATTAACTTAAAAAGTAAATCAAATTTGAAGATTAAATCATTCGCAGAGAATCGCGCGTAGCACGAAGATTTGATTGCTTTACGTAGCTAGAAAAAGAAGAAAATCCAGACACAACGAAAATAATCCCTTTGAAGTCCTTTTATTCTAGACTTCTATTGTGTCATTATGTACTAGAGCTTTTTATAACGCTTTTTCAAGGAATATAATTTGCCATATTGTATGAATGTTCATAGTAATCCATAGTCCAAGCTTGTTCATTTGCATTCATATACGTTGCTTGAAAATTGAGAGCGAAGACTTACAAATGCTTATATGAAAGAAAAAATATATTTTTCAGTGTGTCAGTTTTCATTTTTTAATATTAGTGACGTCACTCTTTGTTTGTCTGTCAATTGTGTCAACATTTGCTGCAATAGCATCAAAAGCTCATCATATTCATCACTGGTGAAATAACATTGATCTCGCAAAATTCTCTCGACTATCGTTTGAAACAGTCGATTGGAATTTCGGGTGAACTGAATTTCTGGATACGTATTAAATTACATACTGATGTGATTCCAACTATACTTCGTGGAATAAATTTAATTATATATAGAACAATAATTTATAAAAATCTCTCACACACACACATGCCTTTCTGACATCGACATTGATACAGTCGAGTCAGAAAAAAGTCCTTAAAAAATATAAACTAAACAATACATGTTTTTCATTGTCTCCCATTTCGTAAATATGGCAAACATCGTCATAGTCTTATGATTTATCATTTATCATTACAAATCTTTATAAAAGATCGTGGCAACGATATCTCATTTTCTACTAAACATCATTATAGACTTTTGTCTGAGCCATATCATCGGTACGGCAAGTACATTGCAAAGGTTTTAAATAAATCTTTTATACGAATGCTCATTGTTCTCTTTTCCAATGTCAAATTATATTTGAGTTCACCTTTAGAAACTAAAATTTAGTTCATTTTTAAATTCGAAATGAAGTAAAGATATAAACTTAAATATTTATTTTAAAAGCAAATTTACTTTACCCAGAGTATAAAACGAAATTATTTAGCATAATGACGAGTCACCTTGAAACGTTTAAATACCGACAAATTATTTCTTTATCTCAACCGTGGCAATCTTTAAATACTTTATTGTTTGATTAGTTCACTATCTGAGAATGATAAAGATTTCGTAAACACGTTCATAAGAAAAACCATTACAAATATACATTTATGTATATTTTAAGTAAAACGAGAACAAATATCAACATATTGTTTTTTTCACCTTAATATACTTGACAACTTTTAAAGATCTATACGAAATCTGAAAAACAATAATAAATAGTTAGGACATGCTTTCAAAACTCTGGTAAATAATGAAATAAATAAAGATAAAATAAAATTAAACGCATGTAGAAACTAACATCAAGGTTGAAGATTTCAATAAAGGTATGAAAGATAATGTAGAAGTGGTAAAGGAAAATTTATATCTATCTCGTAACTGAAATAACTGTTTCATTTCCACAAAAAAGAAGAATTATTATGTTTTTTGTCTTTGTAAATACTAAATAAAATAAAATAGTGGAATTAAAAAATATAATGAATTTAGACTTACAATAGGTTATATCTACGAAACGGAATATGAATGATTTAGAGTTGAAGCAAATATCATAATTTTATGAAAAAATGACTTATTTGTTTACGTCCAGGAACAAATTGTTTTATTTATCATCAGAACAGAGAAATATTTAATAGTAAGAAGTAAAAATAAAACTATGACAAACAAAATTGAAATTATTATAACGATCCCTCAAAGATGTTCTGCTTATAGTAAGTATATAAAACTCCAATATGATTATTCCAATCACAATAAATTGTAACTAATAAATACTAAACTTACTAATTTATTTTTATGAAACCAATTATAATTATTAATACATAATATTAAACCAATGACCCGGTATTATGCATAGTATTTCATTCATGTATGTATTTATAGGTGGGTTACAGAAAGTATGGTGTTGGCAAATTGTATAATTAGAGAATATCTGAATGTGGTGTTGGAAATTAAATCAAACTTTACTTTCTTGAAACAAGAGTTATGGAGATATCTATGCTTTGATTTTCCCAAATACGAGTCCTTTCTGTACACAAATAAATAAAACCAACGAATTTTTGAGTTATATTGTAATACTGTCCATAGAGAATATGATAGCAGATTGTTTCAAGAAACTAACATAGGAACAAATACTAATAACCTATTATGGTTTTTTTTTTTTACTTTTTATCAAGTCTTGATATATTATGTGGATTTTAAAATATAATACATTTCTTTTTGCAGTCTCTTGGTAACAATGAAGTCGACCAGAATGAAAGCAAGATTTCTTCATTCCTAGAGAACATCAATCCTCCTATTGTTGCCACGAATGTTAAAATTAAGTCTGCCGAAAATAAAGCAAATATTCAAAAGTCAATAATATTCAACATCAACGATGTTAAAGTTGGGGTTGTGGGATATCTAACTCCGGACAGTGAGATGTTAGATAGCGTGGGCAATGTAGAATACATCGACGAAGTATTGGCGCTCACAGAAGAAGTAAAGCTACTCCAAACTTTAAATGTAAATATTATAATTGCTATAGGTCATTCTAGTCTCGCTAAAGACAAAGAAATTGCTCAAGAAGTTCCTGGTCTTGATATTGTAATTTCTGGAAATAAAAATACATTTTATTGGAACGGTAACACAGTTCCTACTACACAAGAAACTTTACTGGTATCACAGGAATCTGGAAAAACTGTACCGATCATATTTTCAAGCGCCTACGATAAATACTTAGGTAGTGTTAGATTAATATTCAACGCTGACGGAGAAATTGTCAATTATGATGACAAACCTATTTATCTCGATTCATCTATACCACAAGACATACCATCATTAGAAATTATAAAAAAATATAACACTGAATTGGTTTCAAAATCTCAAGAGGTGATTGGAACTACCGCCGTTGTACTCGATGGTACATCATGCTCTCTAGAAGAATGTAATTTTGGTAATTTCGTTACGGATGCAATTGTTTACTATTATGCAATTAACTTTGAGAATGAGCGCTGGACAGACGCCCCTATTGCTATCATCCACAGTGGTGCTATTAGAAACTCTATTGCACCTACCAACCGTCCTGCTTCTGTTACAAGAGGTGATGTACTGGCTGCCCTGCCAGTAGAAGGCAACTTGGTTACTGTCACTATGAATGGAAAAGTACTCAAGGAGGTTTTGGAACTATCCGTTTACAATTATAATTCAAGATCACCGTCCGGACAATTTCTGCAGTTTTCAGGCATTCGCGTAGCTTATGATTTGGAAAATGAAGCTGGATCCAGAGTGGTAAGCGCATTAGTTCGTTGCTGGAATTGTTTTGTACCACAGTTTTATGAGATTGAGGATAACAGGGACTACAAAGTACTTATGCCGGCAGCATTAGCAGACGGTCAATATGGATATAGCATGCTTGTTGGACTCCCTAGGGTCAATCTTGCTTACAATGAGGTTACTTGTGCATCTGAATATATAAAAATGAGAAGTCCTGTGTATCCAGAAGTGGCGGGTCGTATACACTTAACTGGTTCTGCGTCAGCCGTAAGCTCGTCGTTACTTCTTGTCACTTTTATATCAATTTTTACGAAAATCTATAACTAAAGGGTGCTACTCTAATTGTATTTTTTTTTTAATTTTGTATAGAACGACATTGCCACAATAAAATCATTGGAATCAACTTTTACTTTGTGTTTTTTTTATTCGGTTATGATTAAATGTGTATTATTAACACCTTTCTAAACTTAGAAGTTCAAATCTTTAGAACTGTTAAAAAGAACTAATTTAGAAAATATCTTAAATCAATGATACCGAATATGGTATCGTTGAGTTGAGGTACTTTTAGGCTCAGGGATTTAACAAAACAAGTATTGAGTAACCAATGATTGTCAATATGTCTAGTTAATAACCAGTTAACTTGCTAAATAATATTTTAAAAGTAACATACGCATTTTTTTATATAAAACAATCCAAATCAAATAAAGACTATACGTATTTATTCATTAAAGCATGGCAAACGAACGGCTAGAAAATGATAATTGACAGTTATATACATAACATCAAGTCATTAACAAGTTTTTACGAGTAGTTACATTACAAGCCAATTAAGTAACTTTTACTTGAATGTTATATTTTTATCATACCGTATTCATATACATCATTTAATTGTATTAAACTGTGGATTTAAAACCAGTTGACGTCCTCAATTATACTACAAGCAATGTAACATGTAAACCCCATGTAAAGAGACCCTTTGACGCAATAGTACAACCCCGGGCAATTGTTTTCTGGTTGTGGTTAAGAAAACACACAATTAATAAAACAAAAAAGCTGGGAAATTGAGAAGATTGTAAGTATATTATCAAAGATATGACGATATCCATAAATTAAACCTTTTAAAGAAATAAAATAAATAACTTAAAAAATGTGTATGATTGCATGCATAAAATAATACAAAAATCTTACCAAAAATATTTATTGAATGATTTTACGATCTTTAATTAAGCACGCTTCGCTATATAAAGGTTTTGGTTAGACGGACACTTCAGTAGCTGTAATCAATAATTAGCTTGTTATTTATTTATTATAACACATTGAGATCTTATACGAAAGATATATAACGGGTATGGACAATCTTTTTCAATTTCATACTTGACGCTCCAAGAAAATTTGTCCTGATAAAAGTTAGAAATTTATACTCGCTGTCAATGCTTAACACTAAAGTACATGCATGCATTTTGTTTAAACGAAATAGAAACTTATCCAGAGTTTATCGGCAGATTTATTGATTTGACTGCCTCTGTGGCGCAGTGGTAAGCGTATGCGACTGATGCACTTGAGGTCTCGGGTTCGATTCCCGGGTCTGACCAAAGGTTTGTATGATCTGCAAATATTTGTGTCGGAGTTTGGGTGTTTTCTACTTATAATATGTATGTATTTACAAAATAAAAAAGTATATGTGTATTTATATCAGTTGTCTAGTACCCATAACACAAGCTCTGCTTAGCTTGGGACTAGATGGCGTTGTGTGTTTAATGTCCGAAATATTTTTTATATTTATAGTATTTGATACTCATTAGATAATATATAAAGAAATATTCTCTTCAGAAAAATGTGCTATCTATAGTTTAGTCAATTAATTTTGTCAGGATATTCATACAATAAAAATTATTTTAACGACCGTAATTTTGTAAAGTTTTATTTCGGCAGAACAACTGCCGAGCAGTTTAAACCTGCAACTCACTATCAGAGCACGTATTTCACTCCCTCGTTGATCCCAGGTCCTTTATGCGGGGCGAGAAGAGCACCTAACCTATTTTTCTAAAGGCTACTTACATATCACCACATTTTAATCTATCGTAAATACAATCACCACTTTCATCGTATTTTAAAACATGGTTGCTTCATGCGTTATCTGCACGAAACAAAAAACAAATAGCATAGTGCTATTTATTACCTTCTTCACTTTTCTTTCAAATCGTGTTGAAACATATTCGTGAAATGTATGTATAACTTTGCTAACAATCATATTTTGACTTTGGGTAACTAACACTTGTATTAAAGTTTGTTTTAAGTGTTGCACGTTTAACTGCATGAGGTTTTGTGCATGATTTGATATTTTCGTGATAAAGAATTATTTTTTAGTAAATTATATTTGTTACAGTCCTTGGGTAACCACGAACTCGATAATGGTGTATCTGGACTCACACCATTTATAGAAGCCCTCACATGCCCAGTCCTGGCTGCGAATCTTAACCTTACACGAGTGCCAGAATTATTGGTAGAACATAACCTAATGGACTCTGTAGTGTTTGATATAAATGGTACACGCATCGGCGTCATTGGATATCTTACTCCAGATACTAAATTCTTGGCTACAAAAAATGAAGTCCAATACATTGAAGAAGTGACAGCAGTAAAAAAAGAAGCGTCTAAACTTAAAAGACAAGGAGTTAATATTCTCATAGCTCTTGGTCATTCTGGTTTTACTAAAGATTTGGAAATAGCAAAAGAAGTTGAGGACATTGATTTAGTTATTGGTGGGCATACTAATACATTTTTATGGAATGGTACTAGCCCTGATGTTGAAAAACCTGAAGGACCTTACCCTACATTAGTCATCCAAAAGTCAGGAAGACTAGTTCCCGCAGTACAAGCTTATGCCTACACTAAATATCTTGGCAAATTACATATTATATTTGATTCAGAAGGTGAAACCATAAGTAGTAATGGAAATCCCATTCTTCTAGATAATTCGGTTCCACAAGATTCAGAATTATTAGAAATGGTAAACCGATACAGGGCAGGTATAGAGAATATAACGGAAAGCGTTGTTGGGATCACGCCTATAGTATTGGATGGGCATTCCTGTCGTTTGAGAGAATGTAATTTGGGAAACTTGATAACAGATGCGATGGTAGAAAAATATGCTAAAGGTTATAAAGGAGAAGGTTGGACTGACGCTCCTATTGCAGTTATCCAAGGCGGTGGGATAAGAGCTTCAATAGCTCATATAACTTTGCCGGGTAATATCACTAAGGGAGACCTTTTGCGAGTGATGCCTTTTGATGGAAACCTTGTTAAACTAAGTATTAACGGCAGTGGAATTTTGAAAATGCTAGAACATTCTGTGGCTAAATACAATCCCGCACGTCCTCCTGCACCGTTTCTGCAAATGTCAGGAATGATAGTGGAATACAATTTTCGTAAACCGCCTGGTTTTAGAGTTCTAAAAGTTTACACACGTTGCGGTCAATGTTTCGATCCTCAATTTTCTTTTTTACAAGAAAAAAATATGTACACCATCTTAATGCCTGCATTTTTGTCTATGGGAGGCGATAATTATACAATGTTAGAAGATCTACCTAAAAAAGCATTACCTTATGATGAATTAGAATCTACAATAGAATATATAAGTAGCCGGAGTTCCGTATACCCATCTGTTGAAGAACGAATTATAATCGACAATCTTCAACAATTGCAAATTAACTCGGGCTCCTATCCCAAATTTTCACTTATTGTATGGACATTATTTACTTACTCACTGTTTTTTATAAAATAACTTGTAACGATGTAAAACAGTTTAAGTAAAAAATAATAATGAAGGGACAAGATGAAGTCGGATGTACACTTTTAATTTATCCCTGATAACCGGGTGAAAAGAGGCCTTTGAATAGAAGTTAAGAATAGACCAAACAGTTATCAATCCAAAAACAAAACGAGTAACTAAAACGTTCACATCACGTTAAATTGAATTTGTTAGGGTAATTTAATTAGCTTTTATATGCTTACACCAATGTAAATAAAAAAAGATTAGTAACATTGCGATTTTTATTCCACTGTCCTTTAAATTCCAACGTTATCGGTGGACATAATATTCCTGGAAGATCTTATTTAAGATGTTATTGCCACGTTGCCAAATTAGAGTTCTATGTCTGATTTCTTGAATTAAACGTCAACTAATGAATTTATAAGATTTTTTTATTAATATTTAAGTCTATTTTAAGATAAGGTAATAATAGCATATTCTAAAACTGTTCTCTTTTTTTTATTAGGTTAAAGTTTACTACGTTAAATGGGAATACTGATCCTTTGTGCTAGATAGGACTGAGCTTTTTTGATACAGGATACCATTACGGGAAGAATTTGCTCAAAAAGTTTTAATGAGACATTCCCTATTTTATTAATAAAGCTTTTATTTAGTTTCACCCGTCCCGATGTTAGTCTGTAATCAAATCTTGCAAGTTAAATTTAATCCACTTCCCGATTTCCGATTGAGCTGAAATTTGAAATATACCTTTAGTTCTGATGACAATGCAATTATATATAATCGGTTTTATTATTAATCAAAATTGGTCGTCGTAACAAAATGGCGGCGTACTTATTTCTGAACAACCTACCCAATATGGGTATTAAATGAAAGGGCTTAATGTTATTACGTTAATAAACAAGTAACAGCTTGTTTTTAATTTTTTTTTAAATTAATCACTTGTTTTTACCGTAAAGATTGTTTGTTCTTGAAAGTTAGATAGCGTTGAATTCCAGGTAGATGCTGGTCTATTAAAAATCATATTCTATTAACTGAGAATAAGAATGACCATGCATTATATTATGATGTTACACTATGTAATATTAATGTTTTGTTCGTCCAATTTCAATCAATCAATCAAGAATTTAGTGAAAAACATGATTGATTCTATTACACATAATTCTGCATCACTTTCTGAGTGTTCTTCGCCGTTATCAGCATCACAGCTGCCATTTGCTGTAGAAAATTAAATATGACATCACTACATAGTATAAAACAAAGTCGCTTTCTCTGTCCCTATGTCCCTATATCCCTTTGTTTGCTTAAATCTTTGAAACTACGCAACGGATTTAGATGCGGGTTTATTTAATAGATAGAGATGTAGCAAATAAACACATTTTTTTGCGCTTACATTGCAAACGCTGGTTGCACCCTACGAGATAGATCAAAATAATGTACTACAGTATTGTACACCTTAAAAAGTACTACAAAAAAGTCCGCGACGGTATATGTCTATCTCTTAGGGATAACCCACAACAACCATTTTTTATTCCTTTCTTTTTACGAGAAATAATGGCTTATTTACGAAGTGATTTTAAGCAATACAGAATGAATCCTTATACAATTAAGTAAATTAAATACATTGTGCATTTAACATAGATAAAAATGGCCCTTTACAGTATCTAATTTAAATGAATATAGTCGAAGATATTACAGATTTAAAATGCACGAATCGTGTCGTCGGCGGGGGCATCTGAAATCTACCCGTGCGAAGCTGCGTGCGGGTCGCTGGTTAAAAATATTTCACAAACCATTACTTGAAATGAAAAGTAACATTTTTAACCACATGTACCTTACTTATATCTTGTGTACCTCGATTGTAGTGAATTAAAACTTTAAAGTGTAAACCAACCAAAGTTCGTTTAAGTTAATGGCATTTAATATTATGCATTTGGTTCTAGACCTTTATTTAATAATAATAATGGCCTTTATTTCAGACAGTACATATTTTTCTTAAATTATCTATCTACTAACTAAACTATTTTAAAATAGTTTAGACCTTTATTTACCATAGGTAAATATCGCTAGAATCGCGCTATATTTTATCCCTATGATCACTCGCTTTTGTATTTTACCTTTAAAAATAGAACCGCTATCTCCAAACCCATTTTTACGCCTACCGTAAATGAATATTGAACTGCGTCCCACGCTCCATGTTTTTAACGTCAGACTGGCCAGACACAGTTTTCGTTCGTCAATACTTTTTTACCACATAATGGTGTCTCATCTAAATATTGTGTTTATTTCTTTTAAATATTATTTTTTATTCAAATATTTTATTACTTCAAATATTTTCCATTCTTTCCCGACTATGGGGAAGCAAAAAGGAAAAATAATAGTTTTGGCAGTCTATGTATGTTTGTTTGTTCACTAACGCCTAAACTACTGAACCGAATTTAACGAGTGAGGTGTCTGAGGATTCCTAATAATGTCACGGGAGATCTATGTTACATAGATTATATCAAAAGTTTTTAAGTAGGCAGATTTTAGTTTTTAAACTTACGTATATCAAGATCGTGGACGTTCCTCGTCTCACTTGGATTGCATTGATACTGATCATGAAGGAACCAGCAATATAAGAGTCTCGTTTGCATTTAAAATATTTCACCAGAGTTAAAACACAAAATTACTAAGTTTATTCTGAATATGTAGGATAAAATGTTATAGTCTTACCGAATGAAATAGAGAAAAGTATTATTTAACATTGAATACCAAAAGGTAAAATACCATCATTCCAAAACACTGAAAACGTTATCTCCCAGTCATTCAACGCAGGGATGACTTAACAAAAAAGGTTAACACATAGACACAGACAACACATACGAGTATGTAAGCCCAATACCTACATAGTGTACTGGACAATAATGCTCGCGCCAATCGATAAAACTGCAATTGAGCGCCGCACAAAATTTGTCGGAACAAAGTAATCACGTTGATTGAATGATGCTGCCCCACAAAACTGTATATAGGTGCCTACAATATTTACGTACTAACGAATACGTTTATAAACTATTGAACGCATTCATATATATTTTTATTTTATTTTTATTTTATTTTATTTATGTAAGGAAAACATACAGTGATAATAATATATATTCGATCGATTACAACTATATAAACAGCTAAACACCATTTAAACGTTTTCACATATAAATTTATATTTTATATAATATATATTGAATACATTAAAAACTAGATTGTTATTTTAATATTTATACGATTTGTGACCTACGCTTCTAATGTATGTATTTCTGTATTTCGTAAAATAAATGCTATAGTAACAACAAACAATATACTCGTGCATGACCTGTTACGAATGAGTTAATTGTGAAGTTGATGTATTTTCAAACAAAGAGTGACGAAATGTTGTATATAAGCAATGCATGCATGCTGAATTCACAAGAATGCAACCCGAACGTTTTTTGATTAATGATACTATATTAACGTTTGTTACAGTCCCTTGGGAATCACGAGTTCGATACTGGAATCCGCGGGCTTGCTCCCTTCATTCAAAATGTAACATGTCCTGTTTTAAGTGCCAATCTTATATTGACAAAAGTGCCAGAGCTAGAACAACTAACTAATCTAAAAAAATCTATTGTACTAGAAATTGCTGGACGTCGAATAGGTATTGTTGGTTACTTAACGCCAGACACCAAACAACTAGCATTACCAAATGATGTTGAGTATATAGATGAAATTCTGGCCATAAGAAAAGAAGTACAAATTTTACAAAATGAAGGAATAGATATTATCATAGCTTTAGGACACTCTGGATACCCTAAGGATTTGGAAATAGCCAGGGAAGTGAAAGGTGTCGATTTAGTAATTGGTGGTCACACAAATACTTTTCTGTGGAATGGAACCAGCCCAGATTCGGAAAAGCCTCAAGGGCCTTATCCAACTTATGTAGTACAAGAATCCGGTAAAAGAGTTGCTGTTGTACAAGCATATGCTTATACTAAATACCTCGGGAAGCTGCATTTAACATTTAATTCCAACGGTAATATAATAAATGCTGATGGGACTCCTATTCTGCTGGACAGTGAAATTCCACAAGATCCAGATGTTTTAGAAATAATCAACAAATATAGAAGTAGTTTATATAACATAACTGAGGAAGTTGTTGGAAATACGTCTGTTCTTCTGGACGGTGCAAGCTGTTCGCGCAGAGAATGTAATCTTGGCAACCTAATAACAGATGCTATGGTATTTAGATACGCTATGGACTACACTGGCGAGCATTGGACAGATGCGCCGATCGCTATAATGCAAGCGGGCGGTATTAGAGCATCTATTTCACATGTGAAAATGCCTGCAAATATAACCCAGGGTGAATTACTCACAGTAATGCCCTTCGAAGGTCCCTTAGTGACGGTAACAGTAAATGGTAGCACTCTCATTAAAATGATTCAACATTCGGTAAATAACTACAATGATTTAGAAGCATCGGGACCTTTTTTACAGTACTCTGGTATAAAAGTTGTATACGATATTACTAAGCCTAAAGGATCTAGATTGATAAAAGCTGAAGCTCGATGTTGGGCATGTGATGTTCCTAGTTATTCAAAAATTATTGACAAAGACGTTTATAAAGTTATAATGCCTAGTTTTATCGCTATTGGTGGTGACGGATATAAAATGTTCTCAGGTTTACCGATGAAAACTTTAGATTTTAGTGAATTAGTTGCCACCCAATATTATGTCAAAAGACATAGTCCCATTTATACCCAACTTGAGGGTAGAATAGCAATGTTGACAGACAGTTTTCAACCTAAAACCAACAGTTCCTCATACAGTATAAGGTTATCTTTAATACCTGTTTTATTAGCATTTCTAAATGTACTATTACTTTAAATAGTTTCGTAGTTTTAGTTAAGTAGGTAGATATTTGATAGACAAGTACTAAGTTTTGTATTAATAATTTTAATACTTCAAACTACCTTCATCTCAAATTTCTTGAAATAAATGTTTTCTACACTTATTGTTTTATTTAATGTACTTTACCTACCCTATACCTACTAGTAATGAAATAGGTATATCGTTATATATATAATACTTCAAACATTATTGTACTTAGGAAAATAACACACACTATCGTCAATTCAACAAAATCGTTATACCTACACATGAGTAAGTGCAATGAAATTTAATTCAATAAATTGACAGAAATCGCTTCGGGAAAGGGTATGCCATAACAACAACTTTAAACTTTATTAATAAACCTAATAAACAAGTATAATGCACCACACTATTATTTCTTTTCTTTCAGTCTCTTGGGAACCACGAATTCGACGAAGCTGTGGATGGAGTTGTACCTTTTATTAGAAACCTCAGTTCACCAGTTCTAGCAGCTAACCTTATTTTAGACAAAGTTCCTGAACTCCAAAACGAAAAGAACTTGTACAAATCCATAATAATAACGAAGGATAATATTAAAATTGGTATTATTGGGTATCTGACGCCAGAGACTAAATATCTGGCCCCTAGAAATAAGGTTCAATATGAAGATGAAGTTGTAGCCATAAGGAAAGAAGTACAAAACCTAAAAAAACACGATGTAAACATTTTTATAGCTCTCGGACATTCGGGAATTGTCAAAGATTTGATTATTGCCGAAGAAGTAGAGGATCTTGACATAGTCATAGGAGGGCATTCAAATACATTCCTTTGGAATAACAACACTACTTTGGAAAAACCTGAAACACCTGAGGGACCATATCCAATTGAAGTTAAGCAAGCAAATGGTAGAATAGTGAGAGTAGTTCAAGCTTATGCTTACACTAAGTACATGGGTAAACTTCATTTAATTTTCGATTCAAAAGGAGAAGTAATAGCATGTGATGGGCTTCCAATACTTCTTGATCAACAGATACCGAGGGACCCAGAATTACTTCGAACTATAAATAAATATAAAAGCGACGTGGATCGAATAAATAACGAAGTTGTGGGGCAATCTTTGGTGTTTTTAAATGGACATTGTCGACTCAGAGAATGTAATATTGGCAATGTCGTCACGGATGCCATGTTGAACTTCACAAAAGAAAAATATCATGAGCAATACCCCAATGTCAGTATAGCAGTGATGCATGGAGGACGGATACGCACCTCAATTATACATACTGGGTACCCGTTTACTTTAACCAGGGGAGACTGGATTATAGTACTGCCATTTTCCAATACGCTATCAATAATCACAATGAATGGTACTATATTGAAACAGAGTTTAGAACATTCAGTGTCAACTTGGAGAACTGTTGATAGCACGGGGCAGTTTCAACAAATTTCTGGAATGGAGGTAGTTTATGACTTAGCAAGGCCAGTCGGTTCGAGGGTTGTCACAGCCAAAGCTGTTTGCTCCATCTGTAGTGGAGACACAAAACTGGAAATAAAAGACAACAACGAATACAAAGTTCTGATGCCTACATTCATGGCAGAAGGCGGTGACGGTTATACAATGTTTGATAAAATTTCTCAAGAAATACTTACTTATGGTGAATTAGACTCTTTGCTTTACTATCTTAATAAGTATAGTCCCATAAAACCGCAACTAGAAGGACGCATTAAAATACTTAACGAAGATAAAATTGTCAACCGGGTTGACATTTCCATTGATAATATAAATTTTAAACCATCAAGTGGTGTTAGTCTAAAGGACAATCTCAAGTTTTATTATATACTGTGCCTCTGTTTTTCTCAGGTTGCAATATTAGTACATTATTAATTTGTAGAGATGTGCCGACTAGTCGGTAAAGCCGACTATCCGGCAACAATCGTAGTCGAAGATTAGTCGGCGAATAGTCGGCACAAAGCGCCGACTATTCGGCTTATTACTTTGTATGTATTTCTCAATAATATATTTGTCAATTTTTATTTTATAATCAGTTTTAGACATTTCGAAATGTAAAACAAAGCAATCTTTCTCTTGGTAACCAGATTCTAAAATTACTTGCTGATAAAAAACATATCTGACATTTATAAAAAATGTTTGCTTGTAGTGTTTGCACTTTTTTTCCTTTCCACCACGAGAAATAATCATTGACATTGATTACACATAACAGCATTAGGGTCCAATGCGATGGCCTCTGATTTTCTAGAGGTATACGCTGGCGTACCTCAGGGCTCCGTCCTGTCGCCCACACTGTTTCTTCTTTAGCCGTTTAGTTAAGCAGACAACAGCACAATCCATGGGCGATATTTTGGACAACTTGCAGTCAAGCTGGCAGAAGTTGAGGAAAAACGACAGGAGCTTGTCTCTGAGCTCAACCATGTTCTGGGCGGCACTTCTCAATGGGGCTATCAGAATCTGGTCGAGTTCAATGCCAAGATTAACAAGTGTTCGCGTTATCTGCCAAAAAGTCTCCATTCCTTCTACTTCCACTTTTCAGAACACTCAAATGCAATTACAAGGTAAGCTCGATATCTTTGGCATGGATTTCTGCAGAGATCTTAACCCGCACGAATACGTTGAGAGTGTCACCAAAGCACCCTCGCGGAAGCTAGGTGTTTTAAGCCAAAGTGACACAGTTCTTCCCGCCCGAGCATCCGTGTCTTCTTTACAAGACCCAGGTTCACTCGTGTGTGTCGAAGCCATTCTGTCGAGCTTGGAAGCTTAGATAGGGAGAATCGACTGCGTCACCTACCGATTCACTCAGATACTCACCGGGCACGATTGCTTCGGAGAGTATCTGAACAGAATCGGACGTGAGGCTACGGCACAATGCCATCACTGCGGGTCCGACCGGAACTCCGCCCAGCACACGCTGCAGGACTGCCCTGCGTGGGAGTCCGAGTGTCGACTCCTGGTCGGACAGATCGGACGAAACCTGTCACCACTAGCATTGATCGCGGCAATGCTGGCGAGTAGTGAGGATGGGAGGCCGTGGTCTCCTTCTGTGCATACGTAATGCTTCAGAAGTAGTCCGCAGAGCGGGATCGGGAAAGGGCCGTTCCCGCTCGCAGGAGGCAACGAAGGTACTGCGGTAGAGGCCGCTACCTCCCCAATCGACGCTAAAGGGTCGTTGTGGCCACATCTAGGGGATATAGCACCCATAGCAGTCCTCTATCGCCATTATCATGGAGAGTGTTCTGAAGAGCTCTTCCAACTGGTCCTCTCCTCTACAGGACAACACGGGCCGGCCTGGGAAGTCACCGCTTCAGAGTGGTAGACATACGTTCTCGCACTCATCGCTTCGGTTCTTCCTTCCTGTGCCGAGCGGTCAAAACCTGGAACTCAGTACCAGCGCACGTGTTTCCTTCCTTCCTGTGCCGAGCGGTCAAAACCTGGAACTCAGTACTAGCGCACGTGTTTCCTTCCCACTATGATACCGGGTCCTTTCAGCGGTTCGTGAAAGAGCATCTCACCAGACCGCCATAGTGTGGGTCACCATGCTGCATTATCCTTATTATCTACCTACTACCTACATTGAGGATGGTGACCACCACTCTTGAATTCTGCTCATGATTTCCATCAGGCAGGGCAGAGTCACTTTGGCAGCAAATATATAAAAGAAATTGAGAGCATCACTAAGGCGGCCTCGCGGAGACTTAGCGTACTGAATAGGGTGAGACGGTTCTTTGCGCCCGAGCATCTGTGTCTTCTTTATAAGACCCAGGTTCGCTCGTTCGTGGAGGACTGTTCTCATCTTTGTAATGGATCCACGCAGAATTTACTTGATGCTCTTGATCGGTTGCAGCAGCCAGCAGTTCGCATTATCAACAGTCCCGATGCCACCGAGTCCCTTGAGTCTTTGCTCTTGCGGGGAGATATCGCCTCTGTGACAGTCCTATAGCGTGTTTACAGCGTGTTTACCATGGACAGTGTTCTGAAGAGCTCTTCCAACTAATCCCACTTTCTCCCATATTCTACAGGACGGCACGTACTGGCATTGGAAGTCACCGCTTCAGAGTCGTAGAAATACGCTCTGAAACTAAACGGTTCCGTACTGCCAGCGCACGTGTTTCCCTTCCACTATAATCCCGGGTCCTTTAGGCGGCGTGTGAAAATATTTCAATCAACAATAATAATAATATCTTTACACAAAAATATTTTTACACTAAAACACCGCTCCGACTCCGACCATTACAGAAGCATAAATGAAGAAACAAGGTTCGCAGGCGGCGTTTGCGACTGGGGCGCGAATCAGCTGTAAACGAAGAGTTACGGAAATGTCAGAGACCACGATCGGTTTGGCCGATTAGTCGGCCTTTTTAGGACCGACTAATCGGTTAGTCGGCTAGTCGGCCAAAGTACTGATCGGCCCATCTCTATTAATTTGTAATATATTGATATCATTACCATTAACATGGAATGTAGATTAAATGTCAGAAACTCTTAATTTTATGTAGAGTGAAACTAGTACAATTATGTAATTATTTCATGAATTTCAAAACTATTACAACAGAGATTTGTTGTGATCTTCGATGACATAAATGGATGACATTCACACATTCTACACAGTATTTTTACAATAATGCATTTGTTATTTAAGATATGCACGTCACATCAAATTTTCTCGTTTATACTTAAATTAATTATCAATATTGTTTAAATTAAATGATTTAATTGTTAAAATTGTAATATGTTTCCTATGTTTTACGTACAATTTGTCATTCATAATTTTTTCATGTATTCTAAACATTTTTGTGAACACATAAGAATCATCTTTAGTTGTGAACATTCTTCTTCATACTTTGTAAGAATTAAGTTATTTCAACATCACAGTAAATAATCGTAGCCAAGCATAGAGCAACACCACAGGGAGTAGCCGTACGCAGGCGTTCCCCTCTGTCAAAGTATAAGCCCAAATGCACCTACGTATTACGCACCTACTGTTAAGGCATGTATTCACCGAAATTGTTGGCAATTTAAATGTTTCCAACTGTTTGCAACTCTTCAGAAAATCGCCAACTTTTGTTTCCATTGTGTCTACACCGAGGCGCCAACAATTTGAAAAACATTCCAACTAAGCGTCTCCACTGAGCCAATAAATATCTGCAACAAGCTTGTTATCACTTGTCTAGTACCCACGCTAGTACCCATAACACAAGCTCTGCTTAGCTTGGGACTAGATGGCGTTGGGTTAAATGTCCGAAATATTTATTTATTAATTTATTCTTTTGATGTTTGCCGCCAAAAACAGAAAGACGGTTCTCAACATTTGTTGACAATTTTGTTGCCAACACAACAAATTACAGAAACTTTTGTCACTAACACGTGTTAACAACACAAAAGTTGTCAACTTTTGTTCGGTGGAGACACGGCTTTATAGCACAGAATGTATTTGTGTGTGTGAAATTGTGAAATGTTTTGTTTCAATTGTTATCTATGATATCGTTGTGACAGTCGATTATATTTGTATGTAGGTCTAAAATGTGTATGTGTGAAGATTTCCCCCGCAAAAAATGACACTGTATCGGAAAAAGACGCCATGGATACCCACTCCGGTCCGCCGGCATGCGTTACCTACTCTATGTAGCCAAGAGGTTAATGTCCAACTTGCATTCGTCAAAGTACTTAACGAAGGTATTATTATAAACTTTAGAATTTATAGATTTGCAGTGATTGCAAACCAAACTTAATAGAATTTAGGTAATGTCCATACAAACGCATTTCTATACATTAATTTTTTACGTCAGTACTAAAGAATCAGTTTTTATAAAAGTAATTGGAGTAGCAGTTTTTAATATAAGTCGAGTTTTCAATATTTTTTGGTAGTAAAACTTAGAAAAATTAATATCCAAAGTAATATATTGTTTATTAAATGCTACAGTAACTATGATTACAATAATGTGAGAATTGTATACAAACACACACACACACGCGCGCACACGCACGCACGCGCGCTCTCACTTACTCACACACACACACACACGCACACACGCACGCACGCGCGCACTCACTTACTCACACACACACACATACAGTGTACACAGGCTGGAAAAAAAAAAGACTGTGATGAGTACTTTATTTCAAAGTATAGTACAATTTCAACCATACATAAGTACATACGGAAGTAGAACATAATTAAAGATTTCTTACATAAAAATATAGTTATTTCCTAATTATGATGTTTTTTTTTATGTTTGTTACCTCATAACTTTCGACTGGGTGAACCAATTTTGATGATTCTTTTTTTATTTGAAAGCTGGTGCTTCCCGTGTGGTCCCATTTCAATTTAGTCCAGATTTAAGTCGTTTTTTTTTTGTTAAAATTTGCGATTATTTACCAAGTTATTATAATCTGTGTTTGAGTGTATTTGATAGCATTTATTAGCAGTAGATAATGCTTTTAAAAACCCTTTTTAACGACACCATTAAACATTAATAGCGTCTTTTTAGAATATAATGTTAGAAAGTCTGAACATGGGCTTAGAGAATTTTGGCATAACAGGATTAGCACTAATTGTTTACTAAACTTTGTACATGTATTCTAGGGTTCGGGTCCCGGGGAGTAACGTTCCTAGAAGTACCATACCGGAGTTTGTTTAGTATTTAATGATAACATTCAATTTTGTTCAATAGATCATTTGTACAAAAATAGTAAAAATACTGTACCTCAGTTGAGAACGTCCTTCCCTTTTTATATAACAATATTAGTGTAAGGTTTTTTAGAATACTAAACAGAATTGTAGAAGTTACTCGAACTAGAAATACCTATTTAATTCCATGAAATTGTTATTAATACAATCTGGATCTCTTTTATGTCTGTTATAAATTATTTCATATAAGCCTTAAGCTCCTCGGTATTCATTCCTTATAAAATTGTATTCTTCATGATGTATCACTAAAAAAATGAACTTGATCCCGGGATCCTGAGACTACCACGAACTTTTTAATCTCATGTTTTCAAAATAAATATTTTAAACTTCTCATGTTTTATTTTAAATAATAATTCATACCTGTATTATATAGGGTGGCGCAATAGAACGTGCATTTATGAAGTATAGTCTAAAAAAAAAAATACAATAGGTATCGTTGAAATAAGAGATAGGATGATTAGGTAATTAAATGTAGTTTATTTATTAAAAATAACAACATCTAAATAACGGCCCTCCCGAAGACGGCACTCCTCTAATCGCAAACGCAGATTTACGAAAACTCTTGTCAATAAATCTGGGGTGATTGCTGCCATTTCCCCACGGATATTTTCCTTTAGCTGACTGATGTTCCTCGGATTATTCATATAGACTTTATGTTTGAGGTATCCCCACAAAAAAAAGTCAGGAGGTGTCAAGTCAGGGCTACGTGGGGGCCAAGGGATATCACCTCCTTTGGACATTAGTCTTGCAGGAATCTGTCTCACAACCGGCTCCGAAGTCGGCCTCTTTTAATTCCTGTGTTAACTGCAGCTTATAAGGATGCAGTTTAAGATCCGACTTCAAAATTCGCTGTAAACTTCGTCACGACAAGTTGAAAGCCGCCGTTCGCTTCCGAGTAGACACTTTTTTTTTTTTTTTTTTATTATTATTCAATGCAATCTATCTATCGATATTCAGCATTCGTTCAGTGTTTGTAGGGTATAAGACTTGTACGGTATCGTTCAGCAACAATACCGCTTACTCGGTTTTAGTCCTTGACTTTACAGCAATAGGTCTTGTGGGTTTCTGCGATTAAGCCTACGTGACATTGGGATATCATCCATAAGATTCTTAGCAAGTACATTTGGATGGTGTGTGATTTTAGCTTGGTATGCTATCATTCTGTCTTTTATTTCTTGTTTGACTGTTTTTATATTTAGATCATGATGCAATCTATCATTTGATATATACCAGGGCGCATTTGCGATCATGCGTAGCACTTTAGATTGAAATCTTTGCAGGATCTCGATATTTGAATTTGCTGCAGTACCCCATAGTTGCAGCCCGTAGCACCATATGGGTTTGATTATGGCTTTATAGACTAGTATTTTGTTAGACATTGACAACTGAGACTCTTTGTTTAACAACCAGTACATTTTTCTGACCTGTTGTCCCAATGCTAAACGTTTTGTAAAAATGTGTTTTCTCCATGTTAGTCTCCTATCTAGGTATATCCCCAAATACCTTACATCTTCATGTTGAGGAATCTGGACTCCCTTTAGTGTGACTGGGGGACAAATGTTACGTCGAGTTGTGAAGGTTACTTGGACTGATTTCGTTTCATTTGCCACACAATCTGTAAGCCATTTTGAGATGTCGTCTAGGCTATTTTGTAGTTTTTGGGAAGCTTTTTCCGGATTATTATCAGAAGATAGGATTGCGGTATCGTCAGCGAAAGTGCCCGTTATGGTGGTTTCTGAGGTAGGCAGATCTGCAGAGTATAGTAGGTACAGAATAGGGCCCTGTGGTACGCCTGCATGTATAGGATAGAGCGATGTGACTTCTTCGCCATATCGTATGAGAAAGTGTCTGTGTCCCAAATAAGATCTAATAAAGTTGTAATACTCAATTGGGACAGATTTTTTTATCTTATATAAGGCTTCAGGATCATAATAATTTGTGCAACCTTCCATTGCCTGGGAACAGAAGAATTTCTTAATATGGCATTGTAGACGTAAGTTAGGAATCGTATACCCTCTTCAGGCAGTTCTCTGAGTATTTTAGCAGTTATCAAATCATATCCCGGTGCTTTATTTTGGTTCAAGTTTCTGATTGTTTCTTTTACTTCGCATATAGTAAAGCTTTTTATTGGAAGATAAGCTGGTGTATTTCATTTAGTGTTTCAGCCACTAAATGGGTCTGAGTGGATCCCTGGTCGGTATTTGGTATGAAGACATTTTTGAGGTGGTCCTAGACGATCTTGGACGACCTTTTGCTGGTGGTTTAAACGTGGAACCGGTCTCTTCAAAACGCTTTATCCATATTTTAATTAAATTTGCACTCGGAGCTTCATTAATGTGTGTTAATCCATATTCAGTACAATGCAGTCGCCTTGTAGAGATGTATGAACGACCGTTCTCGTAAAACGTGCGAACACAAAAAGCGCGACGCTTTCCGTAGAAGTGACTCATGGCTACTAAAACTCCACGAGTGCCACTATCCAACCACACTAGGCTCCCCCCGCCCGCGCACTGTTTAACCCGCGGAAAAAAATGACCCTATATGCACGTTCTATAATTAATAAAATTTAAGTACTATTTACAGTAATATTTACCGTTACCAAAACTAAAATAAGAACATAATGGTAATTTTATTCATCTTTGTACCTAAGTGAAAATAATTTCGTTGCAATCATAAAGTCAACCTCACATTTTATCATTAATTCTGATAAATAGTAGTAACGCACTGATTCTCATATCTCTTTCAGTGTCTCGGCAACCATGAATTCGACGATGGTGTGGACGGAGTAATTCCGTTTATTAGAAATCTCAGTTCACCAGTTTTAGCAGCCAATCTCGTGTTAGACAAAGTTCCTGAACTCCAAGATGAAAAGAACTTATACAAATCCATAATAATAACAAAAAGTGAGGTAAAAATTGGGATCATTGGATATCTGACGCCAGAGACTAAATACTTGGTTCCTAAAACTAACGTTGAATATGTAGATGAAGTCTTTGCAATAAAAAAAGAAGTGCAAAAACTGAAAAAACAAAATGTGAACATTTTGATAGCTCTTGGTCATTCTGGAATTGCCAAAGATTTGATTATTGCCAAAGAAGTCGAGGATCTTGATTTAGTTATAGGAGGACATTCAAATACATTCCTTTGGAATAGCAACACTACTTCGGAAACACCTGAAATACCTCAAGGACCATACCCTACGCAAGTAAAGCAAGCAAGTGGTAGAATAGTGAGAGTAGTTCAAGCTTACGCTTACACTAAATATATGGGTAAACTGCATTTAATTTTTGACTCACAAGGAGAAATAATAGCATGTGATGGATCGCCAATACTTCTTGATCAACAAATACCAAGGGATCCAGAATTACTTCAGACCATACAAAACTACAAAAAAGACATGGACCGAATAAATAACGAGGTTGTAGGGCAGTCTATCGTGTTCTTGGATGGATTTTGCCGATTAAGAGAATGTAATATAGGAGATTTGATCACGGATGCCATGTTAAACTTCACCAGAGAAAATTACTATCAACAGTACCACGATGTAAATATAGCGCTAACAACAGGAGGAATTATACGTAGCTCAATAATGCATATCGGGTCACCTTTTACCTTAACTAGAGGTGACTGGATTAACGTGCTACCATTTTTAAATACACTATGCATAGTTACAATGAATGGAACTACATTGAAACAGAGTTTAGAACATTCAGTGTCAACCTGGACTATTGTCGACAGCACGGGGCAATTTCTACAAATTTCTGGAATGGAAGTAGTTTACGATTTAGCAAGGCCTGTCGGTTCCAGGGTTGTCCTAGCCAAAATTGTTTGCTCTAATTGCAGAGACACAAAGTTAGAGATAAAAGAGGATTACGTATATGAAGTTGTGATGCCTTTATTTATAGCAGATGGAGGTGATGGTTATGTTATGTTTGAAAATCTTACCAAAGAAATACTACCTCATAGTGAATTAGATAGTGTGATTTATTATACCAAAAAATATAGTCCTATAAAAACTCTACTAGACGGTCGTATTAAAATACTTAACGAGGATAAAGTTGATAACAGAGCTGATATATCCATTAATAACATACATTTTAAACCATCAAGCGGAAATGTTCCAAAGATTTATCAACATTTTTACCACGTAGTTATATTTTTGTGGGTCACAAATGTTTACCTACTTTAATGGATTTTAAAAGTAATGATCTATGGAATGCCTAAAATAGATGAAAACTAAATTACCGTAGAATTTAGTATGTAAAATTTATTAATTCTCTTTTAAGCACATTTTTTTTAAATTGATAGCCATCTATTTGACATGACTGGATGATATTTGACCACACATACTTAGTTTTTAAATACTACTGTATATTTAGCATATAATAAGATGATTATTCCAGACATGTTTTTGTGTTGTGGTGCTTTAATCTACTACCTAAGAATTAGGATATTTCATCATCACAGTTGGTAACTAATCGTAGCTGCGAGATTCATCCTCAACTCGTATTTAAATACACCAAACGTAAATATTTTGACTCATATTATGGGACTTAAAATATTTATTTAACTAGTGGTATGAAATTCCAACCATAGAATTTAAATTTTTTACTGAAAATTTCATAGTAAAATTATTAAATTTAGATGCATCCATCCAAAATTAACGAACTATTAGGGCAAACACCGAATAGAAAATACTGACACAGTATGAAAAGCACACAGCACAGTAGAAAAGCTATCAGTTGTCATCGCCACTAAAAATCTCGTAACATTCCCAAATAGATGATATTTTTATTAAATTATGTCAATTAATAAGGTTTTCGTGAACAAACGGTGCTATTTCTTAATTAGACCATTAAAGTAATAAAGCGTGTTGTGACAAAACCCAATCACAAATCAAACGAAAGTGCCTATGTGTTGTCCACATACTTAATTTAATCATGAAACTTTAAACCTATTAAGTAGGTACGCAGCAAATATTAACAATAAGAGTTAACGAATCTTCGGCGCTTTTACTCAGAACCTCGATTTTTGACCAAAACCATTCCTGACATGTTTAATAGGTATGAAATATTATTTTAACACTTGACTGGAGTTTTTGCAGTGTTATCATTTTCAAAAAACATTTTAATTTTGATAAGACAGAGTAACGTAAAGTATAATGTAAAAGTGATTTATTCATTATTTATTTACTGTAACGTAGTATAACATATTATTTAAATGGCAAAAGATTCTCATCGCCTAACTAGGGACCTAGTAAAGTAACCTGAGTATATTGTGATATTCTGAATTAGTCAGGTTCGAAGTGTTAGTCAAAGTAGGTGGCAAAGCGATTCTTGGATTGCACACCTTCACGGAAATTTAATTTACCCCTGTTGAAAGAGACCACTGGGTTTCGCTGTTTCCCCTTAAAGTGCCTAACTGTGTAGAGACTTCATCGCTATGAGAATATAGAGAAAACTGCACGTTTGGCCTAGTGGTTTAACGGTTACCACGCCGATTCCTACTTCGCCAAGTGTCGTGGGCTCAAATCCCACTTAGGACAACACTGTCTGTGATCCATAAATTGTTGTTCTGAGTCTGGGTGTTCTTTGTGTCCGTTTCATTTATGTTTGTAAAGTCCCCCGCGACACAGGATTTATTCCTAGTGCGGGAGTTGTCTTTTAAAAAACAAAAAAAAACAAAACTAAAATCCTTTTCACTTCAAACTCATCGTGGGAGTTTCCATACGCTTGTAAAAAATCCAAAGATAAAAATATAACTGTATATAATTTTGTAAACTATAGTCTATACGGGTTCATTATAAGATACATCGGGAAAATCCCGAAATTAGTAGAATTGTACACAGTACACTAATATTATGTAACTATTTTATATAATTCAAATAATATGTTATATGTTTTAAGTACCTAATTTATACAATTTCGGTTACATTTAAAAAATATAAGGATAAACGATAAACCACAACAAATGAATTCGAGTTACCTTAAGTTATTCCAAGTTATATTACTTACAACAGTTACAACTTAAAAAGTATTTTTAATATTGTTATTTATTAATTAGTTGTTTAAACAACAAATTTATTTATTTAATAAAATACTCGTAATACCATTGACAACATGATATCTACAATCCTTTGCAAATAGTTCCTAATCTTATTTAAGATATTTTTAACTGTTTTAGAAATTTGAAAATGTTTTATTCGTTGACTTGTTTTTACTAGTTTTTAGTCTTTTTATAGTTAACTGCCGGACGCCTGGATATAACTCTCTTCAGAAAAGATGTTTTTGCCGTTGTTACCTACTTGGTTAATTGTTGTAATAATGTGTTTAATCAAATGGGATTGTTTTGTTTATGGTGTCTAACTGTCTACTATAAGCATGAAATGGAATAGAATTCAACTTTAAGTCGGGTAGGACATACCTGAGACGCTATTTCATTATTAAATTATATTTTTATTAGACGACCTGTTAAAATAGTATAAAAATATTGTTTTCGGCAAGTACTTCTATCTTTTAAAACAAAACAAATATATTTTATTGTCATAGAAATCACTTTTTATTTTTTCGCTCGTAATTTTTATGTAGGTACTTACTACGGCTTAATTGCTTCCAATGCTTCCAAGTGACGAGTGTGACTACAGATCAAGAAGACAAGAAGAAGGGTACTTACGTTATTTTTATATACGTATGTTTAATGTTATGTTACCATTATGATAAGACATTTTTGTTTTTAATGTTATACCTTGTTAATGTTAATTGTAAGGATTAAGAGAATAAAAAAATATAATGTGTAAATGGCGCATTTCGCCTAATAAATATACTAAAAACTCATTCAATGTTTTATTTAACATACTTTACCCGTAGGTACTGTGTTGAAATGAAATAGTACCTATGAAACTAATAACAATCTCTCACATGGCCGTCTAGTTCTAAACTAGACGCAAGGCGGAGCCTGTATTGATACACATTATTACACATGTCTACTTATATATTTCTAAATATATGCATGTAATAGATACGTTCAGGACCGGGACAGGATCACCGTCATCACACAATTATTTGTTCTGAGTGGGAATCGAACTCAAGTCACTAGTGGGTCACTAAGCATTGCACCAACAGCCTGCCTAGTCAATTCACTGTCACCTAACAATAAATTCAAGTTGAGACATAATTTAAAAGTCAATACAGTTTCTATATAATTCTAACACTCTCTTTATAAGATATGCCCATTCCATAAATTAATGATTGGGTAATTAATACTACCCTAAACATTCATCAAAAATGGTCTGACCATATCCATTCACATTTTTTTCAGTGTCTTGGCAACCATGAATTCAACGATGGTGTGGCCGGAGTAATTCCATTTATTAGAAACCTCAAGTCACCAGTTCTAGCAGCCAACCTCATTTTAGACAAAGTTCCTGAACTCCAAAACGAAAAGAACATATACAAATCTATAGTAATAACAAAAGATAATATTAAAATTGGAATCATTGGATATCTAACTCCAGAGACGCAATATCTGGCCCCTAAAAATAAGGTAGAATATGAAGATGAAATTTTAGCCATAAGAAAAGAAATCGAACACCTGAAAAAACAAAACGTGACCATTTTTATAGCTCTCGGTCATTCTGGAATTGTCAAAGATTTGAGTATTGCCAAAGAAGTTGAGGATCTTGACATAGTCATAGGAGGGCATTCAAATACTTTCCTTTGGAGTAGCAACTCTACTTCTGAAAAACCTGAAACGCCTCAAGGACCATATCCCATAGAAGTTATGCAAGCAAGTGGCAGAATAGTTAGAGTAGTTCAAGCTTATGCTTACACTAAATATATAGGTAAATTGCATTTAGTTTTTGACTTGCAAGGAGAAATAATAGCATGTAATGGACTACCAGTACTTCTTGATCAACAAATACCTAGGGACCCAGAATTACTTCAAACTATACAAAAATTTAAAGAAGACGTAGACCGAATAAATAACGAGGTTGTGGGGCAGTCTTTGGTGTTCTTGGATGGATCTTGCCGGCTTAGGGAATGTAATATAGGGAACTTGATCACGGACGCCATGTTAAACTTCACCAGAGAAAATGACTATCCACAATACGAAGATGTGAAGATAGCAGTAACAACAGGTGGAATTATACGTAGCTCAATAATGCTAGCCGACTCCCCTATTAGCTTAACTAAAGGTGACTGGATTAACGTGTTACCATTTTTGAATACTCTATGCATAGTTACAATGAATGGCACTGCATTAAAACAAAGTTTAGAACATTCAGTTTCAACTTGGAGAATCGTCGACAGCACGGGGCAATTTCAACAGTTTTCTGGTATGGAAGTAGCTTATGACTTAGCAAAGCCAGTGGGTTCGAGGGTTGTCGCAGCTAAAGCAGTTTGCTCAACTTGTAATCAATACACAAAACTGGACATAGTAGACGATGACCAGTATAAAGTTGTGATGCCTTTATACTTAGCAGACGGTGGTGATGGCTATGTTATGTTCGAAAATCTTTCGAAAGAAATTCTGCCTCACACTGAATTAGACAGTGTGTTTTATTATGTTAAAAAATATGGTCCCATAAAGCCACAACTAGACGGTCGCATTAAATTACTAAATGAAGAAAAAGTTAAGAGTGATATAGTTCCATGAACAACCTAAGTTTTAAAGCATAAGGTGGTGGTTTTAAACAATACCTAATCTAAAACTATAAGTATACTCATAGGTATACAATGATAATTACTAACATTTTAACATTTATAACCCTTAAAACTACCTAGGGGGCGTCCATAAATTACGTGAGGTGTTTTTTTTAATTTTCTGTAGTGAGATGTCGTGAGATTTTTTTCTACCCCCTGCCCCAATCTCACGTGAGATTTTTCAAAATGTGGGTTTCTTACGTAAACGCGTTGGATTGTTATTGTAAAAAGAAAAAAAAATTGCTTCGTACTTTTATTTACGACTAGTTAAGACTAGTAATCAATATTGCTGAGAGTTTAATTATAAGTGGAATAAAATTTTAACAATAGAATACTTAAATCGTAACTACTGTGATTAAAAAAAGAATATCTACTCTAATTCAGTCCATGGAGAATTATGCGCGGTCTCAAGAGAGACTATTGGAACCAACATGTCCATTTGATTTTCAGTAAAATCATCTGTTCCTTCAGCTTCATTCTGATCGAGCCACTCTAAGCCATTGGCGCTTGCGCACAGTAACTCATTAGCTTGTCTTGTGACAATCCGTGAGGGTCGCACTTTGCGGAACATGCTTAGCTGGTGCTGTAACGTCGAAGTATGAATGAAATTATTTTCTTTCGAACGAATTAGTGAATGATCTTAATCGTATTACGATTACGCTTAAGATTAAATCTTAAGCATGTACAATCTGGATTAAATGGACCAAAATAGTTTTTTTTTTGTTTCTATCAGAAAAAAAATTGCGTGATATTTGCCGAGACCCCCCCTCTCTCCAACGTAAGATTAGATGAGATTTGACTCGACCCCCTCCCCCTCTTAAACATCTCACGTAATTTATGGACGCCCCCTTAGGTAAGTTGTACGAATTATGACTAGGTAAATAGTTACCAGCGTTTACCATAGTAATCTACTCATATACCCATCTACTTTCCACAAAATTGTATATTTTTATTTTGATACCAGTATGTAATTAGTTGTATTGTGAAACATGACAGTAGACTATACAACTTGTTTGAAAACAAATGCTATCACGATTTTAAGAATATTCGTAAGATGAAACACAGCAATAACACAAATGTCTGCCATATAAAGGATCGTTCAAACCTAAGCGACCAAAGCGACTGCGACGCGGGAGCGTCCGCCGGGCGGCGGACGCTGCCCATGCTTTCTTATGGCGCCGTGCACACCTACGCGACCACAAAGCGGGATTGCAGCGCCCGCAAAGCGGGACGCAGTCGGACTCACGCGTCTAGTGGTCAGACGTGTGTACGTGCAGGAAAGTTACCTTCCATTTTACGAGTATTATTTCCTTTTCGTTCCACGATGACTACAACAGATGATAATATTATAGAGATGTTCATTGAAAAAGTGAGAGGATATCCCATCATATATAATTTGAAGAACAAAGATTAAATTATAAGAATTTTACAAAATATGGGATTCGATTGGTCCGGAATTTCAAATGGATGGTAAGTTATAATAATATAATAATAGTTATTTAAGTGACTGCTGCATAATGAGAGGCAATTAAAACACGAGTGTGTATATACACGATACATATACCTAAACTAGCTGAGTCCCGCGGTGTTACCCTCGGTTATTGTCGTACCACGGTTATTGACGTACCGCGAGGCGTCGCTAGTCTAAAAAAGTGCCCAAGTTACTCCTTACATCATAAGCAACCTATCAGTGAAAGTTCCGTCAAAATCGGTCTAGCCGTTCCGGAGCTTAGTCGGAGCAAACAGACAGTAAAAAAATTAATAGGAATATGTACCGTATATACATATGCATTTAGTAAAAAGCGGTTATTTTTATATTACAAACAGACACTCCAATTTTATTTATTGGTATGGTATATGTACCGTGTATACATAATTACATACATATGCATTTATTTGTATGGATAATATTTTTTACAATTTTAGTCTGTCTGTCTGTCCGTTTGTTCCGGCTGGATCGATTTTAACGGGACTTTCATTGATAGGTAGCTGATAATATAAGGAGTAACAAAGGCAACTTTTTTAAAACTAGCTTTGCCCCGCGGCGTTACCCGCGGTACGACAACAACCGCGGGACCCAGCTAGTACCAGATAAAGACGCGCAGCTTTAGTGACTGTTTACTGGCAAATGAAGTTAGCGGTTCGCGTAGCAGTCGCGCAGGTGTGCACGATAAGTTTCGCGTCGTGGACGCTCACGCTTCGCGTCCCGCGTCGCTGATGCTTAGGTTTGAACGATCCTTAAATGTGACAAATTAATAAAATTTAAGGGTCTGTTTGTAATCTCAAATTAACAGCTTTTCAATAAACGCTTATGAAAGAATATACGGTAGGTATATATAACCAAAAATCAATTTTTAAAATGTTAGTCTACCTGTCGTCAGTGTCGTCGCGAGGAAAATGTTAGGCATGTTAGATATGGAAGTTCAGAAGGCCAAAGAAAAGGTCAATGGATTGCGTGAAAGAGGATAAGAAGGGAGTTAACAGTCAAATGACGAGTGATAGAGTAGAATGACAGGATAAGGATGTCTGTTTGTTCCGGTTACCTGAGGATAGGCTGGACCGATTTGGATGTGACTTTCACTGGCAGTAGCACTGCGGGCATCAGCTAGTTGATTATAAATGTGAGTGATGTGATTTTTAACCGGCTTCAAAAAGAGGTTTAGGTTAAACTGTATAGATATATTTTTGAAAGCTAAAAGATTTGCGATACCTACTACTACTCTGAATTATACATCTTCACATTTTCTTAGGAAATTCTAAAAAAAAAATATTTTTTCATTACATTCTATGATCTAGATTATTTAGAATGTAATGCCAAATATATATTTTTAAAAATATAATATTTAGTAGATAAATATGAATAGTAAGAACGAAAATCTTTATTCTACCCATATAGTAGAAATTTCAAAACATTTGTAAGGCATGTCTATAAACAGTTGCATACAAGCTTCTTTGTTGGGAAACAAAAAGATGTGAAATATGGAATTAAAGTTTGTAGGCGGGTAATGCTCCGCAGATGATTTCGCGCGCACCAGTTGATTTAAATAAGCTATCCAGTATCTAAATAAAATATATTAATTTTTACAGAATGTATTCTATTAAGTATTCCAATCTAATTTTTTTAATGGAATAGGGGGCAAACGAGCAGACATATCACCTGATGGTAAGCGATTACCGCCGCCCGTGGATACCTGCGACACCAAAGGCGTCACAAGAGCGTTGCCAGCCTTTGGGGGTGGGATTCAGGTATGGGTGTCCGATATCCTCACTCACTCGGTGAAACACGGCATAAGCGCTATTTTACACCGCTTTTCTGTGAGGCCGTGGTATCACTCCGGTCGAGCCATCCCATATATGCCGAAGCGTGGCTCTCACACGGTCTAGTATTTGGGAGTAACAAAGGTAGTCGATTCCCGCTTTAGTGCACTATTTGCATTCGTATGAGTGTTTTTATTTTTTTCAGCGTAAGTAGGTATATAATATGTAGTATGTTTAGTTTGGGTCCTGATTGTCCTGATAGCGAGATTTAGCATATCCTGGAATACTATTCTTTTATTTCTATCAGTCTAATCTGGTTGAATCTCTTGTTCTTCAATTAGTGTAGGTAGGTATAAATGTGAATGTTTGCATAACATAATATTATTGTACCTCACTATACTCTTAGCACTGTAACATGGTGCGTGGTGGTTTAATTTAATTTACTTTATTTCACTACAGTTTATGGTTTAATTTAATTTACTACAGTTATTAATGATTTAATATATTGCGAATGTGGTACAGCTGAAATATTAAGTCATAATTTGTAAATCGCGGCAACTTTCAAGAGTGAAAGGAAATGTTACTTACCGTACCATGCCCAGGCGCGGTTCCAGGGGGGGGGGGTCACAGGGCACGTGACCCCCCCCCCCCTGGAATCGAGATAAGAAATCAAAGGATAGGAACTCTTTTGGCCGTATCAGCGAGCACCTGTCGCGAGTGGGCCCTGACCTATCGGACTGCCAATTTGGATTTCAACGAGGACGCTCGACAGTGGACGCTAATATATAGGTGTGTTCGCTCCCTGTCGGGGTCGGCAGTCCGAACGGGTGGTGGTGTTGGTAGTTAGCCTTGATATCGTTAACGCTTTCGGCACCCTTTAATGAGGCGCAATTAGGGAGGCCTTTGAATATCACGAGGTGCCGACTTACCTGCATGCCGTCATAGAGGTCTATCAGCGCGACAGGACAGTGAAGTTTATCGATCGGAACGGAGTGGAAAATTGAAGGGAGGTGTGTTGTGGGGTTCACCAGGGCTCTGTATTGGGCCCATTGTTATGGAACCTCGTATACCTACCTATACCTCGTATACGATGCGGGTCTTCGCACTAGTCTGACTTCGGCCATCAGTGTCGCCTGCTATGCAGACGATACCCTAATACTGGCTAGAGGGTCACGCTTCGGGGAGGTGCTTCTGCTCGGGGTGGCTTGTGTCGTGGATAAGATTCATGAGCTGGGTCAAGCTTGCTGGTCTTGGAGGGGAGTGATGTGGCGACTTCCACATACAGCGCAACAAGAAAACATATGACAGCGCCATCTACCGAAGATACGTCGAACTACGGAGTAACGAAGGAAACTAAGAATCTACCAATCCTGAATCGCGCACTAAAGGTAGTAGAGCCACGCTGATTTCAGCACGAACGGGCCGGCTCGACCGGGGCGGTACTACCCTCGCACAGAAAATGAACGTCAAATGACAGCCGCAGTACTGTCGTGTTTCGTTGGTGAGTTCGAAACCGGAGGCCCAATTAGTCTAGTCAACAAGTTCCATACTTGTTGACTAGACTAAAAGATGCAGCAGCATCACTAGGCCGCCATGGTGTGGGTCGCCATGCTGCATTGTCTGCATTCGCAGTGAGCATGGTGACCACCACTCTTGGATTCTGCTTATGCTTTCCATCAGGCAGAGTAGAGTCATTTTGGCGGGCCAAACATAAAAAAAAAAAAAAAAAAAAAAGTTCTCGCGCCAAATAACATATACAAGGTGGATACCACAACGAAAGAGTTTTTTTAACTTCATATACCTACACACGTTACAAGTCCATCTACAAAGTTTCAATGAAATCGGTTCAGTAGTTTAGCCACAGGACACTACTTTTCGTTTTTGAAATTTACTACACGATGTGTTCAATGCAGCGCTATCATCAACGGGTTAACGACCTTAGGTCTAACTACTCAAATAATTTTCACTCTAAAATATACCTTATGTCTGAGCAATAAGATCCTCACACACGTAATCACAAAATAGTTAAAAACAATAGGTAGGTTTTGCTTAACCCGGGAGAGTAAAAGGGTCAACCGAAAATATCTTTTCCATCCTTTTCTAATTTCAAACGTAAAAAACTGCATTTGATTTTTGGTTAGTGAGTCAGTGTGTCGCAGTACGCGAACCCGTGACGTGTTGCATATTTTGGCAAAGTCTATCGCGTCGTTGCACGTTTGAAGTAGCCGGCGGGCCATGTCGTGTTTGTTTTGATTATTAATAATAGGTATTTTAAAGTGATTAGTGCGAAAAACTGCTTTTATAGTGACAGGACACATTAGTTAGGTTTGTTAGTACTTAGTTGTTATTTAACGATTACTTTGTGTGAGTGTAAATGAAACAATGCCTCGATTTGGTTATACGGCTAGTGAATACTCGGATATGATATTAATTTATGGAGAATGCCGAGGCGAGGGAACGCCGCTCTGGCTTTACGTACCTACACTGATATGTAGTTTGCGTACAGCTGCTCCTCATTTTCAAGTAAGTAAGCCATAGATCTATTCACAAAGTTCTAAAAATAACAAGCGTAAACCTTTAAATACAAGTAAGTACAGGCTTTATTAGATCGACGAGATATACTTTTTGTAAGACATTGCCCGTAAGACATACTTTTTGTTATTACTTATTTGCAAAGCTATTTGTTAGTTAGGTACTCACTAATTTGCAAAGTTGCGAAAAAAGTACATTATTAAAAGATACGATCTGTGTATTCATTTTTTATTTTTTTCATTAGAATTGAAAATATTAAATTAAAATTAATTGAATTTCATGTTTTGTGATATTATTGTGAAATATTGTGATTGTGTAAATACATGTAAATTATTATTACAATAAGTAGGCGGCAGCACCGCGCGGGCGCCGTTTGACGTTGCCGCCATGCCATGCCCCTCAGCTGTACTCGTATGCACGTAGGTTAGTGAACTTAAATTGCAAATAGTGTTCTTTTCGGTTTTAATATTTTTAGGCATTTAGTTTGTTTAAAAGTTTCAATTTTTTAATTTCAATTTTCAAATAAATTTAACAATCCCAAAGTCAACAGACATATTTGAATGGCCCGCGGTTTCGTTAAATATCGTTTTGTCATATCCAACCTGTATACGACATCCCAACATCTACCGTTGGGCAGTCGGCCCGCCAGCTTGATCACCTCGCCTGGTCGGAGGATCCTCCCTTTGTGTTGGAGGGACACAATCACCCTGTCCCCCACAGTCAGTGCCCTCAAATATACTGACAACTAGTTTAACCTTCGAAATCAGTTCGCCTCAGGGAAGCGGAGGTCCGATGCCAGTCTTTCCGTGGAAAAACTGATATTCTGGTAAGACATGAAGAAATAAAACAACCCTTTCCGAGATACACTTTATTTTAAATCACAAATACATGTAGTGATTATGATTGATTTTCAATACATTTTAAATTTTTTACAGAGTCACGACTATGGTACGTTTTACTAAGTGATCATCGACAACACAAAATGGAGTTTTATTCAGTTACATTTCAATCTCTGATATTGAACCTGATCTACCAACAATTCGAGAAATAATCACAAGACATTTTATGAACACTCCACAATAAAGGTGTCACGGATTACTAAACTAGAACTAAACACATATAAAAATATCTGAATTAATCAAACAATTAAAGTGAAAAACTTAAAATAGATAATCATGACTAGAATACCAACACTTAAATTCCGATCTGAGATTCAGTAAATGTTATTAAGCCTAGCTTTATAAACTAGAACTAAATATAAACAAGAAATGTTTTCTAAAAAAATTGTGCAGTGGAAATGCAATGGTACACGTACTTTTGCTTACAGCTAAGTGGGTAAATGTATATAGAAAATACTTTTGATTATACATATAAAGTCTACAATATGTATATTTATAATAACGAACATATACGTCAGATATACGTCATAATAACATATTATTTGTATATAAAATATAAACACCTATTTGTTATATTTCTTAGACTACAAATGGCACAAAGAAAGCGTACAATAAGCTAAGTATGTGCGCTTTAACATATTAACTTGGCGATTTACTTGGCGCGAACAACAACACTGGCTATAAATTCTTTGAAAAAAATTCAATTCAGCCGCCTAATTAAAACAAATTGAACAATCTAAACAACAAACCTCTATAACAATCACGTGTCACAACATTGCCTTTTATTTATATACAGATTTCCATCTACGCCGACACTCGAGTTCATCAAGGCACATTAATTTCTGGACCAGATATGTAACTGGCCGAATGCGGAGGTTCTCCTCTTGCTGAACAGGGAGGGACAGCTTTCCAGTCTAAAATTTGCCCGTATTCATATGGTATTACACCACAGAATATAGCAAGACACTGCTTTAAAGCCTCCTGACACTCGGCTAATTCCTTGCAAGGCGCGAAAGGTTCTAGAAACTCAATGAGCTCACACAATGGTTTGTAAAATTTTATCGCGGTTTCCTTGTCTGCTCTCATTAGATTTTCAATAACTTTAGGAGCCAAGCACTCGTCTTTCTTCATTAAAATAGCTTCTGGAAGCCCACCGGCTTCATTTATGTGTGCGTGCATTGGCCAATCATCCATGCAAGCTTCACATGCACACACAAATTTATATTGGAACTTTAGGCCTGACTGGCGCGTCTCGCGGTCTTGTACGGCATGATGGTATCTGTAATAAATATATATATATGATATATAATGACTTTCACAATGCGAGACAGCTAAACACATGATTGGAGTAGTATACCTTATGAAAACAACGCGAAACCTGTCTAGTCAAATAATAGAATATAAGTAGAAGTAAGTAGTTTTCAAAATGTATTTCGACAAGTTCAGCCAAGTGCCAATAATGAAGAGTATTAATTACATGACTAGAGTCTCAATACTTTACTTTAGGCTAAGCGCGTACTACGATTAAAAATCGGTGCGAAATTTTTTTTTGTGTATTATTCTTGTACTATTCTGCTTGAATGCTGACTCAGTCAGACTACTGCTATATTGAGAGATAAACACTGTGTCTCTACTGTACTCTCTACTTGTAAGGCTAAGGCTAAGCGCGCACTACGATTAAAAATTGGTGCGAAAAAATATCGCAAATCTGTGAACAATAGAAAAACAGAGACACAGTGTTTATCTCTCAATATAGCAGTAGTCTGACTGAGTCAGCATTCAAGCAAAATAGTACAAAGAATAATACACAAGAAATATAACTAAAACACTGTCTATATATAGGCCTGGAAGCAATATATTTAGTCTTAGATAGCATTTTAAAAAGAATCTATTCTCTGAAATCGAACATATCGCTTATGCAAATTTATAAAACATTACAGTAACTCGCAAGTGTCAATATACGTTTTATCAATTCATTCACCATCATTAGTCCTTATAGTACTATATCCACAAGCTTTTTTTATAGTCATGACAGGCTGCATGCTACATCTTGCTACAATACTCAAATCACATTATTATACTATACTCTGGATAAGCTACACTAGTATAAATTAAGTCAACAGTAACTTACCCATAATTATCTAATATCTGCATGCCCTTTTTGATTGGCCTAATAGCTATTAAAGTCATCAAGGATGTGCCCAGCTTGCTGTATCTTACAACATTTGGGGAGCAAGAATGGTTTAGTAAACTCAAAAAGGCATAAGCACCACTAGCATACTGATACTCATCCACATATTTTCCCTCATCGTTTGCTATAGTTGTACTGATACTATGCATATTGGTAGGGCCAGTCATAATGTGAAGTAACAGTGTTGCAGTCACATATTTCTTAGCTCTAGTTGCAATCTCCTTATCATCACTCTTTTGGAACTCCAGCACAGACAAAAAATGAGCAAAAGCAGCTGCAGATATGCTCTTTCTAAAAATATCAGAGAGCGACCTTTTGTCTACATTTGAGGCCAAAGTATGGATGGGAGTATAAAACTTTGAGTCATAGACCCATTTATCACCAAGTTTAACACAACCCCATAGATCGGTGTGGACTCTTGACTCTGCTTCTGCTACAGTTGTAAACAATGTTTCCCAACTTTCTTCATCAGTTCTTGACCTTAACAAAGTCCTCAAAGCTAACCATTCCAATTTTGAAAATCCCATTTCTAATAAAGATGGTAGCAAGCGACATTCTACATTGTGATAAGCTTTGTCAGCCGACTTCTGGCATTCTATTGAGCAATATAGAGAGTAAGTACAGTTCATACATGGATAGAGATTCATGTTTCTGCAAAGGCAATAAGCACAAGAAAACAAGAACTGAGGTGGTAGCAATGCTGTTAAATATGCATGTTCTACAACTAGTATTTCGCCAACTGCAATATCCTCATTAGCAACTACATGTCTACCCATTTCCTCATTGTAAACCACTTTCAGCTTAGAGCTAGCGCTAACATATTTCTTATCTTGTGTGTGCTTCAGTTGAAGTATATCTGCAATTTTTGCATCAAGCATATCTTCCTTTTTCTTTTTGGACAATTCAGCATCTAACTTAGATAAACATTGCTTTTCCCTTTCCAAAAGTTTATTTTTTAGCTTTTCTGGATATTGTGTATTGAATACAAACTTAATATCTTCTAAGCATTCCTTATACCTTTGCATACCAAAAAATACTGCTGACCTATTAGAAACAGCATAAATGAAGTTTTCTGATGTGGTAACAGCATATAGTAAAGAAAGATTATAAGCTTGCCATGCTTGATAAAAGTTTTTGTGTTTGAAATATGTGTTGCCTTGGCAACGATAGTATGCTGATACTTGGTCATCTTTGACATTAATGCGAACTTTAGGGAGCAATGAAAGTTCTTTTAGAATACTATAGGCATACAGTACTCTCTCTTGATTATTTCGTAGCGACATTAGATGTGATGAAACTTTTTTAATTTTTCCTTGAGTGGTTAATTTTGAAATTACTTGGTGGTAGCAATCATCAATGGTTTTTTCGGATGTCCTGCATGATTCACAAGAATTAGAAGCCATAGCTATTGATTATTTTAATTGTGCGAAAGAATTATAAACTTGTAAAAAATGTCACACTTCGCTACACCCTTTATAGCCATCAATTTAGGTTGTGAAATGGTTTTCGTGATCGACCAAAGGCTAAGAGCTCAAAATATATCATTGGAAAAATCTGAAAGAGGTAAGTGAAATCAAATCAACATTATTTCTAAGACAAAAAACATTTATTGAACGATGTAACTTTGAATATTACAGTACTCACCGATATAATGACAGTATTACTCCATCCCAAATTACTGGATGAACTATTTCTGCCGCAGCCGGTAGCTGCCCACGGAGTCATCAAACAATTACTTCAAGACATATCGGCGACTTCGATAATGAAACTCGATGAATATTCCATGAATAAATTATGGGATCTTATGACAATGATCTTCAAGTGGCAATTATCTTCGGCAACGAATCAAAATATTTTTGATATCAGTCGCAGACATTTGAGAAGTGTTGCCCTACTCATGCCGCATTTTTTCCCTAAAAATATTATTGAGGACGCAATGGGAAGATTCGAAAAGTTAAAAAATAGATTGAAAGATGACGATTATAAAAACCTGTGTAACACTTTAATTGCATGGTTTTCAGAATATCATACAAAAATATCTGTACTGATGAGACTCGGTTTTCAAAAGAAAGATGGAACTTTCAGCTCACCATCCACCATAAATACAAATGTTTTAAACAACTTAGGAGAAAATATCTACAAATATGATAAGAAAAAGAATCCCATCGAAGAATTTGAGAGTAGGTGTACTGACACAAACGAGATAAACTGTCTATTGGCATCAATAGAGCAGGTCTACTCTAATAATAGAGTTGAACTAAAGTTACCATTCGAACTTGGCGATAAAAATTCAAAGAAAAAAGTTTTAGAGATAGCAAGGGATTTCCAATATGAAACTATCGACACAAGTGTAAAAATTAAAAATGCTGATCTCAGATTTGTTGCCGATATTCCAAGAACTCCTCAAGAAGATCTTCTAGACATGTTGGGAGAAGAAACTGACTAAGTTTAGGAATATCTATCTACCTTTAATTAAACAACTAAGCCAGCGGCGGCCTTTGTAAAAAAATATTTCGGACTTCTAACACACAACGCCATCTACTCCCAAGCTAAGCAGAGCTTGTGTTAAGGGTACCTACTTGAGAACTGGTTTAAATACATTATATATATACTTTTTTGTTAATAAGTACATACATAGAAAACACACAAACTGCGAAACAAATATTTGCAGGTTATACAAACATTTTATCCGACCCGGGAATCGAACCCGAGACCTCAAGCACAGCAGTTGCATACGCTACCACTGGGCCACCGAGGCAGTCATTTCGGTCTTTGTGTAAAGCTGGACTGAAATCTTTAATTAGAAAGGATCATTCAAAATTCAAACTTTGATCTACTTTTGTCCAAGAACTTATTTATTTTATTCAAAGTACATCGTAGCCGAAAACAATGACCCCATGTGTATATATACTTGCTTATGCTTTCCATCAGGAAGTGTTGAGTCATTTTGTCAGGGCCATACATAAAAAAAACTTCAGTAAAATAATTTAAAAATGTACTTAGGTTTCTATATTATGTTATAAATATCGTTTTATAAATTTGGTATGTTGCCAAACATACATGTCACTAATAAAGCACGGCATGTTAAAATATTTAAAAATAACATTATGGTGTTGTAACGATTCATCAATCTAGCGGCGGTAGCGATAGCACATTTTAAGCTGTTTTACCTACGCATAACAGTTATGAGAAAACAGAAAAGAAAGACCTGTTTTCTGAGTTTATATTGAACTAGCTTTTGCGCGCGGCTCCGCCCGCGTGTTTGTCGGCTATCGCAGCATATGGTAGCCATGTCCTTCCTTAAGAATAAAAGTATCGTCATGCCAAATTTCATTGAAATCGGTGCAGCGGTTTGGCCGTGAAAGCAGGACAGACAGTCAGAGTTACTTTAGCATTTATAATATAGGTATGGGTGGTATGGATTATGTAGTGTCCGTCAAAAGAGACTCACTTTCTAAGAGCGGTAACATTGATGGACTGTGATTTTATAAAACCTCTAGTAGAAATTATTACCTCAAAGACACATTTAATGTAGGTATCTTCACTGCTCGATTGTAGCTTACTTCGGCTAGCAGTATCACACCTATAGAATAAGATCAATAAAAAAATATTATTAAATAAAATAGTAGTATAGAAACGGCAAAATGGGCCTTAGAAGTTAAAAATTAAAATAGGCTTCTCCTTCTTCGTCTGGCCTCTTCCGTTTCTAATCGGGGTCGGCTCTCCTTATCCTGCTTCTCCAGAGACCTCTGTTCTAGATCGTCGTGCGTGGATTCCACTTTACATTAAAATATGCATACGAAATTAAAAAAAATACTTTATTTCACACATCGTTACACGTTATACTTCCACACCGAGATTTCAACAATATGAAATACAACTTAATAAAACAATGACTTAGTTGAAAACATGTGTTTGAGCAATACGCTCATTATTAGATGACCAGCGTGAAGTTAGCGGCTGAGTAGACACAGAAATAAACGTTGTTGGTTCTAAATGGTGCAGTCTACAAACTAAAGTATAGTAAGGGTAACTCTAATTAAAACGATGAATGTATTTATTATGATAATGCTCATCTTGAGCATGCATATTGCTTGCATAGCAAGACAACTTTACAAACACTTTTTAGCAGAACCTAACTTCAAACGGGTCAACTAATAATGCACGCATTTTACTTACAATACGTCAAGTTATTTAACGAAATGAAAATACAATCTTATAAAAAACAATTACCTAGTATCTTTGAGATCTTATTTACAATTGCATTTACGTTTCTATGCCTTATTTAATAAAATTTAATAGCATGGAAAATTAAAAATTCATAAGCAGTGAAAATATACAACCTATAAATAAAGTTATTAGTTTACGTTTCCAACATTTTTATACTTTTTTTTTAAATAAACCAGAAAATTATAGAAGTTGTAGTTAATCACTTTCTAGGAACCTGTTAGTCAATTACCTTTTGTAACTTCTCAATGGACTGAGAGAGAGTTACCAAACACAAAATAATGTTTTAAATGATATTTTAGTTTAAGGCCACCTACACACCATGCCGGCAAGTTGCTGTGCCGACGAGTTAGTAATAACATAACTTAAGTGATGCTCTGACGCCTCATGCCTGCATACCTGGCCGGCCTAAACCCGCCAGTATAGTATGTAGGAGGTCAAAGAGAATTAAATTTCAAAAAACTTTATTCTGTCTAAGTATCAGATGTTTAGTCAAAAATTCCAATGGGTATGAATTTATATGTTTTATGAAGTACGTCTACTATTTTAATAATAGCCTGTTTATTTTCATAGTGTCATTTTGATCGTTTACAATCAAACCGCCTGCGCCGTTCGCCCACTAATAAGTATAAAAAAAAAAACTGGTGGGCGTGCGCCGCACGCGGCTCCTTTGATTCGTGCCGGCGTTCCTTTGACAATGAACCGCACGGGCCAGGGCGGCACGATCAAAATGACACTATGAAAATGAACAGACTATACCATTGGATGGAGTTCTCTAACCGCTAATTAGACAACCATATGAATGATTTCATTTGTAGATAGCCTGTAATTTTACTCAAACTTCATCATAAATGTATTTAAGTCTATTTAAAAATCACAGTCAAATACATGAATTTTTCACAATATAAACACTTATAGTTTATAAAATAGTGAAACACAAAACATTCTCAAATAGCAAGAAAATAAACAACCAATTTCCAGATTAATTACAACCAAAGCAAATAATTATGATCTACAACCAATTTTATTGACAAAAATATATAAAAGAGCCTGTCCACCAAGCAACCATTCTAGCAAAAAAATTCATAAGTCTAATTATGCGACATATACACTTATAATCATAAAACAATTTAATAACTACATATCCCACACTCAACTATTATTCAACAAAGATTGTAAAAGTTAGTTTACATTCATTAGGCTTCTTATTTACTACTGTTATACCTAGTTACATCTAACTTACATAAAACTGTTCTTAAACGGAAATAAACTGACGATGACTAAAGAAAACAACTGAAATTATTGCAATAGCAACTTTTACCCTCTACTCATTCCATGTGTGTGTAAAAATATGTTATTTTGACAGTATATTACCATAAAGTTTCATATAAATCCGTTAAGTAATTTTTGCGTGAATGGGTAACAAACATTCACACATCCATCCTCACAAACTTTCGCATTTATAGTATTAGGATACGATAAAAATATTATGCCTTTTATGTTCTTGCCAATCTATCCATTCCATAATTTATACGAAAATAATGTATTGTCTATTGAAGTAGCTGTATGGTACTAGAGGTTGAAGGTTCGATTTTATCCAGTACAAATTGTGTGATATGTATAGTCTTTTCTTGTGTCCTGGTGTAGTTTCTTTAATGTGTATGTGTTGCAGCCAACTACCTCAATTAGCCGTTCAATAAACAAATATGCATCTTGTTCCCATTGTAAAGGTTCTACCTAGTTTGGGATGCGACAGTATTGTAATCTATATATATAAAAGAGTAATGTGACTGACTGACACACCCAGAGATCAACGCACAGCCCAAACCGCTGAAGCTAGAATCCTGAAATTTTGCATGTAGGTTCTTTATATAACGTAAGAGAGCACTAAGAAAGGAATTTTTGAAATTCCACCCCTAAAGGGGTAAATCTGGGGATGAAAGTCTGCCCTAGCGAAGCCGCGTGTAAAAGCTAGTTTGTACATATAAATCTTATATAGAATAACTAGTCTGGTCTTTATAAGGTACAAGTTCATTATGTTCATAGCAACTAACGGTATTTATACATTATTTGTTGTACAAAAATAAATAAATAAATATATTTTGGACGTCTAACACACAACGCCATCTAGTCCCAAGCTAAGCAGAGCTTGTGTTATGGGTACTAGACAACTGATACAAATACATATATACTTTTTTTTGTAAAAATGCAAATAAAAGCACTAGTTTTATAGATTTTGTTTGGTTAGATAAGCTTTTATGTGGAAAATTATATTACGTGCCTTCATATTTTGATAATACAAGCATACTATATTTGATAATAAGTACATTTTAAATAACATTGCAATACAGGCCTGTTATATCATATTGGTGCACCAATACTGACAATTCAATATTGTTAAAACATAAATAAACTGTTGTGCTATAGTAACAAAATGTGCTTTTATTGTTTTTTTTTTTAATTTCCATACTTTCTGTCTTGGAATCTATTCATTTCATTTCAGACTACACACTATTTATGTACATCATACCCTGATTTTTGTTTACAGGTGCTGTGATAGCTATCTCATATAGATGTGAATGTAGGTACAAATTAAAATAATTTACATAGACGCCTTAGGGACAGCGCCGACAGACGGCGTGACAGCGAAGACACCGAATGTTACATTTAATTTCAAGTTTTTGATTAAGGAGATGAAGAACAGGCTTTGTGGTATAGTGTAACCACAATTTTGCCACTGACAAGTAATTGAGAGACATCTTTATTATTATTAATGTCAATTGTTCATTTTATACCAAACATCATCAAATTAACAAACATTAAGATTAATTTGATACTTTAATGACATAACAATATGTCTGACATTTGTTTAATCGTCAAAAAACAGATTTAATTTAATTAGATTACACTATTTTAGTAAAAGGATTTAACTGAATTAACAATTAAGTACTATGATGGAAATAAATGTGTATGTATAAGTAGTGTTTCTCAGCATTTGATTTATTATTCCTAGTTGACTATTTAGGGATTAGAATCCGGAAAAGGGAACTGGGAATTCGTCATAATTAAACTTTTACCAGATCCCTCAATTACTTGCTCACTCATGGGATCATGGACTCATTCTAAACCGCACTGGGTTCTACCGGATCACTGGGGATGCTATCGAATTGAATATGACGTTGAATTGCAATACCTTAGCCAAGCCTTTATAGTGTTATTTTCCGTTCTATATGCATTGTAGGATGTTTATAAAACACTGATATTCACAAGTTACTTGAATATGTTTACTACGGCATTGGACTAGAGCAGCATCAAGATTAAGCTTATGTCATTTGATTGTTATACTGAATAAATACTAGAATATGTTACGATACTACTGTAATTACATGTTTTAAAGTCACAACTCAAATAAGCACAGTTTAGGCTTGAGGCTACAGTCTTGATGTCAAATTGAAGACTTACCATCACCATTGATAAAAACAGACTCATTGGGCTTAATCCTTCTCAAGATTTTAAATATAAATTTACGTTTTTTCCACAAAAATCAGTTTTTCGATGTTTTACTCACTCAAACACTGTTTGTCACAACCTATTTAACAAATTCACTGTTTGTGTGCACTATAGAAAGGGGGAGTTTCTGGAAGCATTAGAAGAGAAGGTCTGGTCGGGCAACATGCTCGTGTCTCCGTACACGGGTGCCACGGGTCCGCTGGACGCGTACGGACTTCGCGACCAAGTCCGCGAACGATTCATTAGAGGCGGTGAGTCTGGCGGCAGAACTGTCTGCATTGGCTCTGTTGGTATTCGGATGGTTGCCTTGCGATTTTGTCTCGATTGAACTGTAAAAGAAAATGCACATTCATTTATATTGATTTTTTTTTGGAATATAGGGCAAGGAAGCGGTAAGCGATTGCCGCCGTCCATGGACACCAGAGGCGTCGCAAGTGCCCCAAAGGGCGTTGCCGGCCTTTGGAGGATTGGGGTATGGGCCTCCGAAATCCTCACTCACTCGGTGAAACACAGCGCTAGCGCTATTTCAAACCGGTTTTCTGTGAGGCCGTGGTATCCCCTATGGATATGGATGGACCCATGGTGGCTTTCCCACCGTAATATTTGAGGTACTATTTAATTCTAAAGGGAAATATTTTATATCTCTAATTAATATTCGTCTGTCGTTCATATATTCAGGATTTATGATTGTTATATATAGTCCGTATTTACCCAGTGGGTGTCGTAAGGGCCAATAGCAGCAAACAAGTAACAGCGAAACTCTGGAGGACCACAGCATTGTAAAAAGAAAGAACTTGTAACAAACCCTTTACCAATCAGCATGACCATAGTGGTATAGGTAGACCAAAACTTTCTTTTAAGGAGACCTTTTAGACTGTTAGAGACTTTTGATGATGTATTTTTTATTAATGAATACTGACTGTATAAGTATGCAGTGAGTACGGCGGCTGCAGTCGCGACAGTGGAGAGGTAGGGTCGCAGGAGTGACAGCAGAGCTCCCAGCAGAGACCCGCACGTGGTCTCGCACTCCCGCTCAACCTCCACTCGCAACTCCTGAGAGGTGAGCTTCGACCGAACTTCCACAAATCCTTGGCCGCAGGTTTCCGCCTCGTTGCTCACTACCACTCTCATTTCACCTGAGAACAAATATGTTTTTATAGGTATTTTAATAGGGAATATGCATTTCTTTTTTATGTCATAATCTGATCATTTACATCTCTATAACATAGAAAAAAATGTAAAAAGGCTTGAAAATAGTCAAACTAATTTTCTCTCTCTCTCTAAACTTTAACAAAATTTGAGGTATTCAAACGCCGCCATTTTGCGCGCGCTATTGACATGACCAATGACGTCATTGTAATTTCGTGTTTGTTTACTATTCAGTGTTTCAGTTACTTTTATATATATTTACAGTTTTCATTGCTATAAAAATCATGGAAGAAGTTAATTTTTCTCACAAAAACTACTAACACAGTGTGAATTTCAACGCCGATAATTTCGATGTCACACGATGTTCCATCGACGTCACATTTCGATTCGACCAATAGTGCGCGTTTTGTAAATTTGAATTTTCCTCCCTTAATTTTCACTTTTTATTTAATATTTTTTGGGTTTAAATAATCACTAAATAAAAAAAAAACCTTTTATGTATATTGTAAAGACAATAAAAAATGTAGAAAAATATATTTGAGACAAATAATTTTTTTATGCATATTCCCTATTAGGAAAGCAAACAGCTACAAAAATTTAAATATACAATTTTTCAATTCTCATAAATTCAAATACAAAATTTTACATATTTCAACACAGGTTTTGAATACGTGCGACCGATATACTATTTACTTCTGGTTAAACTGACACCGACTAGGTAATCTCCTTAAGGTCATTTCTGGCGACCGCATTGAATTAATGAAAAGAATGCAAACCCATTTCCAGTCTATAACATACACCTAAAAGCAGCCCTTCAGATGATTACTAATTTATATAGACGACAAATGATTGCTCGACTTACGTGCCTGTCCGTAATATCTAGATGTACTCTGTGGTCAAAAACTTTTTTTCTAAAGTTACGAAACATAAGTCGTTTCAATCTCGTTTAAAACGAGATTGAAACGACTTATGAATGGAAAACTAAAAGATTTTCTGTAAAAAAAACGACTTCAAGAACTGGACCAAAATGAAATGGGACCATACGAGCAGCACCAGCTTTGAAACAAAATAAATGGTCTGTAAAGACATTAGTTTAACGTGAAAACTTCATAACAAAACATTGATGAAATGATAGGCAATCGCCACATCTATCTCTCATACAACAACGTACAATTAGCGTAACGGGACATTGAACGTAACAGGACAATAAGTCATCCTTTTTCCTGCATGCATCCGGCGTTCATCAATTTATTAGACGTTGACACGTCAAAAGGAATCATCAAAATCGGTTCACCCAGTCGAAACTTCTGAGGTAACAAACTTAAAAAAAATACAGGCGAATTGACAACCTCCTCCTTTTTCGAAGTCGGTTATAAAGTAAAAGGTTGCATGAGGCAACACTTACCACTATCGACACTAGTTTCTAACTTCAGTCCTGGCGAAGGTGTCAAGCGAACAAGTTTGACTGCGTGTGGGTGACCGCTTACTGTGAAGACAGCAGGCGGCGAGAGGAGAGATACTTTAGTGTTCGACACTCGTATCTGTGGCAGCAGAAGCACTTTGGTGCAAGCTCGATACACGGTCCACTCGGCGCAAAGTTCCACCTCAGAAGCCTCTATTATTGTAGTCGCTGGGATTATCTTACAACCCATTTGACCTGAAAAATTTAGTTATAAATAATAAGCAGTGGTTTTTTATTTATTTCTACTTTATACACGTAAATCATAACAAAGGCGGACTCAATGCCGTAGGCATTTTTTTTAGAGCGATACACAAAAACTAAAATGATTATGACACACATAACTCATGCTTTTTAAGAAATACTATACAATAGTATATACCAACACAACATATATAATAAATACTAATTTGTATACACATAATTGTGTATACAAATTAGTGACCCGTAATACAGGTTGTGCTCTAGCATATACCTACAACAGGCACCAGTCTCTCACAATGTTAGCTTGATCTCCACAATTATTGTTAAATAATGTTATGTTTACCATTGTGAAAGAAGAAATAAAGATTTTATTATTATTATTATTAAAATAAACTTTAATATTTATTGAAACCAGTTATCTAAAAATTGAATTTTTACCATTGACAATATCCAATACAGGTTCGGCAATATGAGGTGTCTTAGTCCTACAGGAATAAGGCAGGTCGATTACAGCGCCCTCTAGAGCATATCGTTGTTCGTCGGAGCAGATGAACGGACCAGACGTGAGTCCACCGGCGGTGAATGATAGCGGGACTAGCGCAGACGGCCACTCACCGGGTAGGAATTCCATCTTAGGAGAATTGAAAATAAATATGAAATAAAAAATATAATATACAAATTGTCTTTTTTCAAAACGAGGCGTTGGCGTGTTACACATTTGAAAAAAAAAAAAAAGATCTATTTTTTTTGTGATATAGTAACTAAAGCCTCTTTTACGGAGAGGCCTTTGTCCAGCTGTTGACTGTTTGGTGGCTGTTGTGGATTGAAGATTTATAGGTAAGATTTTTTTTTCTTCCTAGCCTTTATTATTCCTCTAGATTAATTGGGGTTGGCTACTAGTTGAACCGGTTTTACCTGAATATCAGTTTTTACACGGAGGGTGAGCTGAATTGGAAAGTTGAACTAGTTGTCAGTATATTTGAGGGCATTGACTTCCCAATAACGATTGTAATAGGTATTCATGACAACCGGGACCGACAGCTTAACGTGCTCTCCGAGGCACGAGTGCAACACCGCCATATTTCTTACTCCGGGCTGCTGTATAGAATTTGCTGTAAGAAAAACCTAACAGCAGTCCGACCGGGAATCAAACCCGAGACCTCTTGATCGGCAATCGCTTACGCTAACCACTAGACCAACGAGGCAGTCTTGAAAATAAATATGAAATAAAAAATATAATATACAAATTGTCTTTTTTCAAAACGTTACGTTGGAGTGCTACGCATTTGAAAATAATAAAAAGACCTAGTTTTTTGGCGATATAATAACCAAAGCCTCTTTTCTACGGAGAGGCCTGTGTCCAGCAGTTGACTGTTCGGAAGCTGTTGAGGATTGAAGATTTATGGGTAAGATAGTACCTTATCGAGCGGCAATTGATACAGGGTGTAGACGTTATGAGGTCGGTCGAGGCGTAGCACGTGCGTGCCGGGCGCGTCTCGAGCCAGCAGCGCGAGCGTCACGCCGCTCCCGGCCTGCAGGCTCAGCCCCGCCGGCCCGCGCCACCCCACTCCGTCCAGGCACACGCCCCACCCACCCGTCACTGCAACAGTACACCCCCTGTATGTAGCTGATGTTCAACCATTTCATTTTAAACATATATTATTTCTTATTTTCTTAATTATTAAACCAAACATTGAGAACTAAAAAAATATGTTATTTTTAAGACAACTCCTACAGGACTTTACAAACAAATAAAACGAACACAAAAAACACCCAGGACTCAGAACAACGATTTGTGAATCATACAAAATGTTGTCCCATGTGGGAATTTAAACCACAACACTTGGCGCAGTAGAAAGCGTCGAGGCGACCGCTTAAAACACTTTTTTTAAATTAATATTACACAAGAATAGTTTAAATCTAATTTAAAGGTAAAATTGAACAATGTGTGTTAAATCTATATAAAAGAAAGTCGTGCTAGTTACACTATTTATAACTCAAGAACGGCTGAACCGATTGGGCTGAAAATTGGTGGGGAGGTAGCTTAGAACCAGGAGCCGGACATAGGATACTTTTTACATAGTTTTTTTTTTTGTAATTTACCCCGCAGCCTTAACCGCGGTTGTTGTTGGACCGCGGGTAACACCGCCGGGCTCAGCTTATTATTAATAAGACGATGTAAATGGACCCTGCATCTGCCAACAACTGCTGTGCAATTTGGTAGAAGTTTGTAACATAAAATAAAGTATCAAAAAAAACTAACAAGAACACATAAGAAATAATAAATTAAATACTGTATGCAAACTTTCAATAATTCTATATAGACAAGAGTTGAATTAAAGCTGAATTACATTTAAAAATTATGAAATTTGAAATCCTCACCAGTCACCCTATCCGCTCGCAAATCAGAACCGGTAACCCAGACTTCATCCTTAACGGTAACTCCGCTCACCGTTCCTTGGAAGGTCATGAATGTGCCGGCAGCGTCTAAACCAGTTATCAGCAACTCTGTTCCTAAAGCACTGTAAATAAAATTATAGACTTTAAAATAATAGCCAAAGATGAAAATAATACAAATAAACTTGGCCTTCTTTGGAATTCTTTGAAAACTCTACATTCGCGTTAAGAAAACAGTGACGTATCGATCTAGCCCCGCCCCCTGACCAATCATATGCAAGAAATTATCTATTCGTACCTCGGTTGGAATGGAATGAATGGATTCGCTTGGACCTTAATTTGGTAATGAATGGTTTCGCTTGGACCTTAATCTGGAACTGCGAACCATATTGTATTGCTGTTACCGAATATCGAACAAATGTTGATTTAAGTTATTAGATACTAGCTAGCCGCCCCGGCTTCGCACGGAATATTTACGGAAAATATAATATAGCCTATGTTACTCTGAGAAGTTGTGTGGCTTAATTTTTTCCGACGTCTTCAACAAATTTCGTTATATTGTAGCCAATGCATTCAGAAATGTTACAAATTATATACAAAAACCTTCCTCAAGCATCACTCTATCTATTGGGAAAAAACTGCATAAAATTCCGTGCAGTAGTTTTTGAGTTTATCGCGAACAGACGCAGCGGACGACTTTGTTTTTAACCGACTTCAAGAAAGGAGGAGGTTTTCAATTCGACCGTATATTTTTTTTTTTATTATGTATGTTCGCGGAAAACTTCGTCGTTTATCAACCGATTTTGTTGATTATTTTTTTAATGGCAGGGAGATATTCCAACGGTGGTACCATGATAAGGACATTAAGATCTGATGATGGCATCCAAGAGAAACCGAGTCGAACCTTGAAGTCGGTTTTTGTTTTTGTTAAAATTTTACTTGTTTTATAATATGTAGTGATGTATAAAGAGTACCACCTGTCGCTGGCTCTCCGTGGCAATGCGGCGAGTGGGGCGAGTACAGTCACGTTGGCGTGTGGTGCGAGTAAGGCGCGTCCCACACTGTTCCGCATCACCAACCGCACAGCGCTCTCGTACGGTTCACCAGCCGGTTCCGCCGTGCAGTACGACGGGACTGCCACTTCTACGTGGATTATCTGGCAAGTTTCTAACATTTTAATACTATTCTCAACATTAAATAGCAGTGACTGTAGGAATGACAATGATTTAACACCTTCGCAGTGAGTGTTGTGTGCACGATCACCACATAACATTACATAATCCACAAATTGTTTTTTTAACTATTTAAGATAATTATAAGAGTTTACCATGAATGTTTGGTTTGAACACCATGAATACAATTAGTAAACAATGGGTAACTGGCCTCAAAAAAATAATAATTTTTACCTTTGATTGTGTGACATTGTTTTATGAGTGAATCACTGAATTTTAAAAAACTGACTAGGATAGATGACATTTAAAAAAATCGCTATAATAAAGATTTTAATTTAATATAAATAAATATTTCGGACATCTCACACACAACGCTATCTAGTCCCAAACTAAGCAGAGCTTGTATTATGGGTACCAAACAACTTATATACTACATACATGTATTTTTTTTGTAAATACCTACATGTTTCGTTGTTACATGATTCGTAGAATCGACTAAAATCTTGTTTTGTCTATGGAAGTGAAACTGACTTCACTCCTGTCACTTTATCTGGTCAAAATTGACAATGTATCATGTGTATACACAGGAAATACCCAAACTCGGAAACAAATATTTGCAGATCATACAAAGAATTGGTCCGACCCTGGAATCGAACCCGAGACCTCAAGCACAGCAGTTGCATACACTACCACTGCGCCAACGAGGCAGTCAAAATATGAATGCATAAATTTCAGTTCAGGAACAGCCATTGGATTATGGTCGGATAATTACAATCATGCAATTTGGTCAGAGGACTTGTTTGACATCGTAATCCCGCAATAATAATACAATAAAAAAAGTAGTACTCACAGATTCTCTATAAATGTTATTTCTCTCGTCTCTATGCTGAGCCACAACCACACCATGACCGGGTCTTATAGCATTCAATTCGCCTGTGGAACTCAAAGAGAACGCTCCGTCTTCATAAGCTTTCCACGTGCCTCTGGGTAGAGACTTGAGCTTTATGACTGAGCTCACAGCCACAGCGAGACGATCGCTCGATGACAACTCTTTGGAAAGACCCTCGACAGACGTTCGTACATCTGATATACCTAGGATCTCTATTGTGCTGTCCCAGGAGCGAGTTTCGGCTACCTAGGAAATAAATATAAATGGTAAAAAGCCTTCATACATTTTCTTTACATAGAATGAAATCGCTTACGCCGTCTGTTTTGCTTAGATCTGTTAAAATACTCAACGGATTTCAAATCAGTTTTTAGCAATAGAAAGAGTGATTCAAGAGGAAGGTTTATATATATGTCACCGTAAGATTACAATCTATCTCACGAGGTTGCAAACAGTCGAAAGATTGTGAACTGTAACATACTGCTTACAATTTAACGTATTATTTTTATTAGTTAGATTGTAATCTATTGAAGTAAAACCGTCAAATTGTGATATGCTATGCAACGAATCGCATCTCGCGCGCTGATTGGTTGAACAGCATATGTCCCGCTCCGCCATATTTGTTTATTAATAATTCGTTTGTTGCCGAATGTTAAGTATTTTTGTGATTGCAAAGTGATTTTATGTTAAAAATACCTCACATCTTTAGAATTAGTTACATAAAATTGTTGTGACTTTAAAATGAATTTGTGATTATTTAAAGAAGTTCTAACCTAACTTTATGTACCAACTGTCCCTAAGCAGTATATTGGCACAGTTGACAATCTAACAAAAGTTTACAATCTCGGTAGGTAAATTATAATCTAACGGTTTTTACAATCTTACGGTGACATAATATATATAATACATGCATATTATAAAGGCCAGGTCGTTAGTAAAATATAAAAGGCAAAATGTAACTTTGACATCCAAACTCTTTCAAGCACTGTGAAGTCGCCATTCGTACAATACATATAAAACATAAATACAAACAGATGGACTTCTAAACATTTATAAATTTTATATTTGTATTTGACATAGAATATACTTAAGATACTCATGAACCGTTTACTTAATAAAAATGTACCATTTCGATTTACCTGTCCCATGTTCCGTACTCGAACGTCAATAGTGATTACTCCAGGTTTTAGAGGTACCACTCGTACCGATAAACCCTCAGCGACAGACCTCTCGAGCATATCTGTAATAATATTATTTTCATTAGGACTAAAAACATTTTTTAATAATAAATGTGTACCAGCTAGCCTCTTTTTCAATGTTTGCGTAATATGAAGATATTTTTCAACAATTAAATTAAACTGCAGTAAAATGTTTGCTTTTATTAGTTTTCCGTACCCAAAGGATAAAACGGGACCCTATTACAGTCTGTCACCAGGTTGTATTTCATGAACCGTGATAGCTAGACAGTTGAAATGTTTACAGATGATGTAGTTCTGTTGCCGCTAACAGTAAATACGTTTTTTGTTCGATAATAATAACGGCAACAGGTAGACGCTTGAAATGTATAGATAAAGATGCAGAACCCTTCGAAAGCTTTAAATTAGTAGTTTTGATATCTGTGTGAAGTGATGAATTGTTAGTAGGTATAAATAGGGAAGTGGTTAGCTCACCGTCAGTGTGCGTGGGCAGTAGGCGTGCTGTGGAGGGGTCCCTCAGCGTCCAGGAGACGCGCGGAGCCGGCTGCGGCGCGCCCAGCGCCGCGGGACCCAGGGCCCCGGCCTGCACCCACACGGGGCTCGGGGCCCCCACCAGCAGGCTCTGCGTCGCACTCACCACGCGGATACCTGATATCGGTATTACCTGGAACAGATCCGGCACTCGTTATTGAATGTCTCACCTGGGTTTGTATCAATTTCATTATATACCTAGATAACTATCTGTCCATTGAAACAATACAAAGGCGCGTTAGGATTATCTTTAGTATCTCTTCAAGTTGATTAGCTACTAATCTGTAGCTACCCAAATTAAAGTTTGAAAAGAGTGATTACTCTGAAATATGTTCTATGTTATTATTTTTTATATTAGACTGACGACAGACCAATAACTTTTGACAAAACGAAGTCTGTTGGAGCAGGTAGTTATAATTTTAAATAAAAAAACAAATATAAAAATAGATTTATATCATTTTGAAAATCTTAACATACCTCTACTTCGGATTCTGCGCTAGCCATTTCTACGTTTGCAATGTCCGTAGCCACCAGCCTTATCCGCGACAATCCCGTCGATAAACCGTGAACGGAGCCAGAAGATGAAACCTGTAGGTAAACGAATCTAGAGTCATTTGGATATTGAAATAGATAAAAACTGTATATCCTAAAAACTTATATGCATAGTTTCGAAAACAACTTTACAAAAACTTATCGTAAATATTCAAGTATTTTCGCCGAAGTATTCATAATGTATCCATAAGTCTATTCTTAAAAAGCATTAGTTTCTCAATCTCATTAGTTGATCGATGCGTCCCTATTTTATTGATGTGAATGGTCTATAACGACTATGCACCACTTACTGTAACAAACTATGTGTCGTGAGAAAGTTTTCCGAAGTCGAATCTCGAAACGATAAATACAGTTTCACAGGTTTAAAAATGTTGAAGTTATTGTATAGTCCATTCGTTTAGATAGTGTCTGTGCACCTGCACGCAATTGTGGTTATTGTTGTGAAATACATTTTTTTTTTAAAAGACTATCCCGCACTAGGAATAAATCCTGTGGCGCGGGGACTTCAAACATACATGAAACGGACACAAAGAACACCCAGACTCAGAACAACAATTTGTGGATCACACAGTGTTGTCCTATGTGGGATTTGATCCCACGACACTTGGCGAAGTAGGAAACGGCGTGGTGACCGCCAAACCACTAGGCCAAACGTGCAGTCAAAATTCATGCAACAGCGTAAACTAACAAACCATACTTGCTTGTGGGTGTAAACCGCAGGCGGGCCCTTTGATTTTGTGGCGGCTTGCCGCACGTGCGACTTCGGCGCGATCAATGTGACTGTTACTAAGCGACTGGACTATACCACATTAATTGATCATTTGCGCAATCCGATCGAAAAGCTGCGTCGCTTTAGCCTTTAGCATACTTGTACATAATTGAGTGCACGGATGGTCGCTATGACATCCAATTGAGCGGTCGCCAAGCTTTCTACCAGGGGCGTAGCTACGGCCGTATCTGCCGTATCAATTATACGGTGCCCCCGGGCTACGGGGGCCCCCGACGTACGTAAGCAAAAATTAAAAAAACTTTCCAATTTTTTTTTTTTCAGAATTAACAAAAGTCAAAAAAGCATGCGTTCAAAAGTTGGCAACACCCTACATCGGTTATCGCGGGCTGCGGGATTTCCCCGTTTAAGTCATTTATTTCAACGGGGGAATCCCACAATAATCGATGTACATCACTACATAGTATAAAACAAAGTCGCTTTCTCTGTCCCTATGTCCCTTTGTTTGCTTAAATCTTTAAAACTACGCAACGGATTTTGATGCGGGTTTCTTTAATAGATAGAGTGATTCAAGAGGAAGGTTTTTATGTAAAATAAATGCATAATATAGTATGGAAACACTGTTAATTTTCGAGGTTTCTAATGTGATGTAGCAAAGAAACTAATTTTTTTGCGCTAACATTGCAAACGCTGGTTGCACTTTACGAGATAGATCAAAATAATGTACTACAGTATTGTACACCTTAAAAAGTACTACAAAAAAGTCCGCGATGGTATATGTTTATCTCTTAGGGATAACCCACAACAACCATTTTTTATTCCTTTATTTTTACGAGAAATAATGGCTTATTTACGAAGTGATTTTAAGCAATACAGAATGAATCCTTATACAATTAAGTAAATTAAATACATTGTGCATTTAATATAGATCAAAATGGCCCTTTACGGTATCTAATTTGAATGAATATATTCGAAGATATTACAGATTTAAAATGCACGAATCGTGTCGTCGGCGGGGGCATCTGAAATCCACCCGTGCGAAGCCGGGGCGGGTCGCTAGTACGATAATAAACCACGAAGAGCAGTGCTTATTGACGCGTTTCATTTAATTGTGCATTAAATTGTAATACAATACAAACAATTGTTCTTCTGGTTTAGTAGTATTAGTAGCGATTTAAAAAAAACAATGAGTGAAAGGAAAAGAGATTATCCCAGCGGAGCCTCGAAAAGAAAAAGTAAACAGAAAATGGAGAAGGTCATAAAAAAGTGCCTAAAATTTCCTCAGTCAAAGTCAATGTATACCAATGTATTATTATTGTTATACTATTGCTGTTTAGATTTAATTTCTCAAACTAAACAAAGATTTCAGAGCCTTTGCAACCTCAGTAGTATTTTCGCAATATTACAACCGGAGAAATATTAGGTACAACTTCTGTATTTTTCAAACGAAGAGATAAACGCTTTCGGAAAACTGTCGGCTAAATACAGTAAAGACATTTCAGTTAATCTTTATGACCAATTAAAGGCTCTGAAAACATGCTCAAAATCAATTTATATAATATCGTTGCTCAAAATCTTATGTTAAAAAAATTCATTCCATTCAGGAATACATGAAATTATTGCTGATAAAATTCAATAGTCTTGCATCCAGTTTTCCGGAGGTAATAACAGCATGCTTTTTATTCTTGACCCTTCTAGTTACATGCGCAACTGCTAAAAGAAGTTTCTCAAAATTAAAACTGATAAAAAATTACACTTCGATGGGACATGAACGCCTGTCAGACAGTGACAGACATATGATTTTGATGAATAAATATTTCTTTTAAATTTATTCTTTTTTTTTTTGTGAGAAATCTTTACCCTTCATAAAGGCCCCCAAACAATTTTATACGGGGCCCCGCCAAGGCACGCTACGCCACTGCTTTCTACCGCGCGGAGTGTAATGGGTTCGATTGGACATGAGACAACATTTTGTATAATTTTCAAATTGTTGTTCTTAGACTGGGTGTTCTTTGTTCTGTTCTATGTATCATTATAAAATCAATGCGGGAAATGTCTTATTTACATAGTATAAAATGATGTTGCTTTGTAAGATCTTTTAAACTGCCAATCGGATTTTAATATAGTTATCACTAAGAGAGTGTGATCCAAGAGGAAGGGTTATATGTACATACATGAATATTATGCTCACAACACATTGGTATCTACATTGCTCCTGTACGAAGCTGGAGCAGATTGCTAGTTTTAAAAATGTAGTGCGGTAGGTACATACCTCGACGTGAGCCCGTCCAGAGACGGGCGCGTAGTGCAGGCTCGCGAGGTGTGGCGGGGGACCCCCTCGAGCTCGCAGCTGGAGGCGAGCTCCTGGAGGCACTCGCGCCTTGCCTGGCACTATCTCCAGCGCTGGGAACACTAGCACCTGGGAACGAGTCTTACATTGTACTTCACATAACATATATTTTGTTGTTGACTGCCTCGGTGGTCTCGCGGTTGGCGTGTGCGACTGCTGATCATGATGTCTCAAGTTCGATTCCCGAGTCCAAATGTTTGTATGATCTACAAATATTTGTTTCGGAGTTTGAGTGTTTTCTATGTATAATATGTATGTATTTACAAAAAAAAAAAAGTATATATGTATTTGTATCAGTTGTCTAGTACCCATAACACAAGCTCTGCTTCCGATGAAAGATGTCCGAAATATTTATTATTTATTTATTAATATACATTTAAAATATATATATATAGTACAAAACTAGCTGTTGCCCGCGGCTCCACCCGCGTGCAATCGCCTATATGTTATTCTCACAGTAGTAAATATCCATATATGTATTTAAAAAGTAGTCTATGTGTTCCAGGGTGTCAGCTTCCTGCATTTCAAGTTTTATCAAAATTGGTCCAGTCGTTTGCGCGTGAAGAAGTATGGACTCACAAACTTTCACGTTTATAATATTAGTGTGATGAAGTAGCTTTTTGTTCTCGTACGTTAGATCTTCAAACTACGCAACGGACTTTTAAGCTTTTATATGTATAATATATACATATTATTTTAGTAGAGAAAATTCGAGAGTAAAAAGAGTTCGAATTTTAAAGATTTATTATAATGGATTCGTCTTATCATTAGAGTTATGTTAATTATGTGAATAACAATGGGTATTAAAAATTATGAAAATTAAAATCGTACATTTTTGAAAAGTTTTTGTTTTTATGTTTGCTAATTAGACTCTTTATTGTTGTAGACTTAGATCATTATGATATTTCCCCTTTTAAAAGAAATGTATACCAAGACACTATGTACTTTATATTTCTTACAACCATACTCGAATATTTAGGATTGCCGGCCGCACAGGACTGAACAACAATTATCTTCAATCTTACCGTGGGAGAGCCACGCTTCGGCATGCATGGGCCGGCTGGACCGGAGTGATACCACGGCCTCACAGAAAACCGGTGTGAAACAGCGCTTGCGCTGTTTTTTACCGAGTTAGGATACCGGAGGCCCATACCCCAACCCCTCCCCCCATCCCCCAAAGGCCGGCAACGCACTTATGACGCCTCTGGTGTTACCATCAGGCGATACGTCTGCTCAATTGCCCACTATTATATAAAAAAAAATGTGTGGGACTCAGGGACTGCCGCGGTAAAGCTATTGCATAGCATTTTTTATCAACTTATGCAATACTTTCTCACAAACAGCTGCTTACGTATTCGTCCGATTTCGGAGCAGCTCGTCTCGATCCGTGCGAGCTTCGGGTGATAGATTTTATTTTCGTTACGGAAGTTCTTGATTCGGTCGCCGCGCTCAAAGCCCGCGATAAAAGCTATGCAATAGCTTAACAAGATGACGTAACACTTACCTCCACCTCAGGGCTCCACACGCCAGCAAAGCTAGCTCTAACGTTTCCAGTTCCTTCCTGTGTTCCACACAAAACTCCGTCTTTAATAGTTACATAGCCGGAGGTCCGGAAGTCCGGAGCTCTTCCAGTGGACAGATATCGATGTGACACGCCCTGCACTAGCGCTGTTATAGGAACGCAAGCGCCAACGCCAACTGCACGGGAGGTTGTCACTTCCACGCTTAATACTTCTTCTATGTGAACCTGGAAATAAATGTCTATTATAAACTCCATATAAAAAAAAAAAAGTTCGTCTAGTGGAAATGCCTCTGCCGTTAAGTCCGCCAATCTAAATAACTGCATATAAAGTAAACTAAATCACATAAAACAAATTACATGAAAATGGCATTGGAATATACCAAAAAAGAAAAAAATTGTTCTCGTCCTGAGGTGTTTAAATCTCTTTAGCCTCTCATTATTCATCATTCACTTTAAGTGTTTTAGCGGACTTAACGCCTAAGGCATTCTCTATCAGTCAACCTTGGGTGATACAAAGAAAATTAGAAGTAGGTGCATTTTGGTCAAAGCTATACTTGACATATTCCAAATACCAAACTTATTATACACTAGAACTTAAATACATAAGTACAAACATATACTTAAGTAGATAGAACTACATACATAAATAAACACCTTGAGCGACTTCAAATTAACAATAAAAAAGGAGGGTAGCCAAGGCTAATTTGTAAAGTAATTGTAATTTGTACTTTAATTTGTAAAGTAGATCGTGGTAGTAGAGCCACGCTGATTTCAGCACGGTTGTACCGGCTCGACCGGGGCGGTACTACTCAAGCACAGAAAATCTACGTACCATGACAGCGTTCGTGATGTCATGTTTCGTTGGTGAGTGCAAGACCGGAGGCCCAATGATGCAGAAGCAACACTAGCCCGCCATGGTGTGGGTCACCATCACCATGCTGCATTGTCTGCATTCGCAATGAGTACGGTGACCACCACTCTTGAATTCTGCTTATGCTTTCCATCAGAGTAGTCATTTTCAAAAAGATCGCAATATATGTTGGCCATAATTCACATACCTCAACAATTTGCTTTTCGCCCTGCACACACAGATCAGTGACAGGTAGATCGTAAGAGCCGGGTCCCGGGACAGTAGCGGCCAGTACACCATCTTCAACCACCGCTATTACTCCTTTGGGTGATTCAACTGAATAACGACCGCTTCCACCTGATATTTTTGCGATATTGTTCACTGTCTCTCCTTCCCAGGCTATATTCACCTACAATAAAAGTATGATCAAAATGAGTTTGAATATAAAACAAAAAAAAACCGACTTCAAGAACTGGGCCAAATTGAAATGGAAAGCACAAGTTTCAAATAAAAAATTCTCTTAAAATCGGTTATCCCATTCGAAAGTTCCGAGGTAACAAATATAAAAAAATACAGTCGAATTGAGAACCCTTTTTTGAAGTCAGTTAAAAAGTAAACTACATCAATCAATAAAAAAAGCTCCAAGAACCGAAGAGTATGCATGACGCGCGATTGACGAATGTGGATGAAGCAAGGAGATGAGTCAAGTTAGTAGCAAATGGAAATTAATTGTCTCTGCCTACCCCTCTGAGAAATAGGCGTGACGTTATGTATGTTAATTTAAAAAATATGTAATGTAAACTTGCCTTTAATGGGTCACATTTCAATGGCGCAACAACTCTAGCTGGAATAGACGCCGTAGCATCGGGAATGCTAGTTTTCAATGCCCCATTCCATCCTATTGCTAGCTCATCAACTGTCACTACCTGTAAGAAAATAATCACAAATTTTAACAAAAAAGACACCGACTTCAATCTGGACCAAATTTAAATGGGACCATACGGGAATATTGAGTTATTCGTTAATTTGTCGCGTACACACATAATGCAATGAAGACTTATATGGTTTTCTCATGGATGACATGTCAGAACTGGACCAAATGAGACCATCCGGGAAGCACCAGCTTTCAAATAAAAAAAAGAATCATCAAAATCGGTTCACCCAGTCCAAAGTTATGAGGTAACAAACATAAAAAAAAAAAAAAAAAAAACAGTCAAATTGAGAACCTCCTCCTTTTTTGAAGTCGGTTGAAAAATACATACAATGGAACATAGAACCTCCTCCTTTTTTGAATTCGGAAAAATAAATTAATTGTGAATGTTGCCCAATAAATGAAATAAAAATAAGCATTCAATTCCATGGACTTTTAATCCTATGCTTTATTTCAATAAACACGCAATTTATACATGGATAAAAAGTTATAATTATTATGTTTCAATTTTAATCATTAATTAGAAAGTTGACAAAACTTTAACAGAGATACCCATATCTGTGAAATAGAAATATCTGCAAAAAATATTTAAACGTAAGTATTTCAGTATTTTTACTTCTGTTTTTTTTTATATAAAAGCGAAATAAACTATATACTATACTAGTATCAATAATTTCACCTTGTACTTTTATAAGCATATGCTTATTGCCATTTTAACGTAATACAATTGATATGAACGAAACAGGCATTAATTTTGTAATTGAGTCAGAAATAATAATTTCACAAAACCAAAGGAACAAACAACAAAAGATACTCATTTTTTATTCTACTAACCTGATAATACTTATACGGCACTGGAACAGGTAAATATTCTGGATGATGTTCAACAAATAGTCTGTCAACAGCTTTGTAGTGTAACCCTGGGTGACCAGGTTCTATGTCCCATGACATCTTTGGTCCATTTTCATCGAGAAGTTCACGTCCAGTCGCATCCATGAGAGTTACTTTTACTATAACTTCTTGACCTGGACGGAGCCATACTCTGAAAAATAGAATAAGTGATGAGATGATTCAAGTGTGATATAAGAAATATCAACAGTCTTTAGTAGGCCACTGCTGGACATAGATATCTTAGAGCGTTTTCACATCGGTGTCGGGCCCCGATACGATATTGGAGGAAGTAAAATGTATGTAGGTTTTTTTATTTTTTATTTAATTTATTTATTCAAAATCATATACACTTTCTACATGCTCAAGTCTGCCAAACTGTAAGACAGTTTGTCGGCAGAAGTTCTCGCTTATATAAACATAATATATTATAGTGTATTGAGATACAAAATTGGTTCCATTTACACTAGGTGTCGGCTCCGATATCCGATATCGGGCCGGACAATATGAAAGTACATATTTCATATATTTTACTTCCTCCGATATCGTATCGGCGCCCGACACTGATATCGGATCGGATAGTGTGAAAACGCTCTTATTAGTAAGGAAGTTTTTTATGCTGGCATGTCAGTTCGGTTTACGATTAGCTTCAAATTTTCTTTCTTTTATTAAAGACAACTCCCGCATTAGAAATATACATTCTGTGTCTCGGGGGTGTTTATAATACAAACGGACACAAAGAACACCCAGACTCAGCACAACAAATTGTGGATCACATAAATTGTAGTCTCATGTGAAATTTGAAGCCACAACACGAAGCGTAGTAGACCACTAGGCCAACCGCGCAACATGCGCGTGATCTGGGTGATGTATGTGGGTGGTGACACGCCGTAACAATTGTCTCCATATGGAAGGATACTGGAATATCGTTATTAAATGTGGTTATAAGTACATACTTAGCTCCACCAGAACAGTTGCCAGGTGTCTCGGAAGGTTCGAGTCGGATCCGCGACACGTGAGGCGCGCAGCTCGCTTCTAACGCAACTAACTCACGTTCTTCATCCGTCTGCGACATTATTTCTTGACGAGATTCACCTTTCTGTAATTAGTTTAGATAATCATGATTTATGTATATTCTGATATTTAAAATTACAAACCGACCATTCAATTTGATTTATTTGTACAGATTAAATACATACCCTTCTACACTTTAGTGTGAACAATTGTACGTCAGGATACTGGTGAGGTGGAGGACCGTCGCGGTGCGTCAGCTCTGATACTCTTGATTCACTTGGTACTGGGGCCAAAACTTCCCCTTCTGCTATCACCTGATTAAAATAGTATTAATATAAGATATTATTATACTTTCGAGTCAAACATGAGATCAAATTTCCAAAGGTTAATTTAGATAAATTAATCTTGTAATTTGTTCCTTGTAAAAAACCTGAAGTATGACTATACTATATATATCTTCCTACTAGATCACTATTCAAATCTTGTCATAAATAAAATAAATATGTATTTTTTTATAAAGGAAAATATTCATTTTAGATTTATTGGCACTGTGGTTTTCATTAAAAAGCATCATCCGAGTGGTTTATAATAGTAGGTCCTAATGTATGTTAAACATAATTTCTAATTACTCCTAGTTTCCAGAGTTCACACACAGTAGGTACCTCCCCGTCTCCGAGTGGTTATAGTCATACCGGGATGTACCTCAGTCATGGGGTACAGTAGAGAGGATGGCAAAAGCCACCGATGCGTTCCTTGGAGCTCCTTCCAACACGCTCCCCATGTCCCTAACAAAGGGAAAGTAAAGCAAATATAAGAAAGGTAAGTACCGGTAGTGTGGCGGCTGGTAGAAGAGCCACGTGGTTGGGCCATAGCACGTGAGGTGCGGCTCGGACCGCCACGCGGGTTGTATCGCCCACGCGACCTCGCGACACGCGGACTGTGGACACGCCACGAACACTCCACGTGCACTCCAACACGCAACACGCACCGTCTACATACATTAAAAAAACAACCTTTAGTACTCTAGAAAGGTAATTTTGGAATAATATAACACGCTATCCATCGGCCAGATCCATAATGAATCTGTTAAAAAATAGATCTGTTGTGAAAATTTAAATAAAACGGGATCTAATGAGACTTTTTTAAGTTTAAAAAAATACTTTAAATACTTTTGATGATCGTTACAGCAGGCAAAATCGAAACCATCTGACTCGACTGACAAAACATCGTAATTATGATAATAAGCATTAGAACAATTTTTTGTGTGACATCTTTTCCCCGTTTGTAGTGATTTTTAAACATAAATAAACAGTTGTGTATGAATCTAAATATACTCACCTATGGGTTGCATCCATTTAGCAGCCGTTATATTATGCGGTTCGGGACCTTCTAGCAAAGATACTGCAAACGAATCACAGTTACATCTGCAAAATTATCACACATTTGTATGTCACGATGCTCTGTTTGGTGTAACCAAAATTTCAATACATACAGAAACTATATTAAAACGAAACATTCCATTATTTAAAGCTTTTCTAAAGCAGTTATCGTAAACTACTAGGCTGTAGACCAATTTGTAAGTACTTACATATGAAAATTGTACAGTTCGCCGGTTTCGATATGTGTGGCAGTAAGTGCTATGTGTAAATAATGCGGTTTGCCGACACGTGCGTAGCCCGAACTAGACACTTGGACCATTTCCGCAGGTACGGACCATACTCTGTAACAAAATTATAAACTGTAAAAAAAAAAAAGCTTAGACGAAACTGGTGGTGGAATATTTATAGGGAGAAATCCTTTATGCATTCTAAAATAACACAGTAATGAGACAAAACCAAACCTTTCTATCATATGAAATGCAGCATGAGAATAGCAATATAGCAGAAAAATGTAACAAAATTCTTAATACCTGCCTCAAGTAAACACTCGTAATAGTTTAACCTGACTATGATGAAGTCAAAAGGAATGGTAATAGTTTTGGCAATCTATGTATGTTTAACCTAAAGTACTAAATCGATTGTAATCAATAAGGTGTTTATAGATTCGTAACAAATAATGACTGAAATATTTTATTACTAAACACATCAAAAGTGTCTAGGGATCAACATATGTGTCTAGGGATCAACATATATTTTTGCAATAACTTTTCTCCTGATTGATATTAATTAAAATTTTCTTTAAGGATTCATCAAATAAAGTGTTTTCGTTTGTCACAGTAACGATAAACCAAGTCACCTTTGCATTAATAAAGAAATTTGCCATTTTCCTAATAAAGGGATTTTTGACATTTGAACCACTAACATTAAAGTTCGAAAAAAAGACTGAAATAACAGTTTTCTTTAAAATTGTATTAGGTAACTTAAACAATTAATAATCCGTGTTTCTACCGCCAACACTAACAACACAAGAATCGGTTTGGCATACTCAAAATGAGTTCATCCAAATCACGCTGTGGAATGGCCGCCCATGTTCGTTGCAACAACAAAAAAAGGTCTTCTTGCGACTGGATACCCTCCATATTCGGCAGAGCTCTTCTCTGTAGCATATCCCATTCATGCTCAATCGGGTTCAAGTCTGGCGACTGAGCAGGCCAGGGCCAAAGCCACATCTCAATCTCAAGAAATCCGCATAAAAATGCTTGATCCCTAGACACTTTTGATGTGTGTATTATAGTTTACTAGTTTTTGCTCGCGGCTCCGCCCGCGTGTATGTCGGTTATCGCAGCAAATAGTAGCCTATGTGTTTTTCTGATGTACAAGCTATATTACTGTAAAGTTTCATCCAAATCCATTCAGTAGTTTTTGCGAGAAAGAGTAACAAATATCCATCCATCCATACTTACAAACTTTCGCGTTTATATTATTAGTAGGATTATACTTTCCTTGTTTCTTTTTGAAACGATTGCAACACTACAGCATGCCTTATTAACTCAATCTATCAATTTACAAAAGTTTTGACCATTACTATCGTAAAAAATGTGAAATGAAAATATTACCTTCCTATAGCTTTGACATAAGGATACTTCTTCAATTGCACTCTCACATGAACGTCGCCGATACCTCGTACAGTGACTAGACCTGCAGGAGACAGTGAAAGAGGACCTTGTTGCGTCTCACTCTCTATTTCTGACCAAACCACTGTTTCGTCACCACCTCCTTTATGCTGCAGTTGTATTTCTCTGTCAAAATAAAAAGATTTATAAATTAGTGACTACGAAGTTTTCGTTTTAATCCATTTTCATGTAAGTGCAAACAATCAACTTACTGCATAGTATCTGTCCATGCCACATAAAGTTGAGGTGGTACGATTTCTAATGGATCCACTGCAACAGCTGACACTTGCCCTTCCACCTATAAAGAAGAATTAGTTAAATTTAAATGTTCCACAAAAAAATACATTTAACGAAATTAAGCCACATTATAAAAAAAATACTTATCTCACCTTACGAGAAATTGTTTTGCCAGCAATAGAATGTAACTTAGCCATTACTGTGAAAGGCCCCGCTTTCTGTGCCACGGCATCAGTTAAAGTTCCATTTTCCGTCGATCTCAACAAATCAACATCAGCCTCCCCTTCTACCGATAATCTTATCAAAACTTGGTCTCCAGCAAACAAGGCATGTCCATCTCTATCCAGCAAAATGCTATGTACGATAAAAGGTTCTCCTCTTATGAGTAAATTCGATGGTCTTAGCGTAACTCTAATGCTATATGGCTCGGCTACTGTGAGCATAGCAGATGCTACTTCAGTTGATCCAGACAGTAGGTACACATTTGTGTAGCCTACTTTCGTGCCTCGTACTAAGCTTACGGAATCTTCTAACAGCGCTGTGCTGGAGTCAGGTACTTTTAAGTAGTAGTAATCATTAGTTAAGTCTTCAATTGTGAGGCGCCCTGCACGTGCTCGAACGATTCTAAAAAAATTATATTGTTTTTATTAATGTTACTGACCTTAACTATTTTATATTTTGGTGAATTTTTTTTTCTGTACATACTTATAGCGCAGTGTATCTCCCGGAGCGATGATTGCAGTAGCTGGCATAAGTACAACACTAGCTACCACATGCAAATTAAAGTCAGTACAGATATCTTCAAGGCAGACATTAACTCGAGTCTCGCCTAAAACTTGACCATATAGTAATACTGTATGAGAATGAAGACCTCGAGCCTCTAGTTCTGTTACTCCTTGAGGTGCTTCATAATCTGTGTCACACCATCTTACTAACCTGAAAAATACATACTATTTTATATTTTTTTTATAATAACATACAGTTTAATCTGTATTCATATAAGAAAAAATGTGAATATCCCATTTTAAATTTAAAGATATTCAATATATTCAGATTATTTTCTGCTGGATTATGAATTTCACAAAGAAAAAATGGCAATAGTAACATATTAGATATTAGTATTATTTAAACTAATTTAAAATGCAGGTCTTGCGATATTAACAGCATGAAGTATGATGGCCCAGCCATTATGCCTGTTTTTATTATAGTAAATTTTTAACATTCTTAATTTAAAAAATTAAAAAGAAAATTGCAACTTACTTGACAAGTGGTATATCATCTTTGTTGCCAACATTTTGAATGCTCCATGTAAAGCTTACTTCTTCCAGAGTGGAAAACTTGTTGCCTAATAAATTGAAATATAATATGTAGGTGCTTATATTAAAAATCCCATTGGACAGGAATCTCTGTCAGGTTCTTTATTAGATTTATATGAAATTTCTTAATGCTCATGTTCAAGAACATTATAATTTACCAGCTTTTACACGTGGCTTCGCTCACGCAGACTTTTATCCCCTGATTTACCCTCTTAGCATTGGAATTTCTAAAATTCCTTTCTTAGTGCTCACTTACGTTAAATAAAGAACACACATGCAAAATTTCAGGATTCTAGCTTCAGCGGTTTGGGCTGTGCGTTGATCTCTGGGTATGTCAGTCAGTCACCTTACTCTTTTATATATATAGATTTCATTATGCAATAACAAAAATTTTAGTTTTTGTTATTGCAAAAATAGTTTGTTCTACTAATTTTTTTTTTCAAATGCTGAACAGTTTTCTTTTAAAAATACTGGACATAATAACTCTAAACAAAATTTTATTGCAGCCTACAAGTAGGATTTTGTATGTATACCTATACAAAGTTGTCAAACATTTTCCTTGTCTAAGACCAATTTTTATCTCACAAATATAGTTTATTTTCAGAGGATTGATTATCCATATCCATGATGGATCTAATGACTTTTTTTTCTCCTTAGATCCTGACATCAACATGTGGGACTACTCAATTTTTTTTTACATACAATAGTACAATCTCAGAGGAGCCATTGGCCAGATCTATGATGGAACTAATGACAATTTTATTTCTTTCTAAGGTCTTGATTTCAAGATGTGGATTTAATGAAAGTTTTTGTTCAAAATGTCCTATAATCTCATTGTAATTTATTTAAAATATATATGTATTTAGAAATATATAAGTATGTTTATCACCAGTCTGACTACCTAACACTGACTGCCTAATTTGGATTCATGTAGGTGTGTGTGAGTTGTATGGAGTTCTTTTTATTTTATTATTATCTCTTACTAGCTGTGCCCGCTACTTCGTACACGTGACATTTGAACTTTCAAGTTATTTTGAATTTTTCATCGGTTAAACCTTCCCTGGACTATGACAAACCAAAATCAGCTAAATCGGCCTAGCCATTCTTGAGTTTTATCAAGACAAACAAACAGCAATTGATTTTTATATATAAGAAGCAGATATGTGCACCAGTACTTTCTTTCCAAGTTGTGGCTCCACTGAGAACTATTCAATTAATCTTTTTTAACAAGTCAGGTACTCAAAATTAGTGATATTCACCTGTTTAACTGATATTCAATTGTTTTTGTAGCAATCATTTTGATTACATCAAAAATTCTCATTAGATCCATTTTTTTTTTTACATAAGTAAATAGATCTAATGAGAAAAAAATTCTTATTAGATTCATCATGAATCTAGTCAAAGCATCAACTGAGATTTAACCATAAATAACTCGTGGACCTACCTTGATCATCATAGGCAACAACCTCAAAAGCCTCTGGTGCTTCCTCTAGATAAAGTTTCCATGTTGTACTCACTACTTTTAGATAGCTTATTTTGTCTATGTCTACATCTCCACGAAGTATCTGAAAATAAGATTACATTTACATGAATTTAATGGTTTAAATAATCTACATATTTGTATGTTATCACAACCCAATTTAACTGTTAATAATAAACAAAAAGGAATTAGTTTCCAAACATCATTTTTATTAAGCGATGTTAAGTTTCCCGCCATTATGTCACAGTATACTTACTTCGCCGCTACTTGTTTCTTCGGCAAGAATTATCACGGAGCCTGGTGGTGTACAGGTTTTAGACACAGAGACACGGGCCCCACGGGAACAGTGACCCCACGACTCGTCGTACAAGGGCTCCAAATCTATGATGTCATCGCGAGACAAACTCCTACGAAACATTTAAAAAGTAAACTCACAAAAAACAATATGTAGCATCGAAAAGGTATTATAAAACAATTACTCACCAAGTATAACAACCACCTTCTATGATTTCAAATGTGAAATGCACATTCAAATCCTCAAACCAAGGTAACAGAACCCTTGGGGTATTAATTTTGCCACAGTTACACATGTGTACAAATAAGCACAGTAATGTTAAAATTACCGTTGTTTTCATAGTTTCCATGTTATTAGTTGTGTATTTGCATCAATAAAAACAAAGTTATTAACTTTATTTTGAAAGTCTAACCTAAATCGGCAAATCGTGCATTTCCATTTCAAGCGTTTGTCAGTGGTTTGACAGTTCATGCATGACAGTAGTTGTTTTGTAGTCTATGCAATGGTGTCCACTGTCCAGAAACCTAAAACATTGGGCTAAAATGAGTTATAAAATAAATTATTGAACAACCAGATAAAAATTATAATGAAGGAAAAAAAATCAAATTAAAGAGACGAGACAATATCGAAGACTCCCCTTCTCATCTGAGAGGGAGTCCCAAAGAGGACTTGAGTTGAGTTGAGAGGGTTACTATTTAGAAAAAAAAAACATTGAAGTGTCAAAATGTTAAAAATGGCTGCAGTGTATTCGTCATGTTTTGTGTCGTATTTAACTTAAATAAATAAGACGAAAAATGATTACTGTCAATAATTAACGTCAAATAGTAATTACGCTACAAATCAATGTGAATTTGTTTACATAGCGTTTAAATGTCAGTAATCACCATGTCTACAGACAAGGCTACTGAAATAAAAGGCATCGAGATCGATAAAAGCAAACGTCGTCATAAAACTGACGACACTATTATTGCGACAGCACTAACAACCGCTGTGGAAGATACATTGCAATTGGCGAAGATGGAAAACGCGGACGAAAGCGCAGGCAAGCCCACGGAGCTGTGTCTTCAAGGCAACACTCACCTGATTTCTAGTACAACGAGCAGTTTGGCCGATACGCCCGGTGATTCTGGTGTTTTGTGTTTAGATAGTGAAGCCTCAGAAGCTACAAGCCAAGCGCTCATGTCGCACAGTCTCATAGGAGCCGAAGAATTAACTTGTGATAGTGTATATGATGCTCCTACATCGTGTTCTCAGGATATGATAAAAAGTACGACCAGTAGCATAATGACTCGCAGCGATATTGACAATCAAAACATTGGTGGGCCGGATGACATAGTCCCAGAGCTGTTAATTGAAGCACACAAAAAACCAATGCCCTATGAAAACTTGCCAGATTTAGTTTTGAAAGCATTAGAAAGTGAAAAAGATCTGGAGGAAAAGAGAAAGCCTGCATTGAGAAGTGAACCAAAAAAATCTTTATCTGAGGACATTGTGTACAGACGAAGATGTAGGAAAAAGTCACAAAGTGGACCGAGTTCTCAGAAAAAAAGAGTTTCATTCCATGAAGATATTTTGAACAATACTAAAACAGATAACATTCATATAGAAAGAGGTTTTGTATCATATGGTCCTGATAGTCCATATTGTGATAGACTTAAACAGAAGAATAATATGACTGACAGATTTTCTTGGTGTGCTTCAGGTGATCGTACACCTAAGTATGCAGCAGATGTAGTTCAACAAACCATGTCCGACATTCTAACCTATGGTGATTCTAAACAGGATAGAAGTGGTATATTTGAGTATTGTCACGATTATAAAAGACAGAACCAAGACAATAATAATGATAATAACAATGAATCCGTGCCTACTGGGAAACTGTACGGATGTGATTCTAACAGCTCAGATTCCAATTTCAGTTGTGATTCAGAAACTTCTTCTAGTGAGTCCTCATCTTCACATTCACATAAAACTGAAACATCACTAATGCAGAGGAAAGAGAAGGCTCAGAAATCTTATTCCTGTGATGCATTTGAAAATAATGGGCATGTTGCATTTATGAGAAAGACATATTTCTCTGAAGCTGATATTGATCAGTCAACAGACAGGATGCAGAAACCTTTAGAAGTTAGAACTCAAAGCCCAAATGCTGTTAAATCTGTGTTGAAGAAGAAACGCTACATCACAACAAATATTGTTGAGGAAAGAAAGCATCACAGCAAAGTACTAAGTCTACTTGATGCTAACAACATTCTAGATTCCCTGAAGAATTTCTATAAAAACTTTAATTTTAATTTTACTGCTGAAAAAGGTTTGCCAGAAAATAGTTTTGAGTTAAACAATGTTGTTGAAGCACTACCATGTGATATGAACCAAAACAAAAAACTATCAAAAAGTTTAGACTCAGGCTTCCAAGTGGAAGATGAAGATGATTTTGTAGAAATAAACCTGAATGGTCAACCATTAGAGGCTGATAAGCCTACAGAAGTGGCACAGACATCTAAAACTAATATTACAGGAGATAGAACACCAAATGAGGGATCTCCACGACATAAACTCACACTAAACATGAGAGCACAACTTGACAAGAAACCTAACAAAGCTGATCTCCCACCCCTTACTAAATATGTGGTAAACTGTGAAAGTACAGTATATGAGCACAAAGGAGTATCTTACAGTTATGTCCATGATACATTCCAAACTGCTTTTGATGCACCTAGAGAGACATTTGTACCTATTCCCGAGACTACCCCAGTGAAGGAGCTAGTTACGAGTTCAAGTAAACTAGACCTCAATAAAACTACTGATACTGACTCATCAAGTAAAACGTCAACCCCAAAGAGACAATTTAACAAAAATGTGCAAGACGAGACTGAACAAAAAAATGGTATACCCAAACATTTGTCTTCACCTAAAAAGCAAAATGTAAATCGATACAGTCGTAAATTGGCGACAGGCGTGCAAAAATTAAATGAAGTACCACCGCAAGCAAACAGCGATAATTGCTCAAACACAGATAATTCGACCTTGAAAGGGGCCGAAGATTTCAATGACGAATTTTTCGACAGTCCGGCGAATCAGAAACTACAATCAAATAAATCGGCGCTATTGAATAGATATTTGAAAAATGTGTGCCAGAGAAAAGACCTTGAACTCAAAATAAAGAACAATAAGTTCTTTCAATTTAAACTTAGAATGGAGAAACATTTTCCCAGCATCATAATTCCCTTTAAAGAGGTGTCGGACACATTCCACGTGTCAGCGGAACGAATGTCACGGCTCATTGACAAAGAGGTGATAGAGAACAAAAGGCTATCGGTACGAATGCTCACGGCCGACGAGCCCTCATACTTTGACAGTTTCGAAGATAATGTCGCTATTGAATGTAATGAAAAGCTACGGTTGCAAATTTTTTCGTATCCCAATGAAACATTGAATAGGGTAATTATGTTTGATAACTAGCACACTGTAGTTTATTTCACCGTAACTTGACCCTGATTACTGATTTCATAGTAGCTAAGTACTAATTTCGCGAAAATAATAATGAGATGTTGACCACGACTTCCAAATGCAATTTTCAAATTGTTTCTACCAAAAAAGTAAAAAAAAAATAGCACAACATAAAACTAATCCAGTTTTTTTGTGTATAGTAGTAACACGATATCTGAAAGTAAATACACAAATTGATTGACATAGCATTAGAAAGTTGGCTACACATCAATCAGTATGTCTATAAATACAGGTTTTGTTGTAAGTTTTTTTTTTGAAACTAACGAAACCGATCGATTCTTCATCAAAGACTCACTCTGTGTGTTGGAGAAAAAACGCAAAGAATTTAGTAACGCTGAAAATATCGACAGGCATTGTGTTCATCTCTTATTAGATTGTTACTTTTCCAATTCAATAACATTTTCATATAATCGCACTTTATTCTTAAAACAGGCCAGTAATTATAATATGTATGCCTTTTATGCCTAATTTTACTGCTAATATTTATCTAGGTCACTGGCAATATTAAATATAACCCCTTTACATATATGTAGGTACACGAATTCCCATACAATAGACATACTAACTCCCAAAAACGTTTAAATGCTTTTCTTTCGACTCGAAGAATACAATACCTTTTTTTATTATCAGATGATGAAAGTCAAGTCTCCATATAACATGGATGATGGTTCATGGACACCTCTATTGGTGTTCATCACCGATTACGCATTGTACGTTGCGAGCGTGAAGCCCGGTGGCACGGAATACGAGATCCTGTGCAGATTGCCTCATAATGAACTTGATGCGATAGTGGTAAGTCATTGCATGGTTTTCGCTTTGTGAGTTAAAGATTACAGATAACTCGATGGTTACTTCTTTGGCACTTTTGTGCGAGCGAGCATAGTAGGTTAGTGGAGCTTTTAGGAATGTTCATTACTAATAATAAAACTCTAATGATTATAAAAGCAGTGTGAGCACAAGCTTTGTAGTGACCTGCGCGACTTGTTTACCTTAGAGGCTATCTTCTCGGGCGAGAGAATCGCGGCGATATTATCGTAGTGCCACGCCACAAATATACACGCGATGATGCCGTTACCAGCCGCAACGATACGTTGAAGGCATAATCGCTTATTCGTGGACTTCGCTTCAGGTGATTACCTGACGATAGAAGCGATGTTCCGAGACGATCCTTTATACAAAGTATAAAAATCACTTTAAAATTATTCAATTTCCGTCTGAGATCTGTATCCGTGCGCAATCTCCTGCTTTGCCGTAATCCCTACTTACATACATAGGAATGTAGCACATAATGTAAAGGACACTAGGGTATTATCAAAATCTATTGCCCTCTTTACGTACTAAATAATGAAATAAGGCCAGCTGATGTGTAAAAAGTTTAAAAACTCCTTTTTTAGCCGAATTATCCTAAATACTTTTTATGTAAACAAAAGAAATACTATAAATATAAATACTTATTCAGTAACTAAATCACCTTTAACATTTCAAGCCAATAGAATTTAACGATATCGTAAATGTTGTTGTTTAAAAAAGGTCGGTAATATTCCATACGTTATGAAGCTCATCATAGTTAATTATATTTAACTTATATTAATCGTAGTTTATTAAAATATCAATGCCCCTTATTATCAACACATTAATTGTTATGCCTTTGATGTTTAAAATGTCTGCACTTGTTTATTTTACGTTAATCATAATATGCAATACTAATGTTTTATAACACGGCTTTTAGAAGGTATTATGCTTTGTGAAAATTCAACATAATTAATTTTTTAAAAAACCCAACTACGACAAAAAACGACGCTGAAAAAGTATGAAACAAGTTTGAAAAGCCGTAGTCACGCGTTGTTAAAGTGTGTTTCTATGTAACGTGTGACTCAGTGTGACTACCACCAGGCACCAGCCTTCAGAAAATAAAAAGAATCATCAAAATCGGTTCACCCAGTCGAAAGTTATGAGGTAACTTCTTCTGCTTCGGCCTAGCGTTTTCCCTGCTTAGTGCTGGTTAAGTTATGAGGTAACGAACATTAAAAAAAAACAGTCCACTGCTGGACATAGACATCTCCTTGGAAAGGAGGTTTTGGTCTACTCTACATAAGCTGGCTAGACAGGTTGGTATAGAGTTTGTTTCAAGTTATCTCCTTTGCAGTGATATTGTGGTGTACTCCCTATAGCGCTTGCGCTGTGTATCACCGAGTGAGTGAGGATACCGGAGGCCCATACCCCAACCCCTCCCCACATCCCTTTGCCCAACCCCCAAAGGTCGGCAACGCACTTGTGACGCCTCTGGTGTTGCGAGTGTCCATGGGCGGCGGTAATCGCTTAACATCAGGTGAAACGTCTGCTCGTTGGCGCCCTATACCATAAAAAAAAACTTCATGTCTTAAATCACGTAGGTGATCTAACCATGCGTTGGTCATGAGCGTGGGTCCGCTAGTAATATTATAAAGCTGAAGAGTTTGTTTGTTTGAACGCGTTACTCTCAGGAACCACTGGTCCGATTTAGAATATTCTTTCAGTGTTGGATAGTACATTTATCAGCAACAAATAACAATATTTCTACTAACGGTTTTTAGAGTGTAAGAGTGTGCCATATTTTCATGATAAATACGTTTTTCTGCAGGTTGGTCCCGAAGCGCAATATATTCAAGTTTTAGATATCGCCGGGAACATCGCCTGTTCTGTAATAACTGGTGAATCTACACTTGGAGCCCGGCTGGCTTCGTCACTCGAGTGGAGTGCACGGACTTCGCCATTGAAGATCCAACGGCCGCCTGCAATGATACCGCTTGGATGTCGAGAGGTAGCAGCAGCTGTTGCTAGGCAACGGCATGAGAGCCGAGTAAGTATTTTTTCTCTATTTACTACATGAATCAATAATTAATATCATATAGGGACATGTACATGGCATGACATTTGAGAATATTGTCTGGATTTTAAAAGAGACGGTGATCCCTGAGTTTGTTTCGTCCTTTCTTCTCAGCGCTAGTCCAGTTAGCAAACGCCGAACTCATCTGCTCAAATAAAGCTTAACTTGCAGAAGTGTTCATGTAACCTAATTGCAGAATAAATGATTTCATTTCATTATAACTCGGCGGGTGACATTGTCTGCAAATTTTAAAACTTTCTCACGAAATTGATTAACAACTATTAAAAGATGTTTTTCTTGTTTCATAAATAAAAATTGTGATTGTAGATCAATACACAAATGGGATCTTTGTGTGCAAGTGCAAGAATAACACTTAGGGCCAATTTATACTAGCGCAGAGTCAAAGGGCATCGAAGCGTCAAATTCTTTACAACACATAACAAATTCAACCTTAACTCCACAGCGTAACGCACACATTACTTCTGAGATTTTAAAAGAATGCGCTCAGCGTTGTTCACGCGCAGACGCGCGAATTTCGAAGAATGCGTGCGTCTTTTTAAAATAATCAAGAAAAGTGAATAATGTGTCTATCTCTGTCTGTTTGATCATTCATAACCACCGTTTTCGGTTGGTGGATCCTTTCGGGAAGATGTCGAGCCTTCAAACACAATGCTCCATGCTTTTCCTGAAAAGCATTTCATTTTTAGGCTTGATTTATACTCTACTAGCTTTCACCCGCGCTTTCGCTCGCATTTAATAAAAAGTTTCCTATGTTACTTCTAATCTCCAAGAATATGTGTACAAACTTTCATGATGATCTACTTGACCGATCATCATGAAAGTTTGTACTTCTACTTCTTGTACTACTTTTGTTTGTGTTGTTTTTCCCGTGAAAGCGTAACAAACAAACTTATTTTCACCTTTATAATATTAGTGTGATTCTTTTCTGTCATCTTTGAGTCAGTTAAATGTGTGTAAAGTTTTAACGAGTTTGCAAAAGTCTGCTGATATTTCGTCTGAAATTGGCTATAAACTTTGTTATAAATGTATTATGACCGCTTATCGAAAAGTGTATAACTAAAATGTAGAATCAACGAAAACAAAGTTAATTTAACGATCAATGAACTTGAAATATTATCATTAATACTCTGTCCATTGAAATATCTAAGCCCAGTAACGTCGCCCCATCTTTTCGTTTTGTAAAAAATGTCTTCAATTTGTGACGGCCATAGAAATCGTAATAATTATGACACAATTGTTACGATTGGTTAACAGCCTCTTTGGTCTAGCAGTTGACGTATGCGACAGCCGATATAGGTCACGGGATCAAATCCCGGGTCGGGCCAAAAAGTGTTATTGAGTTTTTTTTTTTTATAGAAATACTTAATAACAGCTCGGAAGTTGAGGTCTGAACCCTCGTGCCTCGGCTAGCACGTAAAGCTGTCGGTCTTGTACTTGATCTCTCCCAGAGCGTGTCGATAAACCGTCCCATCGGATTATGAGAGAGAGGGAACAGAGAGTGCACCTGTGTTTGCGCACACACTATAATACTATAATGCGCACTATAATATTTCCTGCGTAGTTGGCTGGTCTCCGTTGTGACTGGCCGCCGTGGCTATAATCGGCTAGGAGAACATCATTGTTACGATTACTGTGGTAGCCATGTATATAAAATATACAGACAAAGCTTTAATTTTTTAATGTTTTTTTTTTATGAACTAATATTGTACAATTAACTTCCGCATTAGTTTGTTAAATATACAGCGTCGTGTTCTCGATATACATCGCTGCATTTCATAACAAAAAAAAAAATAGCTAGTTTGTAAAACATCCAACTATTTTTTGCCATTACTGTTATATGAAAACATGTCGGTAAATCCTTTTTGATAGAAAAACATCTGTACTGTTGGTTTTTTTTTATCAAGCCGCCAAAATGACTCTACTCTGCCTAATGAAAAGCATAAACGGAATCCAAGAGTGGTGGTCACCATACTCACTGCGAATGCAGATAATGCAGTGTGGTGACCCACACCATGACGGCCTAGTGATGCTTCTGCATCTTTTAGTCTAGTCAACAAGTATGGAACTTGTTGACTAGAATATTTGGGCCTCCGGTCTCGCACTCACCAACGAAAAACGACAGCACGAACGCAGTAATTTTACGTTGATTTTCTGTGCGAGGGTAGATTCCCATATTTATTAAAAGATACATTTAATTTACTCTAATTAAGATTAATTTCATAAAAATATAAGCGATTTGTCTTCAAATCGCTGTCCTATAAGTTAGTTGACTCAGTATACTTAGGAGGTATTTCGCATGCACGACTCACCGCCGTGCATCGTATACTGAGCCGCAATACACTTGCCGATGCGTCCCCCCACACACCCCGCGTATACAGGTACGATGTCAGTTGAATTAGTATACAATATACGATTCTATCTGATGTTGAAATTGATTTAGTATACGCGAAAGTTATCTCAGTAATATTGATCTTTTTAATTTTTTTTTAACACTATCATAAAGATCATAGATTATTGTATACATTTATATAAAAATCATAAAATACCTAAATTTGCTAGTTGACTCAGTATACGTAGTAGGTATCGTTTTGAAATATTCTTCATTGGTGCTCCGCTCCTATTGATCTTAGCGTAATGATATATAACCTATAGCCTTCCACGATAAATGTACTATCCAACACTGAAAGAATATTCCAAATCGGACCAGTGGTTCCTGAGAGTAGCGCGTTCAAACAAACAAACTCTTCAGTTTTATAATATTAGTATAGAATGAATTTATTGAAAAGCTGTTTTAATTTGCAATTACACACAGTCTAATTTTATTCATTTGTATATTGATAATGAGACATTACGCATATGTGATGTCATATAAGGCCTGTATGTAGTCTGGTTTCTGTTATTGAATGATCTTGACCGTGCAATAGCTATACTGTCAGGGTCAAACACACAGTCAACCTGTTGCTCGTAGCAAGGTTTGTTTTGAAGTAAATTTGTATAAAAATAATGGTTTTATTATATAAAAACTTACTGGGAGCAACTGATATTAAATATTATTTCTTTGTAGTCAAACTGTATTATATGTTTAAACTTTCTTGTTACTGGATATGTTATGCTCAGTGATTATACCTAGGCTACGTAACGAAACATATCTCTCATGATTCGAATTCCATAAATAAATATGTAAATGTAAACACTTTTTAGAAATATATTTTTACACCTAAAACTTCTAAGAAGTAAACACGACACTATAAGGTATAATTGAGAACTAACATCTTTCTAATTTATATCTTATCAGAATTAGGTTAGATATAAGTTATACTCTTTGCGCTGTAGCATGGTGCGTGGTGGTTTAATTTACTTTAATTTACTACAGTTATTAATGATTTAATATATTGCGAATGTGGTACAGCTGAAATACTAAGTCATAATTTCTAAATCGCGTCAACTTTCAAGAGTGAAACGAAAACTACTGAAACCGTCACCCGCACCATGCTACAGCGCAAATAGTATAGCTTGTTTTATTGCTGAAACAAACCAGGCAAGAAGGCTTTTGGGAGTGCTGCTTTCTTACATAATTATACAGACTGACAAGAAACAGTTTAAAAAAATAACCTAACTTTGAGTTTACAAAACTAAAACTTTTAATAAAATTTATAAAGAAACTATTGACACCTCATTCATCAAAATCGATTCAGTAGTTTAGACGCTACGGTGGTATATACTCGTTGGTCGGCCTCGTTGGTCCAGTGGTTAGCGTAAGCGACTGCCATCAACAGGCCTCGGGTTCGATTCCCGGGTCGACTTGCTGTTGGGTTTTTCTTACAAGAAATTCTTAATAGCAACCCGGAGTATGGTAGGTGGTGGTGGTTCCCGCCAGTGCCTCGGAGATCACGTTAATCCATTGGTCCCGATTGTCATGAACATATGTATATGGCAATCGTCATTGGGAAGTCAGTGCCCTCAAATATACTGAGTTGTCAGTATAGTTCAATTCAACCATCAGGATTGCGAAGGTCCGATGCCAGTCGCTCCGTCGAAGAACTGATTATTCAGGTAAATCAGGTAAAAAGTTAAAACCGTTTGAACTAGTAGCTGACCCCAAATAATATTGGAAATAATTAAGGCTAGGAAGATGATGGTGGAATATACCAAAATATTACTCTTCCTTTTGGCTTTACCACAGTCGGTTAAAATGCTACGCAGACGCCTAAATATGATGACTATGACCAAAAGACCCACTTAAAGGCCACTGCAGTATAACTACATTTAAAACAAGGTATTTATATACGTATATGAGTATAACGTATCGCACCCGACACTCGCCCATGCTTCATGTACCCCGTCATGCAACTAACTATGCAAAGAACTGTGTATTTACCCGTATTTCGCGTACATATGAGGTTTTTTCCATGAGGTAGATATCTTCTCATGTTCCAAACAATTGTTTAAATTTAAAACCACTAACGTTTTGAGTGGACAGTGTAAATGATTACGTTTATAATATATATTTTGAATGTCGCATGCTGGGTACATACTTTTTAGTTAACGAGGAAAACCTGTTATTGGCCACTTTCTGTGTATGTTATTATGTTAAAATATTGTATCGCTGTTGGTTTTCAATAAATAAATAAATATCAATACTATATCTGATTATTTCCAGATGCCACAAATTCTGTTCTACGGGCAAGTATGTTCTGGTGATGCAGGTGACAGACTGATTGAAACTCATGGGGCGTTCGCGGCTCCTCTTGAGGGTTACCTTATGTGCAGAACCGACAGGAGCCGGAGATTTGAACCCAGCTACTTCCTCCTTAGGTAAAATAAATCAAGTTAGAAATTAAGAAAATTGATGAGTACTGAGGTCTCGGGTTCGATTTGCGGGTCAGACTAAATGTTTGATCTGCAAATATTTGTTTCGGTGTTTGAGTTTCTTCTATGTATAATATGTATGTATTCTATATAAAAAAACTATTCTATCAGTTAATTTAGCTATCATAGTACAAGCTGTGTTTAGTTTAAATTTATATCTGATGTCAGAAATGTTTATAATTTAATAAAAGTTACTTAAAATACCCTTTTACACATTATCAGAGCGCGGCGGTGACTGAACGATTTAATTAGAATAATTTATATAGTAAGCTTAACTGTAGTGAAAGTCGACATTTGATGTGGGAAACGACCATGTGACTTGATTTTGAGTGCTAACACATAACTAAGTACGATTGAATTTGCTTACACGTATTATGGTCAAGATGAGCGTTTTGAGAACCATTTTTAGGGTTCCGTACCTCAAAAGGAAAAAACGGAACCCTTATAGGATAAGGCAACGTCTTATAGCACAGATGAAGTAAAAATTGCGAAAAGCATAAATTTTGCTTATTTACCTACAGGTTTGTACGGAACCCGAAGTCCGACTCGCACTTGGCTGGTTTATAGTGAATCATAATAAATTGCTCAGTTTATCGAAACTAAGTTTCATCATCAACAGCTTTTAACAGTCCACCACTGTACATAGCCCTCTCCTTAGAAAGAAAATTTTGAAACTAAGTTTAAAATAATAAAATTAATTTGATAGACTTCTACACACACAACCGTCTAAACCCAAACTGAGAAGCCCCTAGAGGCAAGCAGATTACTAATAAACATACTGAAATGTTTTTAAACCTAAATATAGTATGTCATGCTCAATACACAATTATTTACTACCGTGGGAGAGCCACGCTTCGGCGTGAATAGGCCGGCTCGACTGGAGTGATACCACGGCCTCACAGAAAACCGGTGTGAAAAAGTGCTTGCGTATTCACCGAGTGAGTGAGGACACTGGAGGCCCATACCCCCTCCCAACCCCTCCCTCTATTTCCCCCCCATCCCCTAAAGGCCGGTAACGCACTTGTGACGCCTCTGGTGTTGCGGGTGTCCATGGGCGGCGGTAATCGCTTACCACCAGGCAATACGTATGCACGTTTGCCAGCCTAGTCCAAAAAAAAATTTAAAAATCCTGAATGGGAAGCAAGCCCACATCTATTTGAAAGGGAGGATCACTAATTAGACAGCACAATCAAATATAATCGTTAGCGTCTTGGCATTCAGTCTACTTTTACTTGCACCCTTTTATATCTTTCTACAAGTAGTTCATTGTATCCATGAGTAACATTTAAGGCATTTTAATTCGAATTTCAATTGTATTTTTTTTAGAGCTGGAGTCCTTCACTGGGGCCCCCACTCCCCAGATGGAACGTCACCGCTACCCAACAACATACCTCTCCGTTCAGTAGTCGGAGTAAGAAGACATCTAGACTCTTCTCGAAGGCCGCATTGTTTCGAGATAGCCCTGGGCGATAACAGCAGGCTACTGCTAGCAGCGCCTGATGACGCGACTGCATCTTCTTGGCTACAGTCGTTATTACTGCATGCTGCTCAAGTGAGTTTTTTTTTTTTTTATGTTTGGCCCGCCAAAATGACTCTGCTCTGCCTGATGGAAAACATAAGCAGAATCCAAGAGTGGTGGTCACCATACTCATTGCGAATGCAGACAGTGCAGTATGGCGACTCACACTATGGCGGCCTAGTGATGCTACTGCATCTTTTAGTCCAGTCAACAAGTATGAAACTTGTTGACTAGACTAATTGGGCCCCCGGTCTCGCACTCACCAACGAAACACGACAGCACGAACGCTGTCATTTTACGTTGATTTTCTGTGCGTTACGTATAGTATATATTATTTGTGGTGAGCCTTAATGCGGGTGATATTTGGTTACACAAGAAAATATTTAAAAATCGGTTGTTTGTAAAGTCGGTTTACGGACGATAGTTTAACGTAACAACGATATAACAAAACATTGATGAAATGATGAGAGATATACAACGACGTACAATGAGCGTAACGGGACAATGAGTCATCCTTTTTCGTGCATGCAGCCGGCGTTCATAAATTTATTAGATGTTGTCACGTCAAAAATACACAACTTATTATGTTATGTGTGTGTATTCTAGGCTTTAGAAGAAAAGGATGGAGCCAAGAAGACGGACGTGCGCAAAGGTCCACCGCCAGCTTGCACGGTGCTGGTGACTCCGCACGAGGTCATCAGCGTGCGAGACACGCTCGACCTCGCCTTCGTCACAGGCGCGGCTGCATACCTCAAGGACAGGGGCTCCGATGCTTTGCTCAAAGGTACCGGCTACTAAACGCCTTTAAAAACTCTACTATACATAATACTTATAAGTGTACGTATATAAGCGTATATTTAATAAATTACGGGAGGAGGGTGAGAAATATAACAAAGACACTTGAAATTAACAGTGGCCATAGTCCATTCGGTTTAAGAAAATAGTGACGCATCGATCAAACCTAGCCCCCTTACTAATCAGAATCAATGATCGTTGCATACAGAAACTTTGAACCACGAAGCAAATACAAAGAGGAGATGCCCTAATGAAGTTTTTGTATGAAACAATGCGTGACAATTTGCGGGGGTGAGGGGGGGTTACTTTGCCCTTTGCCATCTACCAATCAATAGTAAAACTACTTGCATCGTTACATGTTGACGTTGCTATGTAGTTTAGCTATTTGACACTAAGCGTACGATGTAAGGGACATACAGGGACGTACTCAGAATTTTCTTATCAGATAGTTATTTTTTTAAAGTCAATTTTGTAAATCATTTTGATGCATGTATCGCAAAAATATTATTAGTAAGAAACATCGTACATAACATCTATACTAATATATTCTATACTAATATATGAAGCGTAAGAGTGTGTTTGTTTGAACGCGCTAATCTCAGGAACTACTGGTCCGATTTGAAAAAAAAATGTGATTTTTTTTTTCAAAAAAAAAAATGTTTCAGTGTTAGATAGCCTATTTATCGAGGAAGGCTATATATCATCACGCTTAGACCAATAGGAGTGGAGCACCAATGAAGAATGTTGCGAAAACGGGGGAAAATTATTACGCTACGGGAAATAGGAGATGTAAACGAAGTTGCGTGGGTCAGCTAGTATCACAAAACAAAAAGATATAAGTAGAAGTGACTAGTAGGCGTGGCGCGCTTGCCACTGATAAGCGTTGCAACGCATACCTTTATGAGTTGTAGGTATTTTGTATCATAGTCGTGTTACAACGCTGCGTTGAATAGGTCGTCCAATGAAAGTTCTTTTTTTCGCCACAATGCAGTATTGTTCTGTTTTACAGTGTAAAAATGATAGCAGAAGGAAAAAGATTGATAATGGAGGTGTTTCTTACCATCTGTAGGAACAATTTTATATGTTTTATCAATAAAATCTTAAAATTTTATTTAACTGATAATTGACTAGAGATTTAAGCTAAACTCTTCCTTATCCCATTCACATAAATCTCAATCTGGTATGATCGGGTCTTATCAGTTTTCAACGTTATTCTCGTATTTTCTATTCTACTCGATTAGTGATGTAGCCAGGTAGGATGTTTGCTTTATCGATTTGCATACTTTTAAACGTGTTATATTTACTTACTGTAATAATTATAAATATTAAATTTTGCTTGTTTGTTTACGTGGCCTTGAAAGAAAAACACTTGTTTTAACCATTGAATATCTATACAAATAAGTATATAGTAAGAATATATATATATATAATAAGAGTGTCTGTTTGTAATATTAAATATTTATATCCGCTTTTTACTAAATGCATCTGCATGTGTAGGTACACGGTACAATTTTTTTTTTACGGAACTGGTGGCAAACGAGCAGACGTATCACCTGATGGTAAGCGATTACCACTATCCATGGACACCCGCAACACCAGAGGCGACACAAACGTGTTGCTGACCTTTGGGAGGTGGGGAGGGGGACGAGTTGGGATATGGGCCTCCGGTATGAGGATACCGGAGGCCCATATCCCAACTCCTGTGAGGACTGAGTGAGGACTCACTCAGTGAAACACAGTGCAAGCGCCATTTCACACTGGTTTTCTGTAAGGCCGTGGTATCACTCCGGTCGAGCCGGCCCATTTATGTCGAAGCGTGATTCTTTTCTCTGCGAAATTTGCAGGCACGGGCCGTATACCAAAATAACATTTTTTTTAAATTTTGTTTGTCTCTCTGTCTGTTCCGAACTCTGACTCAGCAGTCAGGATCGCTAAACACTATACCAACGGGTCGACAATTAGACGTAGTGCATTTTTGTTCATTGCAGTCAATAAAATTTATGATATTGATACCATGTGTATTTCCTATAAAACTAAATATGAATACATACTATGCCAGATATGAATTATGTAACCACTGTTTTGAATTTTGTTAAGTGGCTAAACAGTCTTTATTAAATATAATATGATTATAATTCAGATTCTTAAAATTAATAAACATTATTATGCAAGTACTTATTTTTTAGCTTCTTCACCTTTATAATGTTACCTCCACAGATATCATCATTCATGTTTTTTATTCTGCTCCGTCCTATTACAACAAAAGTTAGGTATCGATATTATTGATAATATTGTAATATGTGCCACAACACTAAGCGAGTAGCGGTAAATATCGAAGAATGACACAAATATCGAATTTATTCTTATAGTGATTAATGTTATAATTGCGTGCATTTAGAATAACGCCATCTGTTTTTGAATAGCTTGCAATGAAGTATTCTTACTTTCAAGATTACGAAACGTTGTAAGTTCTTCTTACGGTATGGCAAAATAACTGTTAACATTACGCGATAAGATATATTATCAAACGTGTGACTTTATGTATTGTAGGCTAGTTTTGAGCAAATAAAAACATCAAATCAAAACAATTCGTTAATAGTGTGCAGTAATAAAATAGTGCTTTCATTTGTTTGAGTTTGGCGACAGTCGTTCCGTTGTAAATTAAGACACATAACATTTCTACCTATTCTTTATGTTCTGTGGCTAGTATAGTATAAAAGTGAAAGTTTGTGTGTTCTTTATATCTTCCCCGTAACCTTGGTGATGTATTTAATTTATTACTTATTTAAATATGTCACCGTAAGATTATAAAAACCGTTAGATTATAATCTACCTAGCGAGATTGCCAACTATCGATGTGATATACTACTTACGCGCGTCAAATTGTCAACTTTCCCTGATTGTTCGGTTTTATAGTAGGCCGATCAATGCCCATAGAGATAGTTTAGGTTATTACTTCTTTGATTAATCACAAATTATTTTTTCTGCCACAGCAACTTTATATAACTAATCCTAAAGCTGTGAGGTATTTTCAACATGAAATCAATTTACAATCACAGAAATACTTTACATTTGGCATCAAAGACAAATTAACAAACAAATATGGCGGCGCGGGGACATATGCTGTTCAACCAATCAGCGCGCGACTTGCGATTCGTAGATACCATTTTACAATTTCGCGAGATAGATTACAATCAAACGGTTTTGACAATCTGACGGTAACATATATATATTAAAGAGAGAGAACAAAAACAAAGAAATATAGTACAACAACAAACACATACAATAAAGAGAACAATAACATACAAGTAGGAGTATAATACAAAAAAAAAATGTTTCTACAAATTAGTTTTTCATTTATTATATTTTCTAATTCTTCAGTTTTCGTTTGATTAATTTCGTTGTGGGTTCCGAGTTTAATTAATTTTCCTGGGATTCCTGGGATAGAATTTTAGTTAATTAGAAAACCTATCAAATAATCAGTATAGGTAAAATTTGTTTCATTTTCAAGTACTTTAAATTCTATATTAATATAGATGTTAACGCTCAAGATATGTAATTTTTCAAACAAAAAACTATGATTCGGTATTTAAACTGTATAATTTTATAAGATAACATTTCAAGGTGCAGAGTCGGACGGAAGCAAAGGGCCAAGAGAGAGAAAAAAGTGACAGTTACATTTTTAGTGTTGTCTAGTGCCAACCGCACAGCAATTCTTTTTTTTTTTATTTTTTATTTTGAGTATTGGGATATTTAGGCGCCAACATATCCTCCCCCCGTTGAAGGCCTAGTCTTCAACCTTGACTTCTTCTGCAGTAGGAAGAGGACACAGTCTGACGAGAGAGCGTCGCACACAGCCTCTTGAAGTGTTGATGTCCGCCACACGCGGAATGCCGTCTGGTCCACGGAACAGTCGCAATACACGCCCGAGACGCCAGCTTAGAGGAGGTACGTTCTCTTCTTGAACGAGAACAAGGTCTCCGATATTTAGCTTCGTGGTGTTGGATTTCCACTTTGTACGTAGTTGCAGTTCACAAATGTATTCTCGCCTCCATCGGTTCCAGAAATCCCGTCTTATTTGCTCGAGGCGGGCGTACCGTTGTAGTTGAGTAGCCTTGCAGCCGTAGAGTGCCGGAGTTGGCAGAGCGTTGAGTGGTCTGCCAATCAGGAAATGCCCTGGGGATAAGGAAAGGAGATCGTCAGGGGATGACGACATTGGGCACAAGGGACGGCTATTTAACACTGCCTCCACTTGTGCGAATAAAGTGCAAAGTTCTTCGAATGTGAGATGAGTATTTCCCATGACTCTTTTTATGTGATATTTAGCAGCCTTGACGCCAGCCTCCCAGATTCCACCGAAATGAGGGCTGTAAGCTGGAATGAATGAAAATTTTATACCTTCTCCAGATGCTAACTCAGAGAGAGATTGAGAATTGATTTTTAGAAAATGACTGATTTCTTTTGCAGCGGCGACAAAATTTCGACCATTGTCGGAACAAATCTCCGCTGGTAGGCCGCGTCGTGCAACAAAGCGACGGAGTGTCAATATGAAAGATTCTTTAGTCAAGTCACTGACTGGTTCTAAATGAACGCATTTGAAACGTAAACAAATGAACAAACATAAATAGCATTTTGATAATTTAGCACCACGTCCCTTTCTATTTAGGATTAGAAAAGGGCCGGCATAATCGACACCAACTGATTTAAATGGATAGTCGACTGAAATACGATTTGCAGGTAAATTACCCATTTTAGGATTTAAAGTTTGACCACGAACACGCACACAGGTGAAGCATTGATTGACAACTCGCCTAGCAAGCTTCCTGCCATTGACGGGCCACACAGACTCTCTAACAATTGCGAGCAGTAGCTGTGGACCTGCATGTAAATGCTTTAAGTGTTCGCGAATGAAATAAAGTTTAGTTACATAGTGAGAAGACTCTAAAAGTACTGGGTGTTTTTTATTGAAAGAATAATCTGAATTGTCTAATCTCCCACCAACCCTTATTAATTGCGTGATGGGGTCAAAAAATGGAGATAAACTTAGTAATTTGGATTTTGATGGCAATGTTTTATTTGCAAGCAATATTTTGTATTCAGAAGGAAAAGATTGTTTTTGTGTGACTCGACAAATGAAATTAAAAGAATTATTTAATTCACTGACTGTTAAAAAGCCAGATAATTTGTTGTGTTTATTTAATTGTTTAGCATTATGCAGAAACCTTAACATGTATGCAAATACTCGCTGCATTTTAGTGAAATTGGAAAAGTAGGTAAAGTCGAATGTAGACTCAGGTAAATTAATGTAATGAATTTTAACTTCGGGTAATTCAATAGGTTTGTTTTGTTGTAGTATAGGCCACTGTGACTCATCATTGTACAGATAAGACGGACCCTTCCACCACATGATATTGTCACGCAGCTGGCATGCATTTACACCACGTGAAATTAAATCCGCTGGATTTGCGTCAGTAGGAACATAACGCCATGATTTACGGTCAGTAAGATCAAGGATTTCAGCAATTCTATTTGCTACGAATGTTTTTAGTTTGCTGGGATCATTGTTGATCCAGCATAGTACGACATTAGAATCGCACCAATGTATAAATTTTGAAGGAGTGAGCCTTAATGAATCAGTAACAGATTTGCATAAGTTAGCTGCCAATAACGCGGCACACAGCTCGAGGCGAGGTATTGTTGTAGGTTTTATAGGTGCAACCTTGGATTTTGAACATAGCAACCTCACTGTTACCTCGTTATTTTCATTCAGCGATCTCATGTAGATACAAGCCCCATACGCGACTTGTGAAGCGTCACTGAATGAGTGAAGCTCAATGAACTTTGGTGAATTACAGAGAACTCTACGTGAAATGTGGAGATCTGCAAGTAAAGGTAAGTTTTTAGAAATTGCATACCAATCTTCTTCCAAATTATCAGGCACAGGCTGATCCCAGTCAATGCCTTTGCTCCACAACTTTTGGATGAGTATTTTTGTTTGAATTATGCATGGACTTATTAAGCCAAGTGGATCAAAGATTTTGAAAGACTGTGAAGTTATGAATCTTTTTGTAATTATGTCATTTGAATTTGTTGAATTTATTTTGACAGGTATATTGAACGTGTCATCTTTAGGATCCCAGCCTAGGCCGAGAGTGCTGGAGGACTCACTTAAGGTAAGTTTATCCTTTGTATTAATTTCGACGATATTATGAAATAATTCAGGTAAGTTAGTTTTGAATTTTCTCAAAGGGAAACAAGCTGAACTTAGTGTATTTGTTAAAGCCTTTTGAATGAATATCAATTGACTCTCACTATCTGAGCCTGTTATGACGTCATCAACCAGAAAATCGTTCTGAATTATTGTTTTTATTAATTCATCATTGCACTCTTCACTGACCTGCCACAGACATTTCGTACTAAGGTAGCTGGCACTCGCAGTACCGTAAGTAACAGTACCTAGTCGAAGAGTTCGGATAGGATGCGACTCGTCCTCTCTCCATAATATCAATTGAAGGTTACAATCCTCCTGGGACACAGCAATTTGTCTGTACATTTTGGCTATGTCACCAGTGAGAAGGTACTTGTATTGACGAGCTCTCACTAAAATAGAGAAAAGGGAATTTTGTAAATTAGGTCCTACAATGAGAATATCATTTAGGGAGTATCCAGAGGCAGTGGGAGCGGAGCCGTCGAAGACCACTCTGATTTTAGTGGACTCGCTGTCATTTTTAAAGACAGCATGATGACCTAGAAAATATGAAGGCTTTGGAATTGAAATAGGTGATTCTGAAAGATGACCCAATTCTGAATATTCACGTATGAATTGTACGTATTGTGACTTTAGTGTCGGATTTTTCCTAAATCTTTTTTCTAGATTTAGAAAACGTTGTTTAGCTTGATTGTAAGAGTCACCGAGACAGTCTGGTGATTCCTTTAGTGGTAATCTGACGCAGAACCTGCCGCTACTCAAACGAACTGTGTTATTTTGAAAATGATTTTCACAAGTAATTTCGTTGGGACTGAGAATCTTTCTTTGGGGTAGACTCTCCAGTTCCCAGAATTTATTGAGCATATTGTGCAATTCATTATTTGAAATGGTTGCATGATTGCATTGAATATTTTGCATGTTTTTGTATGAATTGAGTGGGCCAGCTATGATCCAACCCAATTTTGAATTTTGTAGTTTTGGATTGTTGGGACCTAGAGGGCGCTGCTCGCCAACTAGGATATCCCAGAAGACGTCTGCTCCGATGAGCATATCAACGGGAGCAGGTGAATTGAACTTGGGATCGGCTAATACGATACCTTTTGGAATTTTGAGGTTATGTATATCGACAGAGACCTTCGGAATGTCACCGGTTAGCTGATGAAGAATGTAGCAAGACAACTTCTCTTGGTAAGTGCCTTGAATGGATTTGATGTGAGTATTACAACTTTCTATTATTTTGTCACAATTATTGTTACCTATTCCAACAATATTTAATGGATTTATTGAATTACATTTTAAGCCCAATCTTTGTTGCAGTGATTTGGTGATGAAAGAGGATTGGCTGCCGCTATCCAGCAAAGCCCGAACCTTTTCTGATTTGTTATTTAGTGGGTTATAAACTTCTACAATTGCAGTAGACAAAAGAACGTACTCATTCTTTTGTTGTGAGAACGCAGCGACAGTCTCAGTGTTATTATTATCAGTGGTACTAGTGGTACAGTGAGCAGACACACTAGGATCATGAAGAAGAGAATTATGCCTTTGGTTGCATCTTCTACACGAGCCCAGGAGGCACTCAGACATTGGATGACCCTGTCGCAAACAGTTCTTGCACAACTTGTATTTAGAAACATAAGAGATTCTTTCTGCAATAGATTTAGACTTAAAATCTGGACAATTATATATTCTATGATTCCCATTGCATACAACACAAAGATAAGCTTTAAATGCATTATTTCTAGCTTGTGAAGTACCTGGAGCTGCAAATGAACTTGTATTTTGATAATGATTTGATTTGTTGCTATATTTATGGTTAGAATTAAATTGAGTTGATGACTGTGCTTGTTTAGAGCTATTATTATATAATAATTTATTACGGATGAGAGATTCAAGGACATCAGCCCGGTTAATTAGGAATTTTTTGAATTGTTCTAACTTAGGTATTTTACCTAAAGTGTTGCGATATTCATGCCACTTTTGTGTAGTACGGTTATCTAATTTACCAGATAAAATAAATATGACCATATAATCAAATGCAGGGTTATCTGTGTTTAGCCCTAAAGTGTTTATGGCTCGTAGATTTCTTGTGATGTTGTCAACCAAGAAACGAATTGATTTATCTGACTCACGAGTCAACGGCTGTATATTAATTAAGGAGTCAAAATGATAATCGATAAGAATCCTTTCATTATCATACCTCTCACAAATCAGCATCCAAGCTTCTTTGTAATTAGCAGACGAAATCTCAAGGTTAGATATAATACGAGCGGCATCACCCTCCAGGTATGACACCAAATAATGAAATTTGTGTATGTCTTGAATGCGATCATTTTTGTGAACCAGACTGACGTATGTGTCCCTAAACTCCAACCAACAGAAATGGGAACCGTCAAATTTTGAAATCTGAATTTGTGGTAAACGAAAACCAGGGTTTTGATGATCAGAGTCCGCATGGATCATGATAGACTGACGACGCTTACAGTCATCCTCCATCGTGTGTTTTTGTAGCTCAGTTTTAGCTATAGCTATGTACTGAACTAAGTCATGTTCAATGCGTTCCCGCTCATCAAGTTCTGACTCAATTTCTGATGAATTTAGAACCTCAATCTCGGTCTGAAGCTCATCAAACCTTGTCGATAAACCTTGAAATTTATTTAATTTTAAATCTAATTCTGTAAGTTCTATTGTGGATATTTGAGATAGACTACAAATTTTATCTAAATAATTTTTGAATTTGGTGATTTGTCCTTTAATTGAACTGCGCTTTGCCGCTAAATCTTTATAGGATGATGACTTTAAAGTAGGCTTAACACTACTTTCAGTTGTCATTTTGAATAATAAATCTATATTTTTAATATAAACTTTGAAATAATTGTATGTAAAAAAATGTATAAGTATCGACAAAGTTAGATTGACTAAGAAAAGGAATAAAACTTAGATACTCTCACGTTCCTCCTCTCGGTGGAATCCACTGGGAAGCTGGTGCTGGCTGGAAGCAGTGCTCGCAGCAGGCGGGCTGTCTGGCGATGGACTTTGTACCCGATTTGTTCAACAAAACCGTCTCCCAGTGAGTTTCTGAAACATGTTCGGCAAATCTATCTAAATATGACTAAAATACCAATTTGTATTATTGATTACTGTAGATATATAACCTACAGTTATGTGGATTAGCATAAAATGCTTAGAAAATAGGGAAATTATTGATATTTGTCGTGCGCGGCACATGTATGCACGTGGTAGCTATGTACCTTTTTGCATGAAAAAGTGTAAAAACTAAGGAAAATAGCACAAATAGAGGTTAGTTATTGGAATATGGGTAATTAAGAATGGATTTATAGGCATGGAATTTAGAAATGATATGAATTTGGGTGAAATAAGGAACAAAGGATGGCACTTAACTTGGCGCTGATGCTGAAGAATCTCGGCTTTCCGGCACGATCTTTGGCTGATGCGTTGACCAGGAAGGCAAGGTTAGCCTCCAACACCAAATCTCCTTTGATTTCCGTTGTATTTTGTGAATTTTGTATCACCGTGTATGATGTGACACGTGATGATTATATCCAACTTTGCTTTTTCTTGAAATATGTCCTGTCACGGTCGCCAATTTTCTTGTTAACGCTCAAGATATGTAATTTTTCAAACAAAAAACTATGATTCGGTATTTAAACTGTATAATTTTATAAGATAACATTTCAAGGTGCAGAGTCGGACGGAAGCAAAGGGCCAAGAGAGAGAAAAAAGTGACAGTTACATTTTTAGTGTTGTCTAGTGCCAACCGCACAGCAATTCTTTTTTTTTTTATTTTGAGTATTGGGATATTTAGGCGCCAACAATAGATATAATTTGAATATAGATAAAAAAATTAATTCTAATTACGACCCTGTCTCTTTGTTCTGTTGATGTTTGTTTTCCTAGTTGACGATAGACGTCAGTGTTCACAAAATGATTACAAAAAATACAAAAAATAATACTTTTTCGATTAAAAATTCTTTAGGCAAGAATGCAGAACATATTTCAATATTTTTTTATGATTTACTTTATAAATACTCAGCTCTACGAACCTTTGTATTTTTATTTCCCATCACACAAAGTTTTTCCATCTAGTGGCGAATAGATTTAACTATATTTCAACAACACATTGACAGATTTTTCTAGAACTATTTTAAGAAATTAAGTATAAAATTACTTACAAATGAAATATTATGCCATTCATGGCACCAGAACGTCTATCCAAGTTATTTGTACAAGATAAAACACAACACTTCATCTTTACTTAACTGTACCGAGAGTATTCAAGGATTGCGATTTTTCGATAAAGTTCTAGAACATTGACGTTGACATTCTAATTTGTAAGTCGCGATAACTGCGATGACGTCGGGACCTGTATTTTGTCACGGGACCTATGCGCTTATGCCTGATCTCCTCTTTGTATTTGCTTCGTGCTTTGAACTGACCTAGAATTTACATCAGACTCATAAATTACTATAATACCGTTCTATAGAAGCTATTTTGCTCACCCATAGTAGACTAGAAAATTGATGGGTCATGTGAACCACCAGGAGAACTTTTTAGAAAGATACAGGGACATAAAACAATAACATTCAGCACTATGCCGTTACTTGTAAGCTGCTGTTGAAGAGAAGGGGGTAACAACCCTCGATTTTTCTTCAAGGAGATTCTCCCGGTCAATTTGGTCATTTGATTTTGTACGGCATCGGTTCCGGTGACTTGTCTTCATTCATGGCTTTACTTAAATCAAGAAATTTTTCTAGTATTAATCTGTTAATATGCCGTATTAAATAGATTAATTGTGTCAAATGTAATTTATAAGACTTTGACTTACAGCATAATCTAGTATTAATTAATGTGGGAACGTTTTTTTTAAAAATAATTATTTTTATTTCAGAATATTTAGAGGAAGTAAGGACAGACGTCGAGATATTAGCCTGCGGTTCCATCAAGAATTTAACCGCGTTCAAAATTCCCGACACTGATGAGAATTGGTGTTGTTTGGTGAGTTTGTATGATAAAAATACCATAGGGTTGGTTTTATATTGAGTCGTGTTGGTTGAACAACTTTGGCAACAACCCAAGAGAGTGAGTTAATGGTTTTATTGGTACTAGTGATAGACCAATAAAGCCATTGACTCACTCTCTCGACTCGAGACTCCACAGCTCGAAATTCGACCATTTTTTTTTGTTTTATTTTTATAGCTTTCTAGACTCCTCCTCTACATAAATTATAACTGTGCCTAATTTCGTATTCATGCGTTCGCATAATTTTCCTAACAAGGGGTACAAAGTTTATGATTCACGCATCGATATATAGATCATGGAACATCAACTTAGATGTATTTCTTTAGTGCTAAACTAAAATGGTTAGTAATATTGTTAAGTTTGGAAAAACAAAATAATTTGAAAAAGTTTTAGAAAGAAGGTGGGTTCTCAGATATTTATCACGAATATTTTTTTTGTATTTTTTATGTTTACATCAAATTGAATATTTTTTTTTTTTCAATATCCAGTTTGCTACTTAACGTGTTCTGAGATAAACAGATCAATAAATAATAGTACGCTATTGCACGTGTATATGACATCATACAGTATGGGTGAAATTATTGGAAACACAACAGTTAGCAGTAAATAAGCCGCAGTAAGTAAATGTATATGTGGTGTGTGCAGGAGTGGAGCGTGTGCGAGGCTCGAGAGCGAGGGGCGGGGCTGGCGCTGGTGCTGACAAGCAGTGTGGAGCTGGAGAGGTTCATCGCAGCCGTCGAGCAGGCCTTCTGCTCACTCACGGTCAGTTCTACCACACTACACTACCTAGCTCCTTCAACCGTTTTTACCGTGGGAGAGCCATGCTTCGGCATTAATGGGCCGGCTCGACCGGAGTGATACCACGGCCTCCTAGAAAACCGGACACAAGAGGCCCATTTTTTTTTTAACCTGTGGAAATACCCTCGGACCGTCACCCCACCGGGGTTTGCGGCGGGGCGGTGTGTCGGACTCAAACCGACTAAAACCACACGGTGTGCCACTCTGCGCCTGTGAAGGGAGGAATCCGGGAACTGCTGATATTAACACGTCCGGACCCCTCCCAGCGCTTGCCCGCACAGAAGCGGGCATCTTCACCTGATGGACTCTCTAAGTAGGCGACGTACGGCACACGCGTACGTCGCCCCCTCGCGGGTGGCCACTAGAGCGGATGAAAGGGAAAGCCCGTCCCGACCATCCGCGGCCACACTCAGGGCGGCATGAGGCGCTGATAGGCGCGCCTCCGCCGCCCGGTTCGCCGGCGGCGGATTGGGTCCGAGTGGATCACGTCCTCCCGGGCCTTCTCCGCCACCTCCTTCTGCGAGATGACTTCTTCGCAGAAGGTTGCGACCGCGGTAAAACTGCTATCGCTACTGGCCATGGAGCGTATGACGGCCGGTAGCGAGAGATCTCCTCCGATGACTGCAGTGAGGGCCCGGCGCTGCGACGCCCATGCGGGGCAGATCGCCGGCGTATGCTGGGCCGAATCCTCACTGCAGTCGCAGTGGTGGCAGGCGGGACTCAGTTCCCTCCCGGCGACCGAGTGCAGGTACTTCCCGAAGCAACCGTGCCCGGAAAGGACCTGCGTCAGTCGGAATGAAAGGGTCCCGAAAGGTCTGCCGCCCTGCCCACTCGAGGGTGACCGGCTGGAGCCTCCACGGCGGCAAAGCCAGCGCGTGGAGTCCCCAGCCGGAACGACCATCTAGCCATAGTGGCTCGACGGGCGGCTTCACGCCACATGCGTACCTCTTCGGGCGGAGGGCGATAGCCATACTCCGCCCGATATTCAGCCACCCGTCGATAAACTTCGGCGAGCACTTCCGCCTCCAAATCCCACGGGGGTGTTCCGGCCAGGGCGCACGCCGCCTCGGTCGACACCGTGCGGTATCCGCGTATGGCTCTCACCCTCTGAGGGCGTCAGAGGCGCGCCTTATTAAGGGCAGTCAGAGCCGCCACCCACACCGGTGCACCATACAGCGCCATCGACCGGACCACCCCCGTGTAGAGGTGTCGCGTTGCGACTTGGCTCCACCCAAATTGGGCAAAAGTCGCCCAAGGGCAGAGGCAGCGTCGACCAGTATAGCGAACTTATATAATGGTTTTTTGACACGGTGATATAAGTGGTAGGTGGACTTGTAGGTGAGACGAATAACACGAAGGTTGTAGCGACTGTAGTATATTTATTGTCAGGAGCTCAAGGCTCCTGAATACTCTTGGTGTTACGTGGTAACACGTGTGGAGAGTAAGTGACTAGGTAAGTAAGTGCGTACATACTAACAGCATTTATATACAATACCATTCATATACTCACGTCTCATCTCGACGCGATAAGGAATGTCTGAATCTACGTGATCGATAAATATATGCTGACATCTGCTGGTCAGGCTTATCTATGTATAATTTCTATTAATTAAACAATATGACTATATAGCAATCTATATAGGAATAACCAGCTTCGGACCAAGCTGTCGGAAGTGCTCGTCGAAGAGCCACCTACCGTCGAGTATCAGGCCCAGATACCTCATCTGGGCCCGAACCGGTACGAGAACCGAGTTGACCTCTATGGAGGTGCCGGCGGGTGGACCACGACGGGGCCCATGGAACAATAGGGCCTCCGTCTTATCCAGGGCCACCCGTAAACCCAGCGCCTCGATGTGCCCGACCACCAGAGAAACACCCCTGGTGGCCAGGCGCGCCGCCTCTTGGAAGTTCACCCCCCGGGCTGTGACAAGTGTGTTATCGGCGTAACAAATTACGCCCAGCCCGGGAGGCAGACGACTTCGTAGAACCCAGTCGTACCCCACGATCCACAGGAGTGGTCCAAGGACAGACCCCTGCGGAACGCCGCACGACATGGGTCGCCGTCTCAAGACGCCCTCTCGGTCCTCGTACACTACGGTACGCTCCTCTAAATAGTCTGCCACTAGCCGCCTCAGGTACTCTGGCACCCCGTGGTAGTGGAGTGCTTGCCTGATGCAGCTAAATGGCAGACTATTGAAGGCGTTGGCGATGTCCAAGGACACCGCCAACACCACGCCGCAGGATACCAGAGGCCCATACCCCAACCCCTCCCCACATCCCTTTCCCCATCTCCCAATGGTCGGCAACGCACTTGTGACGCCTCTGGTGTTGCAGGTGTCCATGGGCGGCGTTAACCGCTTACCATCAGGTAATACGTCTGCTCGTTTGCCACCTATACCATAAAAAAAACACATATTATCAGTTGCGAGATAATAGGTATGATGACTAATTTTGAAAAACTGTTGTATGATGTTCGGGAATATCTACTTAAACCTGTATTTCGGTTTACGACGCCATTGACAGACTAAGTTAGCTATAAAAGTAAGTACACTAATTCTGTAGTATGACTATTAAAATAACTAAGAGCCCCCGCAGACAACAAACTTTTTAATCGGCCAATAGTTTGGTTGGTTTCAATCAGTATGAAGATGTATGAGAGTGCGCACATTTTAACGATTCGGTATCGGCCGACAATAAGACAAAAGCCAACCCGATCAAACTATCGGCCGATTAAAAAGTTTGTAGTCTGCGGGGGCTCTAAATGAAAAATATGAAGTGAACCTTTCTTTGTGTGTATGTGGGGGTATGTGTCCGCCAATCAGTTGAAAGCCACATCATTTGTGGGTGTGAAAAATGATTACCACAATGTCGGGCGGAGCCACATGCATAAGCTTGTATTAAAAAGTAACCTAATGCTTAAGACATTTAAAACACGCATACACTTACGAATACATGAGCTTAGTAAAAATATTGGGATAAATTGAAGCTCATGAATTGTTTTTATATGTTTATGAAATTCTGTTCTTTTAAATTACATATTAAAATGATTACGGTACATAAAATAGTTTTCAAGGAAAACATAAACTTCCTTCATCGTCGTCCTCGATTTGTCAACAAATGGCGATAGAAAGGAATTGCAAATCTAAATATGTGTATTGTTACGATGATATATAACACATCGAGCCCTCGGAGAGCAAGTAAGGCCGTGGGTCGCCTGATGTATCCCCGTCAAAGTATCATCAAAAAAAAATTCAAATCGGACCAGCAGTTCCTGAGATTAGCGCGTTCATACAAACTCTTCAGCTTTATAATATTATAGTATAGATATGAAAAATAATAATAGAATCACTAAACTAACTAGAAACCGACTCATTCCTTTAGAACTCAAACTTGTAACAATAATATCAACAAAGATCTTACAAGACAACAGCGGTAAGGCAATCCGATTATACAATACGATATAATACTACATAACATGATATAATACATAACTAATTAAGTTATGCCGTAATGTTTATGCATTACATAACATTCATTCATTCCTAAACGTAAACATCAATCACGATTCACTAGGAAACGCATACTTTGTATTTAATTATAATTAGAATGAGTTTCGGTTTGAATAATTTTAAATGGAAGTGAAGAAACGGATATTAGAATTTCAATAATGTTTTTAACATTGTTAATGTAATATGTAAATGGTAGTTCAGGAATGTGTGACAACAATGATCAAAATAGTGAAATCGTTATTATCTATTACACCTTTAAACAATAAACACAAAATAATACGAAATATTATTTTGAATTTATTTAGTGAGCAAATAATCTATACTTCTATACTAATATTATAAACGCGAAAGTTTGTAAGTATGGATGAATGGATGTTTGTTACTCTTTCACGCTAAAACTACTGAACGGATTTGGATGAAACTTAACAGTAATATAGCTTATACATTAGAATAACACATAGGCTACTATTTGCCGCGATAACCGACATACACGCGGGCGGAGCCGCGGGCAAAAACTAGTTAATTATAATATGTGTCAGTACTGGTAAAAAGTATAGTTTATGAAATTGAAAAACTGAAAATTCTGACGGTGACTACAAGAAAGGCGTTTTTATACCTTAGCAGACGGAATATAACAGAACCACAATTACTTTAATTGTTATAGTTTACACGTAGAAACTATACCTATCTATAATATCTTATGTAATTTTCCACAGAGCGAGCCTTTCCCTCTAAGCGTGGTGGAGGCGTCGAAGTCAGCATGCAGTTCAGTACATGCCAAGTATGAAGCCGCCTGGTCACATATGTTGCCTCAGCAGTAGGACGACTTAGTGAGCGGTAAGATTACATTGACATGCTAAAGCTCAGTGGAACAATAAAACCAGTGAACATTTTGAAAGACTTATATTGGACTGATAGAAAAGGATGGTGTATTATATAATTTGCAATGTAATCTCATCGCTTAAAGGTTTTAAGGATAATAGGAAATGTGAATTTTAGTTCTAATTGTAAGCGCTTTTTCGCCTTCTCAATACATAGGTGATAGTCTAGCAGGTTAATAGGTAAAATGCCTAATTGTGTATCACAGTTACTTCGTATGTTCAATACTCAGTTTTTTAGTTTAATTCTAGTTTATATTTCGTCTGTTTTTGAACGGAGTATTCGAGCACAATTTAGTTTAAAATGTAATGATATTTACGCTTCCATGTTAAATGTTCTTGTGTACGATTTCTGTTGAGTCTTGAATCAAGTTGTGGTTTGAACTTACTGTAGTGTTTCTAAAGTGATATTAAAATAAACTGTAAGTTTGAGTAAATGTTTCGGATGTTATGATAAATGTTCGTAGTCGCCTGCAAAGTAAATTTAAGGTGTCATTACAAAAAGTCATATATAGCCTTGTTTCGACTAAGCGTTTACCATGTTTTGAGACCCGTACATTACTTTCATTAGCAAAGCAAGAGCATCTCTGTAAATCGGTATGAGAGTACCTATATATAGCTGAAAGAAAAGATATATGAATGCAATGGTAATCGTTTTTTTTTCTTTACACTCTTGTTTCAAGATTCAGAAATTGATGGATATTATTCATTGATAACTCGATTTATTATACAATATCGATACATACTCACATTTTATAGTATTTGAATAAGTCACAACACTTCACTATAATATTATCGTTGTGGATATGTGAATGCTTTTCGAGACGATTGGAAATAGAAATTTGTCAGATTTACTACTCGATGACAGGTGTTTTGGCAATCTAAAATGTACTGAGAATTAAGGGGTGTTCGTAAAGCATATATATAAACATAAAATATATTAAATCAAGTATGTTAAAAATGTATATTAAATACATATTTAGCTCTAGATGAAATTATTGATATGTTTAAAATATTTTTATCATGTCCAAACTTGATGGTATAAAGCGCTGATACTTTTAAGATTTAGCAATATATATTGTTTATTTATTCTGGTCACATTTCCCAAAATTTATAAATTATATTTTATGTATTGTCTTATTAGTTTATGAGGCACACTAAAGTTATATTTAGTGTTCCTTCTTACCAGATGGCTCTTATTAAGTATTATAAAGGGGAATTGAAGCGGTGATGCAGGCTTGGCAGTGTGTTGTGAAAAACGCATTATTCTGAAACTTGGTTCCCGAAAATATGTCTTGAAACCATTCGATTATCGAGTTCTCGATTAATCGTAAAGAATTATATCGATCTCCAAGTTTATAGAATGACAATGCTTCGTGTGAACGCTTAGTAGATTTTGTATGTGAAAAAGCTAAACATATTTTTTTTTACAACAAACCTTTTTTAGCTTTACTTTTTTTAAAGCTAATTTAAACGGTTTTGTTTTGAAATTGTTAATTTTTCCAAAAAAGAATGCGCTCGAATTGAGATTAAGATATTTATGAGCTTTATTTTTTTTTAAAAAGGTCTCAAACGTTATTTATTTTTGTTAGAACAATAAAAAAATGCGCTGTTGGTTACCAAATATATCAATCATATATCATTTCATATGTGTATTAGGCCGCTGTATGGCCGTGTGATATTAATGTATATTGTAGAGTAGGTATTGGCGCCTTGTGAAATTAAAAGCGCGTAAATGTTATCTATATAAATGGTATACATATTTATATACTTATATTATAAATTAAAAACACTGGTCGTCGAACAAAATTAAATTTCAAGAACAAAGAAGCTTCTTATGTGTGACAGCTTTTTTTTAATGATTTTAAAACTGTTTACAAATTCATGCTATCACGTCTAGGTTTCGAGTTACTACAATTTTAAATAAAATACCAGAATTGATATAGGAATTCTCGATTTTAAATCTCTAAACTTAAAAACTACCAAAGTTCATAAATATCACACTACGCACAGATCTCAATGTAGGTAATCAATTCTAGAAAAATACTTATCGCATCAAATAGATAAATAATGACAATATATATGTACACAAAGAAGTAGCACAATCATATTGTTTCCAGATATAACTACATCATACATAATAAGTCCATATTCTTATTACTTAGAATGAAATTAACCTTACTTAAAATTCTTAGAGCTTCGAATTTTGTGGTCCTTAAAAAGACCGTGGGAGAGCCACGCTTCGGCATGAATGGGCCGGCTCGACCGGAGTGATACCACGGCCGCACAGGAAACCGATGTGAAATAGTGCTTGCGTTGTGTTTCACAGAGTGAGTGAGGATACCGGAGGCCCATAACCCCAATCCCCTACTCCTACCTCCCCCCCATCCCCAAAAGGCCGGCAACGCACTTGTGAAGCTTCTGGTGTTGCAGGTGTCCATGGGCGGCGGTAATCGCTTGCCATCAGGCGATACGTCTGCTCGTTTGCCCGCCTATTCCATAAAAAAAGACCTTTTCAACCGTATGGGAAGAAAGAAGACAGTAGAAAAAGAGTAGATCTGGATCTCATGGATTCTGCTCGTGCTTTCCATCAGGCAGAGTAGAGTCACCTTGGCAGGCTAATACATAAAACAAAAAGAATAAAACCAGGACATGTTTTCGTACTCTGTACTGCTACTGACTCATAAATTAAAAAAAAACTAGGGTGCAGATTTACTAGGTTTTTTTATGGTATAGGTGGCAAACGAGCAGAGGTATCACCTGATGGAAAACGATTACCGCCGCCCATGGACACCCACAACACCAGAGGCGTCACAAGTGCGTTGCCGACCTTTGGGGGATGGGGAAAGGGATGTGGGGGTTGGGGTATGGGCCTCCGGTATCCTCACTCGGTGAAACACAGCGCAAGCACTATTTCACACTGGTTTCCTGTGAGGCCGTGGTATCACTCCGGTCCAGCCGACCCATCCATGCCGAAGCGTGGCTCTCCCACGGTAAATGTAAGAACAAGACAACCAATATATCTGTCACCTTTTTTTTATTCCTTATATGTATTTGTTTTGAAGAATTTCTTGCTCATTTCCCACAACTGATTTTGAGTTAAGTCATTTTTATTCTGAGGTTACTATGTTATTTTGAGTTGACCAGTGTTATTATTTTTATTAATTATACCGACAAAGTTCCTGATATTTTTAAACAATACCCGATATGTAAAGTATCATTTGTATAGATAAATACTGAGGCTGCACAATTTAATATTTCTGCAAAATCGCTGCAGTGTCAAGGTTACGCGCCCGAATTAATGAATAATACATACCTAGTTAAAAATTAAATAATTATGTAATCAATATTTTTATCGTAATGTATTTAATTATTATAATTGTAATTGCAACTTAATAAGTCATTTTTAGTTTATACATGTCAATATCTGTTTTTATTTATTATAGTGTAATATTACTTGTCGTATCAAGATATAGAAACTATTTTTTGAGAAATTCGTCGTGTATGTGATTGCGCTTGTACGGGTCCGTCACCACGGGCGAGACAATCGCAATGGATCCGCGCTTCTATCGTCGAGTAATCGATATCGTTCGAGTATCACCGCGATTCTCTCGCCTGTGTAGACGCCCCCTAACGGTTATTTTTACTTAAAAATTTTAATATATTTATTCTATTTTTTATGTGAAAATATCCAAGTCTGTTGCTACGTAACTGTGATTTGTGTTGTTTAACATTAAGTTTTGTTGTTTATGCATAATAATAAGTAGATGTTTTCTAGCTTTTAGTAAAACTATTGTAATAAATTGTTTCAATATTAAAGTTGAACATGAACAATATAAACTGCGTTAAGTCAGAAGAAATTAAGAGTATGTTGTACTTACTGCTGATGATCGAATTAGTCGATAAAGGATTATCCATAAATTACGTCCCACGGATTTCGTCCTTGTTATTTTTCGATTGTCTCTAGTTATTACTATTATTATACAGCCATTATTATGGCGGATCTGCAAAAAGACTACTTTTCAGCAGAGCTGTTCAAATGTTGTTTTAACGATAAACAACTGACAATTCAATTTGAACATCCAAAGTTCTTTAAATGTTTTTTATCGTTAAAACAACATTTGAACTGCTCTACTGAAAAGTAGTATTTTTGCAAATCCGACATTATTAATAGAATCATCGTTTTGTTAGATTACCGTTTGGTGTGAAGTCACATATTTTGCAATACCAAATCTAGAACAATTTAATGAAAATATACCCTTTGGTAACATCCTTTTGATCCAATCATCACACGTTTTTTCCATATTTTTACTTCACCGACCATTCATTCCCGTATTGAGTGACGTAGTTTATGGACGATCCCTAATACAACTAATTTTTTTTTAATACAACATTACGACTAATCGAGATCAGATCAAAAGTTTTTAATTGGAAACAAGTTATCGATTGATTCGATACGCTTCTTCAACTTAACATAATATTGGCTATGACTAAATTAATGGTTGTTTATTTCGTTGATTTTTTGTATATTCACATAATTATAAATAAATATACCTCTTTTTACTGTTGAAACAGGTTGATATGATTCGTAGATTGATGTTAAATATTCATTACTTAAATTTTTATCGCTAATTTTGTGTTCGTTTTTTAATTGAAAAGTCAGACAAAGTGTTTTGGTATAAGGCAGTGGTCCGACCGCCAGCGAGAAAACGACTAACTATCGGTGATTTTCTCGCTCAAGAAACGTACAATAAATATCCATTCCGTGTAAACGAAAGAGATGCATATATTAATAGTTGCTCTACGACTGTTTACACTGCCGGCGACGACTCGCTTTACTACATAGTTTTGTCGCTGAGCGAATGAACTCGTTCAGCTATGCACGCGCGTCTCGCGCGCACAGGTTTGCACAGGACTAAGCGACTACAGGCGAGTGGCGCGAGTATCGCTCATCATATTTGCACTCTCGCTTATAGCCCAGCGATAAAACTATCGAAACTACACACTCGCATCCCGCTGATCGCCAACTCGTTAATAGTTTCTAGTCTACTCGTTTCTCGTCGGCGGTCGGACCACTGCCTAAATATGATATAGTCCTAATCAAATTACACATTTTTCTTGATGAAGCATTTAAATATACTGTAACCAGATCTACAGTTTAGGTACTGACGAAGAACGTCGTTAAAACACCATTAGTCGTGGATATAGCGTTATAACGTCTCTGCCTACCCCTGACAGGAATGGGGCGTTAATATATGTATTTTTTATCATTAGAGTTATGTTTCATTGTGTGTATATCGATACCACGATATTCTTATAACCGTAATAAGGCCTGTTTGTACATGACCGGGCGCTAGTTTGTTTATTCCTAAATTGTTAGTCCTACTATTTTCATTTGCAATTTTTATTTTCAATATAGGTGGGAAAACATTCTTCACAGTTTGTAAGCTCTTCCAACTAGTCCCCCTTCTCCCTTCCTCTACAGGACAACACGTGCCAGCCTCTGAAGTCACCGCCTCAGAGTGGAAGACATACGCTCTCGCATTCATCGATTCGGTTCTTCCTTCCTGAGCGGTTAAAACCTGAAACTCACTACCAGCGCACGTGTTTCCTTCCCACTATGATTCCGGGTCCTTTAAGCGGGGCGTGAAAAAGCATCTTACTAGGCTGCCATAGTGCTGGTCGCCATGCTGCACTGTCCTTGTTCACATTGAGGATGGTGACCACCACTCTTGGATTCTGCTTGTGCTTTCCATCAGGCAGGGCAGAGTCATTTTGGCAGCTTTAATATATAAAAAAAAGTTGTACGATTACGTCATTGACTACAGGAGGATTTCCATGATAGGTAAATCAAATCCCTTAATCCCTAACGTTGCTCCTCGTTGTGCCTAAAGAATGAGGCTTGTGGTTATTCTGTCCACAGCGTTGATTATATCGATTAATCTCTCATAGAAGTGTGGCGACTTCCGCATACAGCGCAACAACAATATAACATACTACAGCGCCATCTATTGAAAATACGTCGAACTCTACGGAGTAACGTAGGAAATCCTGAATCGCGCAGTGGAAGTTCTCGCGCCAATTCACAACATATACAACATCCCAACATCAACCGTTGGGCAGTTGGCCCGCCAGGCATGATTACCTCGCCTGGTCGGAGGATCCTCCATTTGTGTTTGAGGGACATGACACTTGTTCCACCACAGAAGTAATACTTCTTATACTTATGTTTTAATTATTATGATCATGTTTATCTGTAAACAGAATATCTGCATCGGAGAGCCAATGGTGCTTTAAAACATTTAATACGCCTAACAGTCGTCACAACTTAATGTTTAAACCTAAACGTAAACAATCATCATAGTGATTAAGCAAAATAACCATCCCAATCAAACTAGACTCAATTCACGTTAAGAAAATAGTGACGTAACGCTCTGACCCCGCTCCCTGACCAATCAGCTTTCAAGAAATTATCTTTTCGTATAAAAACTTGTAAACTAATTGACTAATGTGCTGGGCTTCAGCTATGAATCACTATTTAATGTCTTTATGAGACTGTATGGAACTGACAATTGCAAACGATAAGTACCACAAAGAATGCATGTAAGTTAGGAATAAAAAAACTGGCTTAAAAATAAAAGGATATACACATTTTGAAAACATTGTATTAAACATTCATTATTCTGGACTAGAAAGAAGTTCATTATATAACAGTAATATTTACAAATCGAATTAAGCAAAATAACCATCCCAATCAAACAAGACTCAATTCACGTTAAGAAAATAGTGACGTAACGCTCTGACCCCGCCCCCTGACCAATCAATCGAATTGGTATGTCGTTCAAGAACGTACGTCAAGTTCTTAATGATGAAGATTTGTAAAATTACTTTCTCCTATGTACTGGTTACTGACTTTTAATTGCTTAAAAAAACACAATGTGATTTTAACTTTACATACACATTAACAGGACTTTTGAACTCCCATAGGAGAATTTAATAGGTAGTAATGTAATAAGAACATGAATAATATTTCGCCTTATTATGTTTTAATCGTTAAACTCAATTTATATACCATCAAAATTCAAAATGATTGGTGTAAATGTAAATTTCAATATAGGTATATATAAATCTATAGTTGTGTGAACTCAACTTATCTCTCGAATAAAATGCCTTTAGATAATATATCTACGAATCATATCACCCATGTATGTATAGTCCCTCCCCTTCCGCGGTAGCTACACTAAGTATTAATAAGAACAATAATTATATTAATGCTGTATTATGTAGACGCTATTTAAACTATTGTAATTATTACCTAACATTTTCATTGTCCCTAATAGTTGAGTGTCTTTTTAAAGGAATAAATATTGCCCATCTTGCCCCAATTTTTTGTTTGGAAGTATCTTTGTAGATATAACATCGTATAAACAATATACTGTTATGTATATTTTATATACAAACCAGTTTTGAGCTTGGCCTTGTCATAAGAATGTACTTAATATATTTCCTTTTATCTCTATGGAAATCGTGACGTTAGAAAATAACTTGGTTATTAATTAGTACAATTTGAAGGAAAGAATAAGTGTCTATCATCATTATCATCAGCCTACCGCAGTCCACTGCTGGTCATAGGCCTCTTCGGCGGTCAAATGCACGCCACTTAGTTCGATCCTCGGCTAAAAGTGTCTATGTCATAAATTAATTAATTACACGTAGCTTCCGATACCATAACATTACAATCTGTATGATTTAATACACCTCGGTAATGGCCTATAACGTGACGCCGCCAAACTGACGAAAACAGACTCGAATGCAATCGAGAAATTCGAATCGATAATATTTTTTCACTTTGGATTAACTTTGTTTTGGGCCCAGTATTTTCTGTTATAAAAAACTAATATAAAGACAGTCGTCAATTAACCCACCAACTAATAACTTTTCTCGAATGTTTGCGTTCATATCAAAACAAAGTTCCTTTTAAAAGTCACTCACATCAAAACTAATGTAGTATAACTGCCTTGTTATTTCCCTGATCATGACCCAATAAAATAGCCAATTGGAATTTAATCGCTTGACATGATTGTTCATATAAACAACATAATAAATATATGCGAAATAAAAACTGTTTTATTATTTTAACAGAGATAATAAGAGCGACCAGTTGTTCTCGATAAGCTAATAACTTTTTCTATGATCTCCACTCTAACCGATGTAAGCCTCAATAACATAAAATACACATGGATTATAAAACTTTCAAGTTGCCAATGCATAGACTGGACAACGTACGTTAAAAATCGCTATGTGCATCGATCGGATCCATTTTTTGTCGCACGTAACAATTCGTTTCAAAATTCCTTCATTTCTTTGCCTGTTGAGCAGCGCAAGGCAGGTCTCGACGCGTGCGTTGCGCTGGCGATCGTTAAGGTCGTGGGGCACCCATCTATCAAGCTTTTTTACCTTGCCAATTTGTCGCAAATGGATCAATATTGTTTTGATGCTTACATTAAAAGCTGCTGCTAGCTCAGCTGTAGATTGAGTTTCGTCAGCTTCCACAATCGCCTTTAATTCATTATTGTTAACCAAAGTCTCCGGACGACCACGAGCTTCATTTTTCAAGTCAAAATTTCCAGAACGGAACCGGGTAAACCAATAACGGGTTGTGCGTTCGTTTGTACAGTTCTCTCCGTAAACGTTTTTGATGTTACGTGCCGTTTGTGTCGCGTTGGTGCCACGACGGAACTCATATTCCATAATTACACGAATTTTTAAAGTATCCATTATGACGAAAAATGTTCAAGTGTAATGAAAATACAACGCTAATCATAAAACAAAAGACTGAGTTTGTAAATAGAATGTCATGGTTTTAAAACAAAATTAATTTGAATTTAGAATACAGAGCCATTACAAACTTTTTTTTATTTGAAATGACCAGTACTGAAGAAAGGCAATTTCATAGGTAAAGACCTAATATATATATATGGCCAGCCAAAATGACTACTCTGCCTGATGGAAAGCACAAGCAAAATCCAAGAGTGGTGGCCACCACACTTACTGCGAATGCAGACAATGCAGCATCCTTTATAAACTCTGCCTCGCTGCTTCAGTGGAGCTGTGGTAGCCTATGCGACTGCTGTGTTGAGGTCTCGGGTTTGATGCCCCGCTCGGACCAGAGGTTTGTATGATCTGTAAGCATTTGTTTCGATGTTTGGGTGTTTTTCTATGTATTTTTCAAAAAAAGTATGAAAGTATTCTATCAGTCAATTTTTCAAGCTCTGTTTAGTTAGAAGCCAAATGATGATGATGTGTCAGATGTCAGAAATATTAGAATGTTAGGTACTAATAACCTGGTCGAAATGTCGGGCATGTTCAAGTCGTCGTATTTATTCTTTTGGAAGTGGAAAACAAAATTCTATAAATTATTATAAAATGCTTCGTTCAGTAGCTAGAGTTTTCTTTATTAATTTGAAATATCTAGGCTTCTCGGAGCATCGTCAGTATGTCAAAGGCACTTTCAGCGTGCTTAGCCATAACATTAACAACATAGGATGACGTATGCAAAAAAGGGTAAAACTACGGACGAATATCTCTACCTGCTTTTAAATATAGATTGCTTCATATTAAGCTATATACAGAAATAGTTTAACATCTATAAAACGGGATTGACAACTGTTCGTGAGACCGAGAGAAACCAGTTACTGTTATTATCAAACCGGTCGCCATACCCACATATCGATAATAATATTTAAGCGTTTGTCTTCGTTCAAGTGACGACAAACTACATAGGTACCTGTTAATATTTTTTAGTAATATTTATTCGATTATTAATTATTAAACAAGGAACATATTATTTTCACAGTAATCTATGCAATACTGGGTGTTAAACAGGCCTATGTAAGTTATCTGCTTTAACAAAATGCTATTTTTTCTTTTAAAGTGTCAGGACTCTAGTTGCCTGCTCCAATAGATAGCTCTTATGAAGAGGATCAGGCAGGAAACCATAAGGATATTTATTGGTAACATGTTTTTCACGGATCAGATTAAGATTATTATTATTAAGATCACGGATTAAGAAGAGAGTCGTCAATCCAAACGCCAACATTGGCAGACTGGATGGATGGCGCAGTGGTATACGCGGTTTTCCGTTGTTATTATACTGAGTGTCGCGTGTTGAAACCCCATATGGGACAACACTTTATGTAATTCACAAATTATTGTTCTGAGTCTCGATGTTATTTGTGTCGGTTTCCGATATTACTATATTAAAAGAGAAGAGGTATTCCTATTCCTAATGTGGGAATTTTCTTTAAAAAACTCAGAACAACAGGGCAATTACATAGGTACACACACGTAAACAGCCTTAGCAGTCCGCTGCTGGACATAGTAGACGAAAACCTCTTTGCTAAGGAGAGGTCCTTGGCAAAAAGGTTACATAGGGTTTTTTTCAACATAATTACTTTACAGTGTTTTGTCTTATTTAGTTTGCTTCCTTAGTCGCCTCTTACGGCATCCACGAGGTGAATAGGAGTGATGACAATCCGTATTCTTAATTCGTCACCATATGGAGACGAGCATTAAAAAAAAACCGACTTCCAAAAACATCCAACGAAAACTCTCTGTCAAAAAACACTTAAAAGCGTAAAATCGTCGGTGCTAAGCCAAAAAGAATACAAACGAACAATTACAAAAGTCTAAGCGATAGTCACTTGGCACAGACTTCAAACAGATTTTAGGTACCTAGCACCCATTATAATACTACTATTTAAATGAATAAAGAATTAGGTATAGGCAATTTATGAAGAACCAGTTTATTTTACGCTTTTAAGTGTTTTTTGACAGAGAGTTTTCGTTGGATGTTTTTGGAAGTCGGTTTTTTTTTTTTTATAAAAAGTTTTTATTTTACAATTTTTAGTGCAAACAATCGTAGGTAAGTAGTAAGTTGAATTATTTCATCAAATTTCATCATCAAGAATAATACAAATTAAGGTACGTGTAATATTAAAATCATCCTCTAATCCCTAACTGTTGAAGAGTTTAATCTTCTATCATCAGCTCACCTAAATAGCTTGAAAGTATACGACTGAAGGTCTTTAGATACGTATGAAATTGAAAGAATTATTCTCCAACTCCTAACCGTTGAGGAGTTGTACCTTCCACCTTCCATCATCAGCTAACCTAAATAATTTGTAAGAATACGACTAAAGGTAACTTATATACATATGATATTTAAAGATTTATCCTCCAACTCCTAACCGTTAAGGAGTGGTACCTTACATCATCAGCTCATCATCATAAAATGATGACTACCAGACGCAAATACCGGTGTAACTTCAGAAAATATACGAAAAAAAAATAAAAAAAAAATACATACAGTGGAACATAGAACCTCCTCCTTTTTGGAAGTCGGTTAATGATGACTACCAGACGCAAATACCGGTGTAACTTAACATGTAACTTATAGGTACATTCAGGAGGATCAATTTATGAAGAACATATTAAACACTCGTAGCATGAACTATCTATGAGTTTTGAATTTCATAAAAGTGAGTGTATGCTTGCGATGAAATTAATGATAGTAGCCTCGGCTTTAAAGTACCTACGAGTAGAAAAATATATACCTACCTAGGTACAATAACATCGCTCCGTAATGTATTTAATACGTTCTTGTTTAATGAATTGTTGTTTATTTGTTGCGTAGTGGATGCAAATCTTGCAGGTTTAAGTCTTATTATGTCAAGTAGGTGCCTACACAATACATGTTTTGATATTATACCTACTGAATACAGGTACGTTAGTACTAGCTATTAGTTATTCTGTGGTAGGTACAGGTACAGCGTAGCATTATCTAAACAAATACACTTTGCATTTGATAAATAGTAAAGTTACGTTAACAGAACCACTTACTATTAGAATATATATTATGGTTGGTATAGGTACTTACTGTATTATAGTTAAGTACTTAATGCCCTAGATAGTAAGTATGAAATTAAAGATAGCAATCAATGGTATCTACCTACCTACCTAGCAACAAAAATGGTCATTCATTCCGTATCTGACTAAATCTGACGCTCATGGAGGAGACGAGTTTTTTGGCATAAGGGTTTCTTGTGAGTTAGCGCTCCTTAGTCCATTGACGACTTGCGAGGTTTGCCATTTCAGACAGTAGGCAACCCGACGATTGTTTTTTTTTTTTGGTAAAAGGCAACTCCTTCATTAGGAATATAAATCCTGTGTCTGTGACTTTACAAACTCAAACATACATGAAACGGACACAAAGAACACCCAGACTCAAATAACAACCATTTGCAGATCACACACAGTGTTGTCCTATGTGGGATTTGAACCCACAACACTTGGCGCAGTAGAAAGCGGCGTGGCGACCACTTAAACCACTAGGCGAACCGTGCAGTCAAACTACTTTAAATGAAAAAGTTAGATTATGGTGTTATTCTTATTCTTCACTTACATAGAACCAAAATGATCTTTTTAAAAATGTGTATATTCACAATGCATAAACAGAGATTACATTATCACATCATTGAGCAAGCTATCTATATCAAAGGACATAAACATAAGAGCATTATCGGCCACAAGTAAACCGGCTACATTTGCATAGCATTCTCGTCGTAAACATCGCGCCACTTCAGAAATTCCTGTCGTAGCGAGATCTTTTGTGCGTCTAGTTTGATCTTGGCGTTTTTTGAAGCATAACGTGTTAGTGATCGAAATATGGAGGAACTTAAGGTCAGGATCGAAAAGTACTCTTTATTAATTATACTTAAATATAGATATAAAATGATGTATCTATATTAAAATAATGCAAATAATTTTAAATTAAATATTTATTGTAAACAACTAACTTCTCTTTAGTTCGTACTTGTATAAACGTTTTCTAATAATATACAGAAGGAAAGAATATAAAACTGAGTTATTTTATAATATTCCCAGTGTTTTTTCACATACTTTCAACAGTAGCTTCACTACCGAACTAGTACCTAACCAACTTTTATAAGCGTGTGTTTTAGTTTTTTAAACTATCTTTTATTTTATTATTGCACATTGTATATCTAGGCTTCAAAAACTTCAAAACAGCTCTTTTCCCAGCGCGGCAGAATGTTTGGAATAAGCACATTGAACCAGCAGCGATTCCTTCAATAACATCTTCTTTTGCATTAATTTAAAAAGAAATAAAAATAAAAAACAAACGTGAAACATCGAGTACCTTGGTATTTATAATAAATACTACTTTTGTGTATCAGTACCTCTGTGGTTTTGGATCCGAATTTACTTCGGAAGATCCAAGACGTCCTGGGTCTCTACCAGAGGGACAGAACAATCCGCAACGGTGTCCTTATGGGCTATATGCTGAACAGCTCTCCGGTAGCGCGTTCACCGCCCCAAGGAACGAGAACAAACGATCCTGGTTATACAGGTAAAGACAAGAGGATTTTTCCATATAAAAAAAAATGATAAATCTATACAAATAAATAAATTTGAGGTGCCTGTAATTTCAAATTAAGAGCTAATGCATTAGTGAAAACCGCATTCAAATCGGTTAAGTGGTTTCCGAGATTAGCGTGCACAAACGTACAGACAAACAGATAAAAATTCTAAAAATCATTGTTTTGGTTTTTATTGTTTTCATAAAGCATACCTAATAATATAATAGTTTTTTTGTTATATCTTTTAAGGCTATTGCATAGCTTTTATCGCGGGCTTTGAGGCCTTTGAGCGCGGCGACCGAATTAAGAAATTCCGTAACGTAACGAAAATAAAACCTGACACCCGAAGCTCGCGCGGATCGAGACGAGCTGCTTCGAATTTAAAAATGCTATGCAATAGCTTTACCGCGGCAGTCCCCGAGTGCCACAGTCTTTTTTTGTTTTATTTGTACCACATACAGCGATTACGATTTTATTATATGTATTGATTAGTAGATATACTTTTGTTTTTATAGAATCCGACCATCAGTTGTCCACAAACCATTCCGAAAGTTAGATGTGGCTAATTATCTTACACATAACTGGGACGACCACGAGCCAGATCCAAACCAGGTATCGTTATGCTACCAATTAATTTTAAATAATTAGTTCTATTTATTACTCACATATTCCAGTTTGAATTTTATTAATACGATTAAATTTACAAAAATAAGCTACTGTAAACCTGATTACCAAATATGATACATCTGTATAAATGAAGCTTAATACTAAGACCAACATTAACTACAATGAACTTCCTCAAGCTGGCCTCTGCTGTAACTTTCTCTTCAAAAAGAACAAAGACTAAACCTTGATATTTTCCGTCTTCTAGTCTCGCTGGTTGCCCTTCGACATTCCAACTGGAAGTCCTGTAGACTTTGTTGCGGGACTACACACTGTCTGCGGAGCTGGTGATGCCCGCTCCCGAAACGGTCTCGCTATCCATGTCTTCTTATGTAACACGTCCATGGACAAAAGCGCATTTTATAGCAGCGATGGAGACTTTTTAATCGGTAATCCTAAAATGTTTCTTACCGTTGCACGTTGTTGCTCGAGTTTTATTATATCGGAAAGAATCTCAAAACGTCCATAAGAAAAAAAGGGGTTATGTACATCGGAATCTGACGACATTCGAATCTTTATTTGAAAAAAAAAAGTGCATTAGATTAGTCCTACAGCTGAGAATCTGGGAAGTAGTTTTTCAAAATAATACGGTCAAGTATAGCATTCGATTAAGTTAAACATTATATGGTCCATTGCTTTAAATTGCTTACGAGTCTAGAAATCTAAATATCGCCTGTAATTTAAAGCAAAGGTACTAAATATTGCCCGTGGCTTCACCCGCGTATGTATATCCTATGTATGTATGTTCCTAACAGTTCCTAAGAGTAAGAGTCAATGTCTTTCCATGTCAAATTTCGTCATGCCAAGTTTAACAGTAAATAAAGGGTAACATGCAGGCAGTTACTTTCGAATTTATAATATTCTAGAATGGAAGCACGGATTTGTCGAGCTACTTATTAGTAGCTATAATCCCTCAGTACAGTATTTTACGTTGCAATTGCAATAACTGATATTATTGTTGCATAAACAGTCCCCCAACAAGGAGTTCTCACTATAACGACAGAGTTTGGAATCATGAAAGTAGCGCCCAATGAGATTGCAGTCGTCCAATTAGGAATGAGATTTGCAGTGGCCGTTGATGGACCTACACGGTAAATAGCTTGGTTATAAAAACGTTTTTATCTATACAGTAGCCACATGTAAGCAAACTTTATTTTCAGTTGAATCTCTAAAGCAACTTTCTTTTTTGTTAAAAAGTTATGAACTCTTATGAGTTTATGATCATTACTACTAACAAGCACATGAAAAATATTAAAAGCCTACGCATTGAAGAGTTTGAAATAGTTTCGGTTCTCATTTCTTTTAGGGGATATATTCTTGAAGTGTTCGACGGACATTTTAAGCTTCCAGACCTTGGACCCATTGGAGCGAATGGTCTTGCCAATCCTAGAGATTTTCTCACACCGGTTGCACGTTACTTCGATGAGGAAATTCCCGGTAAGTGTTAGAAATAATTCAAAAATGCGACAAAAAATTTGAAAAACATTTTTATCTTATCTTTATCGTCCCTTTTATCTCTCGTATGAAAGTTTCTTTATTCCATAAAAAAAACAAATTGCGTCATTTTTTATTAAAAATATTACCGTTCTTTAGATATATTACACTTTTCTAGTAATCACAACTGGCTTTATGTATGTCAACCTCTTTCTAGGATTCAAGATAGTGAACAAATACCAAGGAGCATTGTTCGTAGCAGAACAGAACCACTCTCCTTTCGACGTGGTTGCTTGGCATGGCAATTATGTGCCTTACAAATACGATCTAAGCAAGTTTATGGTCATCAATGCAGTTTTGTATGATCACTGTGTAAGTTATTTATTTTCCGAAACCGAGACCTCTTGATCGGCAGTCACATAATTATGTCAACCGCTAGACCAACGATCCCAGGTCGGGCCAAAAAGTGTTATTGAGATTTTCTGATCATAGAAATACTTAAAAACAGCTCGGAGTTTGGAAGTTGGGGTCTGAACCCTCGTGCCTCGGGGATCATGTAAAGCTGTTGTTCCTGCGCCTGATCTCTCCCCGGTCGTTTCGGTTAACCGTCCTATCCGACCAATATGACCGATTATGAGAGAGAGGGAACAGAGACTGCACCTGTGTTTGCGCACACACTTGTGCACTATAATATCTCCTGCGTAACTACGCAGGAGATATTTCAACGGAGACCAGCCAACTGGCTGGTCTCCGTTGAAACTGGCAGCCATGGCCGTAATCGGCTAGGAGAACATCATTATTAATTTTCCAAATGTTTACCCGGAATCACCTAATTGAAACTAACAAATTTAGCGATTGCTATTCATTCGTAGTCAGCGTGGTATAGTGGGCCAAAACCTCCTGTTTTCTTAAACAGGCCTGTGTTCAGCAGTAGATCTAAAGATCTAAACTCGTACTAGCTAGGCCTCCTGATGTAAGTTTTAACAGTTGCAAATTAAACAAACAGAACTAAATCACACAACGTCATGCCTATGTTCTAGGACCCATCAATCTTCACTGTACTGACGTGTCCATCGACTAAACCGGGTGTTGCTATCGCCGACTTCGTCATCTTACCACCGCGATGGTCCGTCCAGGAACATACCTTTAGACCGCCTTACTATCACCGTAAGTTTTATTACCAACTCTTTTTCTCTCTCTCTAAACTTTTTTTTTTGTCGATCATATATTCTTTTCCTCATCCTTATGGAGCAATGTGCGCAAATGCAAAATAATTTTTAGTATATACCTAGGAAATATGTAAGAATGAAGACATGTACGAACTGTATTTGAACTATTTTAGAGTAGATTTAAAAAAAGTAAATAATAAATGATATCTAGGACGAAACAAAGACAAATTTAATAAAATGTTTGCATCGACGACTTTTACAAATTCATAAATACATAGGTACACCCAAACCAATCAATCTGGGTTTATTCGAATTATATTAATTAATATTCAAATTCAAAAGTTAAAAACAAACGGTCGCTGAGGACAGGATTCGAACCTGCGCGGGTATAACCCATTGGATTTCAAGTCCAACTCCTTAACCACTCGGACACCTCAGCTACAATTATACACACGAATTTGGTTACATATTTGTACATAGTATACAGCCTATTCATTGCATATTTACACAGGTGTATAACAGAAATACACAATAGGTGAAACGTACTTTAAAATAATAGTAAAACTTTGGAAAACAAGACATTTGTTATAAAACAATAACTAAATAATGTTTACAATTCAATCAGAGACAAAAGTATTCTCACTGAGGGCAGGTATCGAACTTGCGCCGGAAGAACCCATTGGATTTCGAGTCTAACTCCTTAACCACTCGGACACCTCATCAGCTGTTGAAACTGTACCTACCTAAGAGAAGTTATCCTACAAATCATGGTGTAGAGTACAGATGCGAGTCTTAGGGCCTTACTTTGACTCGACCTCGGGCAATATAGGGCACATATTTACCTACATATACGTTTCTTGTTTGAATACATACATGTGAATTATTTTTGAAGTTTTATAAGATATACTTACACTATTCTGTTCTCTGGCTAACAAAAATACACCCGAATCCAATAAAAGTTCCAATCCATCCATAATGTACTAGGTATATTGGTTGCCTGTAAGAGATTGCCTTCGGGCGATAAGGCCGCCAATTGTACCTCTTAGCTTTAAGTTACCTTTTTAAGTAATCTGGTGTACAATAAAGCGATTTATTATTATTATTATTATTATTATTATTATTATATTTCACGACGTATACCGGACAGTATTTATATTTAAGCAGAGTGGTAGGCAAAAACTATCTCATTTTACTAAATAACAAATTGTTTTGCCGACAAGAAAATTAAAAGAATATCTAAGAGTACAAGAACGTTAAGAACTATTATTTAGAGTCATACTAGTTCCTTTAGATTAGCACAATCATTGACAAAACTTTGCTCTTATCGACACAGCAACATGATAGCCAATCGCCATAGAGATTTGTTAGAAAAATGAGGCAGATCTAGTCGACCTCTCAATAGGTCACACGGGTGACACCTGCCTATTGTTCAAACAAAAGTCTTTTGTCTAACTCGACTACACCGATACAATTCAGTTAAAACTTCGTAGCTGAGGTGTCCGAGAGGTTAAGGTGTTGGACTTGAAATGCAATGGGTTATACCCGCGCAGGTTCGAATCCTGACCTCAGCGAAATAGTAAAATCTGTGGTTTCCCAAACTGTACAGATGCGAGTGATGCGACATCTGAACAAAAATAGGAATGAATTGAATGACAGTTATGTATGTATATCTATACTTCTATACCTACTATTATATAAAGAGGTAAAGTTTGTGACGTTGTAGGGGGTAATCTCTGAATCTACTGAACCGATTTTGAACATTATTTTACCAACAGAAGGCTACATTATTAATTTGTGAGTGACATACTTAGGATGTATAATATCCCGAAAAGTGTAAAGACTTTTTCGTGGTAGCCGATTTGCAATGTAAGTCAGAGAAAAAAATGTTTACCGCCCAACGAAGTGAAGATTTCTCATGGATGCCATCATCAGATCTTAGTGTCCTTATCATGGTACCACCAAAAAAAGAATCCTTAAAATCGGTTCATAAACGACGAAGTTATATATACTAAGTTCTATAATCGGCCGGATCCGGTCGGATCCGGCCGTATTTATGAAATTCAGTCCGGATCCGGCTGGATTGAAAATGACACCGGATTGCAATCCCTAATGAGTACCCTAGATAGAAGCCCGAAGGGAGTTCTTGGATTTGAGATTAGCGTATAAGCTGCTCAACAACAACATTGACTGCCCTGAGTCTGAGTTATTAAACAGATTCAACTTCAGAGTACCCCGCAGACCGATAACTCCCCTGGTTCCGCCTCTGCGCCATACAGTGTTTGGTGCTAATCCACCTATACCCCGCATGTGCAAAGTTGTAAATGAGTGCAGCGACCTGGTTGATATGTACTCTGATTCGCTGTCGACGGTTGTCAGACACATCAAACGCACTAAAATAAAATAAGCCATTAATATAATTAGTAGTATTAGTATTATTATTTACATATATATATTGTAATTAACTAGAGTTTAAGTGTACCTAACTAATAAGTTTTAAATTCATATAGCTATGTAAACATGTTGATACATATAACACATTGCATGTGGTGTTTGCCTGTAATTGGTTGTACAGTTAGATATAGGTAAGACAATCGTTCTTGTATATTCCTATGTTTGCAATAATTATCTGTAACAACTGTTCGTAAACCTTAAATAAATAAATAAAGTTATCCGCGAAAGCACATAAAAAACCCTATATACGGTCGAATTGAGAACCTCCTCCTTTTTTTAAGTCGGTTAAAAATCTTAACACACACCCTAAAAGAACCTAGGCTACCTAATTTAATATATCCATACTAATATTGTTAGGTATTTGATTCTTGAAGAAGGACATAGGCTGACCTATGCTGTTGTGTAACTAAATATTTACAGCAGCTAATAAACTCTAAATTTTATCTACTATGTATCCCTGAAGACTTGTAATCCAAACTTTCACACTTGTTTCTACCAAAATACATTGCGTCAGCTTATCAGCATGTCATTATTAAATTTAACGTTGTTGTCTATGGCTGAGGTGTCCGAGTGGTTAAGGAGTTGGACTTGAAATCCAATGGGTTATACCCGCGCAGGTTCGAATCCTGTCCTCAGCGAACAATCTCTTTTTATTATTTTAACAAAATAATTTACCAATCTTGAAAAAGTATTTATTATACTCCCATTTACATATACATAACATTATTTCTTTTAATTATCATTTTTTTATATTCCAGGCAATTGTATGAGCGAGTTCATGGGTTTAATATTAGGCGCATACGAAGCAAAAGAAGGTGGTTTCCTACCTGGTGGGGCATCTTTACACTCTATGATGACGCCGCACGGACCTGACGCTAAGTGCTTCCAGGATGCTTCTAATGCAGAGCTTGTGCCACAGAAGATTGCTGTTAATACTCAGGTATCTCCTTGTATATAGTTAACTGTTAGACCAGCTTACATGGTGATAGGTCTTAAGGCGCGTCTCCACCGAAATTTGATAACACAAAAGTTGCCAACTTTTGTTCGGTGGAGACTCGGCTTTACAGAAACTTTTGTCACCAACACATGTTGACAACACAAAAGTTGCCAACTTTTGTTCGGTATAGACTTTACGGCTTTATACTCATATAAATGAGGTTAGCTTATACAAGCATAATCCTTTTTCTGGGTGCTTGGTTAATAAATATGGGATGAAAGAATAATTAATAATTTAATTACATGCTAAATATTTGTTACAGGCCTTTATGTTCGAGTCCTCTTTAAGTTTGGCCATAACAAAGTGGGGGGCAGAAACGTGTCAGAAACTTGACGCGAAGTACTACGAATGCTGGCAAAACTTACCCAAGCTTTTCTCCGAGAATATCAACGTTTAAAATAATATTATGAAAATGACCGATTTATTATTATTTGCCTATATGTGTCTGTAATTTAGTTAATTAATTTTTATAATGAAAAATATAGAAATTAAACAAATCACTGCACAAAATTGTTTAAAATTGTATAAACAACACAATACTTGTCGATATTAAATACTTTATGTGAAATGTAATGCATTATGTGAAATACCCAAAGATGCTTCATTTTGTACCTTTTTTTGTTATTGCCAACCGATGTCCAATTACAAATATAGAAGGAAAGATAAAATATTGCACAATATTAAATTTAGTAATATCACCATCACAGGCTTCAAACTCTCGGAACCATTTCGACGCAATGAACTTCGAGCGTACTCTTGTAGCAGCCCACATTCAACATTTTTCTTCAAAGTAGAGTAACTGGATAGACGGATCATGTAACAAGTCATGCCAGAAGTCACTTGTATTGAAGGACCTTTACTTTTCAAGGCATCCGTCACAGTCACTGTCGTTACTGATGTGTTCGAAGCGGTGCCATTGATTCTGGTCGTATTTGTGACTGTCGTAGATATCGTTTTTGACGATACATCTTGTCCGCTCGGTGAGACGTTCGCTTCCCATATAAAGCTCGACATTAGCTTACAGTCGATCTGCGTTTCTTCGTACTCGCCGGTTTGTTTTCTTATCCCTAATTTACATATTTCACCTGGAGTTCCACTGTACTCTCTGCGGGAATCGTGCCTGTTCGCTGATAAACGGCCTAGATTGTACAGAGCTAGACCGGTCAACAAGTTATCGAATCTGCTTCCAGAGTCTCTGTATTGATAAACGTATACGGGTGGCGTTCCGTGGTACACGGGATGGTAAGTGGAACCGTAGGTGATTCGTTGCGGAGGACTGTAATGGTAGTGGTGATGGACTTCACTTTTGGGGCTGTAGTTGTGGTGGGTCGGTGATGAACGCTGGTCGTGATTATAATTTGGCCTGTTATATCCGTTAGAATTGCCGGATAGGCCCGTCGAGTGGGGATAGTAGGATCCGCTTCCAGAGCCGGTGCCAGAGTAGCCGGTGGAGCGCGGGTAGGAGTGCGAGGGCCGGTGGGCGCCCCGGCCTCGGCTGGCCAGCGAGCACGACGCGAGCAGCAACACTACGCAGCACAGACGCATGTTTCCGACGCGAAGGGTGCGGCTGGACTGCGTGCCGTGTCTCACTAAACAATCCCATTAGACGTGCCACGTCATAGGGAGCGGTGTTTACACCGTCAACAGGTTGGCTCGCTCGACCCACTCACGGGACACTCGTAAATAGAGCGATAACGCAATTCGCTGGAACCTATTCGTGTACACGCGACACGCTCATGGCAGACAATTTAATAAGGAAAATTGTATGAAAACGAACAGGATTATTACGATACTTTTAATCATAATATGTAATTAGCAGAACTTAAAATTATTTCATTACGACATTAATATTATAGACTACCCTCGGTCAGTCGCGTCACCAGTTGAAGAGCGTCTTTCACCTTTGGCTACTGATATTATAGACAGGATAAGTGTGGGGAGACGCTACAGTTCGATAGCTTAGCTTATCAAATAAGTAACATCAAGTTTAACGCGTGGCGCAGCCGAGAGCTAAGCTATCAAATTCTACACTACTGTTAATATCTGGTAAACTCGTTCGCATCAGTTACTTCTTATAGCAATACAATATTATAATGTGGAAATATTTAAGGTGAAAGAGGCTCTTATCATTTCAATATACATACAACAGAAACACATCCTTGTGACTTATCAGATAGAAATAATAATTTAGCATGAAATCAACATCCCACAGCTGGTAAATTAATGTGAAACTAAATTTTAAATAATTCTGGTGACAAAGTTTTAATGTTTTCAAACTTCAGTGGTTTGTACGCAAGTTAAAAACAAATTAAAATAAAGCAGTTTGTAATCCATGACAAATAAAAGTGGTTTATGTGAGATTCCTATGCGTACAAATCACTTTTGGACCCTTATCCTGAGTAGTCCATGAAAAGGAATTTTATTTTATAACTATTTATACAGCTTCCTTAGCTTTACATTCGTAGTATAAAACCCTTAAATACGTCTGTTAGTAATCAGTGCGAGATCATAATGAGATCTAATCCCAATGTGATCCAATTATTAATTAATACAAGGAAATAGAACTCGTACAAAAATAAATGAGGGCGTCAGGTCAAATTATAACAACCTGATTGCTATCAAAACGCGTCCTTTAGCATGGTGTACCACGTTTTGTTACCAAACGCCTGGTTCTTGGAACCTGATTGGTGGGATTTGATTGTTACGTCACTATTCTCTTAACGCGAATGACTATACCCTATTCAACGAGCCATGATCCAAAAGGTAAACAAACCATAAAAAGGGTTCTTTAGATGTGACGATTGATGTAGTGAACTTATTTTATAAAAATAACTACGGAAGTAATACACAGACAACATAAGAAATTATTTTTTAAACCGAAGTCTATAAAACTTATGTAATCTGTTCACTTATTTGAAATCAAATATCACAAATGCCATAAATGATTTTCTTAATTTTAATTAATTATGTATTAAATTGTTTACATGTAAAAGAACCTAAAAAAGAAGTTATTCTCAAACTTGGAACGCATTTTAATACGACTAAATGTAGACCACAGATACTGCGAACATTTTACATCAAAATGTGACGTTTTGTCATCCGTCGGGTCATACCCGCCATCTTTACTGTCGATCAACTTGTTTGAGAAACATTGTTTTCTTTGTTTACACTTTGGCTCAAGTCCAGATGAATAGGGTATAGTACCTATTCGATGCGTGGTTGTGAACTGAATCATCACGCATCACCCTACAATCAGTTATCAAGTGTTCGAACGCCCTTATCATTTTGTAGTACTGGTCAAATTATTTTTATAACATTCAAATCACATTTTTCAACTTGAGATCTATTTATTGGTAGATAATGGATACTGAGAGGGTTACTAAAAAGCAATCGATCTTCTCTTACCAAAGCTAAAACTTCCTATCCATGGACTAAATCTAGCACATGAACGCCTAACTGTGCCTATATGAAGTACAAGGACATAAAAATTACTTCCGCATTATGCAAAAATATTGAATTTTTTTTTATCAAACAATAACAGCGTTGGCAACAGTCTCGCAGTACCGTTTCCTCTTACATTCTTAAATCATATCAAGTATGTACTTGCTTACCATACCAATAATTTTTTACATCAATACTCTGTCCATTCGTTTATTTTCTTTTTGACAGCTCACGCCTATAAATTACCGTTTTTTTTTCTGAATAATGTACTACAGTAATGTCGTACTTTATTGACGGTGATGGTACTTTAGTGAAGTGCCCTGTGCATAACGAACAACCACAGACTATAAAACAGTACTTGAAATACGATAAATTGATAATATGATAAAAATAATTTGACTTCATGTATTTTTTCTGAAAATTTTATAAAAAAAGGAAATAAAAATAGTATCTATGACTCCAAGATTGATTATTTGCAAGGAACATTAGTCGAAATCTTGGAATTTGGTCAAACCAAGAGTAAAGAACAATAACTCGGTTCAATAATCTATTTACTGATTTATTATTTATATATTTTTTATTTCTTACATAGGATAAAAAACTAATAAAGGAATAATTAATATTCAAACCAAAAATACTTAGTTAAATCGATTGAAAGTTCTTCATAAATAAGATCGCTTATCATTTCAAATCGAATCGGTAATGTGTGAGGGCAACACTAATTTCGAAATTTCTTGAACTGCCGAAAAGAAAATAAACGAATGGACAGAGTATAAGCATTAAAACATAAGGTTCAAAATCGGGTCTGTGTAGAGCTCTTTCAGTTATGTTTAGTGTTAGTCCAAACTGAGGCGGTCTTCAATAGAAAATAGCAATTAACATATACAGTAATCGAGAGAATTTTATTATACATTTAACACATACGTATAATTACTGAATCTAAACATCATATGATTATACTAATGACTTAATTCTAAATTCAAACTATTTTTATTATATTTAATTAGTACCACTTTCTGTTGGCTTGGTAATTACTAATTATTTTCAGTATTTAAAAACTGTAACGGAGATATTATCAATAAATTAATCCAATCACTTTACGTTTGTCTTTGGCCGGCGATTATCTATGGTTATGGAAATCAAACTTATTTTCGTTTAAACAATTATTATTGACGACCTTTGACTTTGTTTAAAAGTACAATAAACGACGTCTTATCCACGCAAAGCATAATCATTTTTAATGTTCAGGGTCTAATGTAAAGGATTAAATACGTATCCCTTACTTACTTTTTTAATATTGAATAGGGAGCAAACGAGCAGACGTATCGCCTGATAGTAAGCGATTACCGCCGCCCATGTGCGTTGCCGGCCTTTGGGGGATGGGGAGAGGGGTTGGGGGGGGGGTATGGTCCTCCGGTATCCTCACTCACTCGGTGAAACACGGCGAAAGCGCTGTTTCACACCGGTTTTCTGTGAGGCCGTGGTATCACTCCGGTCTAGCCGGCCCATGCATGCCGAAGCGGGGCTCTCCCACGGTATTTGTTTGTTTATATAACGACAAACGCCACTGAACACCAATTCACAGTGATAGCCGCCAATAATTTCACACGTTTGCAATAGATAATCTCAAATTTAAAACAGTGGAAAGTTGAAAGAGCTCCATCGAGAAAGTTGGAAATAGAATGTTGATGAAGAGAGTAAGTAGTTGTAATGTCCAGTTGTCAGTCACCGATCACCGTCCACAGAGCGTAGAGGCTCTAGCCGTGGTTGACGTTGACGCCCGACTCCAGCTCGGACGCGGGCGTCTCTGGCTCCTCGTCGTTATAGATGTTCTCAGCCATTTGCCATACCTGCCATGGAAATAACATTATAAATAATAATAATAAATATTTCGGACATTTAACACAACGCCATCAAGCTAAGCAGAGCTTGTGTTATGGGTACTAGATAACTGATATAAATACACATATACTTTTTTTTGTGAATACATACATATTATACATAGAAAACACCCAAACTTCGAAACAAATATTTGGTCCGACCCGGGAATCTAACCCGAGACCTCAAGTACAGCAGTCGCATACGCTTACCACTGCGCCACAGTAAAATTAATTAAAATACTACTCGGTCACAAGAGCCGGCTTCCCTCCGCGGCTCTGTACGGTTCACGTGTGACGTCGCGTTTTAATAATTTAAATATTGTTTTTGTGTATCCTTGCGACTGTTACCCGGTTTGTGGGCGGTATAAGGTTGTATAAAGTGTTTCTGACAAATAATCTGTAAGTTTTACGCCTTATAAATACAAATATTGTGTTAGTTTCTTTTACTACGGCTATCGGTAAGTCAATTTATTTTATTCATAAAGGTAGGTAGGAGTAATATTTTGTTTGTATTAATTTTCTTTTCGTGTTTTTTGATTTTGAAGTTGTTTTTTATTGATATTTCTTTTGTCTGGTGTGTCTTTGTTTGGCCATGTCGGTTGTTGGCGAGTTGCCGGATCCCGGTGGTACAAATGAATTTCGAACACCAACCGGAAATAAATTGTTTGGTAGAATGTCGCCATCAAATTTATCGTCAAATGAAAGTAGAACTGAACGAATTAGGGCTTCGGACTTGGGCGAGAGTGTTTCGTCTCTTAGTGGTCGTGATAACTGTGGGGAGTATGATTATTTTGAGTTGGTGTCTCAGGCAACCGAATATTTGGCAAAAATTAACGAATTGGTAAACGATCAGGGGTCGCGAATGAATGTGGGGAATAGGACCGCCATTATGGACGTAACCCAGCGGATTACCGGTATCGTCTCATTGTTGGCAATTAAATCTGCTAGCAATGAAACGAAATTAGCGAATCTCGAGCGCCGGGTGGGGGGTGTCGCCGTTCAACAGCCGGGCTTGACGTACGCGGACAAGCTTAGGCTTCGCTTACCACCTGGATCAGCCCCGTGTCCGGTGTCCGCTGAGGCACGCGTATCTAGGCCGTGTGTTATTGCATATCCTACTACGGAACGTTCAGCGGACTATGCAACTTCGTCAGCTACAAAAGAAGCTCTCATGAAGGCTATTAAACCTAGCGACGAAGGTTTTCAAATTGTAGGCGTCAAAAAAACCGCAAAGGCAGGCGTCGTGTTGCGGGTCGCTAATGAACGGCAGCTTAAAAAACTAGAAGCAGTAAACGCCATTAAATCTGTAGGCTTACGCTTAGAAAAGCCGAAAGGCCGAAGGCCCCGTATAATTGTAAAAGACGTGCCCGGTTCTATGGAGGATCGTACCTTCCTAACAGCTTTATATCGTCAGAATATCAAGGACGAATTAAAATTAAGCGAAAGCGATTTTTTAAAAACGACCAAAATTGTCAGGCATCGTAAACTGGAAAACGGACGTCAATGGATAGGCTTAGAATTAGAGACAGAGGTTAGGAAACACTTGGCTAGCACAAAAGATAAATTATATATAGACTGGGCCACATGTAGGTTTATAGACGACTTAGAAGTAGTTCGTTGCTTAAACTGTCAACAATTCGGTCATGTTCAAAAATTTTGCACTATTAAAACTCCTACGTGTGCTAATTGCGCGGCCAGCCACGATACAAGGGCTTGCCCGGATAAGGACACACCAGATTTTAAACGGAAATGCGCACAATGCAGCCGGTACAAAAAACCATGTGACCATCGATGTGGATCACAAGACTGCTCCACATATAAACTTAAATTAGAGCAGCTAATCCTAAATACTAATTACTGAATAGCTTATACAGTAGTAGTTGTAGTACCTTTTTAATAAAATGGATAATATCTCAATAGGCCAGTTAAATCTTCATAATGATAAAATAGCCACGTCAGAATTAGATCGCTTAGTTTTGGAACAAAAGTTAGACATTGTCCTTATACAAGAGCAATATCAAAGCGCTCAATTGCGGAATTATGTAGTACAACTAGATGGCCGGTCGCGGGCTGGGATATATGTTGCAAGTTCTAATTTTACGGTAACATCTTTGCGTAACCTTATGACGTCACACTGCGCCGTTGCTGAGATCTCATCCTCTACCTGTAGGGTTTACGTAGTGAGCTGTTATTTTCAATTTTCACATCCTATTGATCCTCATCTACATCATTTACGTTTCGTTTTGCGGTCCCTCATAGGACACAAAATTATCATTGGCGCTGATGTCAATGCTTCTTCTACTTTATGGTATGGCAAATTGCGTGCAGCTGACATGGCTCGTCGCTGTGCGGTTGAAGATTTTATTGCGGAAATGAATCTTACTATCCACAATACCCCTGATGCACCACCAACTTTTTGCAGCCCAATGGGTGAGTCTTCTATTGACGTGACGCTTACGCGCGGCGACGTCTCGATATCTGGATGGCGTGTCCTACCGGACGCATCCTGTAGTGATCACCGCTTAATCGTGTACGAATTCATACCAATGGTTGCACAATATCCACAAAGAACTCCTTACAATTTTAGGTATAAAACTAAAGGGGCAAATTGGGCTTTATTTGGTTCACTCTTTGCAGTACATGCCAAAGACTTCAGTCGCAGTGGTCTATCAGCTGAGGAAAGCGCAAACATATTATCAGATACTTTCACATATTGTGCTGATGTTTGTATCGGCCGTGGATCTATCACTAACACTCGTAGATGTGATTGGTGGAATTATAAATTAGTTGAATTACGTAGAATCTATCGAAAAGCTCGTAAAAAACTAAATGACATTAAAAAGCGTAACGTAACAGGAGATATTTACAATAATGCTCTTATTGCTCTTAGAGTTGCCAGGTCTCATTATAGAGCTGCTGTGGAGAAATCAAAGGGAAATTAAATACGTAAACTTGTTGATAAACTCGATAGAGAGGGTCCCTGGTCACCTTTGTATCATGAATTTAAAGCAAATAGATCAATCGACCTTGCATACGTACAGAACATCAAAATTAATAATAGTTATACTACAGGAGTAGAACAAACCACAGAATATCTTTTAGAATCACTTGTGCCTGACGATCGGCCGGAGGATGACACGGATTATCACCGACAAATTAGGCAGTGGGCTATTGAACCACCATTGTCTCCAATGTCTAACTTACCATCTTCAGACGAATTCCTCAGTATTGTTAGGTCATTGCCACTAAATAAGGCTTCGGGCGACGATAAAATATCAAACAAAATGATAAAAGAAGTTTGTAAACTTTCGGGTGATACGGTTTTAACAGTTTTTAAACGTTGCATTGCGGAAGGAGTATTTCCTAGTGTTTGGCGGTGCGGTAATATTCGAATAATACCAAAAAGCGGCGATAAGCCGCCGGACGATCCTAAATCCTATCGACCCATAACACTGTTACCATCGCTGGGAAAGCTTTTAGAGCGTCTTGTAGTACCACGACTTCTACCGGGTGGAGTTAAATTTCATGATAGACAATTCGGCTTTACGTTGGGAAAATCGACAACTGATGCGGTTATATCTGTAAGGAAAACTGTCACCGAGTCAAGTTTTCAATACGTTTTAGGCATCTTCTTAGATATATCTGGCGCCTTTGACAATGCGTGGTGGCCCATGCTATTGCTAAAATTAAAATTAAGAGGTTGCTTTAAAAATATTTATTCCCTTATCTCCTCGTACTTCTTACAAGGTACTACTAAATTGAGACTTGGGCATAATTCTGTGTCGAAGGCGCTTACGATGGGGTGTCCTCAAGGGTCAGTGCTAGGACCATACTTGTGGAACATAGGCTTCGACGATTTTCTGGCAATGCCTGTGCCGTCCGGATGTACCCTGAATGCGTACGCGGACGACGGTTTGTTATTGATAGAGTCGGATACTAGAACGGGGCTTGAGAGGCTGGCCAGTGAATGTTTGGACTTAATATCTCGGTGGGGTGGGCGTAATCGGTTGACGTTTGCACCAAACAAAACCTTCCAGCTACTTCTGAAAGGTAACCTCAAATCACCGCCTTGTATTAAATTTGAAAATATTACTATTAAAAATAAAACCTCGGTTTGTTATTTAGGATTGGTTTTAGAAAGAAATTTTTCATTTATTGAACATATTAGGACAGTTAATGAAAAGTCTAAAAAGAGTTTCTTTGCACTGACGAGGATATCAACTGCGACATGGGGTCTGTCATATAATACACTAAAGATCATATATGGAGCTACTTATTTGGGTTCTATTTGCTATGGTGCTCCTGTATGGGCAGATAGGGCGACTGTAGGTGCTGTCCGTCGCAAACTGTTACAAGGCCAACGACCTGCATTGAATTTCTTGTGCAAGGCATATAGGACGGTTAGCACTGAGGCTTTACCGGTGTTGGCAGGTGTTCTTCCGGTCGATCTCGAGGTGCAAAGACGTGCAGCCATGTACTATTCCACACTACAAAACATGGAATGCGATTTTTTGGGCATACGAGACCGCGGTAAAATCATAAGATTGTTTCAACAAAAAACCAATGTCTATAACGACCTCTTGGATGAATGGCAGAAACGATGGGACGAATCATCTAAGGGGCGCCACCTTTACCAGTTCTTTCCATCTGTTCGCGAAAGGTTGTCAAGGACATGGCTCGAGGTAGATCACTGTGTCGCTCAATTTCTTACAGGCCACGGTAACTTTAAGAGCAAACTATACTCATTTAAATTAGTCGATTCACCATTGTGTCAATGCTCAACACCTGATTCTAGCTGTGAACAGTCGGCTCATCATATCCTCTGGGAATGTAGTCTTTGGTACAATGAACGTAACATGATGCTAAATAGCTTACAAATGACGTCTGGGGTAGTATATTATGGGGATCTTGTGTCAACTGCGGTGAATTTCCGTGCGTTTAAGCGATTCTGCCATACATACTATAGAAATCAAATATAGCTCACTTAGGACCCATAATATTTTTATCCGTGGTGCTTCCCGGTTTGAAAAAGGCGTCTGCCTATTTTGACTCCATTTTGTCTCCCGCTTTGCTCAGGAGGGAAGTGGACTTATTATATTTCCAACTCCTCCAGTTTTCTTCTGATTAATTTCGTTGCGGGTTCCAAGACAGTTACATTTTTCCTGGGACTTCCCGAGTGTCATAACTCGGTGTTTTCGTGGGTCACCGCTGTTGATCCTGGTGTACAGGAGTTACAGTGGTGGGCGTGTGGGCGGGATTAGTCCCATTAAAGAGCTGGGAATAACTTACGGCAGAGGAGTACTATATTAATAAAGATGGATTGAACACAAATGTTTGCAAAATGATCCTTAAGCAGAGTCTCCACCGAACAAAAGTTTACAACTTTTGTGTTGTCAACACGTGTTGGTGATTGATGAAATTTTCTGTAATTTCCATGTGTTGGCAACAAAAATTGTCAACAAATGTTGAGAGCCGTGTTTCTGTTTTTGGCGGTAAACATCAAAAGAATATGCTTGTTGCAGAATTTATTGGCTCTGTGGAGATGCTTAGTTTGAATGTTTTTTAAATTGTTCGCGACTCAGTGTAAACACAATGGAAACAAAAGTTAGCGATTTTCTGAAGTGTTGCAAACAGTTGAAAACATACGTTGGATACGCGCCTTTATGAATGATTTAATTAATTTGTGGTTATTTCCTGAGAACTAGACTGCCGTGGTAATCGACAGGGGAAAAAGTCAGAAACGGCGATTCTGAGACAAGGTTTTCACGCAATTTTTTTTTCTTTCCGAACTTACTGCTCTTTATCTAACAAGAAAATGCATCCCACATTTACGTACACACATGAAAGTTAGATAGAAAGAAGATCATTCCACGTACATTTCAAAGCAATAAAAAAAAAACGAAACGACGACGGTAATAGAGCGGGATGACACATACTGTGGGTGGTCAACAAGGGTTTGAGAGGAGTTTAGTTAATTGTATTCTTGAAGATAGTGAAAAGTGAAAACTATGTTAATAAAAAGCATGCAAGTAGACATCCTTACCTGCATAATATTGTCCTCGGAGACTGAGCATATAACCCAAGGTTCATTGGGATTCCATGAGAAATCTGATATCTTGGCGGTGTGACCTCCATGAATGAATAAAAGCTCCGGAGGTCCATCTTCTGCGTCCTCCGCTGTCTGTTCCTCTCCGATCTTGGATAAGTCCCAGACATGCAACCTTGAAAATATACAGAAATATTTACTCAATTTGTTACATCTTTGATCAAATAGATCAATCTTTCAATATATGATGAAATTTTGAATGCATTATATTGTTCTGATTGACAAATTAGACATTCGATCAAAAGAAAACTCAAGTAAAACCTAGTAACTTACATTATAAATCATCTAATCATGAACTGTTACAGGCAAAAGTAGGAAACTGGATACTAAACAAAAATATCTATTTACCTCCGGTCAGTGCCACTGCTAGCGAGGATGGTCTCGTTGTGCGGTGACCATTGCACCTGGAAGATCTCATCTTTGTGTGACTCGAATGAGTGTAATTTTAACTTTAGATTGCGAAGATCCCATAGCGCTACCTGTAACACAATGAAAAAATATTCAAGATTTACACTTAAAAATTGCTAGAAATAAGTATAGATGTAAAAAATAAGTTATTCTTTTTTGGTGTACAATATGTACATGTATTTAAAAAACCTTAATGTAAGTGCATTAATGTCTTGCACTTGATGAATTTATATTTAACTAAATTAGAAGTCCTATTTTGTTATTTTTGTAAATGTATCTTATAATTAACTGCCTGTCGCATTCGTGTTATTGATCGAAAATTTATGTGAAAATGCGATGAAATAAATATTTACCGTTTTGTCAGCACTGCCTGTTGCCAATATGAATTCCGAGTAAGGGTTGAAACTGAGGCAGTTCACCTCTGCCGTGTGGGCGTCCACTGTATGGGAGGGCTTCGACGTGTTGTTGCATCTATAAATGATCAATAGTTATTTATTTATCACACACAAAATATAACCGGCTTGAATTTATGTAAAACTTTAACTCTTAGTCCTTATGAATGAATTTGTGCATAAATAGTTTTCGTTAGATGAGGGTCCTATAGAACCTTCCATTGTATATTTAAACTAGCTAAGCCCCGCGGTGTTACCCGCGGGAAATGCTGCGGGGCGAAGCTAGTCTAAAAAAGTAGCCTAAGTTACTCCTTATATCATCAGCTATCTGCCAGTGAAAGTTCCGTCAAAATCGATCTAGCCGTTTCAGAGATTAGCCGGAACACATGGACAAAAATTGTAAAAAATGATTTTTGGTATATGTACCGTCCCGTGTATACATACATATGCATTTATTAAAAAGCGTTTTTTTTATATTACAAACAGACACTCCAATTTCATTTATTTGTATAGATATAACGGGTATAGTAGAAAAGGAGATGGATCGTGAGGAGATAATAAACAGCACCTGCCCGCGTTATTGTGGGCAGATGTAGGAGGTCCAGATGTCTTAATAGCACCTGTCCTATGAAAATCGGTACGATTTCGAGACACCGTTTTGCCGTAAACCCGAGTGGAGCGACCACCCAAGTGTTTTCCAAAAAATAAGGGTAAGAATAATTTGTTTTGATAAATTATTTAGGGCATGTAAGCAGTAGATCCATTTCACTTTTATATATCGATGGTCCCTATTAATAATGTCGGAACTGCAGAAAGACTACTTTTCAGTAAAGCAGTTCAAATATTATTTTAGCGATAAAAAAACAATCAAAGAACTGTAGATGTTGAAATTTCCACTGACCAGTCAGTGAAAATAAAAAATAATAGGAACCATAGATGTGTGTAATTCAAACTGTCGGTTGCTATAGACACAGTAAACCTACCTGGTGTCCCAAATCATGAGCTTTTGGTCGTCCGCAACCGATCCGAACAAGGATTCATGGAGCAGGTGCCAGGCAACGTCCTCAACGACCGCAGTGTGTCCGGTGAATACAGACTTGGCTTCAATGACACGGCCCTCTTTCGGAGTCGCATTTATGTCCCACAGACAGATTGTGTGGTCATCGCTAATGACAAAAACACTTTTATATACTTCAAATACTCTTTTAGAATATCTAATCTATACCAATCTCTCTGGGCTATAGTTCGTAGTAGAATGTTTCTTATGTTTCATTTAACAGTAACTAAACCAACATTTTAACCAAAAAAAACTGACTTTAGGAACTCGACTGGACCAAATTGAAATGGGACCAAACAGGAAGCACCAGAGAATAAATAAGAATCATCAATCGGTTCACCCAGTCAAAAGTTCTGAGGTCGTAAAATGGTAATATTTTTAATTTTATTGACATTTTAATTTAGACATTAGAAAAAACGAAAGTACAAAGTATAATTAACATTTTTATGGGAAGTTTGCGTTGACAATGAAATGTTTGAATGGATGATTTTCCTAAAAGAGTTTTTACTGGACCTTTTGTAAATTAGAGTTTGTTTAAATAGTTGTTTGTTGATTGTTTCTGTTAATAATTAAATATTTACATTATCGTATTGGGCTGCAAGTCTGTAAGGATAGTGTAATAAATGTAAAAGAATTTGGGGAGGCCCAATGATGCAGAAGCATCAGTAGGCCACCATACTGCATTCACAATGAGTATGGTGACCACCACTCTTGGATTCTGCTTATGCTTTCCATCAGGCAGAGTAGTCATTTTGGCAAGGCCATACATTAAAAAAACATAATAGATACATACCTGGCCGATAGCAGATAACCATTAAGGTTAGGATTCCACGATAGACCATAGCCTTCTTTTTGGTGACCACGCAGTCTAAAAATATAAAATATCAACATTTTATTACCCATACTAATATTATAAATTCGAATAGCCTACATATTATAGGCAAAAATTGCAGAAAACGATTGATTTAAGGTATGCCATTAAGATCAAAAGCTCAAACCAATTTTACTTTTGCAGCTGAATTTTAGAAAATATAAATTAAATGTTTAGAACCAATAATATGGAATCATGGACACTGGTAATGTGTCTAGTTGAAATATTAGAAATATTTGTTTATGTCGCCATTGTTACGTTTATACATTGTTACTCTCTTTTTTCTGTTTATGTGGGTACAATAAAAATAAAATAAGCAATTTTTATATTTTACCTGAGATCTGGGTGACATTCTCCAGAAGGTTCAGGCTTTGAGGGATGTTTGGTGTAATCAAACACCAGCACATCAGAGGAAGGTGTCTTAGTAGCAATGACACAAGGGTTCTGTGGCATGTAGCGGGCTCTGTTCACCTCACCTTCATGGTTGATCTTGATCTCAATGTCAATTTTACCAGACACTGAGCCAAAGCCACCAAACTCTGGAAAAAAAAGTTGATGTAAATAAATAAGTATGTTTATCTACATCTGCAAAACTAAAGTTGAAATCTTAAAACAAAGCTTTATTATCTATACTATTATATAAAGCTGAAGAGTTTGTTTGTTTGAACGCGCTAATCTCAGGAACCGTTGATCTGATTTGAAAAATTCTTTCAGTGTTGGATAGTACATTTATCGAGGAAGGCTATATATCATTATGCTAAATAAATAAATAAATAATAAATAAATATTTCGGACATCTAACACACAACGCCGTCTAGTCCCAATCTAAGCAGAGCTTGTGTTATGACTTATGAGTACTAGAACAACTGATATAAATACATATATACCTTTTTTTTTTAAATACATACATATTATATCATACAAACATTTGATACGACCCGGGAATCGAACCCGAGACCTCATGATCAGCAGTCGCACACGCCAACCGCGAGACCATCGAGGCAGTATATACACACATCAAAAGTGTCTAGGGATCAACATGTGTGTCTAGGGATCAACATATATTTTTGCAATAACTTTTCTCCTGATTGATATTAATTAAAATTTTCTTTAAGGATTCATCAAATAAAGTGTTTTCGTTTGTCACAGTAACGATAAACCAAGTCACCTTTGCTTTAATAAAGAAATTTGCCATTTTCCCAATAAAGGGATTTTTGACATTTGAACCACTAACATTAAAGTTCGAAAAAAAGACTGAAATAACAGTTTTCTTTAAAATTTTATTAGGTAACTTAAACAATTAATAATCCGTGTTTCTACCGCGAACACTAACAACACAAGAACATCTGTTTGGCATACTCAAAATGAGTTCATCCAAACACGCTGTGGAATGGCCGCCCATGTTCGTTGCAACAACAAAAAAAGGTCTTCTTGGGACTGGATACCCTCAATATTCGGCAGAGCTCTTCTCTGTAGCATATCCCATGCATGCTCAATCGGGTTCAAGTCTGGCGACTGAGCAGGCCAGGGCCAAAGCCACATCTCAATCTCAAGAAATCCGCATAAAAATGCTTGATCCCTAGACACTTTTGATGTGTGTATATATTAAGGATTATACATTATTTTTTTTAAATAATTCTATACCAATTTTTTTATTACAATTCAGATGTATTTTAGGTACTCATTTATTTAAAAAAGTTTAATATCTAATCTTAATATAAACCTAGTCTTTTTCGGCCAAAATTTTTTATTTCTATATTTTGTTTTTTTTCTGAGCCATCTCATCACGGTTTTTCTTTGAATACCAGATTAAAAGTTTCAGTTACCATAACGACTACCAAAAAAACCATATGCTTCCAACACAGGACTTCAGAGATATTTAATTTTAAAATCTTGGATTCGGATTGCCACCCAAGTCCATGGTTTTATTTCAGTGGCAATCTTCTAAGTTTTCTAAAGACTTATGTGTCATAATAATTTATTTACAGATGTATTTGTATATAATACATCGGAATTGTTATAATAAAACATCCAATGGAAAAAATGCTTAGTTATAGATATAAAGTGGTTTTATAGTTTCTATAGGTATTTATATTTCTATATTTCTCGTTTCTAAATTTCTTTGACTATGCGAAATATTATTTTAGGAGGTGTAATATTTTTTTCCTTGGATTGTCACATCACATTCAAACTTAAAATCTGGGATGACTACCACTGAAAATAAAAACAGACATGAGTGCCAACCCTAATTCAAAATTTTAAAACTGAATATCTCTGAAGTCCTGCATTCGAAGCATCTGGTTTTTTTGTGGTAATTATAGTAACTGTAACTTATAATTTAACACTTAAAAAAAATGCGACCGTGACTAGATGCCTCAGAAAAAAAATAAAAACCAAATCATAGAATTTTTTTTTTTTCTCCCGAAATAGATGACATTTTTTACTCTTTTTTAATTAAATTAATGCCTGAAATACATCTGAATCTCAATAAAGAATCCTCCTCTTGAAAAAATGTTTTATTATGGAGATAAAGCGTTTTTCTGATTTCTATGGACATTTCTCGATTTTCTAAATTTCTTTAAAACTAATAATAGAAAATTTTTTGGGATTTTAGTAGAAGTGTTGTTTACCTATCACCTATCTAAAACGCAAATAAAATAAGATGTCCGCAATTGAAGGGAAATAATATACTGTGCGTCGTGTCCAACCAATTTCTATTCAACTGGCGGTTGAATAGAACCAACCTCGGTGGCGCAGTGGTAGCTACGCGACTGCTGTTCTTGAGGTCTCGGGTTCGATTCCCGGATCGTACCAAATGTTTGTATGATCTGCAAATATTTATTTTGGAGTTTACGTGTTTTCTATGTATAATATGTATGTAGTTACAAAAAAAAGTATATAAGTATTTATATCAGTTGCCTAGTACCCATACTACAAGCTTTGCTTAGTTTGGGACTAGATGGCGTTGTGTGTTAGATGTCCGAAATATTTATTTATTATTTACTAGCTGACCCGGCGAACTTCATACCGCCATATTTACATATCTGTCTCAGCTTCCCACAGGCAGTGTACAGTCGCGGTGAAAGAAATAAATACTTTTCCCGTTATCTTTTATTTTTTTCTTTCTAGCAAAAAAAGAATGAATAAAATCGGGCTATGCGTTATTGAATTACAACTAACTACATATTTTGACTTTCATCCCCTCTCTCCAGGAAACCGTGCTGAATTTCGGGATAAAAAGTATCCTATGTCCTACCTCTAGTGTTTTTTTGGCAGAGAGTTTTCGTTGGATGTTTTTTGGAAGTCGGTTTTTTTTTTATAAAAAGTTATTATTTTTCAGTTTTTAGTGCAAACAATCGAAGGTAAGTTGAACTATTTCATCAAATTTCATCATCAAGAATTCAAATTAAGGTTTATACGTACGTGTAATATTAAAATCATCCTCTAATCCCTAACTGTTGAAGAGTTTAACCTTCTATCATCAGCTCACCTAAATAACTTGAATGCAATGGGACCACCTCGGAAGCATACCCTTTCGAATACAAAAAAAAAAATCAAAATCGGTCCACAACTGACGGAGTAATCGGTGAACATACATGAAAAAAAAAATAAAAAAAAATACATACAGTGGAACATAGAACCTCGTCCTTTTTGGAAGTCGGTTAAAAAGGTCAGCGTCGACGGAGTGGCGGCGAAAAGACCAATTCGGTATAATTTGACTGCCTCGGTGGCGCAGTGGTAGCTTATGCAACTGCTGTGCATAAGCGATACAAAACCTCGGTTTCGATTCCCGGGTCGGAAAAAATATTTGTAAATTTGTATGATCTGCAAATATTTGCTTCAGAGCTTGAGTGTTTTCTATGTATAATATGTATGTATTTACAAAAAAAAAAGTATATTTGTATTTTTATCAGTTGTCTAATGTACCCATAACACAAGCTCTGCTTAGCTTAGGACTGGATGGCGGTGTATGTTGGATGTCCGAAATATTTATTTATTATTATAATTTAAATTCGACCTAAAGTTCTTCGAATTAAAACTGTATTTTATGCAACTAAATAAATTGACAGCAAGCGACAGTTGGTTTTATTTCGCCGCCACTCTGACCTAAGTCTACCACATACAGGGAGTGGGGTGTAGTCAGTCTTAAGACACTTTAGATATTATTTTTTTGACATATTGTTAAGTTTTCTAGAACCTTCTAGTGTTATGGTGTACTGTTTACATTAGTATTGTAACATAATATTTGAACAGTGTGAGATAGTAGCTAAGTTTAAACATGCTGCTAAAAATGTTTCCTATGTTCAAATTACTAAATAAATAGGAGAAGATGTACATTATAAAACACATACATAGTATTCATTTCCAATATGTAATACACAAAGCAGATGCAACATTAAGATGAGTTAGGTACACTCATCTTAATGTTGCATCTGTTTTGTGTAAGTTATTATTTTTGTAAGAGGAATGTTTGTTTTTATCACATTACAGCTGCGCCCCCCCGGCATTACCCGTGGGTTTTGTTGCTTTTGAATCTGATATTGTTGACAATTACATTGATTTTAATTTCGTTTTGCTGTAACCCTATAGTAAAAAAAAGTAGCCTAAGTTGATTTTTATATCATCAGCTATATACCAATGAAAGTGTGTTGTAAGTTTTTCTATATCGTTGAGAAGTATGAACGCCTACGCTTACTTATATAGCTAGCAATACACATTACGCGTATGTCTGCCATAAATATAGCCAAGGCGTTAGTTCCTTTAGACTTCAAACGAGTCTGGCGAGTTTTAATGCTCGTCAGATCGTGTCTGGCTGATTGAAATATATTTTATTTAAAATATTGCTTTATGCTTAACGATATTATATAAAATTGAGGCTTTCTAAAATGACGTAAGTTAGCATGATTTTTTGATACCTGCTAACTGTCAAACGGCCCCACTTTCTCATCTTCCTCATCTTTCCTAAAATTACGTAATTCTGGCGTGACTGGGATCTCAGTCTATATGTATCTTTCTGAAATGACGATCTATTTCATAGTATAAAAATATTGATAGTAGAAAAAAAAAATGATGAATACAAACCTCCTTTGTCATTATCATAGTGGCTGGCATCAAATTGTGCATCTTCATTTGGTAACTGAACACTGGCAATCAATAGGTGGTTTTGTTCATCTGATGTGTGTGTGCCCAAGATTAATCTGAAATAAAGATGAGTTTTAGAAAGGTGACAAAAACAAGAGTTCATCATCTACATTAACAACAGCCTTTAATAGTTCACTACTGGAAATATGCCTCTACACAGAAAGGAGGTCTTGAATTACTATATCATGCTGGCCAGACAGGTTGGTAAAAGGTTTGTAACAAGTTTTCCATCTCGTTGCAGAGCTGTTGTCCTGTATGCAAAGATTACATTCACTTTGTATATTTGAATCATTGAATGGATGAATGGCATTAAAAATAAGTATTGACTGCCTCGGTGGTGCAGTGGTGGCATATGCTTGAGGCTTCGGCTTTGATTCCTGAGTCAGATCAAATTTTTGTATGGCCTACAAACATTTGTTTCGTAGTTTGGGTGTTTTCTATGTATAACTAGCTGTGCCCGCTACTTCGTACATGTGACATTTGGATTTTCAAGTTATTTTTAAGCTATTGCATAGCTTTGAGGCCTTTGAGCGCGGCGACCGAATCAAGAAATTCCGTAACGTAACGAAAAAAACCTAACACCCGAAGCTCGCACGGATCGAGACAAGCATCTTCGAACGACGAATCTGTCTGTCTGGGTTTGAGAAGGTATATAGGTATCTATCATATCTTTATAATGCCACACTCACCGCACCCAATAAGTATACATGTTCAAAGAAAAAAAAACTGTATAAATAAAAACCGGTCAGCACCATCTGTCGAGTTGTTTCGCAACTACGAGGTACACTGACGCCCTCTATTATTTAAATACTTTTTGAACAATATTAAATGAGAAACTGGCAAAAAAAAAAAAAACATTTCATAAGTTGATAAAAAATGCTATGCAATAGCTTTACCGCAGCAATCCCCGAGTGCCACACGTCTTTTTTTTTTCATGGTTAAAACCTTCCCTGGACGACGACAAACATTTCAAAACCAAAATCCCAGCCATTCACAAGTTTTAGCAAGACAAATGAACAGCAATTGATTTTCATTTATAAGATGTATTACAAAAAAAAAGTATATACTTAGGTATTCTGTAGGTGGTCTCGCGGTTGGCGTGTGCGACTGCTGATCATGAGGTCTCGGGTTTGATTCCCTGGTCGGATCAAATGTTTGTATGATCTACAAATATTTGTTTCGGAGTTTGGGTGTTTTCTATATATGTATTTTTATTGTATATTTGTTTAGGAGTTTATGTGTTTTCTATGTATTTACAAAAAAAAAGTATGTATGTATTTGTATCAGTTGTCTAGTACCCATAACACAAGCTCCGCTTAGCTTGGGACTAGATGGAGTTGTGTGTTTAGATGTCTGAAATATTTATCATTATGGGTTAGGAAAATTTTTATCTCAGCTAATGCTGGTAAATGTGAACTTAGCACGGGATTACGCCAAGTGGGTGGTTCGTTGTGTAGTGTTGTAGGGGTTTGAGTGGTGGATGTGAGAAATCTTCGCACTATGGAGCAAGTGTCGATTATCACTGATTTTTGTAAAGCAATGTATGAATATTTATTTAAGTCTAGTTCTGTGAGTGATGTGTGCAATGATTTTGGAATGAGTCCGGTTGATGAGATTATTATGGATTATTATTATGATTTTGACGGTGTGTTGGTGCCACATTTGTCGATTTCATCTGCAAGTGGTTTATATTTTTGTATTTTCTCGGTGTATTTTCTTCTTACATTTTCAGAATTAGGTATTGCTATGTCAATTAGATATGTAATTGTTCTGTCCTTTAAGTTTAGTGTAATATCTGGTCTATTGTTTGTGGTGGTTTTGTCGGTAATTATGTCTCGGTCCCAGTACAGTTTCACTATTTCATTGTTGAGTACACTTTTAGGTTTATATTTGTAATATGGTTCTGTTTTATCTAATAAGTTATATTTTATTGCTAACTGTGAGTGAATCTGTTTCGCTACGTTATTATGTCTTTCTGTATACTGTTTATTGGCTAAAAAACAGACAACCTCCTGTTATGTGTTTTATTGTTTCGTGAGTGGAGTTGCATAGTCGGCATTTATCTGACATCTGATCTGATTTCTCCCCCTATAGTTCAACCTACCTGTGTACTTTTTTGTAAGCTCTTCCTTAATTTTACTGTGATCTAATCCTGTCCTCTGTGCATATCCTAAATATTTGTATGTATCATTTATTTCCATTTTATCTATTATCGAGTTCTGTTGTGTGTGGATTATGTATGGATCTGTTTCGTCATGTTTGCCTTTAACAATAGTATTTATTTTACACTTATCTGTCTCAAAGTATGTATGTATGTAAGTCTTTTAACAGTCGGCTCATTTGTAGTCAATTGCCAGAGTATAGTTTGATATTATCCATGTATAATAAATGTGTTGGTTTAGTGTTACTGTCTTTACGTAGCATTTATCCTTGTTCAGTGTTGTTTAAAATACGGGATAGTGGGTTTATTGCCATGCAAAACCACAGTGGACTTAAAGAATCGCCTGGAAATATTCCTCGGGAAAATTTTATAGAATTAGATTTGATGGGTCCTAGTTCTGTTTTTATATTTGGCACGGTTGTCTATTTTTGCATGGTCTGATGAGGAAACTCGATTAGCTTGGGGTTTTTTTTATAAATTATTAAAATTTGGAGTAACCTTGAGTGGGGTACGCTATCATATGCTTTTTGATAATCATTATTTGATATTATTATTAATCTAGCTATCATAGAACAAGTAGTCTGCTTAGTTTAAAGCTCGAGGTTGTGGTAATGTTTTAAAAAAATTGTACTACGATTTACGTGTACGAATTTCAGTTTTAAAATTATTTTTATGTGTATGCATAGATCTAATTGGAACATGAAAGTAACTTCTAACTGTAAAAGTACCTGGATGACCAAGCTATGCTCAGTATGTTTTTGTTGGTAGAATTTGTAAAAATGAATCCTAGCTAGATTTATTGCCCCAGAAACCCCCTGCAAACTAAGTTTCATGCAACTTGTTGGAGCCGTTTCCTAAATTCAGATTATATATTTATACAATAACTAACTGACCCCCACAACCTTGTTTGCGTCTTCTATTGCATGTAGCGTGAAATTTTTCCCCCGTTTTTGAATCATTATTCATTGGTGCTCCGCTCCTATTGGTCTTAGCCTGATGATATATAGCCTTGCTCGATAAATGTACTATCCAACACTGAAAGAACTTTTCAAATCAGACCAGCGGTTCCTGAGATTAGCGCGTTCAAACAAACAAACTCTTCAGCTTTAAAATATTAGTATAGATTGCTTGTCTAAAGCTATTAGATAGATATTTAAAAAGATATCTCAGAAATAAGTACAAATAAATCCTTCTTTTAAAAACATACAAAGTAGGTTTCTAGTATACTAGGCTAGGTATATGTATTTCAAAAGCCTTTGGTACACCTTGGCCTTTGGTTGTAAATGTGTATTGGAATAACTAATACGAAGAGCATAAAACGAAACATAGCCATACACAAAAAGAAAATAACAGTTTTCGAGGAGTTTCTTCTTTCTTTCGTGATAATGTGTTATCAGTTTCTTCATTAAAATTGATGGGGTTTTTCTCACCTGTGGACAGAATAATCCTTCCCCTCAGGTCGAGTAACGTCTGGAAGCCACTGTGCTGTTAACGAGGGCCACTCCAGAGCGTGTGTCATCACCAGATCATATAAAAATGGTGTATTTTTCTTCCATATCTTATATTCTTCATTAATCACTCTTTCTTCAACCGCATCATCAAAGGTTTCTGCAAATCACAGATGAAGGTTTCCTACAAAATCTTTTTTGATAACCAAAAAAACTCTGGCTGTCATCGTCAGCAGAGACCAATGCCTCAATAAGAAAACATGAATCTCAAATGCAATTACCTCCGTCACCTTTGTCACCCATTATATTTTAAAGAAATTACTGATGTCTATTCGAAAACGACAGAATTTATACGTGAAAACCGACCGGCCCCGTAAAGGCGCCAAACAAAAGTCCTTGGCGTTACTCTGCAACAGACAACACACAAACTTCCGGTTGCCAATTTTATTCTCCTATGTTTTTGTGACACTTTTTAGATTCAATTTTAAACGAAAGATGTATCAATAATGCCAAAATAAACGAAATTTTCTTTACATTTTACATTGAAAATTGATATTCTCGTTGATCTCAGTCAAATAACGTGAAGTTGAGAAATTCGACACTTGGTTTTGCCATTTTGCCATTAGCTTGCTTTTTTTGAGTTATTGATATTTTCAATAAAGTACTTTTTAATAGGCAATGAAAAACAATAAACTCGAATCCAGATTTTCCGGTTATTAGTTAGGTTGATCAAAACTGCAATATATTTCATTTCTGTTGGATTAAAGTCGGTAAACAAACTAATTTCGTATGATTTAAAAAGATTGTCATGGCTTTTTCAAATATTAATATAGTTTAGATAAAACCGACGATTGGAAAAAAAATCGAGTCAATTTGTATTTGTTAATGTGCTGGCAATAGTCTATGAATGAGCTGTCATTTATTTACTCAATGTCAATATGGCTGATGCTGTAGCTGCACGTCGTGAAGCTCGTAGGAGAAGAATATTAGAGAATTCTCATAATAGGCTGCAGCTTATATCAGGAAAATGCGATGATGATTGTCCTAGAGGTAGTACTATTTATAGTTTGACGACTCACGTGGTTTGTCACCTAATTTTACTTTGATTTTTCTAATGTTTCTCTTTCAGAATCTCCAATCAGAACTGTAATTCCTGAACAAATTCGAGAGGTATCGGTTACACCGGAAAGCGTCTGCGTATTAAGTAGATCTCCGTTAAATAATGGTGTGGTTCTGCCTGAAACAATTGACAACTTCTTAGTCAATAATGACAATGCAATTCACGACGTTGCGGCAGGTGATGGAGAGGTACCTGATGATTTGGCACCCTTTACATCTACTTCATTGACACAGGAGCCGACTCAAACATCATGTCTTTGGGAGAAGCTTTCGAATTACAGATATGATATTGTTTTGTTGTCACTTTTAATGCAATTTATGTATAGTTTAACATTGGTCACTTATGAGGATACTTACTTTTTCCTGCCAATATTAGTTTATGTTATAACAAAGATGATATGGTTTCCGGCGCAAAGTAAATCTAAATTTACAAATGCGCTTATGCTTCTTCAGGGTGTGTGTTCATATAGAGTGCAAAAAATGTTATATATTGTTCAATGTTTAGGAGTTATTTCATGTGATATTTGCATATTTCTGTTCACAACTATTTGCATACAATCATTATTTATTACCTTGATGAGTAGTTTACATAGTAAATACTTTTTGATGCCTCTTGAGGCCAATACATTGACTGAGCAATATCTTACAATAGCTGGCTAGAATAAATCAGGTAAATTCAAAATTCATCTTTGCACACAAAATCTCTGTATATAGATTTAAAGTTGGATTTTGAAAGTATCTTACAAAGTTCCATAGTTTTGATTGCTTGTGCCTTTTTACATAAGTGAGAAAATGTGACATGTGTGCGTTTTAGTCACATATTGCCATTTTTAGTTTTTAAATTAGAATCAATTTTGTAAATAGCAATAATGAAAATTTTTAGTTACGGTTGTTTAAATAATTATTTTTGCTCGATGTATTTTGATCATGTGTATAAAGTGTTATTTCCATATATTTTAATACTACTTCTTCTGCATTTAAATTGTATTTATTTCTGTATAACTAAACAATATCAAATTTCATTGCATTGAATATTCAGTAGAATGCCAAATTAGTTAACTATTTTCATGCTATATTAATAAAGTATTTTGATAAACAAGTTCTTGTAAATTAGTGTGGCCTGTGTAATCAATTGTATGGCCTGAATTTATGAAGATATTTAAAACCTTTGAGAACCAACATTGTAAAATGAATTATATATACTTATAATAGCATGCTTACCATGGCAGTCTGTGACTTATGATCTTCTTTTGTTAGAATGTTTTCTGTTATTTATTTCTTGATAATTTTCAAACTTTCTTAACTTTTACTTGTTAGTCATTGGTAGCAAAAATTAAACACTAATGAGACGTACAATGATTTTCAACTTTAATGAATAAAATAGCCATAGGTTTTACCAAATATGAATACTAACATTCATAAGTTAGTCCCATGGCTAGTTTACTTCCATGCCAGATGATTGTTATCATCACAAATATGAAGTGAATATCCCAATGATGTCAATAATACTTAAACATTATACTTACTGAATATTTTTGTATAATTTCTATGGTAATGGAGAAGTTGGGTTACAATATGAGTTAAGCTGATATAGAAATACCAAAGATTAGAACATTTATCTGCAGAATTGTTTTACAGGTGTTATATTATTATTATTCTGTAATAAATGTTGATTTTTAGAGCTTCCTTTTGTTATATTATAAACCTTAGTATTATAATGAGATGTTAAGCATTGTTATATAAATAATGCATATTTAACGACTTGTTGGCACTATTATTACACAACAATAATACCTACGACTGCATATGAATAATGTATCAGCTTAATTTATACTGTGAGCGAAAGTCAAACACTTATTAATAAAATGAAGAAAATTTATTGTAATTATATTTTGTAACATCTTTGAAATAAAAAATGGTTATGAATGGTATTTCTTGTTATTTACTTCGTTCTTCTAACTGTTATCAATATGCCTCAGTACTAGGAGAAAATAAACTGAAACAAAATTGTTTTCGTTAGATTAGTTCAAAGTTTGTCAAATTTGCTTATTAATGAGCTATTACTAATGAATAGTAATTTCTGACTTTACAATTTTATTGTTTGTGTGAACTTGAAGAATCGTTTTCTAACGGAAGCTATTTATTTTTATGCAAAACATTAAATTCCAATTGATGTATTACCTGCTAAGGATATTTTAGAAGTGCTAGTTTTTTAAGGAAAATAACGTATTCACTTTCTAGTGCGATATTCTACTTATTATTATTATACTTTCTTGGATGCTCCGTGTGATTTTCAAATGGTATTATGGAGAAACTCACAGGTTTGCCATAGCTAGATTTATGCGAGTATTATTTTTTTATGACGGGTCTGCTCTGGGACACATCACCTGATGGAAAGTGACTGTCGCCGCCTATGAACTCAAAATACTACTCTCAATTCGAACCTCAATCCACTTGATTTGATTCAGTAGGAGTAGCCATTAACTCGTTTCCTACGAATTAATTACTACTTATGATTCCTGTCCTATATTTTGAACTAGAAAAAATATTTTACAAAATTGATTATTTTTTAATTGCCATGTCCAGTGGTTGATGAAAGCGACTGCCGATCAAGAGATCTCGGGTTGATTCCGGGTCGGACTGCTGTTGGGTTTTTCTTAATAGCAACCCGGAGTGTGGTAGATGTCGGCTTTTTCCGCCCGTACCTCAGAGAGCATTATAATATTAATATAGATCGCGATAGGTACTATCGCGGACTTTTTGTAAATATTTTACAAAATCCTGTGTTTTTAAATGTTCAATTTTATGTGTTAATAGAACGTATAAAACTGAGCTGTATAAATAATACCACTATGTTACCATAATGGTTTGTAAAATACTGGGGTATTATAAGTACATAAAGCTTCCTTGAAACATAGCCTAAATGGTGAAAAGCGTCTAAAAGCCACTTTATTTCATGCTTTGTAAAGATACGTAATGTAACATAACACTAAATCAACCGTACAACCTTGGGTTTCGACTATTACAATAAAAATTATATTGGTAGTCTACATTTTGTTTCATGGTGTGGTCCACAGAACATAAATATCTCTTTGTTTTGTGGTGTGGTCACACTACTCGTATATCTGTTCATAAGATCACTGAAATGCTATAATCTCATTTTAGAGGTAAGATACACACAATTTTAGATACCTATTATTTTATTTGTAGAAACTTTTTACAAAAAGTTTAATACACTACTCTTTGTGATACTTTAGTCGTCTAGCAGCTAGACATGCAAGTATGTTTGAGGACGTGAGGATTGAGGGACCAGCTTTAATTATAAATATCTTCAAAGTGCGTCGATATTTTTTTTAAATTATTTTTTACAAATTGCTATAAGACTTTTTCTGAAACATTATGTAAGAAAATAAAGATTTTATTCCGTTGATGTGGTAATATTCAGTATAACAAAATCTTTCGTGTGTGGACTGAGGGGCCACAGTATAGTCGTTGTATTTTTTAAACGTTGATGATTTGTACTCAGTTATTTAGTATATATCTTTACAAATTCTCTACTAAAGTCACAATACCTTATTTTTTTACATACTTGCCGAGATCTGGCTGATGATATGTGAGGATTGAGGGACCATACTTAAAGGGCTGTAGTTTTAACATATATTTTATAAATTCTCATATTTGTTCTACAAATGTTTTGAGCCTACTACTAAATCTTATAAAAATTTCAAACAAAAATATCACCATGGTCCCTCAGTTCACATGCACACGCACGTTAAGCTGTCGGTCCCGGTTGTCATGAACATCTATGGAAATCGTTATTGGGAAGTCAGTCCCTCAAATATACTGACAACCAGTTCACCCTCAGGGTTGCAGAAGTCCGATGCCAGTTGCTCCGTGAAAAAACTGATAATCAGGTAAAACCAGTCGAACTAGTAGCCGACCCCAAATCTTGGGAATAATAAGGATTAGGAAGATGATGATAGTGCAAAAACTTATTTGTATTTTATAAAAATAAGAGTAAATTGGAAACATTTTTGCTATTAAACTTCTTATTTACATAATTACAGTCTTTCTTACATTACTGTTCTTCCATGAAGACAACTCCTGTATGAGGAATAATATCAGGAACATTCATAAAACCCCCACAAAGATCATACAAGCATAGGGGATCAAACCCACAAAACTCGGCAGGGCAAGGTACTTATACCACTACACAGCTACTACTTTTAATATTCAAGTTCTGCATCTTAAATTAATAAATGACGAATAGAATTTTCTAATGCAGCTACTACATATTTGTTTAAAAAACTTACCAAATTTCAGAAGCAGCAATGGGCAGTTAAAAAAAAGGACAACTGAAAATTTTCAAAAATAAGGATGATAATAAAAACTAACAAAAATAGTAATTAAACTATATTCTATTATTAGTCTATAATAAAACTAAAACAAAACAATACAAAGAAAACAATAAAAATACATGGTGATGGAAGTTACACTAAACTTATAGTTTAAAAAAGTTTTTGAGACTACTTAATATATTCTTACTTTGTTGCTCTTCAGGATTCGGTATAATCACTTTCTTATCTGTATTGACTTTCTTTTCATCCTTTCCTTGACTCATATCTAAATCACCCGTGCTCTGACGATGTTGTTCTGGCTGCATATTCTCAGGAACTGTACTTACTACTTTACTAATCACCTCAGAACTACTTGAACTCTTAACGATACTTTGTACAGCTGTTTGCTTATGGCTAATTGTATTATAGTCAGTTGAATCATCAGAGCACCCGAATTCCTATTCATTCTTAACAGCAGCTTTTGGCTTTTTCTCTCGCAGAGGTTTTGTGCGAACAAGGTCTTCACGTCCCATTGCTAACATTTTAAGTTCCCACGCTTCTAGATCTTTCCTGGAAAGTACATAGAAAAGGAATTAGATATTACTATAGAACTTTAAGAATATTATGTCGCACCACTAAACAGAAAAACATTCACCAAACAAGGCCTCTTTGGTGCATAAATCTTAGTAAACGTATGGATTTGTTTTATGTTATTATTTTTTCTCTTTTATGATTCCAGGATGTTTTTCTTTTAAATTACTCATTTTGGTATTTTACATTGTTGTTGCATGCATAAATAATAATGTTTTAGAAGTAAGTTATGGAGCTTATTGTCGGTTCTTCTCCATAGGAACGACATTCAGAACCACACAAGTAGAAATGAAATAAAAGCTTTTTGATTAGCCTGTGGGTAGTGTGGGTGTATTTTATACTTACTTATATTTAATCATTAGTTCTTGTGCTTCTTTCTCAAATTTTGCTTTCTCTGCACTGCTCAATTTCATCCAGTCTGATTTTGCTTGCATTTGGTATGATTTTATATCCTTTGCTTTAAAGTTGTCTTTTCTTGTTTGAATATACAAGAAATATGAAGACATTGGCTTCTTTGGCCGGCCCAGTTCTTTGTATTCCTAAAAATTTAGTAAATTTTGTCAAAAATAAATTAAATAACATAAGGGTGGTAAACAGGCACACAGGCCTCAGGCTTTTTATTAGATTACTCAATGTTATAACAGCAATAAAAGACAAAGCAGTTTCTCTGTGGCAGTTGACTTCTATGACTTACAGCTTTCAATTTTCTTTTTTCTTTTGCTGCAGCCATTTCACCTTTTAACCTTTTAATATCTTCCTTCTGTTGTTCTGTTAGAGACGATTCATACATAGCCTTGATCTTTTTGTAGTCTTCTATGTCTTTTTCATATTCTTTAGCCATTTGTTTCTTAGTCTGTAAAATGTAAGGTAAACATTTTGAATTGGAAAAAAAATGGTATCTACCTAGCTTTTGTTTGCTGCTTAAATGAAAGATTCCAATTTGAAAATGTCTTGATGAAAATGAGCATAAGTATGTATTTATATTTAAAATTGTAATGGTACAACAATAACTTTGGCACAAGTTATAAAAAATAGAAATCTTTAGTTTCATAAAACTCGAAGCCTACTTACTTCAGAGGAACCCTAAGGTTATATTTGTAGAGTTATATGATTATATACTCTACCTCAGCATCTAATTCCTGCCAATGTTTAGAGGTCCAAGCGATAGCCTCTCTGGAGGATATTCCCGGATTCTTAGCAAGCAGAGCTGGCCTCATTTGAGTCATAAACTTGAAATATGGAGTCAATGGCCGCTTTGGCTTTTCCAGCCCAAGCTTTGCCTCCGCAGACTTTCTCGTATAGTTGCATACTTGTGCTTGGTTATACCAAGTCGTCCTGAAATTTTTGACCACACTGTAAGTGAAACTGAAACTACTGCACTGATTTATTCATAGGTTTTTGTGGAGAATAAAAACTGAATGTGTACCTAAATAATAAAATTGTTAAATTAAAACATGCAAGTATTGTTAATTCAAAAAAATCGAGAGCTCCAGTCTATATAAACAAAAGCTTTAGCATCATAACCTCAACATTACCTTCCCTGAAGAATACTTTTGTAACTTCCTACGAAGAAATTACTGATACGATTAAGTTGAGTAAATGAGGACATTTCTAAAATAATATATGGATTTTTATCATACAACTAATCTCTAAGATATCAAACCGGTACAGAAAAAATATAAATATCCTGAATGAAAGTACAACAGACAGTCACAGAACTCACAGACAGTGAGTACTGTGAGAAGGTAGGTACGTAACGTACGGCTTGGTTGTTGAATTTATTGAATACTTGAAGCATACTGTAGCCTAAAAGATCAAAACCAATATATACATCTGTGTTGTGCAAAAGGGACAACAACAGTTGATTTTGCAGATCGTACTGGTTATGAAACGCGACTAGCTGAGCAATAAAACGTCAAAATCGTCAAATAGAGTTTTGAAATGAAAATCAAAGATTAAAATTTTATATAAATTGCCGACCCGAGTCGGTGTTGGTTTTTGAACACAGATCAAAATTCAAAGGAAGCGTGCGCTCGCAGCTTGCGACGCGTTTACACGTCGGCGCGAGGTTGGTGCCACTGAGTGCAGTATTGCCGGGTCTTGTCAGAAGTTACCTGAATTATTTAAAAAGCTGAATATTAAAGGAAGTAAATATAACTTATTGTTAATAACTGGTAGCATGTGTAAAGATTTGATCAATAAGACATTCGATAATAATCTTATTGTAATTTAAAATTTTTTTTTTTTTTTTTTATGTATGGCCCGCCATAATGACTCTACTCTGCCTGATGGTAAGCATAAGCAGAATCCAAGAGTATTGGTCGCCATACTCACTGCGAATGCAGACAATGCAGTATGGCGACCCACACCATAGCGGCCTAGTGATGCTGCTGCATCTTTTAGTCTAGTCAACAAGTATGGAACTTGTTGACTTGACAGAAATGAAATTATTGTATGCCACTGGGCGGGATTGCTGATCGCAATGTATATGAAACATCTTAATTATGTACCTACCTATGATCCACAATAAAGATATATTCAATTGAATTGAATGTGAGATACTTAGAGATTACTGAGTTATAGTAATTGAAATTAAATTTTTAAAAACCGCTAGAAAAATCCACCAGCCACAAAAACGAATATTTCGCCACTAAATGAAGGATTCAAACCACCAGTTTTAGTGCAAAAGTCACTATGTTGGCAGCACTGCCAACGTGCATGCGAGCGCTTGCAGTTTGTGATTGTGAGCGACTGCCAATGCTGCCAAGTCCTCGCACGCATGTAAACGTAGCATAATTTCTTCGAATATATTCATTTAAATTAGATACTGTAAAGGGCCATCTTGATCTATATTAAATGCACAATGTATTTAATTTACTTAATTGTATAAGTATTCATTCTGTATTGCTTAAAATCACTTCGTAAATAAGTCATTATTTCTCGTAAAAAGAAAGGAATAAAAAATGGTTGTTGTGGGTTATCCCTAAGAGATAGACATATATCGACGCGGACTTTTTTGTAGTTCTTTTTAAGGTGTACTACATCAAATCTAACCTACTTTAAGAACTTACATTTTCAAATAACAGCAATTGTTATAGGTATCCAATAAAGCAAAGAAATAGAGTTTAATACTTGTTCATAATTTTATTTTGTTCCTATAAATACATATTTGGATTTTGCATAGAACTTGGCACTCATTTAGATCTCCATTCTTTTTGCGACAAAGCCCACAGCCAAGCATAATTTTTGTATTGAACTTGGCTCTCCTTTTTTACATTTATGTTTTTGGTGGGATTAAGTATTTCTATAATCAGAAAAACTCAATCACACTTTTTACATGTGCATAAACCAGTGTTGAAAAGCAAAGCAACCCTAGCGGCAAGTCGCAGAACTAACGTATGACAGATAAAAATACGTATACACGTTAACATTCCACTTTTAAAATACTGATCACCCTCACGAAGTGGTCTCATAGTATTTTTTACTACTCCGTAGACGTCTATCAATGAAATCGTTGTAGAAAGAATTTAAAATAACAATACACTCGCTCTGTATATTAAACTGTCAGGTAGAAGTATCTGTCTTACGTTAGTTCCGCAAACGGCCACTAGGGAAATCTGCTCGTCACCAATAGGTGCATGCAATCAAGTGATATGTAACGCTAAACGCCTTGATATTGACTATTCTATAACGTTTCGCTGTCTTCTGTTGATATCAGGAAGTTCTTAGGACTCTTAATATTAGTAGAGAGAATCATGCATATTTTTCAACGAACATTAGATTTGTTCAATTATATTTTCATTTTCACATCAAAGTTCGACTATCGAAGTCGTTTTATTTTGCCAGCTGTTTAAAGTGAGGGTGAACAGTATTTTAAAAGTGGAATGTTAACGTGTATACGTATTTTTATCTGTCATACGTTAGTTCTGCGACTTGCCGCTAGGGAATCTGCTCGTCACCAATAGCTTTTGAATACATTTAACACGTCGTAATTAGTTAATCTCTAGAATCTTGTTATTTTTTCTTCTGTATGTACGGCCTTTGACCAAAGTATCTACCTAATCTTTCACTTCCTTAGTTTTAGGGTTCCGTACCCGAAAGCTAAACACGGGACCCTATTACCTACTAAGACTCAACTGTCCGTCCGTCCGTCTGGCTACCAAGATGTATGTCATGAAATGTGATAGCTAGACAGTTGAAATTTTCACAGACGATAACAATAAATAGTAAACACAGAATAAAATAAATATTTAAGGTGGGCCCATACAACACACGTGATTTTTTCACCACTTTTTGCTCGATATTAATAACGGCAATAGGCAGACGCTTGAAATATTCACAGAATATTTAGCTGTATTTATATGCACTTTAAAAATAAATAATTCAAATTAAATAAATATTTAGGGGGGTTCCCATACAACATGTGTATCGATAATGGTACGGGACCCTTCGTGCTCGAGACCGACTCGCACTTGGTCTATTTTATTTTCCAAGTTCTACACGCCTGCTTAGGTACTATGTTTACAATTTGTCAAAGTCATTAGTCATTTCGATAATTTATTAGGGATGCTATCAGCCGATATAGTCGATATCGAAATCTTAAAAATGTTTAAATTTTTATTTGAAGCAATTCCAGAAAATAGTAAGATATTCATTTATAATTCAAGAGGTTTAATTTCACATTTGGTGAACATTCTATCAGGCTGTTGATGGTTCAAGACAGCTCTGAGAAGAACCGCATCATTGCACACACACAACAATCTCTTCCAGTGATTACCCCTTCGATCAATAATGTGTATGTATTGATCGAAGGATTGCCCAGTTTAAATACCTACTAGGTATCTAACAACTTTGGGTAAAGCAAAAGGATTAGGTTAGGACGGGGTGGGTAAAACAAACAATTAAAAGTATAAAAATTTAATATCATATATTTTACCGTTTTAAGTATCTGTATAATACTTACATAAATAAAATGTATTCACTAAGTATTCACAATAATATTTTCAGTCAATATTTACATTATTTTGGCAATGAGGGGGTGGGTCTTCATACTGCACCTTATAAACAAAACTTACTGTCGCATATAGAACATAGAATTTAAATTTAGAACATAAAATATTAACAAAAACCGACTTCAAGGTTCGACTCGATTTCTCTGGGATGCCATCATCAGATCTTAATGTCCTTATCATGGTACCACCGTTGGGACATCTCCTTCCCATTAAAAAAAGAATCATCAAAATCGGTTTATAAACGACGAAGTTATCCGCGAGCACACATAAAAAAAAACATATACGGTCGAATTGAGAACCTCCTCCTTTTTTGAAGTCGGTTAGAAATCAAACGTTTTTAATTTAAGATACTAATAGAAAACTGTTAATAATTTATTATGTAGGTACTTTACTAAATAACTGGTGTAGGCTAAACACAGCTTGGACATTATACCTATAATAGAGGTACTTACATAAAAAAAGTATAAATAAACCTATTTTATGTGTACATGGTGCATGCACATATTTGCACTGGGCTGGAACAGAATCCGCGACCCCTGATGTGGCATGTCACTTTTACCGCGTCAACGTCACAGAACTTTATTTCTTTCAAGTTCTCGGTCAATTCACCGTACAGGTTACAAGTTACAACACATTAACAAAAAAAAAGGAAAGAAAAATAAATTGCTACTAAAATCGGGGTAGCATACATTGCATCAAAAGTTGTTTCAAGATAATTAATTTTTATATTCAGGTCAAAAATCGCAACAAAGGAAAGCTTTTCTTTAATTAAAACACTTGTTACTGATGCAGTTTGATTTAGATGTCTAAACTAAGTGCCCTGTTCTGGACGGTTTGACAAAGATTTTAGTGTGTAAAATATTACTGGCTCTAAAACCTTAAAAAAAGAAAAGAGTTTTTGTTCCCATCTTGTACATACTTACATAAATATCTACACACAAAAAGTTCACAACACATTTAATTGTTATCCTAAGTACTTATATGTTATTACAAAAACATATTGATATTTACAAACTACATAATACCTTATTTTACATATACTTAACATATCTATTTACACGATGTTACAACAATTATGTACAAGCAAAACATACCTAGTAACTAGAAAGGCAATTAGCGGACTTACTATTTCCTTCAAAAATGAAGGAATCACAACGCTATCTACGTATACAAAAGTAAAAATACACCATGGTCGATGTCTTTAGGCTACTTGATCTTATTAAACTTATTTCTCTAAAGTTCTAGTCAATCAGGTCATTCATGACTCTGTGCTCCATCCCACTTCTTAATAAATAACTGTATAATAACCGATATTATTCAATACATATATGTATTTATAATCTTTTAACACTAATGGCACTTGAATACTAAATTTATACACGCAACAGACAAATGTTAAATGCATCAAAAGAGGAAACTCTTCTCAATGAAATGTCTTTGAACAGTACAGTGAACATAAATATGAAGATAGTTATGCTTGTCAGAGAATAGTTTCACCGGCTGAGTAGTGGTAGTGCCTTGGCTTTCTATACGAATGTTGTTGCGGAGGTCTGTATGTGGCATATTTGTGTGGATGTCGCGGCAAACTGTGTGGATGCGTCGCATAACAGTGTAGTGTTAGAGGTGTTGGGGGTGGTCCTGTAGGAACTTTCGCTATTGGCGGCTTTCTTGGCCCAGTCATCCTTCTCCACAAAGCCTTTAGCCTCGGAGTAGCAATCCACACCGCTACCATTACACCAAGGATTTGCGTTGCAAATATGCGGAATAAAAATACCCAGAATGGTGGTAATGGATGAGTCGAAGGTTCCGTTGAAGGTACTGGTGCAGCTAGCCACTCATCTCTCCATGCATATTCGTAAACCCACGTAGCGAGTATGCACGCCGATGGTACAGCATATAAAGCAGCAAAGGCACCCAATCTCAGGACACTTTGATCAGTGTGGGGCTGAGGCGGTGAGTTGAGGAGTACCGCTGGTGCTGGCACTGGTGTAGGACGCCGAAGAACCGCTCGGAATCCGGATGACAAAAACACGCAACCAAGTAACAAGCAAATTGCCTCAGGAACTATCACCAGTGCCAATAATGACTTGCTAGACTGGTTACCCACAAAGCATGTACCTGGAATAAAGAAAAATAGTATAAATAAATGAAATCACACCGATGGACATGTGGAGACGATAGCGGATACTAAATTCTCTCTGACGAGTGCTCTATAAAGACCTGAATAACATTCCAATTTTCACTAAAGCTGTTCTCGAAGCGAACACCTACACAAACGTACGGCGAGAAAAAAGGATTGCATTAATAAGGCGGTTAAAAAGGGCCGATTTAAAATTGAAATACGAGCGTGCGAGGAGGAAAGGTGTCGTATTTAACGGCTCAAATAATGGTCGAGCATTTCTTTTGGACTCCATAATGGAAGTGGAATGGAAAAAATAAAAGTAAAGCATAATACTCGTGAGCATGATTGAAACTGCAATATGCCTGAGAATCGGACCGCGTGGCACTTCGCTCGCACTTCACATAATGGCGATAAAAATAAAATGTTAATGCATTTTATAATATATCCTCAGAGATAAAATCATGTAGGGAGCAAATATAGTAAAACGCATAGCTCGATAATCGCTAACACGTTTGACCTCGAATGAGTATGTATTAGAAATTGTAGTAAAGGCAAAGTATATCAATATGTAGGTAAGTAAAGTAAAAATAAAATTGTAGCGAAGTAAAAATTTTGTTGTTTTATAACTGCTCGAGGAAAATAGTCAATTGAAAATAATTCAGATTACATCTTATCGTTAACCTAAACCAAATATTCATTATGTTGGCTTCGTGTACACGAAACATTATGGTATAACAAATCTTCAAAATTTTACTGACCTCGAATTTAAAACTCGTAAACGGTTGTTACAGTCCCGAGAATTAAACAATGGAGCAATGAAACATTTATAGTATTGTAGTAAATATTTTATGTCTCCATATTTCAGTCTGAAAAGTGATAATCGCCAGATGAGATAGATGATAGATTTTTCAACAACACACACCACGAAAATATACAGAAAACAGCTTTAGTCGCACCTAAATGTAATACTAATATGTAGTTAAATATCAAATCTTTGCGCTGTTTTTATAATGAGCTTGAAACTATTATTTCCAAGTTCACGTTTGTTTTGAAAGTGGAATAAAAATGACAAAATTGTTTTGACAAACAGAAAAGTATAACGTTTTGGGTTTTGAATTATGTTTTTCATGACGAAATACGGAGAATTTATAGCCTATATATATTGCCTTTGCTTTTCTTTTCTAAAACACCTTTGCCAAAACCGCAGAGTGCCCAAAGAATAAGTTGTTTAATACTACACATACACATATTATATATTCGCGTTATCATTGCGGCATATTTGAAACGCTTGCTTTACATCGAATTAATCCTCTTTAGCTTAAGTGATAAGAGGTTCCTGATAATGATTGCTACTGACTTGATTACAGAGACTAGTTAAGCTACTGTTCTTATAATATGTTCGTGGCAGTCTTTTATGTAGCCGCTGTGCTAATCTTTGTGTTACATTTTGTAAGTCTGTAAAGCCGCAAGGATCATCACCTCACCACGGCTTAAAGATACGTTAAGTCACAAATGAACCGCCTTTTAGCCGCCAAGAGAAATAATATAATTTAGAAAATTTAGAACAATTACTTGGGAAAACGTAAGTTGCAATAACAATCAAGTTTGCTCAAACATTACTGACTTTAGATTCTCATGTGGCTATTACAAAATGTACCAGGAAGAGGCAACAGGAATAATAGAAATCTTGTTCGAATATGGATCGAAGATTGAACTGTCTAACAGAGTAGGTCTGTGTTTATACATATGCACGTTCGAATTTATTGTCTTTTGTGTCTACATTATATATTATGTCAATGTCATCACATCAACTCTAATACTTTCGCAATTCTGTGTGCAACAATTCCAATAGTTTGGGCGTTTAAAAATAAATTACAGTTCTCAATAAAAAAACATCTTTGTACAATTAGAACTTACGTATGTAACTCATAAATTAAGGAAGTAAACAACTAATATCTATACTTTTTGGAAGTCACAATAATCTCCCCATTTCCTCTAATGGCACATACCAAGTCACATTCTCATTCAGCAGACCGACAATATTATAATAAGCCGGTACTTCCATACAGGCCTGTATACCAGTATGAATACGTGCTCCCTCGCACTCATACCAGATTTAATCGCTTTGTAAAACACCGCCGATCAAACAAGAAAGGACTATTAAAACAGGAACGTTTCTTACATTTGTATGACGTTGTTTCGACACGGACGCGTATTAGGACTTATTGATTGATTCTGAAACAAAGGCCGCTGGATTTCTTTGAACGATCCTGAATGAACGCAGGAGACTGAGTTACGTTTAGCATGGTCTGTATATTAAAACTATAGTTTTATTGATGGTACACATAGTGTATATAAGACTAAAGTAGAGAAATATAGATTCTTAATAAACATTTCCGATTTCCACTTGGAAAATTATGAATGGTATGTCGAGAAACACAGAATCCCTATTTAACATGACATGTGTTAACTAATCACCTGGTCAAAAGGGTTGTTGCCTATAGGATTCGATTAGATTATATATTTAAAAAGTTAGTGAAATTCACAATTATCTTCATATTAAAGGATTTAATTTATGTACCTATAGACAATCTACACGGGCCACAAGGTGATTGTTAGATTAATTTACAGTATTAATTTGTTTTCAGTCTCATGTCGAATGCTTTCGTGTTTGGAAAAGCACTGATTTACCTATTTAATAAAAACAACACACGAAAACAATTTAATCCTCCATTCTGTTTAATTTTGATCTCGGTAACATTCGAAGAAATATTTTTTAAGTGGTCACTCAGTTTACACAAAAATAATGTAATACAGTAATGCTTCGCTTAGGACTTGCTAGTACTCGTAATCTAAAATGCTCTAACCTCCTTAGAAAACGTTGAACTTAACATGACCATTTAGAGATGACCGATGGACGGAGTAATGTCTAATGATTGACTGTCTATCCGATATGGTTCAGTAATTAATAATGGTGATTGATTGTAACAAGGCAAACTTTATTTTGTTCTTTTGAACATGTTTTATATAATGTTCTGCTAATTTTTAAATTCTTTCCTTCCTATCTTTTTACTGTCGAGCGTTCCTCCGAGACTTTCTCAGAAATTAGGTTGAGGTCGGCTCTTTTAGGTGGAGCTTCTGCCGTCAAACCTCCAGAACCCAAGTACTTGACGATATCGAAATTATGTAGAAATACTGTCTAATACATACCAGTAAGTTCATCAGCGTCCACATCCCTCGTGACCAGTACAGCAGCGGCTAGTGCTGCGGGCACGCCCCAAGCTGCGAGCTGAAGTAGTGACGAATGCCTGTCGTTCCTCGTACTGCCTGCTGGAGTAGGCGGTCGAAGAACACTGGCTCGCCATGCACCGGCAACTACCACCCACCTGAAAATAGAAAAACAATACATTTTAGTTAAGTTTACGTACAAAAGAATTCTGTAAAAGATTTACAGTTTAACTGTGTATAATATATCAATGGTTTAACTATTGTTCTAGTTCAATGCAACATGGCGTCTGCAATTATGGTACCATCATCCACCAACCCTCCAACCATCAAAGGTATAACCAGAATAGATATAACTATTATATACAAAAGATATATCCACGGGTGTCGGGGTGTTGTACAACAATATAGTGTTAGGAAATCACATCCACTCCAAAGAAGCAAATAATCCAAAATATTTTTGAGCACAACTATTTTCTAGTACTAGTGTTGCTAGACGTCAGATACTAAAGCTCGCCAAATCCCTCTGAAAAATAGAAGGATTTATGCTTGGTAAAGAATAAGTGGCATCACTATTGGGTTGGTTGTTTATTCGCATGTCATCAGGCGTATGCCTGTTTGCCAGCTACAAGAAAAAAATTAAAAGATTCAAATACACCGAGTGTAACCTGATACGGCGACATAGCCTGACAAGTTACTAGCTAAGTCGACGATAGTGTAACACGCTCGCTTTATCTAGATCGAGTATACGTGCCGATATAGTCCTACTACTTGACTACAAGTTTGTTGAGAGTAGAACTGTCATTATGAAGTAATGTTTTCTTGAATGCTGAGAGCTGTAAAATAACTGAACTTAAATTATTGAATAACGTTGTATGTAGCCCAAAAATAAACAAAAATGAGATAAACATACATGAAATGACATTTAGTATGTAATGTTCTAATGACACTAGTACATTATGCAAAGCCAATAATAAATATAAATAAATATTTGAACATCTAACACACAACGCCATCTAGTCCCAAGCTAAGCAGAGCTTGTGTTAAGGGTACTAGACAACTGATATTAATACTTTTTTTTTTGTAAATACATACATAATATACAAAGAAAACACCCAAACTCCGAAACAAATATTTGCAGATCATACAAACATTTGATCCGACTCGGGAATCGAACCCGAGACCTCAAGCACAGCAGTCGCACACGTAAGCACTACGCCACCGAGGCAGTAATATTATAAAATGTAAAAGCAACTCTGTCTGTCTGTTTGTTACGCTTTCATGACTAAACCGCTGAACCTGGTAAGGAGATACTTTGATTGCTGAGGAAGAACGATAATTCGATAACCGACATGCACGCGGGCAGAGGCTATACATAAAAGTCAGTCAGTAGTCAATATGATTCTTCAGTAGGTAAAAGCACAGCAGTCGCACACGTAAGCACTACGCCACCGAGGCAGTAATATTATAAAATGTAAAAGTAACTCTGTCTGTCTGTTTGTTACGCTTTCATGACTAAACCGCTGAACCTGGTAAGGAGATACTTTGATTGCTGAGGAAGAACGATAATTCGATAACCGACATGCACGCGGGCAGAGGCTATACATAAAAGTCAGTCAGTAGTCAATATGATTCTTCAGTAGGTAAAAGCACAGCAGTCGCACACGTATGCACTACGCCACCGAGGCAGTAATATTATAAAATGTAAAAGTAACTCTGTCTGTCTGTTTGTTACGCTTTCATGACTAAACCGCTGAACCTGGTAAGGAGATACTTTGATTGCTGAGGAAGAACGATAACTCGATAACCGACATGCACGCGGGCAGAGGCTATACATAAAAGTCAGTCAGTAGTCAATATGATTCTTCAGTAGGTAATACTTCGATATTCATACGATCAATACACTAAATATTATAAAGTTTTTATTGCAAGTATTAGACAAAAGAAATAACAGGTAAATACGTGGATGTAGATCAAAGATAGCTGAGCAATAATTAAAATAATTAAGCAGTCAGCAAGACCCTGGAAAGATGAAATAACAAACAGCTGTTCTGGGCAGGTGTACTTATTTTACAAGATAACGGCAGAAATACTATCAAATATCAAGATTATTTATTTTTAGTTGGTTGTTTTGCGTGTCTTTTTGATATATAGAAGGAAGATTAACTTATCGACAGTCAAGAAGGCCCAGATAAAAGTCTTAGCTTTCCCCACTTATGGTTTAGTTTAGTTGTCCGCTAATGAATGCTACGACGTTTACGAACGAACGAACGTTACTCTTTTGATTCTTAAGTACGCATGACTATGCCCTTACATTTTTCTACTATCCTCTATTCACTCAGGGTTTGCTGGAAGAAAACTCAATTTTGGGTTAAGCACGCCTTTGTACATGACACTTCCTTGTATTTCTTTTATATATTTTTATGTTCTATGTGTACAGTAAAGAATAAATACAAATATACAAAATACGAAGTATATCCTTTTTTTAACCGACTTCAAAAAAAGGAGGAGGTTCTCAATTCGAATGTATTTTTTTTGTATATTTGTTACCCCATAACTTTCGACTGGGGGAACTTATTGGCCCAATTTAAATTTGGTTTGAAGTCGGTTTTTTTTTTGTTAAAATTTGTGATTATTTCAGAACGGCTGTTATCAAAGTAGTTGTATTATGTAAAGTTTATCATATAGTTAGATATTAGTAATTTAGTAGAGGAGAAACAAACGCAGATAAACATTAAAAGAGACGACTTATGTAAATATCGTTTCATATTGCCGACAAAGAAATGTGTACGTATTTTTGAAAGAATATCTACGCTTATAGTTGGCGGCTCACTCATTAAGACATAATATAAGCGCCTTTCACATACCGACAACACTTAATAGGTAAATAGTAACCAACCAGTTAGAAAACTTTAGTTAGGTAGTAAACGTTTACTATTACCCTTTTGGGTCTTTTGAATGCCTTTGATAAATAAATAATAATAGTCATAGACATGCTTGCTGCTCTGTCGCAAAAAAAGAACTTGCTGCTGCTGCGAGTTTAGAACGTAATCTAAAGATGAAGTGATTATCAAAAATATCTGCAACATTGCAGATATAAAGGTCAATGTACAATTTCATTATTATTCTTTTCTGTTTCTATTATTTAACCTACACTCCTACCAATGAGTAAACTCACATTTTAGACCTGTTCTACTACGCTAAGAAGAAGGTCCGCCTTAAATGTCGTAAACATCGCTCTTGTTGAACTACACTTGAGGTAAATTATAGCCTTTGTCAACCCTTACTTAGCTCGTTAAAACATCTGACAGGTAAATCTATTCCACTATAACCGAGAAAGGTGTCGCCTTGTTTTGAACCGCAGCCAACGTAACCTGACCCACTCTGTCCCCCGAGTTGTATAAAAAGAATTCTTACAAAGATGAAAATCAAAGAGGACTTGGAGGCATTGTGAAGGTGGCTGGGAACTCCGCAGTGGCGTGTCGCCGGCACTTGAACAAACAACAGTCCCTATTTGTACAGAACCGAAAGTGGCGATAGTCCAAACACCGGTGTTTGTTCGCTTGCTCGTGTGTTTGATCCGGCCTCCGCCGCCGGCACATGTTGGCTAACATTTTACTAATGTTTGTACGATTTGCATTGTGATAATTAGGTTCATTTCTTTGAAGTAATTTCAAACGCGGGAGTTTTAAAACAAGGCAACTATTGACTCTCAACTGTACTTCATGAGCAAGTGAGAAATATTCACTGTTAAAACATATCTAATAGATCAATGTGTACTTCTCTGTTGTGTACTATTCACAGACACGGTACTCAATAATCAGGTAGGTATTTACTTCGATATGACTGCTAGTAACATTTAATAAATTACCTTAAAACTTTGTATGTTTGATGCTCTTTCAAGATTGTCTTTTGCATTTTTGCATTAATTATTTAATACAATATTATCTACTTAAGTAGGAATACAGAAAAAAATATGCCTTTTTTATAACGAAAAAACAAATGAGGTTCTAAAGACAACCCGTACCGCGTACGTCATATTTCTTTATTGGTTTTTTACCTACCGTCTAAACGATATGGGAAGTAACTTGAAAGGTGAAGAATATTAAAAGATCCAATAATAATGAGATAAGGCTGTAGTAGACCAATGCATCTTTAAATTTTCTACATCATTCTAAAGATTGTTCTGAACGCGCTAACGTGATGTAGCGTTAGAGGCGTTTTCACATTATCCGATATCGGAGGAAGTAAAATGTATGAATGTGTCGGCTCCGATATCCGATATCGGGCCGGACAATATGAAAGACAGATACATATTTACTACATTTAACTTCCTCCGATATCGTATCGGTGCCCGACACCGATATCGGATCGGATAATGTGAAAACGCTCTTAATCTTTAATTTCTTAGAAACCTTATTAGTTATTACAGACAAAGTTTCCGAACATACACTTTCGTCCACATATGAACTATAATTTAGGAATATAAAAAGAAAAATGTGAAAACGCTCTAAATCTTTAATTTCTTAGAAACCTTATTACAGATAAAATTTCCGAACATTCACTTTCGTCCACATATGAACTATGTATAATTTCAGAAATATAAAAAGAAAAAAGAAAAGATAACAGCTAAGAAAAGAGAAAAATGTACCCGAAAAGAAAAGAGCGTACTCCTTCTTAAAAGGCCGGCAACGCACTGTGACGCCTCTGGTGTTGCGGGTGTCCATGGGCGGCGGTAATCGCTTACCATAAGGAGATACGTCTACGTATTCAATAAAAAAAATCATCTTTGACTCCTATATTTAACTACCAAAGGATACCTACCTTATTTCCACAAAAACGAATAAAAGTGAATGGAATCTCGAAAAAATCCGGGAAACGTGACCTAAAAAAACAAACTCGATCTAAATTGTAATAGGTTTTGAAGTAATCCAATTTGTAAATGTTATGACAGACAATCAGCATCGCTATAAAACAAAAACCTTTTAGCATATTAGTACAAAGTACTTGAAGCGTGATTTATGAGTCAATAAAGCTTCGGATCTATAGGGAGTAGGTATACGAAAGAGATGTATGTAGGTGTGCGCGCCGCTGCGACGCACATTGCAAGGAATTGCTAATGCTATTACATCGAGGCGCGAACAAGCGGACGCCTATAAGAACATTTTTTATTTATTTTCTGTTTATACGACGTCGTATCGTGGCGTGGCTCAAGTGGCCCATTAAACGATAACGCTATCTCACCAACGATTGGTTTCACGCCGTAAAGAAATATATTTATTGGACATCGAGATGCGGTCCAATATTTATAATGTTATGATGTTCATGAATCTGTAATGTAAGGCAATGACATGCCCAATTTATTGAGCGTACGATTACGATGCATAAATATGTTAAGTCGAAACTATTAACGCAATACATTTTCTGAGTAACGGTGGATTCTTGTAAAATAGTTTTTTTTATGTATGGCCCTGCCATAATGACTCTACTCTGCCTGGTGAAAAGCATAAGAAGAGTGGTGGTCAGGTCATCATACTCATTGCGAATGCAGGCAATGCAGCATGGTGACCCACACTATGGCGGCCTAGTGATGCTTCTGCATCATTGGGCCTCCGGTTTCACACTCACCAACGAAACACGACAGCACGAACGCTGTCATTTTACGTTGATCTTCTGTGCGAGGGTAGTACCGCCGCGCCCGCCCGGTCCAGTCAGCCCGTTCGTGCTGAAATCATCACCGTGGCTCTACTACCTAATGTTTATGTTTAATAGCTGTTTTGGTAACATGTGGAAATTACTGTCGCAAGGTATATTTAAATGCTAACAAAACTGGATTAAATAATGCCATGAAAATATTGTGTAGAATATGTAATTTAACTAAAAAGGAGAGAAGTAAAAATACTAAAATATTAACCGAAAATCACAAAAATAAAGTCAATGATCAATCTCTCAGAACATGCTTAGATCAAGATAAAAACAATTAAAGATGATAGAAACAATACCGGTCGTGTAACTAAATATTTGTAAATGAACTCATTGAAAACAAAGAAAAAATAGTTAGGCAATCAATTTAACATTAGTTCCAGCTATGAATGTTAAACGCCATCTCGAATGTTTACTTATATATTGTGTGAAATTTTCTTGCAATTATAGGTACAGGTTGGACAGCATTATTTACGAAAACTATATTTTTATCTTGCCACAAGACAAAGTCAAAGGTGAAACTGTAATGCTTTGAATAAATAGTACTACACGCTAGTCTGAGACCAAACAGATCCTCGTGGCGTCGAAATTCCAGAGAAAAAAATGCTTTATTCTGCGTGTAAAACAGAGAAAGAAGAAATTGTAAATGAGAATACCAAGATATGTATGTCATAATGAATGAGCCTCAATTATACAGAGATGAGCAGATTTGTGTCTAACTTTATCACTGAAGTAGGAAAACTTTATACGTCTGTGGTCTAACCAAAGCTATATTTAGTTGTCATTTCGTAATCTGACACATAATATATTTGGTAATAACTTTTCTGGGTTAACACTGGCCACTTTATGGGGCCACACATGTGGCCATGGATTTGTATTCTTATTTCAAATGTCGGATGTCGTAAAAGTCGAGATGACATACGTCGCATCAGACTTGCGACCGCACCGCTCGAGCACTTTAGCCCAACGTAATATTTCTACTTTACATCTTTTAATATGATTGGCATTTACATTTGTCTGTGTTTCATGGAATGAGAACATAAATAATATGACCAGTTATATCGATCTTAAATCAGATTTACAATATTTGTTATAACACATTATACGTTTTTCTACAATTCAGGTTTATTCTTTAGTGCTCTTGTCCCTTGAAAAAAAGCACACTTAGTACAAATTGGGCTTCAAGCCTAAAGGTCCGTGGATTATTTCAAATGTAAAACATTTTCGTTGGGAATAGACTTGTAAAAGTTTTCTAAATTAAGAACTTAAACCTAAAAGGTTAGGATTAATAGTCGTAGGATTATAAATTGCTCATCTTTAGACTCTTTTAAAATAATTAGGTAGGTACTTCTTTCTAATGACGATTCATCTCAAGATGGAGAGGCGAGTTTTTTTTTTTTAATGTAGGTGAGTACTTGATACTCAAATTTCTTTTTTATAATTGGTATAGATTGGTAAATAATATCGATATCTTAGTCACAATCTGAAAATCTTTTATCTTTATTGCATCTAAAAGCTATTAAATGTCACATTTGTTAGTTTAACTATCAAAAAGTTTATTGGAGCCAAAGAAATAGTTTCTAGTTATATAACAATTTGGGAACGGAATTCGAGAAAGTGATTCATTTAATTTCGTTTATTTCATTTCTGTTTGAGATAGGGACATATACACGTAGCCGTAGGGATGCAGGGCCGGCAAGCTCGTTAACTGGCTCGTAACAATAAAACACAACACTGGCAACACCCACAGCACTATTTGGGTGAACGGACCCTTTTATTGCTTTAGACGGGACGCTATTCTGTTAGAATACCGTATTCTGTAATTTGAAATATCAAAATTGTTTCCCTATTTGTGACTTAATGTGATCGCCCACTTTATAGATATCGGTTGTATTATCATTTGCATTATGTGAAGAATAAGTAAGTTGTTCTAATGTTGATTACTTTTAGGTTCCGCAATGTAAACGAAAAATGCTGCAGCAATTATTTATAGATATTTCCAACACTTTTTAATGCATAATAATTATTGAAATGTCCGAAGTATCTCTATTGCCTCAATGCATTACTTGACCTGAAGTATTATACGCTATTTGAAATGCCCTATACCCTTTCTAAAAACCATTTTTTTTTTTAAAGACAACTCCCGCATTAGGAATAAACATCCTGTGTCGCGGGGGACTTTACAGACATACATGAAACGGACACAATTAACACCTAAACTCAGAACAACAATTTGTGGATCACACAAAGTGTTGTCCCGTGTAGGATTTGAACCCGCAACACTTGGCGAATTGGTAAGCGGCGTGGCGACCGCCTAAACCACTAGGCCAACCGTGCAGTCGTTTTTTTCGTTCATTTAAAAGGAATTTTAATTGAATCAATCGATTTCAAGTAGCTACGTTTATATAAATAAAGCCTGTGTTGAAATCACTTGCAGCATTGCGATATTAATAGGGTACTTGTTAACTTCTCCAACCGTAGTCGCTGGTCCTCAAAGAGTGAGGGAATAGCGGAATAATTGGTCGCTTGAGTATCCAACACAAGCTTGCAATATAGGTTGTAGAGTTTGTTATTAGAGTAACAGTTCAAATAATCGAAAATGTAAGTAATTTTTATATTATCATTTTGATGGTGCCCGAATATGAGGTAGAACTGAACTTGCATCCCCGAGAAGTAACAGCTAGGTCTTGTTCTGCATAAATATTATAATTATGTAATGTAATTGCTTCTGTAAAATATCTGTATATTTAATAATGAGGATTTGGTGTGTGTACGCTTCAAAAACTCAAAAGTTTTGCATCGATTGATCTCCAATTTTAACATTATATACAAACTGCTTTAAGGATTGTTTTATTTTTTGAGTGAGTTTCATTCCTCGTTTCTGTTATGCAAACACAATATGACGCTGAGGCAGGTACAGCTACTTTTATATAAAAAGACCGCCCTTTGAATTCCTTGAAAACACATGCACTAACAATGAAAAAAAACAACACAAGATGGGTGCAGAATGTGACCGTTCGATGATGCATGTTGTGCCGAAGGGACGCGGTTTATTTCGGGAGCTCGTAAAATCGATTATCCGTCTGATCCGAGCGCTCGACTCGACACTGGCGCTGCGCGGGCGCTGCTCAGTAACAGGATGCACTATTTCTGTTGAGTCTGACAGAGATATGTGTGTGATATTAATTCAATTCAAATGTAAGTCTATTTATGACTAGGTATAACCGGCTGCAGTTTTAAACACATTTTGATGTATTCAAAAAAAAACAAATTAAGTTGACAGTCAGTGCGTGCGTGTGTGAACACTAACAAAATTGTTGCTACCTGTCATGTCATATATTTTGAAGTGCTTGAAAATTTGCTGAGTCACCTGTACTTTTGTAATTTAATATTACCCGACAAATGTACCATGTGTTTGACCGCTGGTGGCATGATACCATGAACGTCTCCGTGATTCGGAGGTCACGTTAAACAGTCGGTCCCGGTTGTTATCGTAGGATAACAGTCGTGAAGCTTAGTTGGAGGCCTTTGGGCGGAAAACATCCAACGGCAAGATTATGTAGCCACAACGTTGTCTTGTCAGTCCCCAATCCCCAACCCGCATTAGGCCAGCGTAGGGACGTATGGCCTCAACTCTCTCCTGAGAGGAGACCCGAGCCCAGCAGTGGGACATTATCGGTTGTTGATTATATGTACAATTTAGCCATAGACAGTTATGGAAAATGAACTACATATTTGTCTGTTATCTTTAACGTCAGTATTTATTAAAAGACTAGATCAAAGTAGCGCAATGTTAACAGTAAAATAAGTTAGCGATAAGCAAGTAACAACCTTTGAACTTATTTAACCACCTAAAATGGCAAACAGCTCGCTGCAGGTGGCTAAATATGGACATGAGAGTTGAATGCACCACCCCAACCGTCTAGTTTACCAAGATCCCAATCGTGTGTACAACATGGCGTCAGACTTCAAGATTAATGACCTCCTGTAGGTCTAATTATACTGGTGATGTTATGAAGTGGAATGGATATTCGATCAGCAGTGCTGAGATCCCACATGATTGATGCTTTTGACAGTAAAATAAATGAGTGAACACTTTGTGCATCGCGATGGGACTTCAAACAAGGTATAATGTGCGAATTGTGCGATTTACTTCCAGGGAATTTGAACCTTATGATATTGTATGTTGTGAAAGATAAATTAATAACGCGAGGCGTTGCCAAATGAAATATTTATTACCTCGTCAGATAACGGAACATAGCGCTTGTTATTTAAACTAATTGATACGGTTAATTTGATGTATTTTTTCGCACATTTGTGGTTTCAGTTAATTAATTATAGTATAATTTATAATATCTAGCGATATTTCCTTTAACAACTATATTTACTGCTAAGTGGTTTCAAAATGGCAATCTTACTTTAAATAGAAAATTTCGTGTCATGCATTTCCCATGCGTAGGTAGATATTAAATTAACATTACGGCAATAGAAGGAAGCTAAAACTATTACATTACTACTCAATTGGATCATAAAACAATTAGCAATAAACGAGTTACTGTGCCATTGCTATTCATTTCCTTCGATTGAAGGAACGGGACTTATAAATATTGATTGATCGGTTGCCAACTCACATGGAGTCGAACAAGTCGCATTTCTTGACATCTTATACGAACATACTACACAAGACTTTTATGACTGTTGGATAATTAAGTTTGTTTTCCAGTGGCAAATTGCTAGCACGCCCCGAGAACGGCAGTATGTGTGTGTGCAGTGTATCTCTTCTTGTTAATATTATAATGAGAAGGCTTGTTCTAGTACTAAGATGAAATTATCTTTTTTCCTAAAGAGCGGATGAATCAATGATTTAGTTAAACCTTTTTTGTAAACGCAAATATTTTTTAAATCATAATTTCAATATGAATCTGAATGTGTCTGTATGGATATTTAAATATGTGTATCTGTGTAGGTAAGTATAAAATTATCAGGGGAACATTAGATAATGGCTACATCATAAATTCATTGAAATGAGATTTTAGTTTTCATAATAGAATTAATATTAAGTTAGGATAGAAAACGTTAAAATCATTTCAAGTGAACGCCACCAAGACTATTGTATTTTATTCTCGACGCCAAAGGTGCGGAACATTTGTTGTTTTCTCCGACGGGGTATTATTTACATTGGTGCATTGAGCTTAACGTAACGGACTCATCGCATACCTACAAACACATCTATGTATTTATATTTTCTTTGGTTTACATAGAGAAGATTGGTGACAACGCTAGAAGTCATTGTAAGTTAACATAATGTTAGCGGTAACTATTCTTGGTTTAAGATGTTTTTTACTTGTTTCCGAAACAAATAGTAACCCCTCAGACCATGATTTGAGAGTAATCCTAACCGCTAAGCCAGAGGTCTTGAATTCGATTCCCACGCAGGAAAGCACGTGTGTGATGAACACAATTATTTGTTCCGTGTATTTATATTCGTTCCGTGTAATAATATAGCTATATGTACAATAATATAGCTATAATGACATTATTAGGTATATGTAGTATTATACACACATACACACATTGACACATGTGTATTTGAAAATATGTGAGTGCCGACGTGTATATCGATTGTCGTGGTGAAGAGTAGCCTATGTCCTTTACTGAAGAATCAATGTATCTCCAAGCCAAAAGTTATTCCAATCGGTGCAGCAGTTTACAGAAAGACAGAGTTACTTTCAAATTTATGATATTAATTATGTTTCAAGAAGGACAATTCTCGTAATAATAATTCGTTTGAATTTCATTTCCGATTTACTCTCGAACACATAAATTTCTGAAAGGTATTCTCGTAGTAAAGTTCACAATACACTATAATGTTGTTGTTGATGTTAATAATTTAGTACAAGAATAGAGCGGCGATCGAAACAGTAACCACAGTGACTGCCTCGTTGGTCTCGCGGTTGGCGTTTACGACTGCTGATCATGAGTTCTCGGGTTCGATTCCCGAGTCGGACCAAATATTTGTATGATCTACAAATATTTGTTTCGGAGTTTGGGTGTTTTCTATGTATAATATGTATGTATTTACAAAAAAAAAGTATATATGTATTTGTATCAGTTGTTTAGTACCCATAACACAAGCTCTGCTTAGCTTGGGACTAGATGGCGTTGTGTGTTAGATGTCCAAAATATTTATTATTATTATTTATTACTTGATCGCATACCTATACGATGTCTTAACGATATAGATGAAATGTACTAACCCAGCTTGTCCAATAAGTAACCAGTGAATAATTATTCCGGCTAGACTATTTCATTAGCCAGCATTCACTTTATAATTACATTGGAGATTGATAGCGGTACCTATCAACTACTACCAGTTAACTAGCTCGGCTTTTTAACATAAATTACACATTTACGGTATATTTTTCATCTGATTATAAAGTCAAAGATCCTGATTTCAAGACAAGCTAATTTCCGTCTGATGTTAACAAGCTGTACTGTGTTAATAAGCACCAATGCAAGAAAAACAGTGATGTAAAGCCGTGTCTCCACCTAAGAAAAGTTGGCAATTTTTGTGTTGTCAACACGTGTTGGTGACAAAAGTTTCTGTAAAACCGAGTCTCCACCGAATAAAAATCGGCAATTTTTGTATTGTCAACCTTTTTTTGTGTTGTCAAATTTCGGAGGAGACGCGCCTCAATATATAATATATAAGTATAGATATATCGTCGTCTTCTTTTAGCAAGAAGTATTATATCAAGGAGTAAGTATTATATATTATAGCAAGGAGTGGCCAAGTATGCAGTTTGTACGCTGTGACCTATTTCCATATTATCAAGTCACCGGTAAAAAACTATTATTTCCCACCGACTTTCCAAAAACAAAACATATAATGTCGTCGTTTTCTTTAAAATAAAACTACTAACAGCCAGTAAAATGGTCTGTCTACATCAGTAATAGCAAACTAAATATAATGATTTCATTTCCAAGTATATTTAAATGTCGGCTAGGCACCATAACTGTCAAATTAGCCAGAAAAAAATATTCGACTACTAAATAATTTCACAGTAGCTATAATAATCCGAAATAGAATGCCATAAAAATCTGGGTGATCCCAACATCTGAAACGTGCCGAAGAAAAATATTGAATTTCAAAATGTCAACTGTGTAATAATTAATAGAGTTATTTTGATTTTAAAACATGTTCAAACAAGTCGCTAAAATTCAAAACATTGAGTTGTTGACAGTAGGATATCCGTTGTTAATCAACAATCAAAGAAATTTTATTACTTAACTAGCCGACCCACGCAATCTCGTTTGCGTCTCCTATTGCCCGTTGCGTGATAATTTTCCCCCGTTTTTGAAACATTTTTCATTGGTGATCCATTCCAGCTATTCGACGTAGCGTGATGATATATAGCCTATAGTCTTCCTCGATAAATGTACTATCCAACACTGAAATAATTTTTCAAATCGGACCAGCGGTTCCTGAGATTAGCGCGTTCAAACAAACAAACACACTCTTCAGCTTTATATAATAGTATAGATAATACTTATCAGATTGTAGAAATCGTTTTGAAATTTATTTTTAGGAGGGCCTCATCTCAGAAGCCCTTTCAACCCGTTCAACTCGAAAGTACTCTTAAGGGTACATTAGTTGGGAAATGTTTAGTTAATTAGACATGTAATTCTCCTTAGTACCAACAGTTCTAGCAAACCTACATTAGTCGCTGTAGTGGTAGTAAGCGAAAAAGCTAAAACACTTTCCGTGTAATAAATTGACTGATTGCCGATACGTTTTATTTAATTGATGTCGCTAGCTTTGGCTAACATGTTTATAACTTAAAATGATAATAATTAAACATATTTTCAAATAATAAAATAAATAATTGCTTGCATTTGATTTAAACATTTACAGTTTACTTTTATGTTAACTAAGTACAGTCTTCTTGTCTACACGCTTCTTGACCAAAGAAAATATTTAGGCAGTTTGGTTTTTCCGTCTATCACACGTACACAGAAAGAATGAACCGATTTTTAGAAGATTCACTTAGGCCACTTGTCACTTTTATTTTGTACTTTCAGTTTGTAAAAATCATTAGGATTCTGGGCGTAAAAATATAAATATGCAGAAGCCACGACGGTCACAGTTTGTTCTTAACATTATTTTTACAAAACACGTGTACAACTTCAAACTTTTCAGGTATCTTTTGTATTAGTATGCCACCGTTTTTGATAGGTTCTTATCAGCACATGTGTGCCGAAGGATACGACAATACTCGCCTTTCATCAGAGACCTAACCTAGAAGAGTATGTACATATATATACCTACCACATAACTTTTAGAAAAGGTTCCTACGCTACTAGCTATTATTTTGCGTACTTACTGTGCTTAATTCGTAACATTCTGGGCTTGTTATACATGATAAATAAATTGTAGAAATTATTTTCAATGTAGGTATTTCTTAACATAAGTAGGGGTTAAAAATAGTTCCACTTGTAAATGAGTTGATAGGATCGCGAGTTAAGTATGCTATTTAACTTTAAAGATTTATGCTTCGAAAGCGCTACTTGTATAGTTTTGTATTCGATACCCCATTAGTTTATATCACCATATAACCTGATTGTTATAGAAAATTTTAACACCAAGCTATCGCAAAACGTCACCATTTAAAAGCTTTGGTTATTTTGTTTACAAATCGGATGTTGACTTTGAGTTTGCAATACATTTAATACGTCGATAAACTATCTGAAAGTAACACAACTTACAATTTACGAAGAGTAGTAACTACCCACACATGTAATCGGCTTTAGTGTGCCGTAATATTCCGAACGAGATGTGTGTGCGCCATTAAAAAGCTCTTTGAAAACCTCCGTCAATCCACAACAAAACTAGTCCAGTCATTTTTAGATTTGTCTGTCATTCAATTCGGGACATTGTACTTAAAATCTTATTATTATAGAGTAATTTAAGAAGTATTTCGTGATAGTGTCTTGTTAAAGAATTTTTATTACTTTTAACCGATTTCAAATAAGAAAACTGCTGATTCAGCAGTTTTCTTTTTTGCGTTACCTCAGAACTCTGATTTTAAGAACCTATTAAGATTTCATATTTTTATAATAAAAAAATTCGAACCCATGACATTAGACATAGGCCCTCCTCAAGGCTCTCCAGAACAACCGTTCCTATGCTATCCAAAGGTTTCCCGAATAAAGAATATAGTATTCTATTATTCGTTCTGATGTAGGCACATTGAATAGGGCGGCTGAACTTTTTGTATTTAAAAAAGTTAATTGATTTGAATATATTTTAAGAAATTCAACATTTACTTGAACTAAAATTTTGAACCAAGTACCCAACTAATTCGTCCGGATACCTGATCTATCAGATCAAACAGTTTTATAAGTATTGTTATAAAACTATACGTGGGAGCTCTCCCAAGCAGGGATATTCCGGTTAGGGTTAACCTAACCGAAATAATCTGTTATTAACCCTTTTGGAAATGGGTTAACCTAAATTTAGGATTAACATAAATAGATGTTACCGAATTATAACTGTTAACAGGAATAGTCTAATACAGGATAATTACGGTTAACCTTAACCGAATTGCATATAGGTTTCTGGATATTTGTAGGTCCGTGACTAATTTTTCGTTACAGTCGGCACTATTTGCGTGAGATGGGAAGAGGGGGATCTCGGCTAATAACAAGTAATTTTTTTTCACAAGAGATCAAGTAAAACTGATTATTTTCGAATTGCAAACGTCGTAAAATAACCGAAATATTGGGTTAACTTCTATCATTTGGGTTAACAATTTCAAAAACATAAACCCTTTAATTTGGGTTAACCCTTATTGTTTGGGTTAAAACAATAACATATACAATCTGTTAACCGAATCAAAGAGTAACCCTTTGAAACGGTTACAGATTGATTCGGTAACCGTTTATAACGCATACCGTTATGCATGGGTTTTCCGATCCCTGCTCCCAAGTGATTAATATTCGTAGGTGTATCGTATGAATGTATTTGAGAGCCAGATTTTGACTTAATGGCGACATAGCATGTTCAGAAATTAAAATCCATTGGCATATATTTGTCTAAGTTATGTCACTTGATTCAGCCATTGGTGAACCTAACTTTCTGACTGATAATTCTTGATAGTAATTTGCAATTGCAATGCAATTTTTTTCTATTTTAGAGTTTACAAGGCATATCTTTAAAAACGGTACGTTTGTTACTAATAGTCCATATTCCTTCAAAACAGTTTAGGAGTCTAAAATAAAATTACAATAATTGATGATTGCGAACTACATTCGTATAATATTAGAGCAAATAAAACAGGAGTTAAATAGGTTCTGCATGGAGACATTTGTCGGCAAATGTCGGGTAACATTTTAGTTGACACATTTAGCTTTATCACGGCTGTTTCTAATTATTCTAAACGAAATTAACTATAACTTATGTCTTTTGAAAATGTCATGTAACATTTAAAATTAAACTTTGACGTTAAAATTAAATGTCAACTGTAAATATAGTGTTTTTCATTTACCTATTGGTCTACTGCATCCATTATGATGACTGTAATGCGTTTATTGAACATATTAATTATTGTTTTACGGCTTTTGCCTACAACCACAACCTCAAGAAGTAGTCATTACCTCGTTGAGATCATCACAGACACCTGTCTAAACTGGAACCTTAACTACCTATACCTAGTTCTAGCAGACAGATGTGTTTAATTCTATGAATTTGAGGGGTAAAGATTTATTGTATAATTACAAATTTTAACAAAAAAATAACCGACTTTAATCTGGACCAAATTTAAATGTTACCATTCGGTAAGCACCAGCTTTCAAATAAAAAAAGAATCATCAAAATCGGTTCACCCAGTCGAAAGTTATGAGGTAACAAACATAAAAAAATAAAAATGCAGTCGAATTGAGAACCTCCTCCTTTTTTAGAAGTCGGTTAAAAATGCATTAAAAACACCATAGTTAGTTCATATATAACAAAATTCCGTTTTACAAAAAGATAAACCAACGTATTGTCTAACAGGAAACGGTCTGCTATAATCTCTGCAATATCACTCAACTACAACATTAGGGCTACTTGCGTCTGCGTCTGCGCATCATCTCGGGCGCTGCTCAATCTGACTGAATGGTTTTTCGGCACGGTGATTAACTTGAGTGATCGATCTGTCGACACGATGTAATCTACTAAATTGTTATAATGGCTTTCGTATCTAACAGTTTTGAAATTACGAGGTTCTTGGCTGTAGGCTGATGTATTTTAATAACTGTCTAACCCAATTTTTATTGTGTGGAGAATTTATTGCTTGAGTTATAACTTGATTATTGTTTAATAATACTCCTAAATTATCTACTGGCATGAAAGTACGGCTACATTCTATCGTATAGTTGTATGAGTCAAAAAAAATTACAACTGAGCGTGTTCTTAGATTTAGATTACTCAGTACACAGAAGAATCCTAAGATATCAAATTGATAACTAAGCAAATTAAAGAACCTAAGTTCTCCTCGAGTAGGTATGGTAGTCAATCTCCTTTGATAGTAAAAGGTTCATTTGAAACCAAAATCGAAGTTAATGGACCTTCTATAACTTCTGAGCTTCGTTAATAAAACCTGTTGCGAACATGGATAGGTCTCCTCTAAATAAATAGGAAGTGCTTTATTAGTATCTATATAAGTTGACATACAGTAAAAACTCTGCTTAGTTTGGAACTAGATGGCGTTGTGTGTAAAGCCGAGTCACCACCGAACAAAAGTTGGCAACTTTTATGTTGTCAACACGTGTTGGTGACAAAAGTTTCTGTAACTTCCTTGTGTTGGCAACAACTTGTCAACAAATGTTGGGAACAGTGTTCTTGTTTTCAACAACAAAAACATCAAAAGAATACGCTTGTTGCAGTTATTTATTGGCTCTGTGGAGAGGCTCAGTCGCTCAGTTCGAATGTTTTTCAAATTGTTGGCGACTCGGTGTAGACACAACGAAAACAAAAGTTGGCGATTTTCTGAAGAGTTGCAAACATTGAAATTGCCAACAATTTCGGTGGATACGCGCTTTAAGATGTCCGAAAATATAAAAAACAAATTGATGGTAGATGATCAATTTTAACGATGGTCTCCTGAAAAACAGATCACGGCTTTTTATAACTGTTTAATCCTAAAATAACAACACCTATCACGATTTTTTATTATTTTTATCTTTTTTTTTATTTATATGAGGGTTATATCAATTTACAAGTTACTTTATATTTAAAGCAGATTCCGTTTAAGTATCCAGGTCTCGTTGGTAATAAGTACGAAGTTATAAAAATCGGCTGTAATACTTATGTGAAACCGATACAAATACGAAGTCAACATCGAGGGGTATCGATCGAAGTCTCAACGAGGCAATCGCTCGAGTCGTTTTCCACAGAAATACCAAGAGTTTTTTTCTTTTATTACTGCCCGGGACCGGCGCAGGAGCATTGCCTCCTCTATAATAAACAAGCACGATGTTACGAGTATAACCACGTTATGACACTTTTGAGGATATTTATAAATTATATATTTTTAATAAATGCGATTCGGATAATGTTTTTTTTTTCAACTACCGTTTATTGCCTTGCTATACTTTCAGGAGACAAATATATGACAATTACTAAAATTAGTAAGAAGATAGAAGTTTGTTAACAATGAGGAAAAGTATCGCAAAAACCAGCGGCCAAGGTTTCCAAAATAAATTTATCGACAGTTCATTTTAGGGAGAATTTTGGCTCAAGCACGCTCATAGCTTGAGTACTGCTCCTTTATATACCTACTTCTTACCAGAGAAAATAACTCTTTACTGTTAACTTTTAACTGGTAGTGAATCATTGAAATAATAAATATGTACATACCTACTCAATACAGGACAGTGATGCAGTCTCCACCCGATATGGTTTACACGATCAGCTGACTTTACATACAAAATAAATTTCCTAAAGAATTTTAATTGTTCGCAAACGCCCAGAGCTCGGAATTAAATGTGTAAGGTGTTTTCTTCACTCGATTATCCTGAGTGCCGTGACGGGATGGTGTCAGTACGCGAGTGAGACCATCATATTAGAAAGGGACGGATGTATCTGCAAGTTACAGGTGTGAACGGGACACGCGCGGAACATACCTCGCAAGCCTTCGACACAGGTTCTCAAAGTTTCTGATCAAACAGTTAATGTTATTACACTACTATATATATTGCAAAGTGATTGACTTACTGATTTTTCCCCACACCTTGTTTTTGACACAACTTTTTTTGTGTCTCAACACGTTACTGGTTTTTATGACTGAATAACTATTAAATTATTAAAAATAAAAATATTGTATTATTAAATGACGAATTTTCTTGGCAAATCTTTAAAAGTATTATTGGAGAACGAAATCGTCTAAATTAAATATACCTACTTAGAAATCGGGTGGTACTGCAATCATCGTCAATATTAATTTAGTAGGTACTTATTAATATAATAAAATGTTTATTTTAAATTAGAGAATTTAATCAAAATTATTTAAGTTACCTATATAAATATAGAAAATATAAATACATATAAGGTACTAAGCATAAGTTACACTCGAGATTTTTATTAGTTATTTTTTTACACCAATAATAATAATTACAATACATCAAGAAGTTAAAAAAGTTTGACATTCATCGAGAGGCTCGTGCTTTTCCATCGCTTCTCGTTAAAAGCTTTTAACGAGCCGACCTTGCCGTAACGATTAGAGTGAGACAGCAATACTTACGCGTACCAAATCACGTGTACTAGACAAGGACGGAAGTCCGGACCGGTAACAATAAGCTTACTAACAAGATGGAGTAACTCACTGAAAAATGTCGTAACCACCATAATTATATATTGAATTATGCAACCTATTTTTAGTGACTCAAGGTGTGATTTTTACTAAACAAACATAGTAGTTATTAGATGAGTGCCGCAGTGGCTTGTCTCACTAACGAGAATGACTCAGGAGCAGGTTTTTTGTCGTTTTTCCGATATAAACCTTTAAGTCAAAGAGGAGAGTTTAAATTGGTATGGAGTGGAGGCTCACTATGGGGTTTTCTTATAAATGGCTTTTTTGAAATTTATTTAAATTGGTTTTTCGTTGCGCCGAGCTAATCGTAGCTATAAACAGTATGAAGTATGTTACAAACGTGTTTTAATATGATGCTATCGTTAGATTGTAGCCTATCTACGATCGCGGGACATGTTATTACAGCCATATCACTAATCATGTTTTTTACTTATGACAACACTCATTAAAGATTTTAACGTTAGTGATTGTCAGTCGTTTTTCTTATTAAATGTCACATAATTATATAATACGGACTTAACATACCGTACAAAAGACATCAACGCACTTAATTTGCATTTGAAAAAAAAAAAAAGTTTACACTTTTTTTATAATTTCTACATATACTTATATAACAGTTGGAAAATGTGACACAGCTTTGCATTGCAAGCTTTGAACCCGACTTGACTGAATATATTTAAGTACACAGATAAAGATAAACGTGACCCATAAAAAGTTTGTCTTATAATGCGGACATGAATATTAAAGAAAATTATGTTATAATTAATCGTGACGACTTGAGGCAAATTGCTTTCAGTGGACGCAGACTGCCAAAGACCGGTATAGTTGGTGCTCGTTGGGTGACGCCTTCGTTCAGCAATGTATTGCGATAAGCTGATGAGTGAAACTAATACCCAAGTTTATTATTAGATTGCACTGATAGCATAGTGGTTTAAGCACCCCGATTTCTACTGCACTGAGTGTTGTGGGTTCAAACCCCACATGGGACAATACTTTGTGCGATTCACTAATTGTTGTTTTGAGTCTGGGTGATCTTTGTGTCCGTTTCATGTATGTTTACATGACACAGGATATATTCCTAGTGCGGGAGTTCTATTAAAAAAAAAGGCTAATAATATGTATTTTTAACCGACTTCAAAAAAAGGAGGAGATTCTCAATCAGACTGCTTTTTTAAAATGTTTGTTACCTCATAACTTTCGACTGGGTGAACCGATTTTGATTCTTTTTTTATTTGAAAGCTGGTGCTTTCCGTGTGGTCCCATTTGGTCCAGATTCAAGTCGGTTTTTTTTGTTAAAATTTGTGTTTTTTTTTATTTTGGCTGCCAAAATAACTTTGCCCTGCCTGATGGAAAGCATGAGCAGAATCCAGGATTGGTGGTCACCAGATACAGTGTTTGATACACATAGTAGACGCGAACTATAAAAACCACCTCCTTATAATGAAATTAATGGAGCACTAAGTCATACCAAGAAAAAAAAAAAAACAAGTAGAACCCGCCTAATGATTGGTAATTATCAGTTCTATAAACGTTGGTAATGGTAGTAATGAACCTTGCACACATACCTTATACCCAATAGTAGAAAATACTATGATAATTATAACGTTCTTTAATTGTAGTCTACTTCTACTGGCACCAAAGTGTACGCAAGTAGGTACGGTTTTTCCTATCATAGGTTCAACAAGCTGAATTCCGTGGTTCTTAAACAGACTGATTTTACAAAAACTGTTTTACTGCATTCATTATAAACTTAAAATTCCTTTAAAACCTCTTTACTTAACTCAACTCTTGTGCCTTTTGGATTTAAACCCCAGGTCAAGACATTACTCCCAGCTTTAAACCCCGCTGCGTTTATTTTACACTCGTAAATAAATCCTTTTATCAGTTTATTTATCAAAGTGATTAACTCGGCGGCCATTTTAGATGCTCATACGCAAGAGCTGTCACTCAAAAATTTGAAATAGGAACAGTGTAACGGCACACATGAAATGATAAAAGGCCTGTAATGTTACTGTTAAGGGTTTAGTATCTATGCCGGCGTACAATGGATCATATTGAAGTACAGAAAGGGCTTTTTAGTTTATCTTTTTGACCTCAATAAGTCAGTTTGTTAATGGTAATAATGGTATAACATAATGTGGGAGAGCTACTTTCAAAATATTTGGGTAAAAATGTGTTCTATAAATAAATTACAGTTTATCTTTCCTTTCAGATAAATAACAGAAACATGAGATCAATTTTAAATGTGCATCTACCTATTATTACTCGCTGTAATAATATTTATAAAGTACTAGCTTTATTCGGTAAATGTTGGTTACTGCGGTAAATAGTAGCATTTATGTGTTATTCTGGGGTATAACCACGAAGCAAAGTGGGTATAACCTATAATAAATACGTTTTTGTCTGAAAGAATAACATCCATCCTTACAAACTTTTGCATAATTGCAACTTTTATACCATTTTGTTGCTCGACATTTTGATACTATTGATAATATTTATAATCGCGATAATTTCAAACTTGTAAAAAAAAAAAGCTTTTTTGATTTTCCTAAAACACCGTCACATTTCAAACCGTTTAACAAAATCTACGATACCTGTAATGGATATGCTACAGTAATCTTTATTGGTATAACAACATTTTCACAGTCCATTAAAATTTTCTACTTTATTTTTCAAAGCTTCCCCTCCCGACTGTTCGATAAGACGCCATTATCTCAGCAATTAAAAGTATTAAAATAAAAGCGTAATGTATTGTCCAGTAAATATTGTTGGTGATCTCGTCTTGGCGCATCGCGTCGTCGATCATGTCCAACTTTATTACAACACGCCTCGTTGGCACATACACGAAATAACATCATAAAAAATGTGGCCGACAAAATGGTGCTTTATTTTTAAACGGTAATTGGGTTTGTAAATAAACAGATTTGATTTTATTAATGTTGACGGGGAAAAGTGTTTTGTATGTGTAAAATAATCGATTTAAGTATTGGTTAGTGTAGAACAAGCTTAATTAGAATTCTAGTCGGACAACCTTGATGTGTAGTGGCCAATTTAGAATATGGAGAGTGACCGTCCCTATTTATCCCGTGGGTGGTGTTAGAGTCGACATAGAGAACAAACTACACAAGACGACATAATTGCAAAGAGAAGAAAACTAACCTATAGGATTAGTGCCAAGTTTTCCTTCTGGCCAGCGTGGTTATAATAGGCCAAGACCTCCTTTCTAAAGAGAAGCCTGTATCCAGGAATGGACTAATAAAACTGACGATGAACCCATAAACGGCTAAATTACATACTCATGAATAAAACTATATATCTTTGACTAGCTGGCCCACGCAACCTCGTTTGCGTCTCCTTTTGCCCGCAGCACGATAATTTTCCCCCGTTTTTGAAACATTCTTCATTGGTGCTCCGCTCCTATTGGTCTTAGCGAGATGATATATATCCTATAGCCTTCCTCGATAAATGGGCTATCCAACACTGAAATAATTTTTCAAATCGGACAAGCGGTTCCTGATGTAACATCGTTTTTTTAGTGTTCAATGTTTAGCAATTTTTTGTTTCAGCGCCCTCTCGTTCATTGTAGTTCGAACTACAATTGGATGTTGATCGCGATCGAAGTACCGGGCTGCTGGTACACCTAGGTGGCACTAGGGGGCGTATTTTATGAAGGATATTTAGTTGACATTATGACACTTAGAAATAGTGAGACATTATCATATGTGTATCATACGATTCTCACTACTTCTTAAATTTGATCTCAAATAAGCAAGGAGTATGGAAGTTGTACGTCCTGTTCTCACATCCAGAAATGGAGTAGGGAAATCATCTAGAATGTTCGATCGAATGTCTATATAACGGGCTGTGTGGCATATTTCTTTTTATTTCTTAAAACCTTCTCTCGTTAACTCTGAGGAAGCTTTGCTTACAGTGTACATTAATATTCTTGTTGGTAGTGTTTGTGAGTGTTCAAGTCCCACTGTCTGTGGTAAGTTAACCTCAAAAAGGTTTTTCCTTATTATCTTATTGTATGTAGAATATGTTCTCAGGCTATTTAATTTTGTTTATAGGGTCGTTAGATTACCGCAGAAAGAATCATACATCTTGCCTGTCTTGTGGTTCAAGATTTGTGCTGAGGACGGTTAACTATTGGCAGCTCACAGCTCACTCCTCAAGACCTATCTGCCCTACCTTGAGGGAAGTTCATATTATATATATGGAAATTAATTATTACTTTTTTACCTAGCACCCACAAGTTGGATCACTGGTGGACGTCTCTGTAAGCTACCTTGAGCTGGAGAGAGTCTACGGCTGACTACTGTGAGTCAGAGAGGTGACCAGAGGGTGGCTATCCTGTGCAGACCAGTCTACAGGCTTAAAGAGTGAAAGAAAAGACTGTATAATTTTATTTTTATTTTTTAAGACTACCTCTTAAGTTTTTTTTGTCAATATATTAAATTAATTAAATTACTTTAAATTCATATGTAAAGATAGCAGGAATTGGAATAAAAGTTTATTTAAATTGTAAGTTGTCTTTTTGAAGTCTTCCTTGGACCCTCCGCACCCTCACCTTAAAATTTTATCTAAATTCTTACGGCGCCCTGAGGTATCATCTTCTACCCTGAGTCGAAGCCGGTGAGTTTCCACCTGACAAGTTCAGGGGTTACACTGAGATTAGCGCGTTCAAACAAACAAACTCTTCAGCGTTATAAGTATAGAAGATAAAGGAGAAACCTTTGTACCAATACAAATATTTTAAGATTTATTAAGTTTAGTTAGCTCTATATATTTGGTTAAACGATGTATAGTGTCATTTAAATTTGTATAGAAATACGCTGTATGCACACTAAATTCCTATAAATGAAGTACTGTTGTAAACTGTTGGTTAATGCTGAGACAGTGTCCTTGATGTCACGTCACCTTACTATTGTTTCCTTTGGTCAATCTTTACTTTCATTTGTATTCCAGATGTTAAGAACTTAATAGCTACAAAGATTGTACTCGTGGCACACATCTTATTCAGGTTTCCCTGCAAACTATTCAATAAACACTCACACTTGAATGCTCAAATTGAACTATTGTTAAGTATTATTAAGTTTATCCATTTTAGATTCATGTCATCCTATAAGCATCAAAGGCCTCCCACTATTACTACTATCAAAGTACATTTAACGTTACACAGACTAAACTATCTAGTTAAAAGCGTCAACAAGTAACATTTTAGCGGCCCACACAATGCGTGGATAGTTACCTCTGCGAGAGTATCGGAGGGCCATGATTAGTGCTTTGATGATGCCGCCTCGGAGATGCAAAATAGAGTTCAAACTAGCCGCGTCTGTTGATTGTTATCGATGTATTTTATCACTTCGAAAGTAGGAGGTTCTATTATAATGATTATCGACTTGAGGCTTTGGTAGGTCTTATTACATCATACCTGTTAAGTAGTACCTTATTTACGTATTGATGTATACCCGCTATGTAACTTTTGTAAACCTGTTTTGAATTAAAAAAATAAAAGTCAAGTGTGTAACAACATAATGAGTAAAGGAAACACTCGTGTCATGTTCAGTTTGCGTTCTCTGCAATCTGTATAGTCTGGAGTCTCGTATGCGGTTACAAACAATGTAATTTGAGATTTAATAGTGACTCATATGGTTCAAATTACATAGCGAGATGGTGTGAGATTCCGCTGAGACCTAACGCTACGCTGTATTCATCCGAGTCCTGTGTTTTCCAGAAAAGGATTTTGTAACATTACAAAATTTTCAACCGTTTGCTTGTTACGGGAAAGAAGTTAAAACACCGATAAACTTCTAATCACAAGCCCAACATCAATGATTTATGTAAAAAAGAAAAAAATGACATTGCCCAACATACCTATAACTAAACCTATACAATGAAAAAAGAAAAGTCTTAAGTCATTGTATCTATTGCTGAAAACTGCACCAAAATCCGTTGAGTAGTATAAAAGATCTAAGGGAACAGACAGCGGAAGCGATTTTTTTTTTTTATGTATGGCCCGCCAAAATGACTCTACTCTGCCTGATGGAAAGCATAAGCAGAATCCAAGAGTATTGGTCGCCATACTCACTGCGAATGCAGACAATGCAGTATGGCGACCCACACCATGGCGGCCTAGTGATGCTGCATCTTTTAGTCTAGTCAACAAGTATGGAACTTGTTGACTAGACTATTTGGGCCTCCGGTCTCGACTTCATTTTTATACTACGTAAAGATAATGTATACATATATAGGTACACTGCGAATCTTAACAAGTATTATAGACGTGGAAACTCCATCTGTCTACGCACCAAGGCGTTTAAAATTAATAAATCTGACTCGTAAATGGCCAGGCTCCGCATCATCATTCGTCATGCACGTTAATTTTAACGCTTACACGATTTCATTTTAACACACTATTGTTGTGGTACTACTGAGCTAGCGAATTACATCTCTGAACTCGACGCCTGGGCTTCGGATAGAGGAAGAAACTTACTTTCAAGCAAAAGTTCTTATCTGTTTAAAGATTGACTGTACACAGTAAAACATTTGAAACCATTAGGGACAATAATTTTACCAAAACAGTGTGTTTTAAATTTTATTTTTAATTTTGTCTTAACATAATGTTAAGACAAAATTTTGTTTAATAATTTATAGATAAAATGAAGGTCTTTTATCCTACTAATATTATAAACGCGCAAGTTTGTAAGTATGGATGGATAGATGGATGTTTGTTACTCTTTCATGCAAAAACTACTGAACAGATTTGGATGAAACTTTACAGTAATATAGCATAAACATAAGAATAATACATAGGCTACTATTTGCCGCGATAACCGACGTACACGCGGGCGGAGCCGCAAGCAAAAACTAGTGCATTATAATGACATTTAAAACAATTCTTTGGATTGCCTTGCAAGTGCTTAAGTTCTTTAGAAGAGTTATCAAATTTTACTTATTTTAGTCAGATGCCGCTTTTGGCAGCAGGCATCGTAGTAAGATAATAAATACTAATAAAGCTTAAAACTTTCATACAAATAAAAGCTTTTTAAACAAACGAAGACTTTAATATTAGTACAGCTAATTTCTTTACGAGAGAAAAGTGTTACAAGTTATTAAATTTAAAAATACATGCCGCTAATCTTTAAAAGGCGTCGATATTTAAAAGTGTAAAATTAACAGTCGAGATAAAGTCGATTGGGCAACTAACTGTATGAAATGATGGCACCCATTCGCGGCTGGTTCTCGTTATAATAAAGTTTATAGCCTCTTTATACAGACTACTTTACATACAATCGAGCCTTTTCTTAAAGTTGCCTTGTTAAAAAAAAACTTGATCCTTTGTAAGAGCTGCATGATGCTGTGATATCATTTGATTATGCGTATTGCACGAGTATTTAAAGTTTAAATTGTTTGGAACGATTATTAGTTTTAACCATCAAACCGAAAGTTGGGCAAAGTCTTTCTTTTTTTAAACAACTTTGAAAATCTGAGTCCAGTTTTCGTTTTGGCTGCATAAACGAACATATTATGATTAGGTAAGTGTGTCTAGTATTTACTTACCAGTTTTCACAACTGAAACCTTCGGGAGATTGATGTTTCATCAAAAGCATTTAATAGTCCACTGCTAGAAAGAAACATTTTGAAATAATAGACCACGCTGATCAGACGGGTGATTGTTGTAAATCGTTTCCCTCGACTTATCGCGTTAGCTAGCATCTTGCTGGCATCTCGTCTTCTATAGTCAAATTACGTCTATTAAACATTGAATGTTATGAAAAAAAACAATGTCAAAAAACAGTACGTGTTATGCAAAGGTGTTATGGTACAAAGAAGAGACTTGAAACACTGTTGTTGTATATAAAAAGTGTTTTCGAAATTAAAATTATACTATTTGTTTAACTTCAATAAAACTTGTTTGAAACACAATAGGTAACGCAATTAATTCTGCTTTCGTGTTTAAATACAACACCAAAGAATAAGCAAATTTTAGATTCGTTCCACTAAATCAAAATTACACACTATAATTTTCCGTTTACGTTTACACACAAAACTTGTTTAAAAATAAAACTGCTAACTCTGAATAATAATATTAAAAGATACAATAATAATAATATATTTTGTAAAGCTTTTTTATTTTTCTCTTTCTATCTAATTGGATATTTTGATGTGTGAGAGTAACAGCTATAGTAGTAAAGGGATAGATAGTGGGTGGATGCAGGTATCCGTCGAGTAGGCATGTGCATCTGCTTAGCGGGCACACAGTGTAAAAATAAGACAGTGGAGTAGCCTTTGTGTTTATTTTATTATCTATGGAAATACGTACAGTGAAGATGCGTTTAATTAAATGAACTGAGTTTTTGAACCGTCAGATAAATATCATTGATTTGTATTTGAATATTGTCTCTTATTGACACAATACAAAATAATAATGTAATAGTAGTAATTGATAAATTTCACTCATTTCTGTTTAAAACCAGTGATTTGTAATCTAACCTATAAATGTATCGCCATGAGGCAAATGCACTATTTATTGCGCCAAACTCAATGATGGTGACACGTGCCTTATTATTGCCCGTTTTATTATAGTTATAATATACTTATAATGCTAACACTTGTGCATTGAAGAAAATGTAAATAATGACGCACCGTCGCAGCATGTGGAAACAATAAAAGCTCTTGATTCAGTTTTCAATAGCTACGAAAACTCAACAACGAGTACATTTCACCTAAATAGCATTTGTGATGTATGATTAGACAAAAAAGTCTATTATTTTAAACGTTGATTTCGATTGAGATATTTAAGTTGTTTTGTTATTTCTAATTACTAGCGTAACTAACATATCAACAAAAAACTTAAAATTGACGAATATCCGAGTACCTAATGGCAATAATTACTTAGTCCGGTTTATCGAGTTTCCACAATATTAACATTCTTCAACCAAAAGTCCTGAATAACCAAAGGCAAGCTATTCCCCGCTATCGATAGATAAACGCGTAATCAAAAATTACATGTACGTACATACGGCACGCACACGATTCGTAAATATAACAAGCTTTTTTATCATAAACATGTCCAAATATTCCCCTGTCCAATCCCAAACAGTCGGTCGGCTTTTGGAACGCTCGTTTAAATTACAGCCGACGGGATTTCTCCTTACGATCAATAAATCAATAAATATATACGGCTAAGCCTGTCCGTCTGTCCGACATTAATGGAAATGGGTGTTTGTTTAGGATTCACGATCCTTGCTTGAACAGTTTGTTATTAAACGGAAGCTAAAACTGTATCTTTGACTTCCTGCCATTTACTATTTCAGATATTATGATTTACTAGTAACGACAATTTTTATGTCTTCCTGAATGTTTAAATTTGCTACTGCTATGAAGGAAAATTGAATATTCGAAACATACATTTTTAACAGTTTTTAAAGTTAACTTATGTTTGTTTCTATTTGAATTAAGCCGAAAATAGATACCAATAATTAAAACTACTTAAAGCGTTATTGCCGCAGGTGTGTCAAATGATGTAAGAAGATTAGGTGCACTATATTACTTCCTCCTCTTCAGTAAACAAGACTCTTAATTATAATTAATTGTACATATCTTAAATTTCAGTTTTTTGATTTCCAATTTTTTAATTAATGTGAAGTACAGTTAGTATTCGTACCTACGAAAATATTCTTAATTCAAAATGAATAAATTAAATAGCTTTTCAAAACAAGCTTTTACTAGAATGCCTCTAGACGAATTAAACGAGTCTAAACTCGATAATGTTGCGACGTTTTTTTACAGAGTTATTATGGCGACCTTCCAGCTCCAGCATCAGATCAGCTTCATGTCATTATTGTATTGTCACGCTGTATAGGTACATATGCTTGCAAAATTTCAGTAAAATCGGTTGAAGATATCTGCTTAAAAATTGAGTTGCAAGATTCCACCCGAACCTACAAGCATACATACATACATTGCAAGTTAATAAAAAGCTTGTAAAACGAATTAGATAAGAGCAACAAGTTGACCGGTTTGAAGTTAACAGCGATTATTATTATAAGTCTAAGTGGTTTCAGGAAACAACAATTGTAGAAAGACTGACTATTGCATAATGACATAAAGCGGGAACACCGGCGAAAATAGAATCAATCAATTTCTTACAAATATATTGTCACTACTTAGGTAGTACCTTGAATAATAATCTGTTATTAAGATGGTTATTACTTTATCCAAACACTGATAAAATATAATAAAACTGCAGTTTTCGTTGTGTCACTTGTTAAAATTTGTGATCGTAATTTTTCTTTTATAGGTTTCCTAGTTAAATAAGTTTTTGGAGTGGAGAGATAAAGGACAAAAAAGGTTAATAATTTTCTTAAATCATGTCTATATCCAAGATAAATGTAAGAATAACTATTGAAGAAATCTATTTCTATTCTACAGGGACCGATACATGAACACAAAAATCCGGGCTCTATTTATTGTGGAAAAAAAGCTTAGGGTACATAAGCTCAGCAATTTGAAATAATAAAATTTATCTATGATTATAGCAATATAACAATAATTATTCGACTTCTGAGGCAAACAAGCTGTGTGTATCTGTAACTAAAGGTAGTTTTATATTGACTTTTTGGAGTAACTGTCTACTAAACAACAACTTCTGTTGAAAACAGCCGGCACTAATAAATTATGTTTTTTTTTTTCACGTCGTCAGTACAAGGAACGATCGAAAAAAAGTATACCTGCTCCCCAGACCCACACAATAGCTCTCCGACCATTTATTTTGGCAAGCGTCGTAACATTTTACGTTTTCTTTTTCGAAAAAAGCGAATAACTTATGCACAAAGAGATTTGTGCGTTTCCTGAGAATAGAGTTTCATTAATTATAAATTAACTAAAGTTAGCTAACAAGACGTCGAAGGCTGTAGGTATGATTAAAGATGCTGGATGTATTTTGTAAAAAATACAATTAGTTTACTTTATATAGCACGTTTTTAGGAACTGATTAAATAAAATTTACGTCTCTGCAGGGTTGATTAAAAAAATCGTTCGAATGATTAAATAATAGTTTCATACGAAAATATATTAAATTTAATTATTTAAGATATAATATTTGGAATTCGATAATACTCTTACCGTAATAGGCATCCTTGTCTTCATTTTAACACAATTCCTGTGTATTTAAAAGTAATTATCATTTGTATAGTAATGCGTCCGGGTACAAGTTTTTGGGTGTTGTGGTCATAACTTAGAATGAGCCGTGAAAGCTTTTACGGCGTACAAGACAAGAGGAACGGGCCCTCTTGTTTTAGAAGAGAAGGCGCTAAACGACGAGTATGCATGCATAAGTGTTAGAGGTTTATGTATTCACGTTTTTGGAATATCTTGAGATTATTTTTATTCCAATTACTCTTAGGCTGGTACCAAGTTAAAGCTTGGTTTTAGAAATGTGCAGTGTGTGTGCTTGGTATAGGTAACGAATTCCACTTAATTTCAAGCCACTACGCTACGCGTATTAAATATGGATGGGGTTCAAAATGAAACTACATAGATGTTAAAACTAAACGATATTCTTGTACTCAGTACAATATTGTGTAGCAAGGTATCTGAATACGGACTTATGAGTAAGCAACTTTTAACGAAATATACTTTGCCTGTGGTTTTGTTTCGGTCTTTAGGATACGTTAAGGTTTGAGATGCTAGTTTGAGCTCCTTTAACTACAGATACGTTACTTGGTTTGAATTTGTTTAAAGTATATAGACATATTTTAATCAAGATGAAAGTGTACGATTCTACATAAAATCATTCATAATAAAATTTAATTTTGTCATTTTAACAAAGGTTTACTATCCGAACTGCGGTTAAAGCTTAGTCACGTTTCCGCTGCATAAGCTATGTATTTGCGCTAAGAACTATGCTGAGTGAGCTTCTCGGTTCCTGGATGCCGACAAGAATTTAACATCATCTATATATATATGTATATATATATATATATAAATGATAAGTTCGTTTTAGTACGCTTCAAAAACTGAAAAGTTCTGCACCACTAGAGGTAAAACTTTGATACAATATACACAAAATTCTTCAAAAATTGTTTTTATCTTAGCGTTATTTTCTTCGTAATTTCTCGTAAATTCAACCACAATGAACAACAACGAAGGGTAGCATTGTACCGCTGGTAAAATTTGAAATACCACACGAACTCATTTTGGGTCGTTTACCATGTGATTTTACACGCTCTCGATATTGTTCTAATGCAGTTTTTGATTCATTCTTGACATCACTTCTGCACTGAGTAAAAGAGTGAATATTACAGCTTACTACGATATATATTCATTATTTAGAAATATTTAGAACGAGTACCTGCCGATACTGAAAGTAGCTATCGATAATTAGCTTATTACCATAACAGACAATATGAATTATCAGCAATTTTAAAAATTCCACCGGAGTACCCAGTTTCCTCGAGGCGGGTAGACAGATAATCGGCCTTAATTACACGGCAATCCATCATCAAAAACCAACAAGCGAGGTAGGGTACAGAAACAATGGCCACCCACTACTCTGACAGCTTGACCTTTGCTGAGCATCTTAAAAAAATAGGATGGTTGATATGTTCTGAAATTAAAAATTTAAGTTGTTGGTTGGAAGCACGTTTTACAAGTTCTTATATTAAATATGGTGGGCCTCAGACGCATTTGTTTAATTTAAACCAAAAATATTTTTTCTTGCCTCTTGTTCATGCATGCTTGAAATCGTAGGGTGCATTGTACGTTTTTCTGTTCGGGCGAATTGATCGGTTTGGTAATTTGGCAAATATTGGAGCACATTTAACAGAGGTACCTAGTACTATTATGTTTTTTTACGATATTTTTTAATATTAAACTACGAATTAAAACATGTCGACTCTTTAGTTACGGCAATAGAGTTTAAAATGTTAATAAAGTAGGCGTTCTTATTCTTTGAAGAACAGTAAATAAGTAACGAAAAATAATATTGGATGAACAAGAACAGAATTGAAAAAGAAATCAAAATAATCTAAATCTACTTTACAAATATTATTGCAATTAACAGTATATTTATCAATCTAATATAAATGTTTAACAACTTCCACAATGTGCCACAATGTCGAAGCAATTGACGCAACCGTCGCTGTTTTCGTGCATTCTGAAATAGCTCATTTATATATAGATTCTCCAGCAACACCCACATACTTATAATGTAAATTAAAAATAGAAAGTGACAGTCATTCAAGAACTTATACTTTAAATGACGAGGAACAATGGTTCCGATATGATCGTGGTATCGTGGCTCGCCGAACTCCGGCTGGACCTGTTTGGAGGATATCTAAACAGTGAATCGCTACTAACAAGCGTGCTCGGTGCACTCGTTGCGATAACATAATATTCTTGTTAAATAAGTAACGCTTGGGAGACGCAAACAGCTTCTTATAAACAAAGAACGTGAAAGATAAAATCGAAGGTAGATTTAATTTAAATGAAACGAAAATTTACGCAGAATATAATTTAAACATCTAAAGTTTCAATACTAATCATTTAGAAAAGCTTATTTATGCTTTCATACAAAAACATTTAGTTAGTGGTGTATTCTGTAATACATCATAAAATTGTTATGTTAAAGCAAAATAAGAACAAAGTAGTTAAAGACATATTCTAGTGCATTATTTTCCGTTTCTTTCTCCATTATAACTTTTCTCACAATTCCACTTATACTATTTGTATCCAACAAAGCATGTTCCAATAATGAGGATTGCTTGATACGATCTCAGTTGGGCTGCGCCCGCTGATCACCGCGCCAGATATGCAGAATCCTCGCTGCTCGGCTCCTTTGTAATCTCGGCAGGGTAAACACCGCTTTGTGCGCCAACGAAGCATCTCACCGCACGCATATTGGTTTTCTAGTAAGCGATCCTCTTGACCAAGACATAATGGAACTTCCCAGAACTACTTCGTAGCAACAAATTATTTTTCATTATGACACGGCACGATCAAAGAAAATTTATAGCACCTCTATAAAAGACAAGTGACTTCTCCATAACACTTTTTACAACCTTTATTTTTAAATGCTTTTATTACCTAAGTGGATCTAGTTAAGCTTTGATTATCGCTACTTCTGGTATTAATATTGGCTTAATATATAAATTATAGCTAATTGTTAGTTTTAAAGCAAAAACAAAGAGCTATCGTATCCGTCTTGTCATTCCATAACATAGTTGTGCCAGGTTGGAAGGTTGTTAAAAATGAAAATTATTCTGCCAGCGCAAACTACAGTGATTACACGTCAGGCCGGCCGAAGCCCGAGGGAAGCGCGTCTCTCTCGCTTATTGCCAGATGATTGAAGACCCCGCCGCCTACGACGCAATCCTTTCTGGAGCGGGAATGAGACAGGGCTTACTTCTATGGCAAGAAAGAACAGGATGGCAACAGCTCAGCATCTGATTAGCATCCCAATTACGGTGCGGGCGCGCAGTAGGATCGAATCTTCGTTCGTTTCGTAGTGATGTGCCATTACCCATTTCTTTAATTTATTTATCGATATCCCATTGTAAAGTTGAAGGTTTATTATTTGTGCTGTAAATTGAGATAAAAAGAGGATCCAATGCAGATGTAAAATAGTTACTACCAGATTTTATTTGACCATTGTAAGGCTAAATAATATATATTCAGTAATAATAAAAGAATGATGTTTTTATTACATAACCATTAGTTTTGCCGTATGATTATTCTGTTATATAAAAAATAACTAAGAACTGATTCATAAATCGATAAAGATATACAGAGTGGCAACCCTATTAACAAGAATGGAGGCCGAGAGCAGGCGGGGCGCGTTCGTGTCGAGATTGCATCGCTGAGCAAAGGAAATTTTAAATAAACAAGAAATTATGAACCGACTTCAAGATTATAGGTATACCTCTGCATTGACCAGACTGTAACTAGAGGAAATTACGACAAGCATTTATTCCATAACAGGAAAGTTAATTTAATTCCTGAAAATTGCACTTGATCATGTGCATTAAGTATTATGACTTTCTATTCGCAGCAAACATTACCTATTAAGAAATTGTGGACTCAGAAGTGCACAATTAGGCACTGCAATTTGCCACAATACAATGGTAGAAAGCTGAGTCAGCCCACGACGCGGCGACGCGACGTAGGTTTAATGTACCTAATAGTAAGAAACGTGCAAAACTTTACGTAAATGTCTCCTAAACAAGACTACTTAATAAAAATTACATTATAAACTCTGACTCATGAACCGTGTCTACAAGAAAATCGTCATAGAGGTGTTGCGTTGGAAACATATTTTTTTACTAATGGGAGATCACGCGATTAAACCGCTGCACCGATTTCAATGAAATTCGGCATGGAAATACTTTGATTGAGGAAAGACATAGGCTACTTTTTATCGCGATAATCGACATACGCGCGGGCGAAGTCGCGTGCAAAAGTTAGTTTTAAATAAAATTACTTGCCCTGACTGAATGACCGATTCATCAACGCAGAGGCTACAAACTTGAAATTTTGGCAGCTGATGCTTTTTAAATGATAAGTAAGATTTTTGACATTTCACCCTCGAGGAAGTAAAATAAGAGATGAACAGCTGTAAAAAGTTTGCCATTGCAATACGAAGTAGGTATTCACTCGAACGAAGCCGCAGGTGTTATTAAAATATGAGGGTATTTGTGTATACGGTTGTGACACGTTCGTAAACACAGCGTTGTGGTCTCTCAAGCTGAAGCGCATTAATTTAAAACCAATTTAACGTTTCTCATTATACTGCGACCACAATGTACGTTGGGCTAACTAGTTCCGCGCTCTGTGATCTGTTATTATGGTAATAGGGTTAGTTCAGAGAATGCGAGCCTCGATGCCTTTGCCTACTCGCACGTACGTTTGTAAACTGAACAATTAAACCGCCATCTTTCACAAGTAAATACGATAAGAACTTGTAACTTCACTGATGCTAAAACCAACATGGCGTCGGATTATTCTCATACTAGCTGTTGCCCGCGGCTCTATTATCGCGGCAAATAGTAGCCTATGTGTTATTCTGATGTATAAGCTATATTACTGTAAAGTTTCATCCAAATCGGTTCAGTAGTTTTTGCGTGAAGAAGTAACAAACATACACACTCACAAACTTTCACCTTTATATATTATAGTGTGATGTGATTATTTTGTTACAATGTGAACAGTAAAATCTGAAACTAGTGCATAATCAATGCATCATGTAGCACGTAGTAGGTAGGTACTTTAGTCAAATAAATATTTATGTAGATTGCGTATGAAAAGGATTAAGAAGACCATCATAATTTTGAGACAGCTTTTGGTGTTCCCAAGAGATAAAGTGTATTAGTAATTGGATTGACATAAACCGTACTATAACTATGTTTAGAAACAATGCAATATCATTACAATATACAAATAACACAGCCTTTTATATGCTGAGACTGTAGAATATCAGTTTACGTTAATTGAACTTTGCTTGTATATTTTCATCAAAGACGCAAATAAATGCGTAAACACGCAAAATATGTAGTACACGCCCTAGATTTGACCTAACTTTTTCTTCAAATATGTTTTATTTAAAAAAAGATTTATTTATTATCTGTATACTCTCACTTGTCAAGTAGTACCTAAACTATCGCAAAATGTATTGGTATCTTATAAAAGCCATGGTAGTAACATATTTTGATGGTATCTCTTGTATGCCGACGACGTTGCGATTGTAGCTGAATCTGCTGAAAAACTGCAAATCTCACTAAACGAGTGGATCACAGCTTTGGAAAACTCAGGACTTTGAGTAAGCAGATCCAAAATGGAACACCTCGAATGAAAATTCAGCAACACAGCAAACAGCGCCAACGTCTACTACCCGGATGACACGCAAGTATCAAAGGTCGACCAATTCCGATACCTAGGCTCAATAGTAACGCGAGCCGGAAGTGTCGAAGCAGATGTATCCTACAGAATTAATGTCGCTTGATAAAAATGGCGTACACTCACTGGAGTTCTTTGCGACCAGCGCATGCCCATACGCACTAAAGGGAAAGTGTACAAGACAGCAGTAAGACCAGCGATGTTATACGGGGCTGAGTGCTGGACAGTGAAGGAAACACATGCTCAGAAGCTGCACATGGCCTAAATGAAGATGCTTAGTTGGTCGGGTGGAGTTACGAGGCTAGACAAAATTCGAAACGAATATGTCCGAGGTAGCTTCAAAGTGACTCCAATCCCGGAAAAGCTCACCGAAACTCGCCTAAGGTGCGCAGAGACAGTGAACATGTCGTTCAGAAAGCACTGGCTCTTCCGGAAGGCAAGAAAGGAAGAGGACGGCCGCCCTTGATCTGTTGGACTAGTATGGCCAATCTCATAAAAATGACCCGATTACCTGACCTGACATCCCAGGACAGACTGTCCTGGCGCCAAAAGATAAGGAGAGCCGACCCCATCTAACGTGGGAGGGGGCAAAGGAAAAGAAGAGGAACTAGTATCATATTTTGATATTTTTTTTATAATTATTGTGGGTTGAGCTACTGAAGATATTGGATAGTCCGAATAGGAACTTAAAAGGTGTATGTACTGTATGTCATAGGATACCAGATATATTTTTATGATCTCACATAGGGTAACTACAAAATCTGTCCAAAGTATGAGATAATCGTAACAAAAATATGCATAGATATATTATGTAAACTGAAGTCTATAATTAATTTTGAGCTGATTATGTTAATTAACGATGATATTTATATACCATCCGATGTTACATTACCATAATCATATGTTTTTAACTTGTATTCGAGACACGCCCATTCTCGAACATCCAAGTACGTAAGTTGTCCGTTGTTAAGTGAATTAATTATGTGAGGTATGGACTGATTTGTTGTTACTTTATCAAAACAGACAATCTCATCTGCAGTTTTAACTATAATGCATTTAGCATTTAGGAAATTCGAGAAAAGAATATGAGTTTTATACTTAAAAGTAAATAGTAATGGTACGTTTCAGGAGAAGCCGTACATAAAAGGTTATTTTTTTAGTTTCATAGTATCAATATTTTGTAACTAAAATATGTCCAAGATTTACATTATACCGTTTCAAAGACCACCGCCGTCATATAAATCAACGGAAAATTATCATAACGAGTCCGTTTCGTAACGAAATTCTGGCTTTCTAAGAAATTAATAATGTCTGCTATAAACTGTGATTTACAACTTTACGGCTTGTATATGTCCTCTTTAAATTAGACGTGGCATTAACAGATATGTGGTTTCGATGTATGAATATTGGTATATAGTTTCGTACAATGTTACCCGAGTTTAATAATACGGTAAAGAACTACTCGTCTTTAGGGTCTTTTAATTAATCTATTGAATTATAATGTACCTACCTAATTAATAAAAAAAATGTAATCTGTTTAAGACATGGCATGTGACTGAGATTTGGTATTTAAGGAATATTAAGTTTGGAATTTGACAAAAGTTCTAATTCTAACTGTCATTGAATCTAAAAAAAAACATTGAAAACAATTACACTGTCTGGATTTAACTATGACCCCTTTTATTAATCTGTATTTGTAATTGTATGTACCTTTAATTTATATTTATCCGGACTTATATAAAAAATGCGAAAATGACACGCCAAGCTAATGTTTGGATAAGGAACCTACACTCTATACACCTAGTTTGTCATAGTAGGTTTATTTAATTATAGACAGATAGAAAACTCTATTTGTACACCGTATTACAGATTTAAAAGGGAGTACAGAAAATGATAAATATAATATAATGTACAAAGGGCGGCCTTATTGCCGAAACGTTTTCTTCCAGGGAACCGTAGGATGGACCAAATTTATGGGAGAGACAGTAGTGGACGGTGCAATGAGTTTTGAAAAATTATACAATCAGTCTCAACTGTTGTTATTCGCGTAATGCTTCCTCATCATGCGGGTGATTAGGAATTTTTTTGGGCTCTAAGTCGCAAAGAGCAACACGATCTAGGGAAGGGTTTACAGATAGAACGTTATCAAATCCGGGACAATTGTAAAAAATGTGACAACAGTGTCGGGTCGCTCGATCGTGACCATAGTAAAATATATTGTGTATCACTGAATTTTGCCATTTTTATTACTTTTTCTTAGTCAAAGCTTTGCAAAACTGATAAAATTTCTGAGCAAGACACGTCGAAATTGATAGGAGTCTGCAGTTCGGACTTGATTAAATTCATGGACATTCGGTTTCGCTCTTTAGTCCATAATCTATTCAGTTGGCTAATTACTATCGTTGTTAGTTTATGTTGTTACAAAGCCTGTAGGTTTTTGGAATCCGGGACAATAAGGTTTAATTACTGGACACGGGAAACTATTTTATTGTTTTTGTTAAAAACTGTTTCAGTTCTACCTTAATAACTTGACAATTGCTTTTTGCTCAAAAATGTACAGATGTCAATAGTACTTAGGTGTCAACCATAGAGCTATTATTAGATAGAGTAGGGAAGACATAAGGCTGTCTGTAAGCGGAAACCTCCAACGGTTAAAAAGAGAGAGAAGATCGCGGTACCCCATCTGTCTTTCTCTACTGACGCATGAGCAGTAAATGACTAAGTAAAAATGGTAATCCAATCACAACAATTAACCGTCGAAACGTTCTGCTGTTTTTCCGCGCTAACTGCGCATACGCGAGTAGAGAGAGACAGGTACCGCGATCGTCTCTCTCTTTCTAACCGATGGACGGCTAGAGGCCTGACTGGACTGCTCTATCTATTATAATACCTCTATGGTGTCAACTCGTTAGTGTACCAAAGAGTCTATAATTAAAACCATTGCCATTATATTGCACCGACTCATTGAGCACTACAAGTACTTGTAATTGTTTCACAAAACACACTTCGCAATGAAACCGTTTTTACAAGCTTTCTATTAACTTGCAATGTATGTACCTATGTATGCTTGTATGTTCGGGTGGAATCTTGCAACTCAATTTTGAAGCAGATATCTTCAACCGATTTTGCAGATATCTTCAACCGATTTTGCAGATATCTTCAACCGATTTTGCTGAAATTTTGCAAGCTTAAGTATACAGCGTGACAATACAATACTATAATGACATGGAGCTGATCTGATGCTGGAGCTGGAAGGAGGCCATAGGAACTCTGTGAAGAAACGTCGCAACATCATCGAGTTTGGACTCGCTTGATTCGTCTCGAGGCGTTCCGGTAAAAGCTTGTTTTTAAAAAGCTTTTTAATTTAATTTATTACAATGTAATTTCATCTTTTATGTCAAGTCAACTTAATTGTGCATTGAGTGTACCATTTCCTTAACGTTGTAGCTAGTATTATGTATGAACCTTCAATAATAAAAAAAAAACTTCGTTTAAAAAAACCGACTTCAAAAACTAAAAAGTATAAAATAACCTAATTTGTATGGGCTACCTATTCATAGGTTTGAAGTCGGGGCCAAGCCAAATGTAATAGTAGGTACCACACTCGCTATATTTCGACGTCACCGACGCTTCGGTTGTTTTGTTCAACGCGAAGAGAAGCTATCCCGCTCAAGGTCACGCGCGGCGAGTGCGGTACCTACTATTACATTTTGGCTTGGCCCCGACTTCAAACCTATGAATAGGTAGCCCATACAAATTAGGTTATTTTATACTTTTTAGTTTTTTAAGTCGGTTTTTTTAAACGAAGTTTTTTTTTTATTTTTCGCTTTTTAGTCTTTCTCAAGTCTCTCATCATCATTTCATGTAAAATTTATTGATGTCTACAGAATATGAAGCAATGCAGACAATTGCTCTTAACTTCATTGCAGGCGCTCACGTAAATTTGAGGGTTTCTTTCGATTTCCTTGGGATCCCATCATCAGATCCTGATATGGTGGCCATGGGACCACATGGGGAGCATACCCTTTCGAATACATAAAGAATTTTCAAAATCGGTCCACAATTGACGGAGTAATCGATGTATATACATAAAAAAAAAAAATACCGATGAAATTGAGAACCTCCTCCTTTTGGAAATCGGTTAATAATTCTAAAATTTTTACAAAAAAGTATTTCACAATCTATACTAATATTATAAATCTGAAGAGTTCGTTTGTTTGAATCTCAGGAATGATTGAATCTACTGGTCTGATTTGAAAAATTTTTTCAGTATTAGATAGCCCATTTATCGAGGAAGGCTATAGGCTATATATCATCACGCTAAGATCAATAGGAGCGGCGCATCAATGAAGAATGTTACAAAAACGGGGGAAAATTATTACGCTACGGGCAATAGGAGAGGTAAACGACGTTGCGTGGGTCAGCTATTTTAATGATAAAATAAGTTGACTTCATATGCCCATTAGAAAACTATTCAAAGAATCGAGTTAAATTTCTTAAACGTGTTATGATTTCGAAAAATGTCTTCATTAGCGCTTTGGTTTCGCAAGCAAGAATAAAACGCATTTCTGGAATGGCGGGAATATGTGCTTCAGTTGGCATTTCTTTCATATTTGTAAAATCTGATTATTGTGTAAACCCGTTCGTTTCACTACATATTATGTCTACTTAAAGATATACATAATGAGGTTGGAATAAATATAAAATAATATGGATTTATGTAGATACTACAAGTCCTATAATTAGTGTAGGCATAATTCGTATTCCTTGCTACTTAAAAAACATCGCATTATTATTTTATTGCTATAAGTAGGTAGGTACTTGGTATAGTACGAGATCCCGCTGCAGGATTGGTGTGCTCATCGACTTTTTGTTTAAAACCAAATTTTTATGTTTATTTATAGTTAAGAGAATATATATTTACTAGGGTGCCTATCAAAATTTGGCCGCCATTATTTTTAATTGATTTTTGGTAAAAAATTTTGTTTATTTATTTTTTAAATAAAATAACGTCTACATCACGGTAATTAATATGAAGATTCTAAAAAATCACGGTTGCCGTTGCGCACCTGGCCGCACCTCTTTGCAGCCAGGTGTAAACAGGTATGATTTCGATAAATTTATAAGTTTATAACCTATTTTTATTAATTATATGTCAAATTGAAGCTAATTTTTTTCTATTAATTATCATATAAAGTTGCTTAATTAAATCTGGCCGCAAATAAGGGTTACTAGCTGTTAAAGATAATAAATATTTAAGGTAGAGTGAAAGAGAGTTAGCGCGTAACATCATTTGTCAGACGAGGACAGCGATTGCCGGCTGTGCGACGCTTTTAAGCCATTGCGCATGCGTCGAATGTTAGTGTTCTCAACCACCGGGGAGTAATAGAGACGACTTATAATAAATACTCCAAAAAATATGTAATTTTTTTCTAAATGACAAATTTAAAAATTGCAACAAAAAATTAATATTGATTTGATATATCGACGGTCTAGTTAGCAATTTGTCTAACTCCTTATTTTTTAGAGGGTGATTTTTTTAACATTTTGATGAAGCAATAATCCAATTACAAATTATTTGAATGATTCAAACTTAAATATTATATCTCTATTAGATATTAATGATTTTAAATGGTTTTTCAGGTTATAAACGTATAAATTTATCGAAATCATACCTGTTTACACCTGGCTGCAAAGAGGTGCGGCCAGGTGCGCAACGGCAACCGTGATTTTTTAGAATCTTCATATTAACTACCGTGATGTAGACGTTATTTTATCTAAAAAATAAATAAACAAAATTTTTTACCAAAAATCAATTAAAAATAATTTAATTAAAAATAATGGCGGCCAAATTTTGATAGGCACCCTAGTAAATATATGTTCTCTTAACTATAAATAAACATAAAAATTTGGTTTTAAACAAAAAGTCGATGAGCACACCAATCCTGCAGCGGGATCTTAGACTAGTATACTTACATAGCTAATTACAATACCCAGGCGCTCATCATAAGTACTTCGTTAACAAAAAGCTAGCAGCCCATAATGATTAAGGTAAGAAGTACGTGGTATCGTCAATATTTCTCTGATACCAATGATTGGATCGCAGCTCTGTATGGGTAGTTAAACCAATATTTATGTAGACATGCAAGTCGGTAACTTTTTACAGCACGATCCTGTCGCATCAGATTTACAACTTTTTTTATTGCTGCCATATTGAGAGTTACGTACTGAACATAAGAAACATTTCTCAAAATCAATATAAAATTTAGTTTGTCGTTCGGTACAGGGCTAGTTTTTCTGTGTCCACGGCTCAAAATGTGTATTTTGTTACAACCACATGAAGTTTTACAGCTGCGTCGTATTATTTTTTGTGGAAGGCACCTATAACTCATTTCTTATGCAGTAAAAATGTCACTTATACTGCAAAATTAATAGGCAAGATATTTTCAGAACTAATTGTCTCGATGACTAGCTTGCATTTTTTGTAGGTAGACTAAAATAATATACCTACCTATTTTAAATTGCCAGGTACCTACCACAATATTTTCACAGCGCTGGGTCACTTCGCTACTACTATTACACATTCCCGCAAGGAAGAAATCTTTGTTGCAAGGATAGATCTATTTTGCGTTCTTATTCTTTTTGAAAAATCACGAATGATACCATGGTACGTTCTTAATAGAAATAAAATTTATGTTCTGCAAAATTTATTTAATTTAGCTTGGGACTAGATGGCGTTGTGTGTTAGATGTCCGAAATATTTATTTATTTATATAAAAATGTCTAAATAGCAATTCGAAATATAGTAATGGTCTGGAACGACCGACACCTAAGTTATAAAGGTACGTTTTGAGCACGCTATGTGGGAGCAATGTTTCATCGCTTCATAGCGGCACCGCATTCGGCTCTCGGTGATTTATTGGGTCTCGTTTATTTTATTTCCCAATTCGTTTTAGTTTTACAACCTCTAATGTTGTCTTGAAAATAGTTTTACAAGGAATCATGGCTGTGTCTTATATCACAAAAAGACTTAAGAAAAGGCACGAAATAGACTACTAGCCCGACACAACCTCTACAAACTTTACAATTCATTTTAAAGTCAGAATTTGTAATAATGGTCTTCTAAACAATTGTCCTAAAGCGATTTAGTAACGACAGCATCTATTACATACATTCATACAAACTCCGAGTCTCATTTGTTTCAAACCGTCTCTAAACGTGACTTATTCTTATTACTGAGAAAACAATAAGTATTGCCGTCTAGTACCTACTTTGCCGAGAGAAATTTGAACTCTGTTAACTCTATTCAACTTTAAATAGCTTTGTGTAAGCTCCCCGGCTCCGACTACAAACAATGATGATAATTTCTGATTTTGTATTACAATACACGCTTGTATGAGACTGAGCTCGTTTCCTCTCTAGCGTTGACAAAACGTAGACCTGACTTGTGTACATTTCTACCTGAAATATTTTTTTTAAAGAACTCTATTGTATTATTTGTATTGGTCATTGTATTCGCAGTCAATGCCCAACGCCAAAGATTATAACACGACAAGTGACAAATGTTTATTTATTGCTGGCTTTGTAAGATACGATGCAGGTAAGTATTTGTATATTTAGCGTTTTTTTTTACCTATAGGTGCAAAAAACTCCTGAAACGCAAGAATCGCCTGATAGTGATTGACTACCGCCGCCCGTGGACACTCAAGTCATGTACGTTGCCGCTCCTCTAGTGCTCCAGAATTAGGAGGAAAGTTGGGCTCTGAATTACCCAATAAATATCTAGCTAGCGTGTTCTTGCGAGGTCATGGTAACACCCCGGCAAAGCCAGTCCACGTGTGCTAAGCCATTGACTCTCTCACGATAAATTGGATAGTAGGTAATATAATTAAGTATTTTGATTGGTTATAAAAAAAACTTACCACACTGATGCAGCAAGGCCGAAGTAATACAGCAAAAGGAAGACAACAGCACAATTTGGGTTGGCTAATCCATCGTGAGCCAACAGCATGCGTGCCGGTGAAGTGGAATCCTTGGCACAACCAGCCGCTGCTCGACCGGCGGCAGCGCGAACACCCCAACCGGCAGCGGCAGCACACCGACACAAAGCTACAAGCACCAGAGCTCTCTCCCCAGCTCCTCCTCTATCACCACATGCCAACTGTGCTCCTACAGCTGCTAAAGTGCACGCAAAACTAAGAGCTGCCCATGTTGTTAACCACACTTCTGCAGCTTTTCTTTGTCCAGCTTCCCATAATACTTCCGCATCACAGAACTGAGCACAGCGGGCTGATCCTCTTACCCACACCCAACTACCTGGTTTGACCAGTCTTTGACAAGCACCTCTGCCACCCGAATTTGCCACATTTAGAGGCACAGTACCCACTGGAGGAGCTCGTTCTCCAGGTCCCTCCATACACATATGTTCGTGGTTATTCTCGGCTGGGAATAAAGAGCAATCTAATTCTGGTGGCCAGAGAAAACCGAATTTGTATAGAACAGGGTAACATTTAGCGTATACACTCTCGCATAGGCCTCTGCATGGCCCGATGGGAAGCGCTACTTTGTCGGTACACATGGGCACGTAAACTGAACACAAGAATAAATGCAGTTGGGAGGAGCAACCATACTGAACGAGGGGGCTGAATGTCTGCAGGGTTACATCGGCGTCCGCCTGCAGAGTATGTCGCGCCAAGTTGGGCATTCCAGTCTGGTTGTATCCAATGTTCTTACACATCGCCACTTTAATAGGTTCACATGTCCGCACGGAGGCCTCAGCGGCTACTCCGACCACTAGGCTCACAGTTAAAACAAAAACGTTTAAGCACTTCATGTTCGGTCAATTTATCCGTCGAGTCACATAAAAAATCTCATTGCAGTCGTGAATATTTACGCGGAAGCGCCGAACTTGCGCAGAATAGATACACACGTACGCCTGAAGTCGCGTCTCAAGACGGTTTGTCGTGCGGCGGGCGGCGGCGACGACGGACCGCGACCCGGTGGGGGGAGTAACAACAAAAAAAGGTACCTACGCAGGTATGCGCTGCAGTTGCGGCGGGAAAGGGAGAGAAATGTCCGAGAAGTCGGGGACCGGCTGATTTCGCATGTCGGTGTCCGGCCGCTGGCGCTCGTCACTCTGTGTGATTGTCCACACGGCGCTCTTATCACCTTATCACTGAGGGTGGATTCGCTTCGCGATGTGTTTCGATACAGTATGGATTTTTCGATAACTTATTGATATCGTGCGAGGTAGATATAAAGCATGAATCAGCATGATTGATTTAGATAATATATTTTTAGACACATATTTGGATTTTATCACATGGTTATAACGAAATAAAAAAATACGTACCTAAATGCATTTATGTTACGTTAATTTCTTAGAGACATATACAAATAAAGTAACAAACTGTAACGCAGTCGTCACGACGAAATGCATAAGCTTCTTAAAAAATAAATTAGATTTTTTTTAAATAACTAACTTTAATTGCCTTCTGCCACAGAATAATTAATAGTACTGTCGTACAGAAGTTTCACTCTCGAACAAAAGTCAAGTTTAGGCATAAAAAGTTTTTAACTTTTTCACCTTGCACGCGAATTTGAATCTTGTCGTGTGACTCGAGCGTTAATATTCCGTTAGACAGCGCTCGATTTACTACAAGAGCACGGGGCTGCCGCTTGCTGTACTTTAGGTAAATATTAAAATTATTTATAAAAATATAATAACTTTAGTAATGAAGAAGAAACATTTGAACAAATTATAATCATGTCTACGTAACGTACTGCTCGTTCTGGGTACCTTCGTGATAAGTTACAGATTTTTGTATTGACAAAAAAAAAACTTCGTTTAAAAAAACTGACTTCAAAAACTAAAAAGTATAAAATAACTTAATTTGTATGTGCTACCTATTCATAGGTTTGAAGTCAGTGCCAAGCCAAATGTAATAGTAGGTACCACACTCGCTATATTTCGACGTCACCGACGCTTCGGTTGTTTTGTTCAACGCGAAGAGCAGCTATCCCGCTCAAGGTCACGCACGGCGAGTGCGGTACCTACTATTACATTTTGGCTTAGCACCGACTTGAAACCTATGAATACACATGCACATACAAATTAAGTTATTTTATACTTTTTAGTTTTTGAAGTTGGTTTTTTTATATTTTTTGCTTTTTAGTCTTTTTCAAGTCTCTCATCATCATTTCATTTAAAATTAAATAATGTCTACAGAATATGAAGGCATGCAGACAATTGCTCTTAACTTCATTGCAGGCGCTCACGTAAATTTGAGGGTTTCTTTCGATTTCCTTGGGATCCCATCATCAGATCCTGATATGGTGGCCATGGGACCACATGGGGAGAATACCCTTTCGAATACAAAAAGGATTTTCAAAATCGGTCCACAATTGACGGAGTAATCGATGTACATACATTTAAAAAAACGATGAAATTGAGAACCTCCTCCTTTTGGAAGTCGGTTAAAAACATGTCTATCATAACATAGTTTCCAAACAACTAATTAAATAATTTTATTGCTAACTACAATTTTGTACGAACAATTAGTTCGTTTTGAAGTCATTTTCAAGTCCCCCCTGCTTCTGCTAATAAATTGCTGTGACTCATCTAATTCTAATTCCACTAAACTATCACCCTCCGATGCTCCCAGTCGTGTTGCCGTTATTCAAATACAATTATAATTTTGAAATAAATTTATTGTACATAATTTACTACATTATATTTAAGCATTACTGTATAATTTTATGAAACATAAATAAGTAAATAGGTATAATGGGAAACATTATTATTAGTACAAAATTGGACCAAAATGTCGATATCAGTGATAAAGCGTTGGGCAGATGTTTCTCGCGGGAGAAATAAAAATATTTACATTGCGATGTGACTGCGATCTATATGAATTGAGTACCATATACTTAGTTACGACTAAAATAAAAGATAAATACTTTTACAATAATCTTATTATAATACAAGTTTTACTTTAACACATATTCAATAGCTAATACATATTGAAATTTAATAGTTTATAACATCTACCAACCCGTCCGCGCCGATCGACGGTACAACAGACAACTAGCCGTGTACCTAACTTAACAATCCTATGTACTCTCTCCCATCTTATCAAGTCTTGTACATTACGGCTTTCTCAAATAGCTTTTACATCTTCACATTTTTACATTTGCTAAGCTAATGTATAATACAACATTCACAAAATTTTAACAAATATACCTCCCTCTGATGGAATTTTACACTTAAAACGATGACGAAGCAAATTATGTTAAGGAATGCTAAACAAGCGATACTAGCGCCACCCTTCAGTAACATTTTGGATATACAACTAACATCTAATATTGTACAAACGTATATAAAATATGAAACATAAATGCCACGGTACAAGTTGGAAAAACTAGAATCTTAGATTCTGCAATTGTTTGGCCTCAATGACGGTTGACTATACTTCATTTTATAAGTTATTTTGCTTTAAATAAATAAAACGGTATTACCACGTAGCGAATGATTATAAACCACCAATGATTATAAATCTGCCAGTAGCATTTTCTAGTTTTTTAATAAGCCTATATTTCATCGGCTTCCGTTTATACATTGTTATTCAGTCCTCTTGTAACTTATACTTATAACTTCAGAAAAGCCACAGATACTTGTAAACGTGTACTAGCTTTAACTGTTATACTATTTTACAATTACGCTAGAAAAAGATGTACTTATTTCATTAGAGCTTGCATTTTGATAATAATATTTACTCTGATTTAGGCATAAGCAAGTTGGCAAATCAAGTATTTAAAAATATGGAAGTTCTGAATCACTTATAAAAGCACAACCATTAATAATACATAAGGGGAAATTATTGAGGAACTGTTACAACAACGATTTAAGAGTTTTATGTCGAGTTATCCCTTGAAACGGTTTTCTTAATATTTATACAAAGTAGTTGACAGTGCAATATCGCATTATAACTATATGTATATTTTAAAGATGGGCAGGACACATTGCTAGACTGGACTTCAGCCGGTGGGCTAGAAGAGTGCTGGAGTGGAGACCCCGAGCAAACACCCGAGGCAGAGGAAGACCACCAAAAAGATGGGTCGACGATATACGGGGACGAGCGGGAGTAAATTGGATGGTGATGGCACGAGATCGGGAGGAATGGAAATTGGGAGAGGTGGCCTAGTGGCCTATGTCCGAAGACGGACAAACTATAATATATATATATAGAGGCTGCGATGATGATATTTTAAAGAAAGATTAAAATATAATTATATAAAGTTTATGTTATTTATAGGTACTCAGGTTTATGACACTGTTGTGTACTAGGTAGCAATTTCTTGTTAACACGCTTTGATTAGCTTCATCTGCATGTTTGTAAGTAACCGACTTTTGTAGGCGTAAGTTTGACTTGTGTAGTTTAAAAAAATCAAAATAGGTACATTAATTTTTTTTTAACTATATTTTTTATTTGTTTAAACGCGGAATGATCTTGATGATTATGGGGCTTGTAATTTCTCGTTAGAACCCTTTAGAAGCGGTGACTGTAAAAGCATATGACACTGCCGAGTGTAGATCAAATGTTTTTTTTTTAAGAATTACCTTTATAAAAACGACTCAACGCGTCTACCTCGTAATGAACTTTGATAAACTGAATTATTAGCATAAGTTAGTTTCACTCAATTGCACTATCAGCGACAATAACATTGTAATGGCAATAAAAAACCATTTTCCAAACATTAACACTTTTCTTTGGCGCTTCATTAAGTCCAAAACATTCTAATGCGCAAAAATAAATTGCACAATAAGTATATAAAAAAAGATGCATTTTAAATACAAGTTTTTTCTTAATTCACTAATTTTTCACATTTTTAAGCTAAAGCCAAATAACGCTTGCCATAAAGTTAACATTAACAATTAATAAGTCTTCAAGACAATAATCCTTTTGGAAATGTACTGGAGTGACTTCAGTCAATCATTTTATAGCAAATATACTATTTGTATATAAAATATTAAAAAGACTTCAAACAATATTAAATGCTACTGAACCCAATGATGACATTAAATACTGTGACGTTGAGTAAATAATTTAAAAGACACATTTAAAGTAGCCTCTAGAATATAAAACATTCCAAGGTGTTAATAAGTAACTATAGCCCAATCCCGTTATGAAAACATTGACACAAAGATAAGCCACGTATACCGACCAATCACATTTCAGGAAATGTATTTTTCGTTCGAAAGCTTAAAAACTGATTGGTCAGACTCATACATGGCTTGATTACCGCGTCATTATTATCTTAACGCGAATGGGTCATAGAATACATTAAAAGCAGAATATTTATAGTTAAAAATAATAGTCATGAGCTGAACAAAGCTTTAAAAGCTGTTTGACACTATAATTCGATCGTTCAATATGAAAAAATAACGAGTCGACTCAAATTATAGCGACTATAACAATGGTTAGAGTAGGCCGTAAGATACAAAAGTACTAACTTGCTAAAACTACTTGTTGAAATATTAATGAATTAGTATCGTCCCGATTACAAAGATTCTGCCAGCAAAATCTTTAAGACGAATGATTTAAAAAAATGTGATGACATTTCTAAGAGTTTTGGATAAGGATTATTTTGTTATCAGATATAAAAATACAGTCGTGTAAGGTCTCAAACTCACGTGTACCGGAAAGCCAAGACTAGCCCATCACCGCGAACTCGTTCATCCCTGATTAGACCGAGGTTTAATTGTAAGTGGTCACCAAATTTCACGAATAATCCTCGACATCTCTCGTCAATTACTAGGTATTTCGTAATAAACTTATGAATCCAAATGCTAATGCTTAAGAAGCACTTACTTGCTATACATGTGACATAAGCGACTGCATCTAAAGTGGGCAGTGTGTAGCAGGATATTTGTAAATACAGTTGCCCAAAATGCAAGAACAAGACCAGTCTTGGTCTTGCGCAAGAGTCTCGCAATTAACTATTAGCCTATTGATATTAATTAAACGTTACTTTATATCTTAAAACACCCTAACAACACAGTTAAGACCATAGAGTTATTATAGATAGAGTGGGGCAGACATATGGCTGCCTGTAAGTGGAAACGTCCAACGGTTAGAAAGAGAGAGAAGATCGCGGTACCCCATCTGTCTTTCTGTACTGACGCATGAGCAGTAAAGGACTAATAATGATAATCCAATCACAAAAATTATCTGCTTTTCCGCGCTAACTGCGCATGCGCGAGTAGAGAGAGACAGAGAGGTACCGCGATCGCCATCTCTATCTAACCGAGGGACGGCTGGAGGCCTGGCTCCCCTGCTCTATTTATAATGACTCTATGGTTGACACGTCTTAACAGTGCTGTTAAGATATAATATAAGATTTATTAAATAGCAATAGACTAATAGGTCATTGCGAGACTCTTGCGCAAGACCAAGACTGGTCTTGTTCTTGCATTTGGGCAACACTATTTGTAAACGCCTCAATTGACAGACCAATTTATTATTTTCATTGAAATGTACAATAGAATGCTTGGTTACCTCTTTTAAATTATTAACACCTTGTAAACAGACCATTCATTCTTGATATTGTGAAAAAGTAGACAACACTATTTATATGCCATTATTGATGTTCATTTAAAGATCGATTTTACATGTAGGATGACATTATAAGGGCGGAGGCCAGTTTAATTAATATAAGAAGACTACCGACGAGGGGGCGATGAAACAAATCTCAAGTACGGAAAACATGAAAATATTTCATAGCGTCCGTATGAGAAAATGTTTTCAGAGGAGGAAAACAGTACTATACATAATAAATGATTCACATCTTATGAGATTACATAAATCAAATAATATACTGTTTTTTACTGATATTGTTCGCATATACTTTAAGGATACCATTTGCTTTAAAAATGCTCAAAGGTTTAAATTAAAAACAAATACTTAAGTGTAAGTTTGAATTAGTGTAAATTTTATTTATGGCAGTTCTCGTTTACTGTGAGAATTTTACACTAAACAATTGAAAATAAACAGACATCCAATGTTTTGTTTACATATATTTTTCATTGTGTGTTTACAAAGTAGCATATAAATATATTTCATGTTACCTACTTTTTATTGCACTTATCTTCAAAATACAAGTCAGTAAATGGTCCAGATAGCTTTTAGAGGTGGTTTCAGTCTCACATTAAAACTTTTACGCTTCACGTTACCGCTAGAAGTTATCCTTAAAGTATACGCCTTTAGAAACATATGTCTAGACGAAGGGGAAGTGGTGGGGCGGTGACTAGAGGTGGTGCGGGTCGAGGCGCAGGCGCAGCGCCTCGCGGTCGCGCGTCACGTCGCCCAGCTCCGCGCACAACGCACGACACACGCGGTGTAACACCGCGTTCTGTTCCTGCAACGCCTTCACGTCCGGCTCCGCCTCGCCCGAATCGCGTGTCGGTTTACGGTACACTTCAAACGCGCCGTGCATCTTTGGAGCGTCCTCTCGATTGTAGCCGAAACCTTCGTCCCTAGGAGCGAAGGCGTCGGGTGGAAATGCGGGCTCGCCCTCGCTGCGTTGGTTGACGAGCCGTCGTGGCGCTTCGGCGCTGGAGGGCGAGGCGCGGGGCGGGGGCTGCGGGGGAGGAGCGGGCGCGCCCTTCAACCGGTTCAGGTCCAGCGATGACGAGCGGGTGTGGTTGCGTAGCGGTCGCGGGGGAGGTGGCGGGGGCGGCTCCTGACGTTGCAAAAGAATCAATGTAAAATGTATTAACAAAATAAAAGATAACAATCACAAATTTTAACAAAAAAATGGTTGTCTGTAAAGTCTGTTTACGGACGATAGTTTAACGTGACAACGTCATAACGAAACATTGATGAAATGATGAGAGATAGATGTCTCTCGCTTCCATATAAGGCTTGAAGTGCAAGTGCAGAACGAGGTAACGCCGCATGAGTCATGTTTTTTCGTGCGTGCAGCCCGCTCCATCGAATTATAAGACGTTGTCACGTCAAAAACAACCGACTTCAAGAACTGGACCACATTCAAATGGGATGGGCTTTCAAATAAAAAAAGAATCATGAAAATCGGTTCACCCAGTCGAAAGTAATGAGGTAACAAACATTAAAAAAAATACAGTCAAATTGATAACCTCCTCCTTTTTGAAGTCAGTTAAAAAGAAAACGGTCGATTTGATAATTTTTTGTTCATGCAGTACTCAAAGAAGAAGAAGAAAATCGACCGTCTTTAACAGTCAAAGCCTGCTCTCCTAGGCTCTCGAGCTCTCATAGGGTTCTCCTTAGAAAGGAGGCTTTGGCCTACCATACCACACTGGTCAGTTGGGTTGGTATAGGATTTGTTTGAAGTTTTCCATCTCTATGCAGTAATGTTGTCCTGTGTACTTTGCTTCCTCAGTCGGCTATTACACGACACCCATGGTTAGAATCGGGATGGTGACATTGTATTCTTAATCCGCCATCACACACGGTGCAAGTGCACTAAACGGATAATGTTGTTTTTTTAACACCTATGCTAATATAAAAAAATGAATAAAAATACGTGTGGCACTCGGGGACTGCCGTGGTAAAGCTATTGCATAGCACTTTTTATCAACTTATGCAATTATAATTAACTTTATTTTGCCAGTTTCTCATTTAATATTGTTCAAAGATTATTTAAATAACAGAGGGCATTAGTGTACCTCGTAGTTACGAAACAGCTTTAACAGATGGCGCTTTATTTCTTAATTTTGCCAGTTTCTCATTTAATATTGTTCAAAAAGTATTTAAATAATAGAGGGCGTTAGTGTACCATGCAGTTTTTTTTCTTTGAACATGTATACTTACGGGGCGCAAATGTGGTGAGTGTGGCATTATAAAGATATGATAGATACCTATACACCTATATACTTTCTCAAACCCAGACTGTTTTATCTGTCTGTCAGAGACAGAGAGATTTCGGAGCAGCTCTGCAACGACAGATTCGTTGATTCGTCGTTTGGAGCAGCTCGTCTCGAACCGTGCGAGCTTCGGGTGTTAGGTTTTTTCGTTACGGAATTTCTTGGTTCGACCGCGCTCAAAGCCTGTGATAAAAGCTATGCAATGGCTTAACAACTTCATGTTCGTTCTTTGCACCGGCTTCACTAAATATCGAGGACAACATGGCGATTCTAATTTGAAAATATCAATGCAATATCTTAAAAACTCAGTACCTTTTTAGGCGCATATTGTAGAGATTGGGGTCCTTCATCGGCGTGGACTGACGACTCTCGTGCTGGGGGCGGAGGTAGAACTCCTCCGGGCTTAACAGGCTTTCTGGGCTGAGGCCGTTGTATTGACTTAATTTCTGGGTTAGCGCCGTTCGGCGGTGGTTCCGGAGGTTGAGAATTCAATCTTTTAGGGCTCGCGAGTTCAAACGCATGCGCAAAGTCATCTCTGCGAGGAGAAGTACTTGAACGCATATCGCCATCTCCATGCGCAGGTATCGTGTTAGCGTCTGGAGTAACTCTCACCGCCACTGGATGAAATATTTTCGGATCGCGTTCGACAGCGGATTTATGAAAATCGAAGTTCACCGGTTTTGGACCAGGGCTGGACACGCTAGAAGTCGGCGAGTCCACGAATTTCGTCCACTCTTTATTATTGACTTGGGGCTCAACTTTCGGCGGTGTGAGTGAGGGAGGGCGGTCCTCGGGCTTTTTCACAACTTTACTTTCGTAAGGGTCGAGTGTTTCCGTTTTAGGAGTGAAATTGAAATCAGCCGACGTTCCGGAACTAAACATGTCGGATCCTAAATCAACGAGGTCGGTGGTGACGGCTTGTTTAGAGAATCTTGAATCGACTTTGGGTACAAGGCAGGCAGGTAAAACTTCAGGCACCGGGATGTTGTTCCGCCTCAACACAATGAGGTGCATGGCTATGCTGAACTCTTCAAGAGTAAGCATACCATCTTTATTAATGTCGGAGAGCTGCCAAATTTTGCGAAGATCTGGTACGGGTAAGTGTGATTTTTCAAAAAATAACCTGTAAAGGAAAAATGAAAATTCATGTATAAAAACATTTAACAAAATTTACATATTTCACATCTAAAGTTAGACAAGTTTTTTCCTGGGACTTCCCGAGTGTCATAACTCGGTGTGATCGTTGGTCACCGCTGTTGATCCTGGTGTACAGGAGTTACAGTGGTGGGCGTATGGGCGGGATTAGTCCCAATCTAAAGTTATATTAGCAGATAGATCTTTGGTAACTGACCTAGCAGTTTGTCCGGAAAGCATGCCTCTGTCAGGCCGCAGCTGCGCGAATTGCCCCGCATAGTGTCGAGCCTGTACATCACTGATCGCCCAGATGTCATCACTTGCGTCACCTTCACCGTCCTCTTCTGACGAGTGACGGTCAGACGACTCTTCTTCAGTACCTTGAATAATGAATTATAGAAATTTAATATTGCTACACACAAACTAAGCAAACGAAAGTCTTTCTCGCGAATTTAGGTAAGTAAAAAATCCATTGTTTGTTGGGGGTGGAGGGGGTTTTCCAGATAATAAAATGCCTATGTCCCTTTAACCGTAATATTATTAAGAAAAAACATTAGGTGTAAAAACATCAATAGTGTAGAAACATTTCATGGGGGTAGGTAGGAGGGTTGAACCCCTAAAAACCCCCCCTAGCTACGCCCATATAATCTATTTTAACAAAACAAACAAAAAAACTTGGCAAATTTTATTACCTCTTGTGTGTTCTAAGCATACTAATAAGAATCTGCAGATGTATGTGTGTCAAGTACTTATGAAACCTGTACCACGATCCTAATTAAAAGTACCAAAATGAAGACGAGAAAACATGCTACCGAAAATTAGTAAGTAGGTATGTTCCAGTGTATTAATACTGATAATAAGTAATTAAAGTCAATTGTGTGTATAGTAACTACGCACGCTTGACGCTAACACAAATGTGATTCATTCATGCCACCATTGCCACCTAGGCGTATGCATAGTGTGGCCTCAAATTGAAATTACGGTTTTAGCTTTACTAAATTATCCATGGAGGCGCTCATAGCCCAGTTGCACTCGGTGATTAGAAACAATCACCGAAGGTAAGCAACGACGGTGCGGTCAGTACCTAGATGGGTGACCGCTGGTGGCATGATACCATGAGACGGCAACGGCAAGATTACGTAGCCACAACGTTGTCTTGCCAGTCCCAAACCCGCACTTGGCCAGCGTGGGGACGTATGGCCTTAACCCTCTTCTGAGAGGAGACTCGAGCCCAGCAGTGGGACGTTGTGGGTTGTTGATGATGAAATTATCCACGTGTGTATTGCGGTAAAGATTATATTAGCCTAAGTCCTTCCTCAAAAATCAAAATATCTCCATGTAAAATTTAATTGTAATTGGTGCAGCGGTTTAGCCTTGAAAGCGTAACAAACAAACATACTTTCGATTTTTAAAATTATAATGGATTCTTTTAACAATGTATTCTTTTTGTAGATGAATATATTATTATTATTTTAAAGACCATGTTAAAACATGATAATGAATAATTATTTAATTCGGTTCCATATTTTTTTTAATAAGCCACTTTCTCGAAACCTTTAAAAATCACGCTTTCGATCGTCATTTTTATAGGTATTAGATTAGATTGTTTTCTTATTAGATACCAATAGGTATCAGGCAATCTTTTATTTATATATAATATTATAAACGAGAAAGTTTGTAAGTATGGATGTTTGTTACGCTTTCACGCAAAAACTACTGAACGGATTTGGATGAAACTTTACTATTTTGGATATATATATACAATACAAGAATTGCTCGTTTAAAATTATTAGTAGTAATAATAGTTAGTAAGTATTAAATTAGATATTGTGTTGGTGTATGTGTTATTCTGATGTATAAGCTATATTACTGTTAAGTTTCATCCAAATCCGTTCAGTAGGTTTTGCGTGAAGAAGTAACAAACATACACACAAACTTTCGCCTTTATTATTAGTGTATCTTAATAGATCTAAATAGAACGATCAATGAACTTATCTTATATCTTATCTACTCTAAATCATTGTTTAAAAACAGACTACCCGACTACAGAGGAGCCAAAAGGAAGGGTAATAGTTTTGGCAATTTACGTATGTATGTTCCACCTTAGTACCTAAAATTCCGAACGATTTTAATGAATGTAGATGATGTCAACAGATTCGTAATAGAAGCTCGGGTGGCATGGTCTATACCTAATTATCAAAAGTTTTTGCGAGTTTTGGCGTGGCGAGAATTGCCGTGGCGACGCTTTGCCTTACCGAAGTCACTGATGAAAATAATTGAGTTGTCGCGATTTCAAATAAATAGAAAAATTTTGTATTTAATAAAAATGAATATTAATTAATATAATAAAAAGTCATTTTATTTTATGGAACAAATAACTTAAGCAAAACAATTTCGATGTTTCACATCTGCTGGGCATCCCGTGACGGCTCACTTTTTAACCGACTTCAAAAAAAGGAGGAGGTTCTCAATTCGACTTTTTTTTTATGTTTGTTACCTCATAACTTTCGACTGGGTGAATCGATTTTGATGATTCCTTTTTTATTTTAAAGCTGGTGCTTCGCATGTGGTCCCATTTCAATTTGGCCCAGTTCTGACATGTCATCCATGAGAAAACCATATAAGTCTTCAATTTGCATTAAGTATGTGCGCGACAAATTGACGAATAACTCAATATCACGCTAACCGATTTCGATGATTCTTTTTTTATTTGAAAGCTGATGCTTTCCGTGTGGTCCCATTTAAATCTGGTCCAGATTGAAGTCGGTTTTTTTTTGTTAAGATTTGTGATTATTTTACGTAGTCAAATTAGTTTTTTAAACTTTTTCTTGTTACATGGCGCCTTTAAATGAGTTGAGACAGTGACGGTAATTAAAGTAGATCCTCAAGGGCTTACCAAGCAGTCTCGTATGTTCCTCTCCGGTGTTCGCAGGCCAAACACCTCGGCCAGTTGCGCTATGCTCCCAAACAGGGTGCACACGTTCCGCGACGCTGTTGGTAGGTGTAGGGCTCTCACTGGCTGTGCTCCATGGAGAGCCGGTTTTACCTCTTCGCTGAAGATAATAAACGTACGGATTATTTAAGCAGGTAGACTTAAATACAGTATTTAGAGATAATTTTCGGGATAATCATTAGTCTTATTCTCTGCAGGTAAAGATAGAATTTTTTTTTTACGTTGGTTTGAGTACCTACTGTTCAAAACTTCGAAAATAGTGTACCGATGGAGCTCAAACTTTGAGGCGAAATATAACGCGCTACAAAGATGGTTTAATAATTTTTTTGCAGGGTTTACTTACTAATACTAATAACTTTAATTTACTACTAGTAAATAATATTTTTATCTAGGCTTATTAATCTAGGCTTTATTCCGAATTAATCACAATAAATCTCATGTCTGCTTTTTCACAGCAATGTCGCTAATTGGTTCACAAACTGTATCTTTACAAAAAATATAAATTCTTATTTCCCTTGGTAACTGCATCACACGTGAACGGCTTGACCAATTTCGTTAATTATTACTTAGTTAGATAGCCCATTTACCGGGGAAGGTTATAGGCCATATGACATCATGCTACGACCAATGGGAGCCGAGCCGGGAAAAAAATATATTTGAGAGACACACTCGAAGTTGCGAGGATCAGTTAGTCTAGTCTAATGTACGAGTCTACTGCTTATATTTGGACCACTTTGCAACAAACATATTTGTAACTGTGTAATTTATACTTGGGAAGACACTGGCTCCCAATCCCAACATACAGCAGACAGCTCACTCTAGTTTGGGAGTCAGGGCTTATATCTATATTGTTAAATGTAATTTGCTGCAATAAAGAATTTATTATTATTATTGTATTACGATATTAATGGTCTAATCATGTAATAGGCTCATTCTCGTCAAACAATGGCCTACACTATACATATAATACTGATAAATCTATACTCGTTCTATATTAAGAGCACACCTGCAAGGCCAAGAACAACGGCAGTTTATATGACAGTATGTAAGATTGTATTATGTACTTAGTATATAATACTATCTTACCAATATTATAAAGGCGAAAGTTTGTACAGATGTTTGTTACTCTTTTCACACAAAACACCTGAATAGATCAAGATGAAATTTGGCACAGGGATAGATTGTAGTCAGGAATAGCACTTTTTATCTCGAAAAATTTAAGTGTTCGTGGTGGAAGGTACAACAACCGAGGGATCGAGCAGGTAATAGAATAAATCCTACTAATATTATAAACGCGAAAGTTTGTAAGTATGGATAGATGTCTGTTACTCTTTCACGCAAAAACTACTGAACGGATTTGGATGAAACTTTACAGTAATATAGCTTATACATCAGAATAACACATGGTCTACTATTTGCCGCGATAACCGACATACATGCGGGCGGAGCCGCGGGCAACAACTAGTACATTACATATTCAAGAAAAAGTAAAAAAAAACTATGAACAGACTACGTAAAAACTCTTGATAAAATAGGCTATTTCATCCGTACAAATTGTTACGAAACTACCTTATTCATTAAAAAGACACCTCATTCATTAAAATCTGTACTGTAGTTCAGACGTTACAGTGGAACATACAAACATACATGGACTGCCAAAAACTATTACCCTTCCTTTTGGCTTCGTCGGAGTTCCGTAAAAAGTCTACTAAATTAAAGAAATGATCTCAGAATAAAGTTTTTCATATTTTTTATGGAAAATGGGCAAATAAGCAAGACGTATCGCCTGATGGTAAGCGATTAGCGCCGCCCATGGTCACCCGCAACACCAGAGGCGTTACAAGTGCGTTGCCGGCCTTTAGGGGATGGTGGGAGGTGTTGGGGATGGGCCTCCGGTATCCTCACTCACTGGAAGAAACACAGCTCAGGCGCTGTTTCACACCGGTTTTCTGTGAGTCTGTGGTATCACTCCGGTCCAGCCAGCCCATGCATGCCGAAGCGTGGCTCTCCCGCGAGACGCTAATATAGTATTTATTACCCGACTACGGCAATGCCAAAGGAGGGTTATGATTTTGACAGGCTATGTATGTATATTAACCTTCCTTAACTACTTATTATAACTGGACAAATGAAGTATCATTAGAAGCGTCTTGATCGTCCGCTGGTTATAGGCTATATGACGTATCACTGAATCTAATGTGGCGCCCTCTAGCCGTCATAAAGTACTGTATTAAAAATAAATTTGAGATAAATATGCCGTGTTTGGTATCATTCGAAAGGATGTTACTTGTACATTTCAAATATGTATATATATTATTAGCATTTTCTAGTGACTTTGTTCGTATTTATTCGATAATTGTGATATTTCTAAGGTATCTATTTAAAATATACTTTGCAAAGAAATTAATATTATAAAGGCACCAAAACAGCTTAAATAAAAAAGTAAAATCTAAAACCCAACTATGACAAAAAACTTGTTTCATACTTTTTCAGCATCGTTTTTTGTCGTAGTTGGGTTTTTAGTTTCTACTTTTTTTTTAATTGCAATACCTACCTACTTAGATTGTAGTGATACTTGCAAAGAAAACAATTATTTTATATCAGTTGATAAATAAGTTTGATAAAGTAATTACGTTTAACGTAACTGACTGGTTAATATGCACTGTTTTCTAAAATGGATTCTATTGCAGCACGATGGACTATTGACTTGAGTGAAATTAATTGATGCAGACAGCCCAAAACCGGGATGGTTTGTGCTCTTTTTAGGGGAGGCTTTAGTTCAGCAGTGGACTGGAAATAGGCTCAAGTTGCATTTTAAAGCATTACCTTAAGACTGCCATTGGAAAAGGAATTGAATAAATGATTATTATCATCTATACAAATAAATAAACTTGGATTGTCTGTTTTAATATTAAAATTACCGCTTTTTACTAAATGCATGTATACATGGTACATACACCAAAATACCATTTTTTCTAAATTTTGTCTATCTGTCTGTTCCAACTAATCTCTGGAACGGCTGGACCGATTTTGACGGTTCATTGGCTGATGATATAAGGAGTAACTTAAGCTACTTTTTAGACTAGCTTTGCCCGTATTTGCGGTACAACAACAAACGCGGGTAACACGGCGGGGCTCAGCTAGTTTTAAATATGAATGTTGAAATTTATTTTTACTATATTTTAAGTTTAAAAAAAAAAAAACCTATACTTGTGTGTACTTTTGTCCACTTAATTCCAATTCAATTAGCTGTAATCACAAAAGCAAATAAAACTATTTTATTTATACTATTTAGTTTTTTTTTGCAAGATTTTACAAATATTAGGCACATACTACAACTTAATCACTCAGCATCATCAGTCTTGCACTATGAAAGTGATATCTAGTGATGTAACAGATAGGCTTATGACTATGAGAGATAAATTAATTCAGTCAAAGCTCTGCGCTTACTGCATTCGCGGATAAAAAAATCACGACCCAATTCCTATATTCGCAGCTTAAAATTCCTTTATTCGTAGATTCAATGGGAACATACATATTAATAAAAAGGATTAGGTATCCTTTGTAAACGCGTCAGCAAATGAACTAATAATAAAAAAAACTTTTTCGTCTAAATACCTACATTGTTAAATGCTATCGGTTTTTCCTTTTTCATAAGCCGCCTTTGCAGCGGTCGGTATTTTAAAGAATGAAAATGAACACAATGTTTATGGAAAGCAGTGTAATAACTCAATGAATAAAGTATATTGTTCACATATATATTAAACACTCTATTCTTTATTTATAATGTCGACTAAAAGAATAAAACTGTACGATTGATAAAAATCCGAAGATAAAATATGGGCACTTCTGAATATCAGTCTGAATTGAAGGTGCTTTTAAATCACTAAAACTACAACTTATAATGATGAGGAAGGGATAGGTAAAATAATTGTTACATATTTTTGTTATTGGTACTGACAGGGTTTTCATAACTATTAATTTGTTTTACCACAAACTAATCAACTAACTTAATATCCACACTTACCCCATGAGAACCAGATCGTTGTGACATTGTCTCGGACTCAATTTCTGAATCTGTACTTATTCCTTCAGTCGTGTCGTGAGATAATGCCTGCGGAACATCACTATCAGACAAGTTAGATGACAGTCTTATTGGCTCATATGCACCAAGGTTGCCAAAAGTCCTTTCTCTTTTAGGAAGATGCGGTTCATTTGGAGAGCTCGACAGTTGTATCAGGTCAGCGCTCGCTTCAGAATTAAGAGCCCACGTAAACCTCGGCAAAGGCAAATCCACAGGTGTAGCAAGAAGTTCAGGTTTTAAGGCCATATTTGATTGGTGTGCTGCTATTAACTTGAGTGCCGAATAAAACTGTTTCCTATTCATGTGACTCAATGACGCACAAATATTAGGAGCAACACTTATATCCATGATCTGTAACATAATTAGTGCTCATAATCATTCATTCACAAAATGTTATCAAACGTTTAACCTATACAAAGGCATACCTGTTTGAGGACATCATTATGAACATTAGACGATCTAAACAATTCTGTGGCTTTTAAAATCGGTATTTTCCCATTAGATTCTTCATCACAACACAAAAACAAATCACCGAAATATCTCATTTCGGTTTCTGTCAAATTGAGATCCTCCATTATAGTAATAAAATGACGATGTTACAGCCTTCTACACAGTGTCTTTAGCTTGTTATTTCATAGGCAACATAAACAACCATTATCTATTAATGTACACCATATTCATTGATAAATAGACGGATTCGAAACTTGTACATCACAAAATTTACACGAAGCAAATCAAATGTCACTGACAGACAGCTTTTCAGACAGCTGCCTGATGCGGCCATTAAAATTATTAGAGTCGTACCACTGTCTGAAACCGATATTGGAATAAAATGTTCTCCGGTTCTTTTACGGTTTTAAAAATGAAACTCTTCTTTGGCCGAGGCCGCACTACGGCTAAACCGCCGCGGTTTTTAACCGCCTGATTTTGTGACTAAAGGAAACGAATGGAAGCGGCCGCACATGCGGTTTTTTACCGAGACTGATTTTAAAACCGCGACTTGGTACAGAATGGCTAGCGGGAAAACCGCGACAACCGCAGGCGGTTCTGTTCAGTGTTGCCAGAAGGTTACTTTTGTAACGTTTCTGGTGATTTTTCATCTCTTGGTTACTTTTAGGTTAAACAAAAAAATTTTTTTTTGAAGACACTCCCTGAATGCCTCTGCCAAAATTGGAATACTTGGTGTTGACATATCGAGCGAAGTCCAGTTCAGATAATTGCATTTTTGCAGATTCCTCCGTAAAGACGTTACTGAACTGAGGGCCCTATACTCGTATTATGCCGCCATAAATCTGTAATGTCGTATTCTAAAGTTTTAGGATTTTCATAAAACTTATGAGAAATTCTTAACTAAATTCTTAAAAAGCGTTGACCTCGATAGAGGCAGCATTTCCTAGGATTTAGGCTATGTCATTTTTTGCAAGCATCTGAACTGAGGGCCCACCCAAGTTAATTGATCATAACTGCTTTATTTCACGTTTAAGAAATTTATTCACGCTTCAGGCGTAAAAAAAATAAAAAACTGATAGTGGTTTTCTGGCGGTTGTAAAAGTTGAATCTAAAGGAGAGCTAGTTTATCTGTTGGCAACACTGCTTGCGGTTTTACCATAGTGTGTGCGCTTCGGATGGTTTTGCGGTTTAACCGCTAGCGGGAAAAAACCGTAGTGCGGCCTCAGCCTTTATCCTTTAGTAAAATTAGAGTCGTACCACTGTCTGAAACCGATATTGGAATAAAATGTTCTACGGTTCTTTTACGGTTTTAAAAATGAAACTCTTCTTTACTCTCTCTCTCTATTTTTTTTTTTTTTTTTTTTTTTTTTAAAGAGGCCTGAAGGCCTCGCTGCTTTTCCCCGTCCATGAAAACGACAGGACCTTGTCACTCTGATTACTATCTCTCTCTCTTAACTCCTTTAGTAAAATTTGATATTATTGTATTTACAAAATAATATCAATGTCTCGATCTAGAAATTAATATAGTGAAAGGGTTATGTACATATATATAGATTTTATTACGGTTTCGTAGAATTTTTTTTTTTTCAAGCACAATCTTACCAGATTATTTATTTTGCTATTATTATCTGATCTGATATTTCAAACGAAGAGACGATAATCCTTTAGTTTGTTTTGTCCTGTCATCCTGTCTTCTCAATTTCTCATTCCAGAAGTCCAGTTTTAGGAAACGCCGAACTCGTCTGTCTGAAAAAAGTTTATCATGCGAACATGACATGAGTGTTCTTGCAACGTAACTTCTGTAGAACGAATGATTTTTCTCACATTGAATACCCAATAATAGATCACAAGGATTTAAAGATTTCCACGTTTTATAATTATAACCTCTTGGAATGAAATATTAATTATTTTAAGTCGAATTTACGCTAATTTTGAAATTAATTTGAAATATAAGTTATTAGAAGGTTTTAAGGTCTGGGTAAACAGCGGACGGTGCGGGACAGCAGGGCACAGAGTACAATGTATATATATAATGTACTCTGTGCGGGACAGCAACGCGACACTGGCGGGACGTGAAGTGTTGTAGGGCACTAAAACTTTGTGAGTCTTGTTGCCTGTAAATGTTACAAAATTTTACATTCGATTAACATGTACTTTTTTACCCAAGATTTAATTTCAAAAAACAAATACAACTTCCTCATACAATCGCACTATAAATAGGGTATTTTTGCCTATTTTCCAAAAAGTGTTTGAATTTATTTAATGATCAATTTTATGCTACAAAAAAAAATATTTGCCTAAAAAATACGGCTAACAATGGTAAAACTTAAAAACATAATTCAAATTAAATATTTACCCGCCTAAAACACAATCGCCTTCAAGTGGTCGTATGACGTCATTTTTCTCAGACATTAGTGTAGGTTAGAATTTCTGTCCCCCCCCCCACCCCAGCCTGTAAATTTGAGATTTAAAAGAAAAAAAAATACCAATCGACGTATTTTAAATAGCACTTTCCAAAATTATTTATTATTAAAACAGCACCCTCCTAGTTTACGAGTAAAAAATAAATAAAGTTACTACATGCTACCCCGTCGATATCACCTGAAATACTTCGAATTTCGTACTTTTTGCACAGTGAAAAAACTGCACCCTACTCGAAACTAACTGCACCATCATTAGAATTTCATGAAATGCATTAGCTAATGCAACAAACAAATAAAACGTAATCAGTCAATTGCCGAAGGCGCGTGGTACGTTTGCGCATGCGCGGGCCAAACATCTAGTAGAGGGTTTTTATTTTCGAAGGTTCGAAGCAAGTTCCCACCCCTATCCGTACCTGTGTTTTCTTAATTTTCTTTTCTGCTCTGCTGTGAATGTTGATGCAATGATGCTAAAAAAACAATGTATTAAATGCGTTCACCTAATATAAAGAAATATTAAAATAATAAAATTTGTAAATATAAACCACATTATAAAATCATTATTTAATAAATGATATTAATGTAAAAATATAACTAAACTGTAAACAATGAAAGTTATTACACTATATATAATTTTATAGCAACGCACTCTTAAAAATGTAGTCTTTCAGTGTTGCATAATGCTTAAAAAGTTCCAATAGGGTATTTGCCTATTTTTCAAAAAGTGTTTCAATTTAATTAATGATGATAATGATTAAGGCACAAAAAAAGATATTCTCGTAAAAAAGAACGGCTAGCAATAGTAAAACTTAAAAACATAATTCAAATTAAATATTTTCCCGCCCAAAACACAATTGCCGTCAAGTGGTCGTATGACGTCATTTTTCTCAGACATTAGTGTAGGTTAGAATTTCTGTCGTCTTTCTTTCATTTCAATCTGAGTTTAAAATTATATTTCCAGTATTGCGTAGTGCCTTTTTGTGAAAATACCACTAAAAGAACACCTACGAAATTATTCGGGATTATTGGCGAAATATAATCGTGTCTATCCGTAGCAAATTTAAACTATTAGCTTTCGTGAAATTTTTCTGCATTGTTAGACCTTCGCCTTTTATAATATTTATGCCGAAATATTATAGTTTTTAACTTATTTCAGCATATTTTTTTTTAGGTTATTGACAAGTCGATACGTTTGAGAAAACTGACATCACACTTTAGGATTGGCATTTGCGGTCACGTGACATATAGATTAAAAATCATGATTTTTATTTTATGAAAATATTGAAAATATGTAATTATTTTTAGAAATAAAAATGTTATCAAAATTTCGTGGCATCTAAACTAGCTATATGCAAAACATCGTATTTTTTTAGTACTACAGGCAAGTACCCTATTTTTGTACAATATTTTAAAATTGGTGATATATTTTTAATAGAGCAAATTATATTTTTTATATTATCTATTTATTGTACATAATATTCATTTCATATTTTTGGGAAACAAAGTTCGACATCAATTATACTGATATTTTTTTGGATTGAACAATGGCGAACTCCCGAACAAAATTTTGTTGAAGTATTTTTTAGCGTCTAGCAATGAAAAATATACAAAAATATGCAGATAAAATCCCTGAACAATTTTGTCTTAAACAGTATTAGTCTTAGAAGTCTAGAATTAAAGATATTTCAATTTAAAGTTTAGTTTAATCTTAGAGCATACAAATACATATGGAGGAAGCGCTGAGAGTTTATCTCTCTCACAGTCTCCGTGATTGGTTGGTGTGATTTGGTGGGAAATACACCAACAAATCAGAAGATTGCGTGAGAGAGACAGACTCTACCTAAACTCGGTCCTTCTCTCTCTACTCCGATCACGCTTTCCGCTCGTTCAGCGCTCTCTCTACATATTGGATGCTCTAAGATGTAAACGTGGAAGCTAAGTAGCTGCCACCCAGTTATAAGCAGATTGGTTATTTATTTCACAAACTAATAGTACTGTTCATAATTGCACGGTATATTTCATATTATAGTAGCCTATATTTTATAGTGCGCTGTCCGGTCCCTATTGTAGGTAATATAGTCCTGATGATTTCAGTATGAATCAGGGTTGCCACCTTTTGGAAAAAAAAAACAGGACAATCGAATGGTTATCAGAGACGGTCGGTCGGATTTCAGTTCAATTCAGGTCATCAAAAAAACTGCGGGAAAAATAAAAATTATCTGCGTCTTTGTACAGAATGTTTAGCTATCTAAACAATTTTTTTTGAGCATTAACATTCACAGCAGAAAAGAAAACAGATAAGGTTAGGGGTGGGAACTTGCTTCGAACCTTCGAAAATAAAAACCCTCCACTAGATGTTTGTCATTATGTTTGACCTGCGCATCCGCAAACGTATCACGCGCCTTCGGCAATTGACTGATTACGTTTTATTTGTTTGTTGCAATAACTATTGCATTTTATGAAATTCTAATTGATCAGTCCTCTTGCCAAGGCAGCGATCACCTTTTGATGATGTTTATAATATATACCTACGGGCCCATAGATAGGTCTACAATCACTGAACTATGCGCTCTGGCAAGAAGAATGACCCACGGCTGTGTCACCGTGTTTTTAATCTAAACTACACTTACTGGAGTTGTGTGGCGTCCTGTTTTCGGTGACTAATGATGGTGCAGTTAGTTTCGAGTAGGGTGCAGTTTTTTCACTGTGCAAAAAGTACGAAATTCGAAGTATTTCAGGTGATATCGACGGGGTAGCATGTAGTAACTTTATTTATTTTTTACTCGTAAACTAGGAGGGTGCTGTTTTAATAATAAATAATTTTAGAAAGTGCTATTTAAAATACGTCGATTGTTTTTTTTTTTCTTTAATATCTCAAATTTACAGGCTGGGGTGGGGGAGGTATTTCTGTCGTCCTTCTTTCATTTCAATATGAGTTTAAAATTATATTACCAGTATTGCATAGTGCCTTTTTGTGAAAATACCACAAAAAGAACACCTACGAAATTGTTCGGGATTATCGGCGAAATATCTTGCCACCATAATCGTGTCTATACTTAGCAAATTTAAAATATTAGCTTACGTGAATTTTTTCTGCATTGTTAGACCTTCGCCTTTTATAATATTTATACCGAAATAATATAGTTAATAATTTATTTCAGCATAAAAATTTTTTTAGGTTATTGACAAGTCGATAAGTTTGAGAAAACTGACGTCATACTTAATGATTGGCATTTGCGGTCACGTGACATATAGATAAAAAATCATGATTTTGATTTTATGAAAATATTGAAAATATGTAATTATTTTTAGAAATAAAAATGTTATTAAAATTTCCTGGCATCTAAACTAGCTATATGCAAAACATCGTATTTTTTTAGTACTACAGGCAAGTACCCTATTCCTTTCATGAGTTTTTTAACATTCATCCTAAGTTGTAGTCCAACCATCGAAGCATTCCCTTTTCAATCCATGTCACTACACCTTCTTTAAATCCGCAATGTTCTCTTCACTACAATCTTGACTTTGTTACTAAAATTCACACCACACATACCTACTTATTGGTGAACGCATCTCTACAGCATTAATAATTCTACTGTGTATTCGATGTCCGAAATATTAGGTCTTTACCTATGAAATTGCCGTTCTTCAGTACTGGTCATTTCAAATAAAAAAAAGTTTGTAATGGCTCTGTATTCTAAATTCAAATTAATTTTGTTTTAAAACCATGACATTCTATTTACAAACTCAGTCTTTTGTTTTTTGATTAGCGTTGTATTTTCATTACATTTGAACATTTTTCGTCATAATGGATACTTTGAAAATTCGTGTAATTATGGAATATGAGTTCCGTCGTGGCACCAACGCGACACAAACGGCACGTAACATCAAAAACGTTTACGGAGAGAACGGTACAAACGAACGCACAACCCGTTATTGGTTTTCCCGGTTCCGTTCTGGAAATTTTGACTTGAAAAATGAAGCTCGTGGTCGTCCGGAGACTTTGGTTAACAATAATAATTAAAGGCGATTGTGGAAGCTGACGAAACTCAATCTACAGCTCAGCTAGCAGCAGCTTTTAATGTAAGCATCAAAACAATATTGATCCATTTGCGACAAATTGGCAAGGTAAAAAAGCTTGATAGATGGGTGCCCCACGACCTTAACGATCGCCAGCGCAACGTACGCGTCGAGACCTGCCTTGCGCTGCTCAACAGGCAAAGAAATGAAGGAATTTTGAAACGAATTGTTACGTGCGACGAAAAATGGATTCCGTTCGACAATCGAAAGCGCTCAGCAAGTTGGTTAGACCCTGGTTCAGCACCAAAGCAATGCCCTAAACCAAAAATGACCCCTAAAAAGGTGATGGTCACTGTTTGGTGGTCTAGTGCGGCTGTGATTCACCACAGCTTTTTACAAAACGGCATGAGCATTAATGCAGATGTGTACTGTGAAGAACTGGAGAGAATGATGGAGAAGCTTGCACATCTGCAACCAGCTTTGGTCAATCGGTCGTCCCCACTGCTCCTTCACGACAACGCGCGACCCCATACTGCGCAACAGACAGTCTCCAAGCTGCAAGAGCTGGGGTTGGAAGCTCTCCCTCATCCGCCATACTCACCAGACCTTGCACTTACCGACTATTACTTTTTCCAAAATTTAGACATCTTTTTAGTGGGTAAAAAAATCAATTCCCGAGAGGCAGTACAAAATGCTTTTGAAGAGTTTGTTGCCTCCCGTCCAGCTGATTTTTACAAGAAGGGCATCAATAAACTGCCAACGCGTTGGCAAAAATGTGTCGATAGCATGGGTGATTACTTCGAATAACAGAAATAAAAAAGTTTGAAAAAATAAGTACTTTCACTTATTGCATACAAAACGGCAATTTCATAGGTAAAGACCTTGTAACATCGTTTTTTTTGATTTTCATCTTTTAACAATTTTTTGTTTTCAGCGCCCTCTCGTTCACTGTAGTTCGAACTACAATTGGGTGCGGAGCGCGATCGAAATGCCGGGCTGTTTGGTGCACCTAGGTTGCACTAGGTGGCGTATGTTTTGAAGGATTTTTTTGTTGACATTAGGACACTTAGAAACAGTGAGACATTATCATATGTGTATCATACGATTCTCATTACATTTTAAATTGATCGCAAATAAACAAGGAGTATGGAAGTTGTACGTCTTGTTCGCACATCCAGAAATGGGGAAGGGGTTTCATCGAGAAGATTCGATTTTAAGTCTATAAAGATGGGTGTGTGGCAGATGATTCTTCATTTCTTAATCTTCTCTCTTGAACTCTGAGGAAGCTTTGCTTACTGTGAATATTTATATCTTTGTTGGTAGTATAATTATTATTATTTTTACGGGAATTAACGCGATCACTATTTCAAGGTACTACATACCTCTGTTTTGCCTGACGTTTCGACCAGGTTGCACTGGCCGTGGTCACAGGCTGACTGTGACTGTGACTGGTAGTGTTTGTGAGTGTTCAAGTCCCACTGTCTGTGGTAAGTTAACCTCAAAAAGGTTTTTCCTTATTATCTTTATGTATGTAGAATATGTCCTCAGGTTATTTAATTTTGTTTATAGGGTGGATAGAATACAGCTGAAAGTCTACCTACATTGTACCCGTCTTGTGGTTCGTGATTTGTTGCTGAGGAGGATTGACTATTGGCAGCTCACAGCTCACTCCTCAAGATTTCTGCCCTACCTTGAGGGAAGTTCACATAACTTTAAATTTAAATTAATTAATACTTTTACTTAGCACCTACAAGTGGATCACTGGTGGACGTCTCCTCAAGCTACCTTGAGCTGGAGAGAGTCTACGGCTGACTACCTCGAGTCAGCAAGGTGACCAGAGGGTGGCTATCCTGTGCTGTCCAGTCTACAGGCTTATTGTTTAAAAAAAAAGACTGTATAATTTTTATTTTTTATTTTCAACCTACCTTGTATGTTTCTTTATAATTTTATTTAACAATTGTAAAATTTCTTGAACAAAATAAAAGTTTGTATGTGTCGTAAGTTGTTTCTCTGAAGCCTCCCGTGGACCCTCTGCACCCTCACTTTAAATTTATCAAAATTCTTACGGCGCCCTGAGGTCTCATATTTATCCTGAGTCGAAGCCGGTGAGTTTCCACCTGACAAGTTCAGGGGTTACAACCTATTATTAATATTATTTATGATTGTTATAAGTATTACCTTTTTCTCTTTATCAAGCGAGTAGTACCTGATCATCATTTGCATTTGATTGGTTAATTCACCCATTCTCAATTCCGCAATTCAGAATCTTTCAAATCCATCAAACAACTGTTCACGAATGTGTTAAACACACACAGCCAAGGAGATGCCACACATTCCTGTCTGAAACCTCTCGAGACGTCAGAACAATCTGTGTAGGCATCATTTATACGGACACTGGCTCTAGAGTTTTCAACGGCGGAGGGATATAGAGATTTAAGAGCCCGTACCATCCGGCTGTCCACCTCAAACGTAGACACTGTTGGCCTCAAATCATCCCTCGCCACTGGGTTATAGGCCTTCTCGAGATTGACCAACGCGTACCATATTTTCTGAATAGGTATTTTTAATGATTGATCGAAGTGAGATGAATGATCTATGATGACTAAAATTTAAATAGAAATAATATTGAATTAACTTGAATAATGCCCTCACGCGTTCTCGCACAGCGGAACTTTAAACGAGTCTGGCAGTATGTTTGGCCCATCAGATTTGTCTGGCTCTTTGGAAAATATTATATATATGTGGGATGTCGCTCAAAGCAAAATAGATATCGTAAATCAACACTTTATTTATTTTTTCACAGAGTAAACATCTTAACATATTAGTCTCACAGTCTCCTAACTCATACTTCTCACTTTTTGACAGCTACACTTTGACATTTACTATTAACTACAATACACGGGAGAACTCCAGAGGCGTGGAGCAGGAGTGTGGTCGTCCTGTTCTTCAAAAAGGGTGACAAGACCATGTTGAAGAACTATCGGCCCATTTCTCTTCTAAGCCACGTCTACAAGCTGTTTTCAAGAGTCATCACGAACCGTCTTGCGCGAAGACTCGACGAATTCCAACCACCGGAGCAAGCTGGGTTTCGGAGCGGATATGGCACCATAGACCACATCCACACAGTGCGGCAGATTATACAGAAGACCGAAGGGTATAATCAGCCCCTGTGTCTAGCATTTGTGGACTATGAGAAGGCCTTTGACTCGATCGAGATCTGGACTGTTCTGGAGTCCCTGCAGCGTTGCCAAGTGGATTGGCGATACATCCAAGTGTTGAGGTGTCTCTACGAAGCCGCCACTATGTCCGTCCATGTACAAAATCAGCATACAAGACCTATACCATTGCATCGAGGAGTGAGACAAGGTGACGTTATATCCCCGAAATTGTTCACTAATGCAATGGAGGACTTCTTCAAGACGCTGCACTGGAAAGGACGTGGCATCAACATCAATGGCGAATACATCTCTCACTTGCGATTTGCAGACGACATCGTCATCATGGCAGAGACGCTGCAGGACCTACAACAGATGCTGAACGACCTGGCTGACTCTTCTGTGCGCATCGGCCTACGGATGAACTTGGACAAGACCAAGGTCATGTTCAATGAACACGTACTACTGGAACCGGTTGCGGTGCACGGTGCCGTTCTCGAAGTTGTTCAAAAATACGTGTACTTCGGGCAGACTTTGCAGTTAGGGAGAAACAACTTTGAGGACGAGGTGAACAGGAGAATTCAGCTGGGTTGGGCAGCGTTTGGGAAGCTTCGTCGGGTCTTCTCATCGTCGATCCCACAATGCTTAAAGACGAAAGTCTTCAATGAGTGCGTCCTACCCGTAATGACATACGGAGCCGAAACGTGGACACTTACGGTACGGCTGGTCCACAAGTTCAAAGTCGCTCAGCGTGCTATGGAGAGGGCTATGCTCGGCGTTTCTCTAAGGGACCGTATCAGAAACGAGGTGATCCGGCAGAAAACCAGAGTCATCGACATAGCCCACAGGATTAGCAAGCTGAAGTGGCAGTGGGCTGGCCATATTTGCCGTAGAACCGATAACCGTTGGGGTAAACGGGTTCTTGAGTGGAGACCGCGTCTCGGCAAACGTAGTGTAGGACGTCCACAGGCCAGGTGGAGTGATGATTTGCGCAAGACGGCTGGCAAGAGCTGGATGCGAGAAGCCGAGGATCGAACTAAGTGGCGTGCAATTGGAGAGGCCTATGTTCAGCAGTGGACTGCAATAGGCTGATGATGATAAAATTCAGCCTTCCTAAAATGACGTAGGTTCCCACATTTTTTTACGGCTTTTAAAGTGTCTGGCAAAAGTTACGGCCCACGGGAAGAGTCTGGCAACTATATATGTTTGTTTATAACAATATCATATATATAACATACTAGCTGACCCACGCAACGTCGTTTGCGTCTCCTATTGCCCGTAGTGTGATAATTTTCCCCCGTTTTTGAAACATTCTTCATTGGTGCTCCGCTCCTATTGGTCTTACCGTGAATATATATAGCCTATAGCCTTCCACGATAAATGGGCTATCCAACACTGAAAGAATTTTTCAAATTGTATTAGTAGTTCCTGAGATTAGCGCGTTCAAACAAAGAAACAAACTCTGCAGCTTTATAGTATTAGTATAGATATAAAATTCAGCTTTCCCAAAATGACGTAAGTTAGCATGTTTTTTTCCATCTTTGTTTCCCGCTAACTGTAAAACGGCCCCGCTTTTAGCTTAGCGAGCATCCATTCCTTTCTGAGTATTAGTTAGACCTAGATATAATAGAATAAGTAACTATCTTGGCAGTTAGCATATCACTTCTCTACATAGTATAAAACAAAGTCGCTTTTTCTGTCCCTATGTCCCTTTGTTTGCTTAAATCTTTAAAACTACGCAACGGATTTTGATGTGGGTTTCTTTAATAGATAGAGTGATTCAAGAGGAAGGTTTTTATGTATAATAAATGCATAATATAGTATGGGAACACTGTTAATTTTCGAGGTTTCTAATGTGATGTAGCAAATAAACACATTTTTTGCGCTTACATTGCAAACGCTGGTTGCACCCTACGAGATAGATCAAAATAATGTACTACAGTATTGTACACCTTGAAAAGTACTACAAAAAAGTCCGCGACGGTATATGTCTATCTCTTAGGGATAACCCACAACAACCATTTTTTATTCCTTTCTTTTTACGAAAAATAATGGCTTATTTACGAAGTGATTTTAAGCAATACAGAATGAATCCTTATACAATTAAGTAAATTAAATACATTGTGCATTTAATATAGATCAAAATGGCCCTTTACAGTATCTAATTTAAATAAATATATTCGAAGATATTACAGATTTAAAATGCACGAATCGTGTCGTCGGCGGAGGCATCTGAAATCCACCCGGGCGAAGCCGGGGCGGGTCGCTAGTCTTTAATATAATTCTTTTTACGTGTGAAACCCTCTTGAGCCGTTATTACACAGGGGTTTGCGGTGTATCGGAATCAAGCTAACCACATAGTGCGTAAACTTCTCCGGATATATTAAAACTCCGGACCGTTCTTTTTTGGTGCGATAGGTGAGTGAACCCATCTATCGCCCAGCCCCCCTAGCCAGCCTGCAAGCGTTTTTCGTTCTGCAATCTGCAATCGTGGGAGAGCCACGCTTGGGCCGGCTCGACCGGAGGGATACCACGGCCTCACAAAAAACTGGTGTGAAATAGCGCTTGCGCTGTGTTTCACCAAGTGAGTGAGGATATCGGATGCCCATACTTCACACTACACATCACGTTTGCAGAAAGAATAACGCTTACAACTTCTATAGGGAGGCAGTATAGTTGGCACCCAGGAGTTGGCCAGGAGAGGATGGAAAGGAGAGGATGGCCTAATTGCTACAGGCGCAATTCCTCCTGCAATTTGTCCTAGACTGTCGCCCTGTCCACTCCTTATTGTTTACTCCGGTGCAGTGCACCACATGCCTTTCAGTGGACATATCGGGTTCAATAAAAGTTATAGAATTATCTCAACTACAGCTGCAGTTGCAGCTACTACAATTTTGTATGGAAACAGCACTAGTCGATCTAGAAGTAGTGTTAATTTTTTGAGGCATATATTTTTGCTATATTAAAAAATTTGGGGCGTGCGCCCCTAGGCACGTGCCTACTTTGCCTTAGGGTTAATCTGACCTGCTCCACCTGCGTTAGCGTTAACTTTAATGGTAATGGCACACTACGCGTTACTTAAATCGCTAAAAATGCACGTTGGCTACATTAAGGTTATAATGCCGTTAAGACCTAATTCCTATCGAGTTATCGCTTAACGTCTAACGCTATTACAATTTAGCGCGTTACAACGTTGGCCACATCTACGTGACTCCTAATTTAACGCGCCAATGGACGCAGATGGAGCCGTAGCATTATGTTTATTTTCATTACTATCAAGAAGATAAATACAAAACATATTAAAATGTTTTTATTCCACCCCACATTCGTACTCTCGAAAATTGATACAATATGTTGGTAGATAGGCATAGTTGGATGCCAATAAAGATTATTAGGCAAGTCAATTGCGGTCAATAGTTTAAAAAATAATTGAAATAGCACACTTGTATTACTCTACACTCGACGGCGAAATGTATCATTACCAGTTGCAGTAAAATAAAAAGCCGTGATATATATTATTTTGTTTACTAAATTTATTTGACTTCTTACATGGTTTTGCAATGCTTGCATTATATAAAATTAATGTGATAATTTTTACAATTTATGCTACTCTCAAAGTAGCTGAATAATTTAGAGTGACTTAAGCTTAAATATATAAAAAACGACAAATCATATTTTTTCTTTACATTCATAACAACATTAATCTCTTCACACTAAACATTTAATCCTTGGTCTGGATGTATTTGATGAGATCAATCACACGGTTGGAGTAACCATACTCATTGTCGTACCAGCTGATGAGCTTGACGAAATTGTCATTCAGAGAGATACCAGCGGCAGCATCGAAGATGGATGAGTGAGCGTCACCAATGAAGTCAGACGATACGACCTGCTCCTCGGTGTAGTCGAGGATACCCTTCAAAGGACCTTCAGCGGCTTCCTTGACCTTTTGTTTGATGGCATCGTAGCTAGCGGGTTTGCCCAAGCGGACCGTCAGATCTACTACAGATACGTTCGCGACTGGCACTCTGAAAGCCATACCAGTCAGCTTTCCATTCAAAGCTGGAATTACTTTGCCTACGGCTTTAGCGGCTCCAGTGGAGGCAGGAATGATATTCTGTTGAGCACCACGGCCATCACGCCACAGTTTGCCAGAGGGTCCATCAACTGTTTTCTGGGTAGCAGTGGTTGCATGCACAGTGGTCATTAGACCCTCAACAATTTCGAAGTTGTCATGAATAACCTTGGCGAGGGGAGCCAAGCAGTTGGTGGTGCAAGATGCGTTAGAAATAACCTTGAAAGAAGGATCGTAGGCATCAAGGTTAACTCCAACTACGAACATGGGAGCGTCGGCACTTGGGGCAGAAATGATGACCTTCTTGGCTCCGCCTTCCAAGTGAGCTGATGCCTTTTCGGTGGTTGTGAACACACCAGTAGATTCTACGACGTATTCAGCGCCAGCCTTACCCCAGGGAATGGCTTTAGGGTCTCTCTCACTGAACACGGAGATTTTCTTTCCATTGACGACGAGGAATTCGCCCTCAACGGCTACGGTGCCCTTGAAACGGCCATGAGTGGAGTCATATTTAAAGAGGTATACCATGTAGTCAAGACCGATGAAGGGATCGTTGATGGCTACGACTTGAGCACCCTTTTCAATGGCAGCACGGAGAACGAGACGGCCAATGCGGCCAAAACCGTTAATTCCGATCTTCGACATTTCTGTAAAAAAAAAACATATCGAATTTCACTATCTATTTTATGTATTTAAGAACGTTAACTCAATTTAATATAATAAACTTGTCGAATTTAGAAAATAATGAAGTAATCTTCTATCTATATCTATTGAAAGATAATAGAAAAAGCGCGCCGCTCTGTAAACCATCAGGGCTGATAACGTGATAACCGTATGACAAGTTTGTTAGTTAACAACATGTCATAAAGTAGGTAAATGAAAAATTTGTATTGTAACTGAATATCACGCACAAAATTATCAAGTACAATTCATCGCAAACAAAATTAAATTACTTATCCTTTGCTAGCAATGAAAATGAAAATAAAAAAAATGCGAAATTATTTTATGTTAGTTCATAATTTAGTTTTTTTGTTAAATTGGCATTTCTATCGTTGTTTTTAAACTATCCAATAGTCTAGACAGAAAGCTGTCCCATACGCTGCGGCGCGGCCGGATGGCCCCTAGACCGAGTCAGCGACCCCTTTTAACACTCCCAAGGTCAAAAAAGTATACAGGTTACCTACATTAACAATAACATGGGACAGTTTTAATCTAGCTTGCTACGAAAGATTGTCACGCTTTTTGCTTATTTAGGGCCATAAATTAGTAGACAGCAGGAGTTTCTTTTTTAATAACTCTAAAATATAAATACAAGTAAAGAAAGTGGTAGTGCCGTTAAAATACACAATAAATAATGAAAAATATGAATAAGCAACTTGCTGTCACAAAAAATGGACGACTTACGACTTGTAATGTAACATTATAAATATAGAATTACAATGTGGTGACATGTCTGAATGCACGTAGTTACTGAAGGATAAATAGCAAAAACAGGAAGTCGGTAACATTATAATAATGCTTCATATTCACTATGCTGGTTGTTTGAAATATAAAAACAACTAAAACCCATACAAATAATAATGTTATACGGTTAGAGAAATGGCTACAGACCGGCCGGTATGGAGGTCACTTAGAGGTCACGTAAAAAACCATGAATTATGAAGATTTTGAATAGCTTTATATCCTGAAAATGTCCCGGTTACCAAAAATTTAAATTACAAATATCATAACGTAATAAATAAGAACATGTTGTAAGATAATAAAACACTCGGCAAATGAAACACCGCTACGTGGAATCAATGAAATTAACATGATTATTGTTTAGTTAATGTTATACACCGCTTGCAACAATATAATGCATAATGTAAATAAAAGGTAATAGATTATGCATACTTACTGATATTAATTTATTTAGATGCAATTAAATATATGACACCACGTACACTCACTACGAGATGTACTTTTAAAATGTCAGCTGAAGGACGGACAAAGCTGTACGAGAGCGACCGTCAACCGTGTATTAATAGACAATTTGTAGTAGATCACTGAACCACAGATTAATGTATAGAGCAGATAAGACGAAAAGAGTCAGTACGTTATAACCTATTTTGATGTGGAGGTCGGCCATTCCCACATCTATTCTACCATTGATAATGAAATGGATTTCAATTGCAAAATTTACAGTACTACTAGTTACTATGTTTGATACTTTTGTTTGATAATTTGATTTACATACATCTTACGTTAGTAGTCTCCAACGCGCAATATAGAAACTCAAAACAATTTTCAAACGTGAAAACTTATTTAGCCGCTTTGAGCACTTTTTGGTAGGAGAAAATCTTGTGAGTTCGCGTCACCGCGTCACCGACATGCTGACGTCACAAAACTTCTTTGGCCGCATTCAGAACTTTTTGATAGGGGAAAATCTTATGGATTCGCGTCACAGATAAGCTAATGTTTCATGTTGATTATTTTAATTTAAACATTTTGAAAATTCTTATTTTACACATTAATTTTACAAATAACATTCTAAGTTATAAGTTCTCACTTCTATCGGCAGTCGTTATGACTGCCAATTTATTTCTTCCTAATTCCATTTTTTTATAGAATAGTCGGCAAACGAGCAGACGTATCACCTAATGGTAAGCGATTACCGCCGCCCGCAACACCAGAGGGGTCACAAGTGCGTTGCCAGCCTTTGGGGGATGGGGAAGGGGATGGGGGAGGGGTTGGGGGTTTGCAAACATTATGAAAGAAAAAATCGAAAGCTTGTAAAAAACTGGGGACTGTTGATAGAAGTGAAAACTTATAACTTAGAATATCATGTTCCCCTACCAAAAAGTGCTGAACGCGGCCAAAGAAGTTTTGTGACGTCAGCATGTCAGTGACGCGGTGACGCGAACTCATAAGATTTTCTCCTGCCAAAAAGTACCTACTCAACGCGGCTAAAGAAGTTTTCACTTCAAAAATTCGAAATTTTACACATGCCTCTGTGTCGTAATTTTGTTACCAATATCATATTCTAATAGTGTCACCAGGTGCTGGTTGGTTAACATGCTGACCACGTGACACCCTTACTTAGGTACATTTTAATATTTTTTTTAAAATTAGTATTGGACTTATAAATATCTTGATGGATATATAGTATTACACTAATTGTGATATGGTTTGTTATGTATTTAAAATAACGTTAATTTGTAAATAACAGTTTAAATAAAGTACTCAGCATTTCTGAATTAAAATATCTAATGTTTCTTGTTACATAGTTCTGATGGTTTTCAAGAAATCACTTTCAAAGATTCTAGGCAAGCGCAACTACAGATACATGTTACACATTACAAATATTGCTTATAATAAAGTTCTCACATGTCCGTCTTTGACAAACAAATGTTAAAATTTTAATAATAAATATTTCGGACATCTAACACACAACGACGTCTAGTCCTAAGCTAAGCAGAGCTTGTGTTGTGGGTACTTTACAAGTGATATTAATACATACATACTTTTTTGGAACGAAGTTCCTTATCGCGCGTTGCGAAAGGGGGCTAGACGGAAAAAAATGTAACGACACTTTTAGCGCCAAAAGTTGTAACGACACTTTTAACATCGAGTTGACGTCATAGTGCTGGATACTCAACGTTAAATATAACTAACTAATTGCCAACGTCCATACCCTGTTGAATACACCGGTTCTCGTCCGATCACCGAAGTTAAGCAACATCGGGCGTGGTTAGTACTTGGATGGGTGACCGCCTGGGAATACCACGTGATGTTGGCTTTTTGCATTTATTTTCAGAAAATATATTGTTTTATAGTAAATTTTGTAAAGTTTCATTATTTCTAAAATAATTTGAATATTTTATGCGCATTTTTATTAGTAGTAGCATATCATATATATATATATACTAGCTGATCCGGCGAACTTCGTACCGCCATATTTATGACCCACGTAACATCGTTTACGTTTTTGTGAATCTAAACCATTCCCAGATCCCCTTGAACACACACAAAAAATTTCATCAAAATCGGTCCAGTCTTTTTTGTGAATCTAAACCATTCCCAGATCCCCTTGAACACACACAAAAAATTTCATCAAAATTGGTCCAGTCGTTTAGGAGGAGTTCAGTCACATACACACGCACACAAGAAATATATATATTAAGATATAAACTTCGTTCCATTCGGGTGTCCCTTGACACCTCTTCAGTTTTTTTTGTAAATATATACATATTATACATAGAAAACACCCAAACTAGTGATGCAGCAGATAGCTTAACTTTCGTACCTCCAATCCAGATTACGCTTAATACCTACATTCACATCTCATTAATTTTGTTCTATGACAAGTTCTATTGTCTATGATGTTCTGTGTTACATTATTTTAGAGTGAACGAGTGATGAACATAATTATTGATTTATTTTTTCACTTTTTTTAATATCTTTGTGATTTTACATAGCCAAAAAGTTTTGTGATAGTTTTGTTGAATTCATTCTACAAAATTTAACTCCACATAATTTATTATATTCTGTGAAAATAAAAAAGCCTCTATGCTCTGCTCTGCATAAACAATAATATTTCTAGAGGCGGGTAATTCAAAATGTCGCATTTATAATGAAATTATTTTTAACTCCAATGTTCGTTAACAAAATCTTTAAGGTTAAATAGTAAATAATGGTTATAAGGATAGGAATTAATGGTTTTGGCCGGATAGGCAGAATAACGTTCAGAACTTGTTTCCAAAATTCTGAAATACAGGTAAAGTTGGAACAATATTTTAAGTAATTCGTATCACGTAGACTAAACTGAACAAATTATGAATCTTTTAGAGAATAGTTTAAACTTGTTAGACCCTTTTTGTGGGGTAATCTATGTAAGATAAATTTTATTTGTTATTAGGTATTTGAACATTGTTTCTGTGAGATGTGGTCTCTGTTAAAAGTATATAAAGTCCTGGGTCTCACTATTGATAGCAAACTTACTTTCAACACTCACGTCGCGAATATAAGAGGAAGACCGCTGACATTTATAAATTGGAGTTAGCGTTTTGCGTTGATAATCTAATGACTTTCTTTATCTATTTATGTCTCTAATATTGAGTAATACTTCGATAATCTATGGTTTATATTATGTATTCATTTTCTTTTTCTAGTTTTGGTATTCTGAATTTAGGTTTTAATTTTTATAGACTTAAAGTGATGTTACCACTACATTTCATTTTTAAGTTAACTGCCATCAATGATCCGGCAATAGATATTGACTACATTTGCTATTTAATAAAGTTCGATTCTACCCATGGCAAATTCAGTGGAAATGTTACACACACAGACGATGAAATTATTATTGATGGTAAGAATAAACAATAAAACGTAATTAAATAAATATTGACCAACGATTATTTTAAATATAGAACGTGGTGTATGGCAGAAGCAACCAAGGTTAGGGCTTTTATGTTTTTATTTATGGCAAAATATCTTCAATAATTATAACACCTTTTCATCATGAACCTTTAATAGTCCACCACACTTTAATAGACTTAAGCCTTTCTGTAAAAAGAAAGTGATGGCCTACAATACCACACTGGCCAGATGGGTTGGTATGATAGTATTTGTCAAGTTTTTATTGTCTTTGTCGTACTTTTGTCCTGCATAGTTTACTCCCTTAGTCGATTCTTACGACACTTACTTTTTTTTTTACAAACATACATGAAACGGACACAAAGAACACAGACTCAGAAGAACAATTTGTAGATCACACAAAGTGTTGTCCTATGTGGGATTTGAACCCACGACACTTGGCGAAGTAGGAAACGGCGAGGCGACCGCCAAACCACTAGGCCAAACGTGCAGTGCAGTATGAATAAGGGTGGTGACGTGACACTCCATATTTTTAATTCATCGCTACACGGATACAAAATACCTACTCGCTCCCAACTCAAGATCCGCAAATGTGTTGGCAGCCAATGAGTCCCGCTCAAAACTAGGGGTTACGCTTCCTGTAACCTAGTTCACTCGGTGACTAGCAGCCAAAAAATGCTTCAGTACAGGCGCCAGCGGTTTTCAGTCGAGCCTAGCTGCCCCATTCCACAGAACAGAGAAATTTACTTTAAAAAAAACTTCATTTTCTGACTCATTCCACCATCGCGTTGTTCCAAGATAGGTACGGGTTTAAAACTTTTTATAAAAAAAAAAACCGACTTCCAAAAAACATCCAACGAAAACTCTCTGCCAAAAAAACACTTAAAAGCGTAAAATAAACTGGTTCTTCATAAATTGCCTATACCTAATTCTTTATTCATTTAAATAGTAGTATTATAATGTGTGCTAGGTACCTAGAATCTGTTTGAAGTCGGTGCCAAGTGACTATCGCTTAGACTTTTGTAATTGTTCGTTTGTATTCTTTTTGGCTTAGCACCGACTTCAAACAGATTTTAGGTACCTAGCACACATTATAATACTACTATTTAAATGAATAAAGAATTAGGTATAGGCAATTTATGAAGAACCAGTTTATTTTACGCTTTTAAGTGTTTTTTTGGCAGAGAGTTTTCGTTGGATGTTTTTTGGAAGTCGGTTTTTTTTTTATAAAAAGTTTTAAACCCGTACCTATCTTGGAACAACGCGATGGTGGAATGAGTCAGAAAATGAAGTTTTTACGCTTTTAAGTGTTTTTTTGGCAGAGAGTTTTCGTTGGATGTTTTTTGGAAGTCGGTTTTTTTTTTATAAAAAGTTTTTATTTTTCAGTTTTTAGTGCAAACAATCGTAGGTAAGTAGTAAGTTGAACTATTTCATCAAATTTCATCATCAAGAATACAAATGAAGGTCTAAGTCTAATGAAGGTCTAAAACTGAATGTAAGTGGATGTGCACCTTGTTTCTATTTTGTTCTATCTTTAATAGACTCAAGCCTTCAACGTTATCACTGAGTGTTTTTTGTTTGTTTGCGCGTTAGATTTTGGAGCTTTTTAATAAAAGGAATTTCAGGTGGCAACAGCTTGCATACTGTTTACCTTACATGTAATACTAACACTATTGTACCTGAAAATCAGATTTTGAAAAAGAGTAGCCATGAGTTTCTTTGCCAGTATTCTTCTCATGAGCTCTACGCATTTTGGAAACTGGAAGTTATGGATCGACACAGGCAGGCTTTAAATTTTGGTGTTTTCGCCTAACTTACCTCGACAATACAGCACATGCTGTGGCCTCTGTTTGTGTCGATCTATGATTTTTAACTATAGCTTCAATTTGACGTTCATAAGTGTCACTTGGTGTCTTAGATGAATAAATGATTTTGATTTGATTTGATTTGAATAAACGTACGTGTAATATTGAAATCATCCTCTAATTCCTAACTGTTGAAGAGTTTAACCTTCTATCATCAGTTCACCTAAATAATTTGAAAGTATACGACTGAAGGTCTTTAGATACGTATGAAATTGAAAGAATTATCCTCCAACTCCTAACCGTTGAGGAGTTGTACCTTCCACCTTCCATCATCAGCTTACCTAAATAATTTGAAAGAATACGACTAAAGGTAACATATATACATCTGATATTTAAAGATTTATCCTCCAACTCCTAACCGTTAAGGAGTTGTACCTTACATCATCAGCTCATCATCATAAAATGATGACTACCAGACGCAAATACGGGTGTAACTTCAGAAAATATACGAAAAACATAGTATGTGCCTATAAAAAATGAGAGTTTCCCTCGATTTCCCTGGGATCCCATCATCAGATCCTGATATGCTGGCAATGGAACCACCTCGGAAGCATACCCTTTCGAATACAATTTTTTTTTTTAAATCGGTCCACAACTGACGGAGTAATCGGGTAACATACATAAAAAAAAAAAAAAAAAAACATACAGTGGAACATAGAACTTCCTCCTTTTTGGAAGTCGGTTAAAAAGCACTTGTACCTGCGTGATCCATGCTATTATTTATAAATTCAAAAGTAACTGTTCGTCTGTTATTTCACGGCTAAATCACTGAACCGATTTCAATGACATTTGGCATGAAGATACTTTTATTATTGAGGAAGATCCGGACAAAAGCAAGTGTTGCTGTTGCATTAAGACATGTGTGTGATGATTGTAGCTGATCAAGTACCTACTCATTTATTATCTTAGTTGTCACATGACGTGATCAAGTATCACGACACGGGCACTTGGCAAGCCATTAGACATTTTATTACAGTACCTACACTGACGAAATATATACTAGACCAACACTCTGCTAGGCGAGACCTGTACGCGGATTTATAGTAAGCTTAATGTTCCCTAGATGTCACTAAGTGCATCAAATCGTGAATTATAACGATATTTTCTGACCCCCAACATCAATACGAACCCAACAGTCAACTGTCAAGTTTATTGTCATTGTATTATTGCGAAATGTACCACTAGATGTCGTTTTTTAAATTGTTAATTATCTTAGTACCTAAATAATTTATGGAATATTTTATTTTATCGTCAGAGAGATCTACACAAATAAATAAAATTGAAATGTCTGTTTTTAATTTTAAAATAACCGCTTTTCTCTTTACAATCTTTTTTTTTATTAATTGTTTGAAACTTTTTTTATTTTCAATGGATTCACTTTAAACTTTGTATGTATGTTTCTTAATTGACATAAGTAAGGAACTAAGGACTGACATTTTATTTTTTTAATGGATTCAAAAAACAAAATAAAAATTGATGAATTAATAAAATACAGTTGCATGTTGCAGTTGCAATTCCCGTCCTTAATGACACATGTCTAAAAACAGTTTTTGGCGTATAGAAATGTTGTTGATCGTGAATGTATGCAAATAAAAAATTTGATAATTACGAGTTGATAATGTCGAGAATTGCTTGCACATATTAATTAACAACTGTAGATGACAAAAAGGTGTAATTAAGGATTTTCTTTCGGTTTGTGTCTTATAAATAATCCTAATGTTAAAAATGCGAACGTAAGTTCCTTTGTTACGCTTTCCGGCGAAAACTACTTAGCTGATCAATCTGATCATCATGAAACACATATTCTTGTAGAGGTATTAGAAGTAACATAGGATACTTTTTATTAAATGCGAACGAAGTCGCGGGCGAATGAAGTCGCGGGCGAACGAAGTCGCGGGCGAAACCTAGTTATTAATAAAACAATCGAAATGTTTTTGGAACGAAGTTCCCTAACGCGCTTTTCGCGCCAAAAGTTGAAGCGACACTTAACATTGAGTTGACGTCATAGTGCTGGATACTCAAAGTTAAATATAACGAACTGATTGCCAACGTCCATACCGTATTGAATGCACCGGTTCTCGTCCGATCACCGAAGTTAAGCCACATCGGGCGTTGTTAGTAATTGGATGGGTGACCGCCTGGGAATACCACGTGTTATTGGCTTTTTGCATTTATTTAAAGAAAATATATTGTTTTATAGTATAATTTGTAAAGTTTGATTATTTCTAAAATAATTTGACAAATGCGTTACCGGCCTTTGGGGCATAGTGGAGTGGGATGAGGGGAGAGGTTGGGGTATGAGCCTCCGATATCCTCACTTACTCGGTGAAACACAGCGCAAGCACTTTTTCACATCGGTTTTCTGTGAGGCCGTGGTATTACCAGGGGCAGGGGTCATATTACGTCGCGTCGCGCGTAACCAAGTTAAAATATATCCAGAAACGGTTAAATACGTATCTACTCATTTTTAATCAGTAGCCCAAAGTTAAAGTTTCATGTTTCTAACTTAAAAATGACGAACTTTCGTCCACACTTTCAACCCGTATTTCACCCCCTTAGGGGTTGAAAGTCCAAAATACCTTCCTTGGTGGATGTCTACTCAATAAAACGATCCATATGAATAACTGAAAGAATACAACTTAAGGTCTATACGTACGTGTAATATTAAAATCATCATCTTATCCCTAACTGTTGAAGAGTTTAACCTTCTATCATCAGCTCACCTAAATAACTTGAAAGTATACGACTAAAGGTCTATAGATACGTATGAAATTGAAAGAATTATCCTCCAACTCCTAACCGTTGAGGAGTTGTACCTTCGATCATCAGCTTACCTAAATAATTTGAAAGAATACGACTTAAGGTAACATACATACATATGATATTTAAAGATTTATCCTCCAACTTCTAACCGTTAAGGAGTTGTACCTTATAATCAGCTCATCATCATAAAATGATGAATACCAGACGCAAATACCGGATTAACTTCAGAAAATATACGAAAACATAATATGTGCCTAAAAAAATGAGGGTTTCCCTCGATTTCCCTTGGATCGCATCATCAGATCCTGATATGGTGACAATGAGACCACCTCGGGAGCATACCCTTTCGAATACAAAAATAATTTTCAAAATCGGTCCACAATTGACGCAGTAATCGGTGAACATATATTAAAAAAAAACATACAGTGGAACATAGAACCTCCTCCTTTTTGGAAGTCGGTTAAAAATAAAAATACAGTCGAATTGATAACTACCTTCTTTTTTTGAAGTCGGTTAAAAATAAACATTCATATTAATTAATATTTTTGAACTGAGTACGCGGCTCAAGCGACGTTGCCGTTCCGTATTAACTACTGGAAGATATGAACGATTTTTGCAATGTTGCCATTCATGAGTGCATTGTTTCTCTGATTCAAGTGATTCAACCAAATAACTGATAAATGTGACATCTAGCGTAGTAAATAGGTCATTATTTTCAAGTTTATTTAAATCGATTGCAACGACATCTCCTAAACATAGGTGATAACTTTTAGTTATGCAATTGAAAATCATTTTTTTAAAGCAAGCATTACAAAGCAAGTTTTATATTTGAAAAATAATAATATAGTTACTAGAATTGAAGCACATCAATAAAATACTGTTAAACTTTGTTAAACTGCTTTTTAGAGCTTATTTTGAGCGCCATCTAGATTTAGTTGAACTTTTCTAGCTTTTTACGGCGTACAGTATTGGCCAAGGGAGGGACGGTCTATAGTATATTGTGTCATTGGTACCTAATAAATTTAATATAAAGATATTTAATAGTACAGTCTTTTAAAAGTGTGTAGTTAAGTACTACTATATACCTACTACTATAGGTACGTTATTTATTACTATAATATATTATAGGTACCTAACTAGTTAGATAACAACGTACCTTCAATATCAGTTATTTTGGTTTTAAAATACAATATTGCAACTGTTTTCAGTGAAAGGTCTGCTTTATTAAATGTGGTTACGTATTTTTATTTTTAATGAGATAAATTTATCTTCAACTCGTTTACTATAGATATTTTTCGCTACTTAGAAAACGCCCTCTTTTTATCGCTTTGAATATGAGCATAAGGTCACAAGATAATACTGTATGGTTACATATCTTGTAGGAGTGGACAATAAAAAATGTTTGATCATTTTTTTAATTATTATAACATTGTAAAACAGTAAAAAACAACAACATGAGCAATAATATCGGATCATTCAAATGTGACCGATGTTTATCTTCGCCGCCTGTTCATTTACCCCATTTCATGAAATAATTTACTGACAACAGTGCCGTCTTTACCATAAGGGCACACGGGGCCAGTGCCCAGGGCCTCCATCCTCAGGGGGGCCCCGAGGAACCGTCAATTTCTCTCGCACATTACATTTTGTTTACAAAAAAAACAGTTCAGTATGTATTATTCGAAATAATTACTAAGCTTTCAGTTCATATATTTTTTACGGTTGATAAATGAAAGCGTAAAAAGTTGTGTCTCTTTCACCTTCTTTACGATCGTTAAATCCTAAATTAAATATTTTCTCTGCCTTTGTATTTGCTGAATTATAGTAGGAGAAATTTTTTTAAATCGTTAAATATTCAATGTTGACATTATGTGCTTGATGTATATACAATTACTAGTTGTTGCTCGCGGCTCCGCCCGCGCATTTGTCAGTTATCGCGGCAAATAGTAGCCTATGTGTTATTCTGATGTATAAGCTATATTACTGTAAAGTTTTATCCAAATCCGTTCAGTACTTTTTGCGTGAAAGAGTAACAAACATCCATCCATACTTACAAACTTTCGCGTTTATAATATTAGTATAGATTCTCCATCGGTAATGTTATCAGTGTTATCACAAGGCGCTTATTTAGAAGGTATCCTACTTAATTTACTAAGTACATCATCTGGCGATTACAAAGTCAAGCTGCTGTTTCCTATAATATAAATCGTTTAAGAAAATAACTAAACTTAAGTGTTAACTAGAGGGTGAGGCACATTTCTTGCAGAAACGATGATCGATGGGGCTACTAATTTTTTACGAGACAAACGCGTACAGATAATTGCAACGTTGTTAGGCCCCCCACAAGCTGGTCCGATTACCTGGTAAAGGTGCCAGGAAGCAGTCAGAAGCAGATAGCATGGAAATAGCAGCAGGCAGCGAGTATAAATATTTGTCAGAAGCGCTCGAGTCGAGATACGGGGATCGCCACTTGGAACACGTTTTCCGCGCCCTACTACGCGATAGAGTTTAAGGTCTGGGAGAAGGCCTACAGCAATGTGCATTGCAAATTGAGAACCTCGTACGGAAAGCGTACCTTTCGGCCGGTCTTCTGCAGCTAAGTTGCCGGTTAAGGATTTTGCAGATGTAGACGATATAAGACTACCTGGAAAACATTGCGAAAAGAAAATTGTTGATCCAAAACGCACGTTCCAAGGCAGCGATCTGGGAAAACATGACAGGAAAATGAAAGATGACGTCATCATTCAATGCAAAGATATGTCTCGTAGAGAAAGTGTACTCCAAGTCCAAACTCGAAATCAATTGGCTTGACGGTGAAGCTCATCAACGTTACTCCTTTTGGGACCTTGGTGAACTCGTGGTCCCGTGAAGATGAAACAATGAAGATAGCACAGGGGTATGACGTTCACCTTATGCAACTTATCACAAGGATAACCTTGTGCTTTCTATATGATAAGCTAAACCTGCTCGGAGTTATATATCGTCTGCAATCAGTACTACTAAAGCTTATTGGGCACAATGGGATAGCTTGGTTCTACAAAACGGGATCCTTTACCGGAGATGGAAGAAGATCAACGGGAGAGAGTTCTACCTGCAAATCCGTGTTCACGATTTAGGAGGCCATTCTAGTGTCAAGAAGACACTGTTAACAGTACGTGAGACATTCTACTGGCTTCATTCTTGGCAAGATGTACCAGATTGGTGCAGTAAACTGTACAGTCGTAAAAGGTCCACAGATGCGAAGTCAAGGAAACTAGCAACTGTAAAACTTCGGCACATCATGGAAACAAATCACGGTTGACGTCGCGAGCGATAACAAGAAAACCCGAAACGACCATCGCTCAAACGATGTTGATGAAGGTGCACTGGTTTGGCTCCTTCACCCAACCCGTGGGAAAGGGAAATCCCTTAAACTACAGACCAAGCGGGAGGGTTCATACAAGGTCGGCGACTACCAAGAGGGGTTTAAAGTAGTGCATTAGACCGCCTGGCTAAATATTGTGGCAGCCATAGCGGTTCTCGGGACGAGCATCTCTAAGAAGGAGTAAGTGTTACGAAAAAAGAACATTCCACAAAAAGAATCGTGAATCGGTTTAGCCTTGAAAGTTCTAGTCGGTTTCTTGAGGCACAAAACAATGAACATAACGTAAATGTAGGTAAATAGAATCGAATAGGTATAGACTGATCGTCGCGAGATTGGCAGTCCCTTCGAGAGGCCGTTGAATTTTCTCGAATGATATATAGAAATAGCGGCATATATTATAGAAATCGCGGACCGCAGTGCAGTTCAGTTTGGGCTATAGTACGACAAATATCTAAGTGATATAAGTGATTAACACAACGAGCTCGGCGAACATTAAGGACTATTGTTCTAAATTATTCTGTGTTTTAAGAGTGTTTATAATAAAGTCTCTTTTACACGACAGAAGGCTTATTTCTTATATTCGTTGAACCCTAACACGTAATGTATAATAGAGGATTTTGTTTAGCAGAAAACCTGAAAAAAAAATTATCGTTATTGAAACCAAAAAACTAGCTACATATTAATATCATTCATGACTTAATAAATTATATACTTGATTACTCATAAATGATCATAGTAGAATGTTAGTGTAATTCGCTTTCTTTACTTTCCAAAAGGGCCCCAAATTTTTGTGTGCCCAGGGGCCCCAGCTGAGCTTAAGACGGCTCTGACTGACAACACAACTTTATACCCGACCGCGCCAGAAGGAGGGTTATGTTTTTCGAGAGTATGTATGTATACTTGTTTGGCACGCTCTGCAGCCTGAACGTCCTATGGTTCTATGGATTTTAGTTAGGTGTCTTTAGATTCGTATTTACTGTGAGAGTAAAGTAACACCGTGTCAAATAAAAAATAACAAAATAGCGGATTTAACTCCTTTAACTCATTATCTTTTATCCACTACCAGTTTGGATTCAAGGGCAAGGCAAAACTTCTTGGGAATTTTTTTAATAGTAAATAAGTCACTTCGAAAGATGATGCTCTGTCTAGTTTCAAGGGTTCGATGCCCAAACGGGACATACTTACCTACCCACAATATTCACCGTTTGCAATCTGGATTTTGAGATATACCTAGTGTTTACATAACTATGAACGTATTTTAAGAGAAATGTAGCAAGCCTGACAAAATTATGTCGTATTTTCCCCTTGTTAATTTTGAGAAAAAATTCAATTACTTAGGTACTCTTTCGTGGATGTCTCCATCTCTCTCTGACTTCAGTTTAAAGGATAGTGATTGTTTAACCCAAGATTCAACGAAGATAACAGTTATTATGTCTTTATACATAAAGTAGCTTTATAACATAATAAATGGTTGCTAATTTTCTTAGGTCATAAAATCAAAGTGTTTCAAGAAAAGTTTCCACCTGACGTACCGTGGCACAGAGCTGGCGTGCAATATGTCATCGAAGCGTCTGGAATGTTCACCTGTTTGGATAAAGCATCGGTATGTCCTTCATACTTACATCACGATTGTCTTTCTCACTAAACACTAAAGCCGGGTCTCCACCAAACAAAAGTTGTAAATTTTTGTGTTCTCAACACGTGTTGGTGACAAAAGTTTCCGTAATTTCCTTGTATTGGCAACAAAAATTGTCAACAAAAGTTGAGAACAGTGTTTCCGTTTTTGGCGGTAAACGTCAAAAGAATACCTACGCTTGTTGCAAATATCTATTGGCTCTGTGGTGACGCTTAGTTCGAATGTTTTTCAAATTGTTGGCGACTCGGTGTAGACACAATGGAAACAAAAGTTGGTGATTTTCTGAAGAGTTGCAAACATTGGGAAACACTGAAATTGCCAACAATTTTGGTGGAGACGCGCCTTAATAACTCAAAATTTAGATTAGTCGATCATCACATTCTCTGGACGAAAACCTCTCCTTAGTAAGGAAGTTTTAGCATACTGCGCTCTGGGTGTCTGTTTAGGATTTGTTTCAAGTTTTTCTTCTTCTTCTTTTGATGAAATGGCAACCAGCCGGATCTCTCGAATCAGCTATTTCTGCCTCTGTCAAGTGTTTATAGTCTTCTTCACAAGTCTTTAAGTCTTAGTCGTGATGAAATTAATGATAAAAAATGTGTATGAGATGAAAAAGAGTAAAGAATGTAGAGCCACGCTGATTTCAGCATGAATGGGCCGGCTCGACCGTGGCGGTACTACCCTCGCACAGAAAATCAACGTAAAATTACAGCGTTCGTGCTGTCGTGTTTCGTTGGTGAGTGCGAGACCGGAGGCCAAAATAGTCTAGTCAACAAGTTCCATACTTGTTGACTAGACTAAAAGATGCAGCAGCATCACTAGGCCGCCATGGTGTGGGTCGCCATACTGCATTGTCTGCATTCGCAGTGAGTATGGTGACTCTTGGATTCTGCTTATGCTTTCCATCAGGCAGAGTAGAGTCATTTTGGCGAATCATACATAAAAAAAAAATGGGGACCGTCTTCCGAAAAAACAAAAAAAGTTTTTCTTCACTTTATAGTGCTATTGTCCTGTGTAGTTTGCTCCCTAAGGGTCCGTTCACACAGACCGGCTCGGAGAGGAGAGTAGATTTTTATCACGTTGAAAACAGAGTTTTTAGTAATTGTAGTAAGGTTTATTTTTGCATGTGCACTTTTTTTGTCATTAAGAATGCTTGAACGCGCTTCGTGTGAAATAAGAAGAGGAACCGACCGGCCCCGATTGCGTGCTCTTTCTCGCTCGCGCAGCCGATCGGCTCCGATTGCGTGCTCTTTTTCGCTCGCACTCGCGCAGATCTCTTCTAGCCGGTCTATATGAAATACTTGGCGGCTCCGCTCCGGCCAATTCCAAGCGTTTACGATCCGGTCTATGTGAAAAGAAAAAAGCGGGCCGATGCTCTCAGAGCCGGTCAGTGTACAGACCCTTACAAGGCTGAAAAGCCGATCAGTGTCTCTATCGAAACCAAACAGTATGAATAGGGGTGACACTCCGTATTTTTAAATCGTCACCACACGAAAAAATTATTTAGTTATGTTATTTATATACTTAAAGAAACTTAAGTTCAATCATAATTCTTCATAGATTAAATAATTCATGTTTTAGGGTCACCTAGCAAGTGAAAGTGTGAAAAGAGTTTTAGTAACCGCACCTAGTGTGGACATTCCTATGGTTATACTGGGAGTTAATGACTACATGCTCAATACAGGTAACTGGTTCCGAAGTCTGCTGGAGTATAATCATATTTTGAAGTTTTCAACTATCGCGATCAATAATATATATGTAATTATGTTTATGGGAATAAAATGACTTTCACGATGGGTTTTACGTACATAACATCGAAATTATTTAAACAGGTTGTAGTGGCCGTGGTCACAGGCCGACTAAGTTGAGTCAGTAGGAAGGTAGTAGGTACCTAATACCTATCATATAAATCCAACAAGTAGTTCTGGAGCGTTCAAACAAAAATCAATTATAAACTGTATTATTATTTAACATACAAAGGTAGTAGAGCCGTTCGTTCAGCACGGACGGGCCGGCTCAACCGGGGCGGTACTACCCACGCACGTAGTAACTATTCAGTAATCTGTGCCCACGCACAGAAAATCAACGTAAAATGACAGCGTTCGTGCTGTCGCGTTTCGTTGGTCAGTGAGAGACCGGAGGCCCAATGATGCAGAAGTACCTATCACTAGGCCGCCATAGTGTGGGTCACTATGCTGCATTATTGCATTGTCTGCATTCGCAATGAGAACTTTTTCTTATGTTCTAATATTTTTAATATTTCGGACATCTGACACACAACGTCATCTAGTCCCATGGGTACTAGACAACTGATATTAATACATTTATACTTTTTTTCGTAAATGCATAGGTACATATAAAATACCCAAACTCCGAAACAAATATTTGCAGATCATACAAACATTTAGTCCGACCCGGAAATCTAACACGAGGCTTGAGGTCTTGTGGCACAGCAGTCGAATACGCTAACACTGCACCACCGAGGCAGTCAAGTTCTACTTTCGTATTAAAAATTGAATGGAATGAGTATTCTTATGAATAACTGACTCCGAGACTTGGGAGGGAAAAAAGAAGTTACATTTTTGAATTAAAATCACATGTACTTATTCCACTATTTTATTTTTGTTTTGTTTTAGTTTTGTTTTAAAAATAAAATAGTGGAATAAGTACAAGTGATTTTAATTCAAAAATGTATTATAACAAGTTCCATCAAGTGCCGACAATCGAGAGTATAAATAATATAATATATGGAAATAAATTAATACTAATGTTACAGCGACAGAATTGGCATCTAAAGTTCTATTATTTAACTACTAAACGAATACATCAACAAATAGCGTGTATTTCTTCTCGATCTCCCTTTCTCTCTCGCTCTCTCCCTACCCTCGCTCCCTGGCTATGTGCGTCATGCTACGTTCGCCCTTTCTCAATCTCTCTCAATCGGTCTCAATGGCTCTCTCCCTTTTCTTGGACAAAAACGTCCCACATTTTCTTGTCACTAATATTATTATTATTGAGTTTCATCCGTAAAAAATTTACCCTCATGCGCGCAAATAAGTTTCACTTCAAAAAAGTATGTATATTATTTTATCAATAAATTTAGCTGTCACAGTATGTACTTAGTATGAAGCTAGATGGCGTTTGTCAGATATCCGATTTTTTTTTTCTTTTTTTTTTATGTTTGGCTCGCCAAAATGACTATACTCTGCCTGATGGAAAACATAAGCAGAATCCAAGAGTGGTGGTCAACATACTCACTGCGAATGCAGACAATGGCGACCCACACTATGGCGGCCTAGTGATGCTGCTGCATCTTTTAGTCAAGTCAACAAGTATGGAACTTGTTGACTAGACTAATTGGGCCTCCGGTCTCGCACTGACCAACGAAACACGACAGCACGAACGCTGTCATTTTACGTTGATTTTCTGTGCGAGGGTAGTACCGCCCCGGTCGAGCCGGCCCGTTCGTGCTGAAATCAGCGTGGCTCCACTACCTTGTTTTTTTTTTTTTTTTATTACTTTGCCCGTTCTTGGAGACCCCTCCTCATCAGAAAAAATTGGCGGATGAGGGTTTGAAGTTTCAGTAATCTCACTTACGCGGTTCAAAGCAGCGAAAGAATCAATGCAGGTTTTGTAAGAGATCTGTATATCATTCGGGTCAAACCATCCCACATATTCAGAAGTATGGGTTTTCTAGGGTTAAATTCCATCACACTATCACATAACACTAATACATAAAGGCGAAAGTTTGTGAGTGTGTATGTTTGTTACTTCTTCACGCTAAAACTACTGAACGGATTTGATGAAACTTCACAGTAATATAACTTATACATCAGAATAACACATAGGCTAATATTGGCCGCGATAACCGACATTAACGCGGGCGGAGCCGCGGGCCACAGCTAGTAGAAGATAAATAGAACACTTCTTTTCAGATCACAAAGTAATATCGTGTACATCAAGCACTCTGTACTGCTTGGCGCCAATAATCAAAGTGTTGAATGACAATTTCGGAGTAGTTGAAGGTTTTATAACCAGTATTCACGCTATGACACCCTCATTGAAGCCTTTGGACGGCCTTTGTTTGCGAGGAAAGGTATTAATTCAGATTTAAATTAAAAAATAGAATGGTTATTTAACCGTTTTCAAACAGGAGGAGTTCTGATTCGACTGAAATTACTTCATCAAAAATTATTTTAAAATACTTTTGTTTTTTGTTGAAATTACTGACGTTTTTGGTATTATTCAAATCAGGAGTACAAAATAAACCTTTTTCATAATTTATAACGGTTAGAGCGCGTTCAGTTAGCCCTACTTTTTTAAAACTTAATAATAATAATAATCACTTTATTGTACACCAGATTAATTACATAGGTAACACTAAACTAGGACGTACAATTGGCGGCCTTATCGCCTTAAGGCAATCTCTTACAGGCAACCATGAATAATGTAGGTACTAAATTTAAAACAAGTTTGAATATTGTGAGTACAGTAAATTCTATAAAATTACATCTCAATTTGGGTATTTTTCACTATGCGTTCCGTATTGTTATTTTAAAATTGGTATTGAATCAAAATAATGTTATTTAATATTTCAGCATTGGAGAGATCACAGAAGTATCAATCAAAATATAATTCCGGCAACTACGGGCGCTTGCAAAGCTCTCGGCAAAATCTTACCTCAGGTCAAGGATAAGATGACTGGACTAGCCTTCAGAGTGCCCATAGTAAACGTGTCTGTGCTAGACATCACTATAAAGTAGGCCATTTTCTTCTCTATGTCAACTTTTTGCATTTATGGCCACTGTTGAAGCTTTTAAAATCCCTCGCATAATAATCTCAGACACCAGTTTAATATTCTCTAATTATATAGATATGTCTGCTAAGTCGGATTACAGGTATAAACTACCTCCTTTCTCGCGGCATATTATCATGTTGTGCAGAAATGATTCCATTCACAATTTAATTTAACAATGCATAGCAATAAGGTCTAATCAACGATATTTATCCAATGTATAAATACGCTTTTGCGAATTATACATAATTCGTGACAGATTTCTATAAATACAGTGTCCTCTTCATTGAAATAATCATCATAACGTCAATGATTTCCGAGCTTGATATTGACTACTTTTATACACAGGCTAGAGACGAATACATCTAAAGAAAATATCGTTAAATCCGTAGAGAAAGCAAGCAAGAGAGATCTCAAAAATATCATAAAAATATCCAACGAAGATGCAGTATCTTCAGACTTTATTGGCGATAGTCATTCTTGTATTTTAGACGTCGAATCAACTTTGCAACTCCGTCCAGATTTTTATAAACTCATTTGTTGGTATGAAAACGAGTTCTCCTACGCCTGTAGAGTAGTAGATGCAATTTTTTACTCCGAAATGCAATTCGCCCAATTGCATATAACCAATACAATGTGCGTTAATTCCAAATTGCCAACACAAATCATTACGCCAAAAAATAACAAGAAGGTAACTTTGAGATTAGAAATGAGAAATTATGCGACTCCACATGCAGATGAAATATTCCATATCAATTCGAATGAAAGTATTAAATCGAAGTCAGCTCCCAAGCCTCGACCTCTAATTGTTAAAAAACCATTGTCTTCACAAAGTTCTGCGGCAGCTACCACACTCATAAATCGCGACACAAAAAAGAAACATGAAATATTCAAAGTATGGAATGATGATTACGACTCATATAAGAAACCTGTAAGACAAAACAGGAATTCATTCTTTCAAAGTTGCATTACATTTGGTCCCAAACATCCTTTAGAACAAAATGACTGTATGAAAGTTCAAGAGCGTTTGGAGGATGTTAAAAGAGAATTTTCTAAAATGCTGATTATAACTGAAGATTTGTTAAAAAAATCTTACATTAGCAAAAATAAATTACAGTATCTAGGGAGTAAGGAAGTGATAATTGGTGACCCAGTAGCTGAACTGAAGGTAGAGCCAGAGAAGACGCACAAAATTTATAACGATCGTAACACAGATGGAGGAATAAGTAATCCCATAGTTAAAGATTGTGGAGATTTCAAAACTAAAGATGGAATTATTAGCAAAAACGATGAAATTAAAGATTATAATGGAATAACAACAAAAAAGTTTAATTGCTATACAGCAGTTAACGACCACATTTTCTTTTATGATCGACTTAAAAAAACAAAGGCATTAGAAAAGATAAGGTTACAAGAACACTGTGAAAAGCTGCATATAAAAGAAAATTCAAGGAAAAGTAACAAAACTTCAAATATCACACCTGAATATACGCAACGAATTGAGAACATCAATGAAAATAAAAATTCTGCTGACAACAACAATGACATTAATCCACAATTGATGGTTACAGCTATAAAATCTTTGACTTACACAATTAACAATAATATATCTGAAAATGTTTTCAATGAATTGAATGCACCTAGTTCGTTAATATCTATAAAGAGCTTCGAAAACCTTCACAACATTACTTCTAAACCAGAAAAGGACAACACCATCACAAAAGATATAGGTGGCACACAAAAAGTAGAAGATGAGGCGCCAATCACTAAAGAAAAGCATTATTATATTAAAGACCTAAACGATATACGTATAATGGATGAAGAACTTAAAAAACGTAATATTATATTAATGGACTCTGACTCTAATATAAACATTATTAACATTGGCAGCGAACCTTCTGCTTCAGATGGAGATTCGGATCGCAAAAACTTGGATTTAAATAAAAAGATTTTAGCTGGCCTGAGAATGGTCGCCGAAACAGGTATAGCAGACGTATCGCCGTGTGGAAGCCCAGCGAATACTGTCACTACTATCAGTAATGGTGACAGAACTCGAGTCCAAGAAGATCTTTACGATAAACTGGACAGCGCTAGTGGATCTGACTCTAACAACTCTTTTCAGATAAATGAAAGAAAATCTCAAGTTCTAAACATAACAGATTTGACAAACTCTTTAGAGGATCTGGCGCGATTAGACAAAATTTGCAGGATCATAGAAATTTCTGACGAATTATCTGACAAATTATTCTCTAGTTTGGATAATACAGAAAACTTTTTGGATCAAAAAAAGAAGTGGTCATTCAGGGATTTGTGCGAAAGACTGAAGTTAGATGAATTTTGTAACAATGTGTTTGGTAAAACCAGTTTTTAATTTGCATTAAAACAAACTGGAATAAATATATTATTTTATTACAGGCACTTTTATGATATATTTATTTTACTGGAATAACAGAGTATTGCTTCAATATTAATATTGTACATTTATAGCAAGAATATGATTTCTGGGACCAATCAGACTAATATACAGAAAAAAACAATTGTATCTAATTGAGAATAAACCTACGTTTGTACTTCTACCCCAAAACTGTTTTACTTAAATATTAAAACAACCTAAAATATTTATATTTTATGGACTTATAACGTAATTTATGCTATTATATATTGTGTTTAAGTCCCTGATACCAACTAAAATATACTTTGTAAAAAATGCTCAGGTACATTTATGAGAACAAACACTGCCAATTAAATCTAAAACCCATATTAAAGTGTCTTCTTCATATAAAGTTATTCTTACCCGTTGTTATTGTATACTGTAACGGTATTTTTCAACAGTTTCATATTGAGGTTTATAATAGTACGCGGGAACAAGGCGTCGTTCATATCGACGAAGTCTGCGATAACGACATTGACGGGAGCGCGGACACCAGCCGCTGAACTACCGGGCAATGGCTGCCCTGGACTGAACTCTGATAATATCGGTAGCACTTCTTTTAGTACTGGTACAGCACACTTTTCCAGGAGACTGGATATCCATCTGAAAATATACAATTTAAAAATTAAGTATTGATAATTTATAGTTATGTAGGTAGTTGTCACTAAAACCTTTGTTTCTATGTAAGTTTCCTCATAAAGAAATAAATTAAATTAAAAAGCTTTTTAAAAACAAGATTTTACTGGAATGCCTCGAGACGAATCAAACGAGTCTAAACTGGATGATGTTGCGACGTTTCTTTACAGAGTTCCTATGGCGACCTTCCAGCAGAATAAGACTTAGATTGTTAAAATATTGATTGAAATACATATCGCAGGTAAATAAAAAGCTAAAGGGTACATTCCTAATAACTTTGTGAAACTTGGCAAAAGGAAAGGTGTACAAAGTAATGGAACAAATGCGAAAGTAGTCATTTACCCGTTGTCAGTTAAAAAATATTTTGTATTTCTTGGGAGGATAAACCGCTTCGTTACGAAACTGGTCTGGCTTTCCTCTCTCTCACGCATACGACAGCGGTAGGCAGGCTCCTCCTCTCTCACTCTAAACAACAGCGCTAGTTCAACTTAGATTAGTTTAAGTTATTACTTCTGTAGGGGCAGGTTATTTCTACTATAAACTTTTTGAAATCCTTAGCAGCTAGGAAATTACCTAAAGATCCGAGAGGACTAGTAACCAACATTCATATTTGGTTCGTTCTTTAGCAGTTGCGTACCTAATCTAACTATTATTGAAAACAAGTCTCTTTGTTAGGTATAATTTCATATTGGTGACGAGCAGATTTCCCTAGTGGCCGTTTGCGGAACTAACGTAAGACAGATACTTCTACCTGACAGTTTAATCTATAGAGCGAGTGCATTGTTATTTTAAATTCTTTCTACAATGATTTCATTGATAGACGTCTACGGAGTAGTAAAAAATACTATAAGACCACTTCGTGAGGGGGATCAGTATTTTAAAAGTGGAATGTTAACTATTTTTATCTGTCATACGTTAGTTCTGCGACTTGCCGCTAGGGATTCTGCTCGTCACCAATAGACATATCCAAATTTTGCAAACACGTAGGAAAAAATATAACAATAATTACAAATTTAACCAAAAACAAACCCGACTTCAATCTGGACCAAATTTAAATGGGACCATTCGGCACCAGCATTCAATTAAAAAAAGAATCATCAAAATCCGTTCACCCAGTCGAAAGTTATGAGGTAAAATACATTTAAAAAAAACAGTCGAATTGAGAACCTTCCTCTTTTTTTGAAATCGGTTAAAAAGTGTCTAATCATGTTAGAGAAAAAAACCGTTTTGTTTTTTTTTTTAATGTTGTTCGACAATATCTACATACATTGGAATAAGTCTAGAGTATTACGAACATAATAGAGGCTGACCTGAGTACAATAAAAGTAGCCGTTGGCGTAAGCACCGCTTGATGCACAAAGCCAGTGCTGGGGTGTCTCCTCACATTCTCGAGGAAGTTAATGAGACCGCTCACGCGGTCTTGCCGTGGCCAAGGCGACGGTAGCATCTGCGGTTGCCAGAACTCACTAGTTGCGTATACGGACTCATTGCGGTATACTACTATAATCTGAAATGGATGATTGGCCAAATATTAGAAACTAGCTTTTGCACGCGGCTTCGCTCACGCAGACTTTCATCTCCTGATTTACCCCCTTAGGGATGAATTTCCAAAATTCCTTTCTTAGTGCTCACTTACGTTATATAAAGAAAACCTACATGCAAAATTTCAGGATTCTACACACATCAAAAGTGTCTAGGGATCAACATATGTGTCTAGGGATCAACATATATTTTTGCAATAACTTTTCTCCTGATTGATATTAATTAAAATGTTCTTTAAGGATTCATCAAATAAAGTGTTTTCGTTTGTCACAGTAACGATAAACCAAGTCACCTTTGCATTAATAAAGAAATTTGCCATTTTCCTAATAAAAGGATTTTTGACATTTGAACCACTAACATTAAAGTTCGAAAAAAAGACTGAAATAACAGTTTTCTTTAAAATTTTATTAGGTAACTTAAACAATTAATAATCCGTGTTTCTACCGCGAACACTAACACAAGAACATCGGTTTGGCATACTCAAAATGAGTTCATCCAAATCACGCTGTGGAATGGCCGCCCATGTTCGTTGCAACAACAAAAAAAGGTCTTCTTGCGACTGGATACCCTCCATATTCGGCAGAGCTCTTCTCTGTAGCATATCCCATGCATGCTCAATCGGGTTCAAGTCTGGCGACTGAGCAGGCCAGGGCCAAAGCCACATCTCAATCTCAAGAAATCCGCATAAAAATGTTTGATCCCTAGACACTTTTGATGTGTGTAGCTTCAGCGGTTTGGGCTGTGCGTTGATCTCTGGGTATGTCAGTCAGTCAGTCACCTTACTCTTTTATATACATAAAAGACTAGCTTTTGGACGCGGCTTCGCTCACGCAGACTTTCATCTCCTGATTTACCCCCTTAGTGGTGAATTTCCAAAATTCCTTTCTTAGTGCTCACTTACGTTATATAAAGAAAACCTACATGCAACATTTCAGAATTATTTTGCGGTTTGGGCTGTGTGTTGATCTCTGGGTATGTCAGTCAGTCACCTTCCTCTTTTATATATATAGATAGATTATGAAGACTAATTCTTCTTAAAACAAACAAATTGGTTATTTTAAAAGTTTTTGTAGCTGCATTTTAATCACACACATTTTAGGTTAGATGTCGAGACTGCAACCAGCTTGACTGCATATCATCCAGCTTTATTTCATAAGTTGGAACACGATCTCAAGGAATTAATTGCATATACAATAGTGATGGTCCGTACTTTTTAATTTTAGGAAAAAAGTGTCAAATATTTATGCTTAAAAATTGTGTTAAAAGGAATATAGCAATTTGTATTGAAAGTAGAGCTGTTCATGGACATTTACAACTCAAGAGACACAAGCGTGTCAACATATTTTAAGTGATTAGGGTGAGGGTTGTTATACTATTTCCATTTCTTTATTTTCTCGATGACAGCTCTTTGTGAAAACTTGAACGAGCGTCTTTTTTACATTATGTATACATTATTTAATAAAAATATGACGCTTACGCACGTACGAGGTCATAGCAGATGGATGGAAACTCATAGGGATGGAGCTATCGATAAACGTAATACGATAACAGACCCGATATTTTTTTTACAAAGTGTAAGAAACTAAACTATTGCCGGATAATTTTGTACAAATTTATTAACTAATATTACATTTCATTACAAGGTGTAATTATATTAGGTTGATTCTTTATTTATTTATTTTAATCAAAATCTGATGAATCGTCACTGTCACACGATGAGCTCTCCTTATCATATAAGTTCCTGTACTTCTATATTATCGAATGCCACATGAATTTCCCAATCCGACGATATAATGTTTTACTTCCGCACATGCATTTTTTAATAAATCTAACATCTTGTTTGCCGTAAAAGGGGGAAGGGTATTGTTTCGAGCGGCGTGTCCTTTGATTTGTGCCCATATTAGTTCTATGGCATTGTACTGGCAATGATACGGCGGAAGTCGAAGAACCCAATGACCACATTCGGCAGCTATTTCGTCGGTAATATATCTTTTATGGAGGCTTTTTTTCGATTTTAAAATATTCACTAATTGTACTTTTAATAAAGTATTATCCACATTTTCGCCATGACGTTAGAGCCAGTCAATTATCTCTTGTTTTTTATTGGCCTGCGTCGGCATTTTATCAATTTGTCTGGAGTGATATGTAACACTGTCCATAATAATTATCGACGGTTCTTCCTGAGATTGCACCATTTCTTAGATTGCATCATTTCTTTAAACCATCCTTCGTAAATCTCTGCGTTAATTAATTAGTGGTAGTCCACTGTTTTCTTGGATTTAAAAGCCAGTAAAGCATATGACACGAATCCTTTCGTAGACCCTGCATAGCATATGATAAGGCGTTCACCTTTTCCCATTGGCACTGAACTAGTGGAAGCGGCGGTGTCGTCTGTCCAGTTCTTAGATACTGTGTGGTTTGCATTTAACCAAGTCTGGTCAGTGAAAATAACATTTGACCAATCTGATATCTTTTTGGCTTCGCTCAAAAATTCGCAGCGAGCCATAACAACGTCGTGACGCTCCATCAATATTTTACGTTTGTTCGATTATTTATAAGAAAATCCAATTTCTTTCAAAACCAAGCTAAATGACGATTTTTGGCCATGGAACAAACCACATTAACGTAAAGAAACAACAAGTTTTTTAAGTGTTGGAATTTCTTTGCGCAAGTAATAGTCATATATATGACGGCGAACAGCGACAGCGTCGAAGTTGTTAACCGATGTCACACGACGTGGTTGGCGTTTTTTCTTCGGCGTACGAAGCTTATTTTCCTGTGTGCCGCTTGTATTTACTTCTTCCTAGCCTTTATTATTCCCAAGATTTGGGGTCGCCTACTAGTTCAACCGGTTTTACCTGAATATCAGTTTTTACACGGAGCGACTGGCATCGAACCTCCGCAACCCTGAGGGTGAACTGAATTCTCTCACAGATGATGATATTTAAGTGAAATAATCCCATAGGGCGCAATCGAAACCTATGGTTCGTTACCAGTTATACAGGAGAAGAACAAAATGATCTTTGTACGAAACCAGTTTCTAACCAGGATTTTCTTTTCTTTTTAAGAAAACTATCAGTTTAGATGGCGGCCTAAGGAAAAATTATATGTACGTTAGAGTAAAAAAATTATACAAAGTCTAGACCTGCATTTTTAGTCTATGTAGAGAGTTGAGCGTAATTGCTCTAAGGTCGATTTGTCGTGGCACAAGTCTCGCGCCGTATAGATTCAGTAAGTACCGCATCAGTATTTGATGGTGTCGTGGAGTGAATCCGTAGAAATGCTGGCAGTCTAAAATTACTACCTGAAATATAAACAGATGTCTCATTAACGAAAACAACTTCCACAGTACGTGCTTGTGCTTCGATTTCTTTGACTTGACTCGAATTTGAATTATTAAAGAATTGAAGGAAATTGCAAAATGTCATAATTAGGACAGGGGCAGGAATTTCTGCATAGACAAATATGAAGGGAAGGACTGAATCATTATTGAAATAAATAGTAATAATTTTTATTATTTACGACTGACAGACTGTATTTTGGTTTAACCGTACAACTACCGTCATAAAAATATTTTCTTCGTTTTTCCGAATACGGGAGTTGTCATTTAAAAATAATAATTGTAACGGTTATATAAGGTATACAAGCTTCATATCATAAACCTAAAATAACTGGATTGCCAAATTATACTTTTAATTTGAAAATAACGTGACTAACCTCTCCAGGATGTTTGTCGACAAAATCTTTAACTTGAGTTAAAGCTCCCGAGATTTCTTCTCCATATAAACCATGAGTAAAGTAAAAACTGTCTTCATTCGGCATAGTAGCCAACCTTAGATCAAGGTACCTGAAGATTTTAAATTGTTTATCACATCTGTGAGCTGTCTAATCGGCTTGCAAAGCAAACATGCGGAAATTGTGTAGGAGCTTACATAACTCATGTTTTGTGTACTTGCCTAACAATAGATATATATTTATGGAAACAACATCCATAAATGCGGTAGTAGACAACAAAAAAGTAAGTAAGTTGTTAGAATTGTTACAACACAAAATATTATAGGTAGTGTGGAGGAACGGGTGATCGTGTCCCTCCAACACAAAGGGAGGATCCTCCGACCAGGCGAGGTGATCATGCCTGGCGGGCCAACTGCCCAACGGTTGATGTTGAGATGTTATATATGATAATCAGCGCGAGAACTTTCATTGCGCGATTCAGGATTGAAAGTTTCTTCGTTTCCTTCGTTACTACGTAGTTCGAAGTATCTTCGGTAGATGGCGCTGTGGTATATTTCTGTTGACGCTGAATGGCGAAGTCGCCACAGTAGTGTTTCTAAATATTATAACAAATCATTACATAGATTTACTAAACATTTGATTCAAGACACTATAGGTAAAGCAAGCATCACAAGAGTGTAAAAATTCTCAATTGGTGTGATGGGCACACAAATGAATATAGGGGCAGCATCTGATCTGATTAGCATTTTACGAGGTATTTAAATACATAAATATTAAATCATCATCAGCCTATGGCAGTCCACTGCTGGACATAGGCCTCTCCAATTGCGTGTTACTTAACTTAAAAACTTAGACTATTAATTTTCAATGTCAATAAATAATAACTGGCTCCTAATTTATTAATCACGTCACCTATAAGATTTAAAATAAAAAAACAGTCATAAATAAATAAATAACAATTAAGGTGCTAAGTGTTTAAGTTTAAGTGTACAAGCAATTTATAATAAAATAGTGCAAATGTGCTAATGTTACTTCAAAGATACCTAATGCCAATTAGAAGTTGGTGCCAAGTGTCACTGGCTTGCGTTATAGTCCATCGTAAGATCGTACCTCGAAACAATGGGTACAGTCGATGGAGTATCGGTTCGGCATCCGGTGCCACTTTGCTAGACCGTGTTATGCCATATGTCATTGAATCGTGGCTACCTGAAATGTATTAGACAATGTAAGAAATAAAAAGAGCCTGGGTTAATTGTGTAGATATTTCAAGTTTGTGTCATTTTTCAGCCAAGTTTTTATTTAATAGTAATAAGCATTTAAAATTCTCTCAATTATGTAAGTACTTAATATCATGGCAAAATATCTGTTATCATGATACTATTGGCTAACATTACAATCAATAAAGGTGATACTTCTGTTGACTGTTATTTAATTCCATTACAATTATTATTTTAAGCAATATTAGCAGTGTGGGTTTTCCATTAAAAGTATTTCTATTAAATTAACCTGCTAAGCTTAATTGCTATGTTAGGAATAAATCTTTATTGGTAGCTCACAAAGTCGGGTTGCATCCTGCAAAATTTTAATCAAACAGTACCTACAAGAAAGCTGGTTCAAACTTCACAGTATTGCATGAAACATATTAATATGGCAATGGATGTAAAATCTGATTAAAAAGAATTAAAAACAAAAAAGTATTTCTAGTATGTTGCATGTTATTAGGTAATAAACACAAATAGAGGCTGTAGCTTGCATTTTAATCTTGTCACTAGACAATATTAGACTCAGCAAGAAACACAAACTTACATATTCATTGTAAATAATGCATTTTTTTCATAGCCATTAAGCCATATCATCCTATATGGTCTGGATTTGCAGGACCAACCCAGCGGTTTTACTTCTGCTGAATTTTATATTAAAATTAAAATCAAATAGCTTTTATCACTTTTGAAACACTACATTAATGACACTAGTTGCTTGGTTCCAAAATGTCATTCCTATGAAGAAGAACCAGCAAGAAATTCATATTACTTTTAGAAAATGATAGTAACAATATCGCAATTGCAAACTTACAAGACTCATAGACAGTTTTTTTTCAGGAGGCTGAATTAATAAACATTAACATTCTACTTAGTGAATTTAAGAAAAATGATTGTACTCAGAAACACATGTAAGTAAGATTCTACATTTGACATAAATTTTAGTTTCATAAGTAAGAAGGGATCTTCCACGTTTTTCATAGACCCTAATCATCAGAGTAATAAGAAATATGTAGCTTAAAAAATAAGTGCACATATTATAAAACTATGCTGATAACTCACAATGTGAAGACCATACAGACATTTTACCTAATAAAATAAGACTAAGTAAGGAAAGCTTTTAGATAATATAAAATGTAAGAGGAGGCTGTTGATATTCAGTTCTAGTCAGAAAGTGAAACACTGCTACTGCTTACTATTGAGCAGGGATTTGCTTTTGTCAACTATGTATTAAAAAGTGTCTAAACTTATACATAGATGTCAAAAGGTACATAATTACACAGAGATAAGTCCTTGAACGAGAAATGTATTATTGTAGGGCAGCAGTAAGTCAAAATATATTAAAAATGTGTGTACATACCTGGAATGGCAAGATAAATCAATGGCACATCCTTTAATTGCGGTGGTAGATCGTTCATCCATGTTTCTAAATTAAAATTTTGTGCAGATATGTCGTCACTCATTATAAAGGCTAAAAAACAGTAACGATATGTTTAATTATACGTACTTTGTGCCTTGGTAGTGCACGAATAGAAACAAAGGACTCCTATCTACCTACCTCGAACAAGCAAGTGTTTGAATAATTATAATTACATATACCTACAAAATAAGGTCACGTATCATTAGCTTCATGATATTCATACATTCTAGGAAAGTAGACCTTTTGAACTTGTTATTGACGCATTAATAAACAGTGTTTAGAGAGATTTTATGTCATGAAACTTTAGCATTATTTCTAATTTGTTATCGCATTCTATGTTTATATTTTGAGTGGATCATTATTATACGATGTATTGTAGATAGTATCAAAAACAAAAAACAAAGCTCTAATCAATCATCCTTTTTAAATTAGTGCAATAATATGTCTCCAATTGTCAACGTAACGTAATGTCATTTGTGACGTTTTGAAACTGCTCACGTGCTCACACTTGATTCTAAAAAAAAAACTTCGTTTAAAAAACCGATTTCAAAAAGTATAAAATAACTTAATTTGTATGTGCTACCCAGTGGCGTATCTAGGCGTGGGCGAAGTGGGCCCTCGCCCACGGCCTCACACACTATGTACAACAATAACCGCGGGACGCAGCTAGTATTTATGTAACTATGTTTGTTTGGGTGGAATCTTGCAACTCAATTTTGAAGCAGATATCTTCAAGTCACACAATCACAATCGGTTGAAGATATCCGTGAATGTTAGGGATATGATCTGATGCTGGAGCCGGAAGGTGGTCATAAGAACTCAGTAATGGAACAGCACAACACCATTGAGTTTCGAATCGTTTGATTCGCCTTGACGAGTACTGTTTGTTTTGATAGTATCCAGGGTCTGATGATGAAACCGGAAGGTGGTTATAGGAATTCTATTATGAAACGACACAACACCATCGAGTTCGCATTCATTTGATTCATCTTGACGAGTCCTTTATGTTTTTTAGTATCCAGGGTCTGATTCATAGGTTTGAATTCGGTGCCAAGCCAAATGTACTAGTAGGTACCACACTCGCTATATTTCGAGACGAACGTCAACGATGTCACCGACGCTTCGGTTGTTTTGTTCTACGCGAAGAGCAGCTATCCCGCTCAAGGTCACGCGCGGCGAGTGCGGTACCTACTATTACATTTTGGCTAGGCACCGACTTCAAACCTATGAATAGGTTCCACATACAAATTAAGTTATTGTATACTTTTTAGTTTTTGAAGTCGGTTTTTTAAACGAAGTTTTTTTTAATTTTTCGCTTTTTAGTCTTTCTCAAGTCTCTCATCATCATTTCACCTAAATAACTTGAAAGAATACAACTTAAGGTAACATACATACTGTATAGAATCGAAAGGACTTCAGGTTGTTTTTAACCGACTTCCAAAAAGGAGGAGGTTCTATGTTAGAAATTGAACGTCATTATAATGGCAACATTTTGATTGTCATGTTTTTTGTTTGACGTTTGAGGTTAAAATATAGAAGTGAAGAGAAGCTTTGTGTCAACGGTCGACCATTGTCGTTTTTGGGTGCCGTTCAATAAAAAATTTTGCTGATTGTCCATCCGACTCGATTCTTTTCGTTGTTTACCGTTGTGATTGGTCGGGTGTGGACACGCGAGGTTAGTAGTCGCGTAAATTAGGCGCGATCCGCGACAGTTAAAACGGGTGTATTATAATTATAATACTTGGGAGCCTGTAGAGCCACTAGGAGTGATGAATGTGTGACGACGCAGAGAGACTACCAAGTGGCCTCTTGGAACGCTGATATCAAGGAATTCACACATCTCCAGTAAGTGCTTGATATTACATTAGCTTAGAATAAGAACAGGGTGAAACGCCCTGGTTTAATGCTCTCGCCAGTGAAATAGCTTAGCGATTGAATGCCTGTACCATGGGCCCTATAGGCATTGCAAATTTCATACGGTGAACGCTACATTGGCGAAAGGATTGAACACCTGTTGTTCCACTGTATGTATTTTTTTTTATGTATGTTCAACGATTACTCCGTCAATTGTGGACTGATTTTGAATTTTTTTTGTATTCGAAAGGGTATGCTTCCGAGGTACCTAGCGCACATTATAATACTACTATTTAAATGAATAGAGAATTAGGTATAGGCAATTTATGAAGAACCAGTTTATTTTACGCTTTTAAGTGTTTTTTTGGTAGACCGTTTTCGTTGAATGTTTTGTCGAAGTCGTTTTTTTTGTAATAAAATCTCAAATGAACTATAAATTATGAAATTAAATGATATGATATTAAATATAATGATAGAATATGAAGGCATGCAGACAATTGCTCTTAACTTCATTGCAGGCGCTCACGTAAATTTGAGGGTTTGCTTTCGATTTCCTTGGGATCCCATCATCAGATCCTGATATGGTGGCCATGGGACCACATGGGGAGCATGTCTTTACAATATACATAAATGGTATTTTTTTTATTTAGTGATTAATGTGATTATTTAAACCCAGAAAATATTAAATAAAAAGTGAAGATTAAGGGAGGGAAATTCAAACCTGCAAAACGCGTCCTATTGGTCGAAACGAAATGTGACGTCGATTGTTACATTATCGAAATTAACGGCGTCGAAATTCCTACTGTGTTAGTAGTGTTTGTGAGAAAAAATGACTTCTTCCATGATTTTTATAGCAATCAAAACTGTAAATATATGTGTATATATGTATAAAATAACTGAAACACTCTATAGTAAACAAACACGAAATCACAATGACGTCATATGTTATGTCAATAGCGCGCGAAAAATGGCGGCGTTTGAATAGCTCAAATTTAGTCGGTGTTTTAAATTTCACTTTGAAAATTAGTTTGACTATTTTGAAACCTATTTATATTTTTTTCTATGTAATGGAGACTTATATGATCAGATTAAGAAATAAAAAAAAGACATGCATATTCCCAGTAATCAATGTAGGTACATACCTACATTTTTGAACTGATACAAGAATGTGCACTATTAAGCTGATTTTTGTAGTTAGTGCTTATACTTTCCATGCTTATCTTTTACGTATATTAATCGGATGTCGGGACCTTTGTTCACACTTCAGTCAATAATCGGTTGTCGGCTACGATCGAAGATGGTGCCAATTTTTAGCATTCTACGGCGACTGTGCACGATGGCGTTGACGAAGATCTAGGTGTGATGTATTAATATTTAAGAAGAAAACAAAGAAAGAGAGCCAAGGAAAGAAAATATTGGGTGCACCAAATGCTAAGCGAAAGATTTAATTTGGGAACATTTCAGAACTTAGTAACAGAATTGGGAAATTACGAAATTAAGTTTTTAAATTTTTAACTTTTTAATTACTACATTCAACGATCTACTGGCTCAAATATCAGTGAGCATAATATACTGATAATATAGTGAGCGTACCAAAATACAAGATTTAGACATCTGTCTGATATCCGACAAATGTGAAGAGCGCCATTCTTACGCATGGACGAGCGAGATCCGACACGATTTTTTTCCAGGCGTAGAGGGCTGGCAAAACACCCGACATTTATTGTCAGCGCTAACACAATCGGTTTACGTTAAGTGTGAATAGCTTCATATAAAATGCTCTGCCACTGGCATCTCCGATTAATATACGGATCCGACACCCGACAAGTGGGTACGAGCTGTAACGAAATCGTATCAAAGCAATCCTATCTTATCGCAGCCTAAGCAACATTAAATAATAAGTAATTCGGTAGCTATTTGCAGCTTCCGACTATAACTAAATTCTGTATTAATGAAAGTTAGACCAACGAACTGATTATCACACTAATATATCACACTAATATATAAAGGCGAAAGTTGGTGTGTATGTTTGTTACTTCTTCACGCAAAAACTACTGGCCGGATTTGGATGAAACTTTCCAGTAATATAGCTTATACATCAGAATAACACATAGGCTACTATTTGCCGCGATAACCGACATATACGCGGGTGGAGCTGCGGGCAACAGCTAGTAATATTTAAAACAAAAATAGAGATAAGTAGCCCACCTGCACAAAAAAACGGGAGTCATCACAAATCACTAAGGTGTTGTTGGGTGATAAGATGCGATATTTCAGAAGAAATGTAATAGTCTTAAGCTCAGATTACAAAAGAAAGCTTTCTTTTGAAATCTGAGGTCTTAAGTAAATGATATTTAAAATGGTAGCAATTTCGATATTCAATTACAGATAGTTTTAATTTTTAAGGCTTCTTAAGCGAATATCGGAACGAAGGAATGTTAAATGTACTCAAAGTTGATATGCAGAAAATGTGCAAAAAGATACAATTATTATTGCGTACCATGACATGTGGCATGCGTAAATTAATCTTTTTCAAACTGACAGTTATTAAAAAAAAAGAAACGTTAAAGATTTTTAGGTCACTATAGTATAGTCAACAAGTGCTTTTTTGGTCAACTTTTTTCAGCAGTCTCCAAAAGTTGTGATTGAGGTGTCATTGGATTCGGAATGGCATCTAGATGATTTTTGAAAAAAATGAAGTTGCGCTTGCAAAAATTGCAAAAGTTATGAACAATTAACTAAAAACACAAAAAGGGGTTTGGTATTTTGCAAATTCCTCAAAAACTGATTAAGATTTTTCAAATTTAAAAAAAGATTCAAAAGGAGGAGGAAATTACCTAAAAAAATTCTGACTCCCGGAACTGTAGGACCAATATTTATAATATTACCAGAGGGTTGAAAATACGCCCGAAAACGGGTACGCCGGCTTGCGCAAGCCACGGCTCCTTCGTACCTTCAATGAATAAATATCATTTAAACTTATTAAATTTGAAAATAAAAAATTAAAAAAATTCAGGCGTCTACAGGATAGACCAATGAACAATAATCCGTGGTCCAAAAACTTTTATTGTGAATTTTCAATAAGTTATCCATTAATTAATTATCAATTTGTTTTAGCACGAACATCAACATTGCAAGTGCGATAATTGTTAAACTATTAATCTGAGATTTTTTCATTTCGTGGAGCTATTTTTCAAAGGTCTTAGGATAGATTCCCGTTGGAAAAATTAATAAATTGTTAAAATAACTGTTAATCCACAAATGCGTTTTTAAGCTATTAATCTTTTTTTTAAGAAACGGTTTTTTTTAAAACATCATAATTATCATCAAAATGTTATGTTATCAAAAAAAAAATTTAAATATCTCATAAACAACACATTTGTTTAAAACAATTTTTTAAACAATGGGCGATAAAAAATATTAAAAATCATTTTTAGGTAGCTTCTGGTCATAAGAAAACGAATCAATAATAATAATTATAAAAAACCATTTTTTTCTATGTTTAATAAAGCTTTATAATTTTTCACCTTAGTAAATTGTTAATAACAAAACGAAAATTAACAATTTATAATTTTTTCCAACGGAAATCTATTCTAAGACCTTTGAAAAATAGCTCCACGAAAGGAAAAAAATCTCAGATTAATAGTTTAACAATTATCGCACTTGCAATGTTGATGTTCGTGCTAAAACAAATTGTTAATTAATTAATGGATAACTTATTGAAAATTCACAATAAAAGTTTTTGGACCACGGATTATTATTCATTGGTCTATCCTGCAGACGCCTGAATTTTTTCAATTTTTTATTTTCATATTTAATAAGTTTAAATAATATTTATTCATTGAAGGTACGAAGGAGACGTGGCTTACGCAAACCGGAATACCCGTTTTCGGTCGTATTTCAACCCTCTGGTAATATAATAAATATTGGTCCTACAATTCCGGGGGTCAAATTTTTTTTATAGGAAATTTCCTCCTCTTTTCGAATCTTTTATCAAACTTTAAAAATCTTAATAAGTTTTTGAGGAATCTGCAAAATACCAAACCCCTTTTTGTGTTTTTAGTTAATTGTTAATAACTTTTGCAATTTTTGCAAGCGCAACTTCATTTTTTTCAAAAATCATCTAGATGCCATTCCGAATCGAATGACACCTCAATCACAATTTTTGGAGACTGCTGAAAAAAGTTGACCAAAAAAGCACTTATTGACTAGACTACAACTGAAAAACTTGGGTAATTGTCCCAATATCATTGGTATGTTTTGGATTATCTCATCATTTCACTGCCTCGTTGGTCTCGCGGTTGGCGTGTGCAACTGCTGATCATGAGGTCTCGGGTTCGATTCCCGGGTCGAACCAAATGTTTGTTTGTATGATCTACAACTATTTGTTTCGCGGTTTGGGTGTTTTCTATATATAATATGTATGTATTTACAAAAAAAAAGGTATATATGTATTTGTATCAGTTATCTAGTGCCCATAACACAAGCTCTGCTTAGCTTGGGACTAGATGGCGTTGTGTGTTAGATGTCCGAAATATTTATTTATTTATTATTTATTTTCAAAATCCTTTATCTTAATCCCAAAAACACAAAACAGTCAACAAAACGTCATCATCAACAGCCTTTAACAGTCAACTGGTGGACATAAAATGAAACGTAATTTTTTTGTAACCAATTTAACCAATATGAGCATTAGTATCATTATTTCTAACTAAGTCTAATTCGCAGGAAGTACCTAAATATATTTTTTAAAACAATTTTCACACAAATATTTTCTTTACAGACGCTTACCACGTTTATGGGACATGCGAAGTTAAAACAAACTTTAATTTAATATGTCACTACTCAACACATTAAATATTAAATAAAATATTCAAGGATACTGTATTTATGTAGATCTATCATTCTATATAAAGATCTTATACATCACCAAATAATTAAATTGATAGGTACATACCTAAAATACATAGCGAACTCAATCCAAACTTCATAATATATTTTTTCTCTATCAAATATTAAGTTGGCGCGATGATGGTCACCGAGCAAATCACCGGTACAACAACTTGTTTAATCGACAAAAAACAACAGAACGCAATAACAAACAACCGTTACGATATTCGAACAAAAATTTGGCGCGTGATTCGCTTTGGACATGTAGATTTAGACCAATGCGAGATACTAAACTCAACACAACATGTCATGCACTTCAATGAGAAATACACACGATAATAAATGCAAAAAGTAGGTAATATTGTAAGTTGTTTTAAACACCGGCGTCCAAATCGCTTTGTCTGTTCACGTGTTTCGAGTCTCGACGATGTCCACTACTTAGATTTGGTGAAAGGAGTGTTTATTTTTTTGTCTTTGGTGCTCTAATTTAAGCTTAACCTTGATTTAGCGAGTTTGCCATAACTTGACTTCTTCAGGAAAAACTGTAGGTACAATTATGCGTATATATAACAAAAGGTACTTTTTCGAGATAACATTGTTTCCTTTTGCTTTTGCTGATATTGTGTCATTTAGGTTTCAGCGTTTGGCAGTGACAGAACTTTGGTTGTAGCTTAATTTTTCTGAATTTATTTACTGGTCTACACTATAACATAGGAAATCTGAAAATTTTAATGTAGTTACTCAATGACATAATTAAGTGCTAGCAAACAACATCAAGTGATTCTTAGGCCCCTAGCACACGGCGTATTTTAAACGCGCAGATGACGCGCGTATACGCGCTTCAAACGAGATTTGAACGCAACCTTGTATCCTAAGCACACGGGGCGGGCGTGAAACGCGCGTCTACTGCGCGTATACGCGCAAATCCTCGTCAGTTGTACAATGACGTCGGTTGAGACAGCACTGCTTACGCTGGCTTTAGTACTGCTTTTAAAACGAAAAAAGATAGATATATTTACGAGTGTAACAAGATTGTGTGGTCATTATCACACAACATTTACAAAATTGGTATCCCTCCCCTACCCCTCCTCTGACCCTTTCTACGCGCTTCAAACGCGTTTCGAACGCGCTTCACACGCGCGTTCACTAGGTAGTAGAGCCACGCTGATTTCAGCACGAATGGGCCGGCTCGACCGGGGCAGTACTACCCTCGCACAGAAAATCAACGTAAAATGACAGCGTTCGTGTTGTCGTGTTTCGTTGGTGAGTGCGAGACCGGAGGCCCAAATAGTCTAGTCAACAAGTTCCATACTTGTTGACTAGACTAAAAGATGCAGCAGCATCACTAGGCCGCCATGGTGTGGGTCGCCATACTGCATTGTTTGCATTCGCAGTGAGTATGGTGACCACCACTCTTGGATTCTGCTTATGCTTTCCATCAGGCAGAGTAGAGTCATTTTGGCGGGCCATACATAAAAAAAAAAAAAAAAAGTTTGCATCGAGTTTTACGCGCGTTTGAATATACAAAAACGCAAAAATCGACATCTACGGCGCAGAAAACGCGCGTTCTTGAAACGCGCGTTACAATAGACACAGTTCATAAAAATAAAAAATTGTGCACTCCATAAATTATGGATTGCGTTCTGAAACTGTCTGAGATTACTCAACAACAAGTGCAAGTGTCAAAGTCGCACCCAGTGTCGGTTGCAGTCAAAGCAAGCTTATCATAATCCGGGTCTCATTTAGTACGAGAGGAAGAAATTGAGCTGTAACTATTTCCTAGATACTATTAGGAATAAACTCAGATTGTAGTAAGCACCTAGCAGTATGACTGTATATTATGTAACTGGTTAAGAAGATTACGGGGGCCAGGGACTTAGAAGTTTTGGCGTAGTAGGTATATAGACAAAAATGCCAGTAGTTAGTGACCTCTATACAAAGTAATGACAGCTATACTTCCCTCAGAGAAAACTGGTCGTAAAAACTGGTTCTTAGTTAGTAGTAAACATATACAGATTACTTACATTAGGTACCTACCTGGTGGACTAAAAGGTTTCCGACCTCAATGTGAAGATAGCAGCACTCATTTATAAAAACTAGTAAATGTAGTTGTGCATCTTTGTATTTACATTGTGTATCGCTGGGAGAAGTGCATAGAGTTCAAGGAAACTATGTACGAATAATAATACAACATTTTAACAAAAAAAACGACTTCAAGAACTGGACCAAATTAAAATGGGTCAACACGGGAAGCACCAGATTTCAAATAAAAAAAATCTTGAAAATCAGTTCACCCAGTCGAAAGTTATGAGGTAACAAACAAAAAAAATAGTAGAATTGATAACCTCCTATTTTTGAAGTCGGTTAAAAACCATCAGGTTTTGAGTTATACTAGACTGCAAGGCTGGCCTAGTGGTTTAAATGGTCGCATCGCCCGCGCCGCCGCCGCTTCCGACTGCGCCAAGTGTTGTGGGTTCAAATCCCACATGGGACAACACTTTGTGTGATCCACAAATAGTTGTTCTGGGTTTGAGTTTTCTTTGTGCCCGTTTCATGTATGTTTGTAAAGTTCCCCACGACACAGGAAATATTCCTAGCGCTGGAGTTGCCTGTTTATAAAAAAGTGCCCAGAAAAATTCAGTACAGTTAAGTAGGTATTTGACTGCACGTTTGGCCTAGTGGTTTTACGGTCACCACGCCATTTCCTACTTCGCCAAGTGTCGTGGATTCAAATCCCATGTAGGACAACACTTTGTGTGATCCACAAATTGTTGTTCTGAGTCTGGGTGTTCTTTATGTCCGTTTCATGTATGTTTGTAAAGTCCCCCGCGACGCAGGATGTATTCCGAGTGCGGGAGTCGTCTTTAAAAAAAAAAAAGTAGGTACACATTATACGTAACTCCCTCACGACGTTATTGAATCAACATTAAATGATTGGTACTTAGTAACCATAATAGTGTCTTTAAAGTAATTGTCGGCATAATACATAAATTACAAACATTGTAGGTAAGTGGAGACTACCTGCTTCTTGCGACACAAGTTTATGCACCCTACGGATCATGGGCGTAGCTAGTTTGAAACCCCGAAACTAAAACCTGTCTACGCCCGTGCTACGGTTTTTTTACCTACGTTTTTAAAAGAAAGGGTAATGTTTTGGTAGTCTCTGTATGTTTGTGTGTTTCCCTGTAGCGCCTAAATTACTGAATCGATTTTAATGAATGAGGTGTCAATAGATTCGTAATAATGAATGGCCGAGGTGACATAGGCTATACATTTGATCGAAATTGTTTTTACGTAGTCGTGGTTATAGGTTTTAATTTTTTTCTTGTTCAGCAATTTTCGTGAATTAATATGTTTATTTCTGTACCAAATAATATACCCTAGATACATTATAATTACTTTAAACTAGAACGCAGCCTCATGACTCAAGTCAAAGATTTTTTTAAATGTTTCGTATACATAAGTTTACAGACACAATGCTGAACAACTGCACCACGAAGACTTCGCAGGGTCTATCTATCTATCTCTCTATATTTTTTACAATGAGTGCCACGTACGTTTCCCGATTTGAAGCTGTGTTATTTGTCTACGTCCGAAAGGCCCCAAAATGTCCCGCGATTAGGCCGCCCATTAAATGAAAAATTCCAAGGCCTTCGTGAGCAAATGAGTGAAGAGATATTCACAAACAAAAACCGTCGATGTCTTACCAGATCGTGGCAAATCGAAAAAGACGTCTGTTGCAGAGGATGAACTCTCCTTTCTGAAACGCATATTAAAAAAAGGCTGCATTGGGCGTGCGTAAACAAAGACCATGATTGGGACAATATATTTTTTTCTAATGAAGCTTCATTTTGGGCAACCGGTTACTCGACTCGAGCTTGGACTACGGCTGACAATAGACTGATGGTACGAACCGTGAAACACTCTTTAAAGGTGCATGTTTGGGGAAGCTTCTCAAAAAAGGGTTTCGGAAATTTGCACTTGTTTACCGGTACTTTGGATGCTGAGAAGATGACGGGAATTTACGAAAAAGCATTATGCCGTTGGCTAAGAAGATGTTTCCACACCAAAATGATTTCTTGATTCCGCAAGAGGATAATGATCCTAAACACCGAAGTCGGCTCTGCACCACTTGGAACGCGGAACATGGTATTAACGTTTTGGATTGGCCCTCACAGTCCTCTGATGCCAATCCAATTGAAAATGTTTGGGCGTGGATGAAGCTACTACTAGAACTAAGGGCAATAAATGTAGTGACCACAGAACAAAAAATATAGGTAGAAATGTTATGTAGGCGGGGCAGGCGCGCCGCGAAATAAGTCCAAATACCTCTATTTTGTCTGCTGGCATTAACTGAACGGTCGCATTCGCGTTTTACTTTCAACGGGAAAAAACAATTAAACAATCATACATTGCGTATTAAATTCGATTACTAACTACATTGTTTCCACAAGAGTACGCAATGAACTGCATTTCCTGCGTGAATATTTTGATTTATTTCACCCGAACAAATTAAGTGTAAGGCATAGGGGTGTGCCCAAATATTTATAATGCAATCGATACCGCAAAAATGTGGATGTCGATGATATTGGTTTGTGTTTTTCTTAAGTAGAAAGAGTTGATTTGTTTTATATTATGATTTTTAACCGACTGCAAAATAATTTTTAATATGAATTTTTTTTGGAAAGCTTTTTGATGATATGGAATAGGAATAATAGAAATATTTCTTTTAAAACTTAAAACATATTTTGAAGATTATCATTTTCGGGCCGTCCGACGTCTATACATTGTTTTTTGCATTTAAATTTAGATATAAAAAATGTACATCTTATGATGATATAAAAATAACCTAATAATTACTGTTGATTGCAGGGTTCTACAGAAAAAATATTAAGATTATGTGTGTTACGTCTATAGAAAGTTGTGTCGTGTTGATAAATATGAAACGTCAAACTCCAAAATTAGATGTACAATATGTACTTATGTTTTGACAAAACAAATGTCTTATTTTTACCCGACTACGGCAAAGCCAAAGGAGGGTTATGATTTTGACAGGCTATGTATGTATGTTCATTTGTTCCCTCATAGCTCCTTAACTACTTATTAGAACTGGACAAATGAGGTATCATTAGAAGCGTCTTGATCGTCCGCTGGTTATAGGCTATATGACGTGTCACTGAATCTAATGTGGCGCCCTCTAGCCGAAATAATGTACTGCATTAAAAAAATAATTTGAGATAAATATGCCGTGTTTGGTATCATTGGAAAGGGCGTTACTTGTACATTTCAAATATATATATATTAATAACGGCACCAAAACATTTTAAATAAAAAAAAAGTAAAAACTAAAACCCAACTACGACAAAAAACGACGCTGAAAAAGTATAAAACAAGTTTGAAAAGCCGTAGTCACACGTTACATAGAAACGCACCATAACACTTTAACAACGTGTGACTACGGCTTTTCAAACTTGTTTTATACTTTTTCAGCGTCGTTTTTTGTTGTAGTTGGGTTTTAGTTTTTACTTTTTTTTTATTATATTAACACAAGAAACTAGTACAATTTCACTCAATCCATTTCTAAGACAGTGACTTTAATATAAAAAATAGGATAGCGATATTTAAAAGTAAGAACTATTTCTTATAGAAATTAAGCAAATTTAATTATTATAATCGACAGGACCACATCTCTACGGTGGGTGGGTCATAAAGACGAAGATCCACCTCTAAACAGAAAATTGCACGTAAAACTCTACTTAATGCCAAGAGCATAAGGTTGTAGTTTAATATTATATTCATTAAATCCCTTGGACGAATTAGAATAGACTTAGTTATGTGTGTATATATGATTAATCGTTTATGTGTGCGTCCCGGCGACAAAAGATTACTTACGAAATTACGTCAAAGGCTTTTCTAGTAGTTCTGTGGTAGTGACCGTCGCTAACCTCACTCGTGAACTGAAGTCCGCGGGGAGGTCTTTAGCTCGCAGCTATGCTGAAAAATTGGCGGAAAGTAAGCCGAGAAGATGTAAAGCGATTATGGATAATAATGGAGATTAGACACCGTATTATTATAAAGCATCAAACAGCAACAAAATACTTATTTGATTACAATTTATCGTTTAATATTTCTAAGATTTTAATTAAATTTTGCCGGTCACATAGTGTATGTGCGCGACAAATTGACGAATTTGGTGGTTCTTGAAGTCGGTTTTTTTTTGTTTTATTTTAAATATAAATTACAATATACAATGTGCAGATTGCAGACTGCCTCATTATTCCAGCGGTTATTATAAGAGACTTCCAATCAAGAGGTCTCGATTTCGATTTCTGGGTCAGACTACTGTTGGGTTTTCTTACAATAAATTCTTAATAGCAGCAGGAGTATGAAAAAGCGGCCAAGTGCGAGTCGGACTCGCCCATGAAGGGTTCCGCAGCAGCAACTAACATATATATATATATATATATATTTTATATTTGTGTTGATTGAATGAAAGGTAAATTGCAGTTTACGATTTATGACGTATTAAAAAAAATACTCTTATTTTAGAAGTTACAGGGGGGGGGACACATTTTACCACTTTGGAAGTGTATCTCGCGCAAACTATTTAGTTTAGAAAAAAATTAAATTAGAAACCTCAATATCATTTTTGAAGACCTATCCATAGATACCCAACACGTATGGGTTTGATGAAAAAAAAATTTTTGAGTTTCAGTTCTAAGTATGGGGACCCCCAAACTTTATTGTTTTTTTTTTATTTTTGTGTGAAAATCTTAATGCGGTTCACAGAACACATCTACTTACCAAGTTTCAACAGTATAGTTCTTATAGTTTCGGAATAAAGTGGCTGTGACATACGGACGGACAGACAGACAGACGGACGGACGGACAGACAGACAGACAGACATGACGAATCTATAAGGGTTCCGCTTTTTGCCTTTGGCACGGAACCCAAAAAATGGCGGTGTTCCCCGCACGTGTCTTAAGCACGTTAGCCGTCGGTCCCTGTTGTCATGAACACCTATGATAATCGTTATTGGGAAGCAGTGCCCTCAAATATACTGATAACTAGTTCAACATTTGAATTCAGTTCAGCCTCAGAGTTGCGGAAGTCCGATGCCAGTCGCTCCGTGGAAAAACTGATATTCAGATAACTAGTACTTGAACTAGTACTTGTTGAACTAGTACCCCAAATATTCTTGGGAATAATAAAGGCTAGGAACTACTAGGAAGAAGGAAAAGGAGGAAAACAGGGAAAACAAATTACCTGTAGAATAATATTTAAATTGTCTTCTTTGTTTTTATTTTGTGTTAGTTATTCGTTAAGTAGCTCGGTAACTGGGTATGAATACAACTTGTATTAATTAATTTCGTTTCGTATTAAGGTATGCAAAAAGCATACACAAGGACTAGCTGATTGCTTAGTAGTTACTAATACAGACTTTAGCACACATCGTTCAGAAATAAATACGATTGATTGATCTTAGCATGAGGCATGCTATACCTTTGTCTGTGTACAATAAAGTTTTGTGCGGTTGAGTATATAGTAATTATGTAATGAGTCTAAGTGCTCGATCCATTTTTGTAACAAAATGACTTGAGTGTCCTTGACCGTTTTTTTTTAGTAAATTAATTTTAAATGCTAAGAATAATGAAAATAAATAAATAAAATACAAACTATTCTACATAATAATGTCATTGTGTGGATTTCAACTATATAGGTACTTGACTTACTCGACTTAAGTTCCTATGTCCTCTAGATGGGGCAAAGGGCGTCCACAGTAAATATACAGACATAGAGTAAGAAGAAAAGCACTGCACGTTTGGCCTACGCCTAGTGGTTTAACGGTCACCATGCCGTTTCCTACTTCGCCAAATCCCACGTAGGACAACACTTTGTGTGATTCACAAATTGTTGTTCTGAGTCTGTGCGTTCTTTGTGTCCGTTTCATGTATGTTTGTAAAGTCCCCGCGACACAGGATTTATTTCTAGTGCGGGAGTTGTCTTTTTAAAAGAAAAAAAAAGGTCGAGTGTTCTATTTCCACGACCCACGATAAATATTTCATCGTGATGAACAAATCTTTCATCATTTGTTCTTTGTACGAGTGTAAATTATCTTGTACTTAGTCACTAATATATATATATATATAAATAAAGCTAAAGAGTTTGCTTGTTTGCTTAAACGCGCTACTGTCAGGAACTACTGGGCCGATTTGAAAAAATCTTCCAGTATTAAATAGCCCATTTATCGTGGAAGGCTATAGGCTATATCCTCACTAGGAGCGGAGCGCAAATGTAGAATGTTACATTACGCTACGGGCAATAGGAGACGTAAAGGAGGTTGCGTGGGTCAGCTAGTCTATATATCTAAAATATCTATTTAAAAATATCTGATTGGTTACCATAGTACAGGCTTTGCCTAGTTTTGAATCAGAAGGCCGTATGTGAAATGTGTGAGGATACATATATCTATGCATGTTCTCAAAAAAACTGTTTTAAATAGGAGGAGGAACAATAACTGAATAACATTGTTACTGTTTTACATCTTGCTATTTACCGAACGACGCGGCGACGCGACGTTTTCACTCAAATGGCAATGGCATCAATTCGCAACTCGCTGCTATTTCATCTCGGATGAAAAACCGCATACCTACTTATACATGTTTTTATTACTGAGGAAAAGTGCTTTGATGAAAATGGGGCTTTAAGTATATTGTGTGTGTGTGTATTAAACTCACACTGGGTGTGTTGTATGGGTTGTGTTATATAAAACTTCTAGATAAATTAAGAGGAATTGAAAATAAACATACTTATTTATTACTCAATTATTACAATTTAGTTGGTGAATCATACGATATGGTGGAGTGTTGCAGTAAAGTAGGTACAGGTAACTAACTAAATAACACAATATAATAGTAAATAAAATACGACACTACCTTAAACTGACAATGGAATTGTAGTACCTACCTACTACGTCAGTTAGAGAATATTTTGGGAAAGTTAAAATGGGGCGCTAGAATACTAATTCACGGTCTTAAAATGATTGCCCAGTCAATATCTTTTTGCTAGCGGGCAGGCAGCAGGTTTCGGAATGTTACTATATAAAGCGTATGTAAGGCATGTGGTTTAAGCCAGCTAGATCACGTCGACACACTGCCCCCTTTGTGACGGCTTACTAAACGTACAAAAAAATTACAATTTTATTAAATGTCAAAACTTCAAAAGTAGAAGGTTGACTGTAAATAATTAATCGTTAATTTGACAATTAGGTACAAAAATATACACGTTAAAAATCACTTGGATGTAAACTATGAGTTCAATTTTTACTATATTGAAATTATTTTATTCCGTCCGTCCGTCCAAGTGCTTAGGATGTTTTTGAGAGCTTTACCTATGTTGGATTTTTTCCAATTTTTACCTTAATATGTCATGTATACATACAGATGATTCATAGGAAATTCTGCTATATTGTTATTAGTCGTATGTTTTCCTTACTAATTTCCTCTATTTCCATACTGCATACGTAAATATTATAAATAATTTAGTCAAATGAAAAACCCTTACCACAGGTAGGTACATAAAAAGACAAAAAAAAACAATTTTTCATCACGCAGACACTTTGCTTCCCGAGGCAAATAAACAAGTAGGTACTATAATATACAAATTATGTATACCTCCATTAAATTATTATGAAATCATTATCACTGGCATATTTGTTTGCAGTCATTACACTGTCATTTAGGTCATTGACCTATATGACATATACCTAATATCATTGCATGCATGCAATGATATTAGGTATATATGTCAAAACCATTCCACACTCACTATCATAAAAACATTTTTTTGTTTCATATGGTCTCCTCTCAGGAGACGGTTAAGGCCATACGTCCCCACGCTGGCCGAGTGCGGGTTGGGGACTGGCAAGACAACGTTGTGGATACGCAATCTTGCCCTTGGATGTTTTTTAAGCCGCCCAAAGGCCTCCAACTAAGCTTCACGACTGTTATCCTAGGATACCGACTGCTTAACGTGACCTCCGAACCAGCGGTCACCCATCCAGGTACTGACCGGACCGTCGTTGCTTACCCTCGGTGATTGTTTCTAATCACCGAGTGCAACTGAGCTATGAGCGCCTTCTTATGTTGATTTCAGTAAATAATACCTATCTATCCGTGTGGAGACGTTTGAATACGGAATGTCAGCACCCTTATTCAATCCGCAATCCGTGTCGGAGGAGTCGTCTAAGGCAGTGTTCCGCAAACTTTTTGGGTTCAAGGTACATCTCGGAAGATAAACATTTTTGAAGGTACACCATAAATTAAAAAATATTTTTTAAGTAATAAAAACAATGTTTCTTATTAGTCAACAAAACTATATTTTTATTTTACAGTTTAATTGAGCATGGACGGTCTAATCTCTTCATCGATCGTCTTGAGGCGTTCCCTTTTTTGTTTTTTATTGTGGTAAGAGTTAAAAATCCTAATTCACATACTTAAATAGGTCATTGCTCCATTCCAAATTATGTTCATCGAAATATTCTTCCGTTACTTTAAATATTTCTTATCTAGTTGTATGGTTGGGCAGTAGCAGACAACATAAAAAGACCTCAAAAATTACAGAATAAAAATAAAAAGTCCTCAGAAATCAGAACAGATTTGTCTGTAAGTCAATTCTGAATGCTGCTTATATGCACTGACCTCAAGCACTTTAGATAGGAAGGGAAGAATAGAAATAGGACGAAAATTTTCAGGAAGGGAAGAATAGCATAGGACGAAAATGTTCAGGAAGGGAAGAATGGAAATAAAGCGAAAATATTCAGGAAAGGATAGAATAGAAATACTACGAAAATATTCAGGAAAGGGTAGAATAGAAATAGGGCGAAAATGTTCAGGAAGGGAAGAATAGGAATAGGGTGGGCGAAAATATTCAGGAAGGGCAGAATAGAAATAGGGCGAAAATGTTCAAGAAGGGAAGAATAGAAATGGGGCGAAAATATTCAGGAAGGGCAGAATATAAATAGGGCGAAAACGTTCAGGAAGTGAGGGACTACTCTTTTTGGGAAGAGGGATGACGTAGGCCTTACGCTACTGCCATCATGCTCCACAGCATTAGAGCGTGTAGATAGGATAATATTTTTGATGTCCCCTAAAGACAATAAAGAAAATTCAAATGAGTCAATAGCGGGATACTTAGTTTAAAGATTCAGCGTAGTTGTGGATGAGTTTTTTTTTTTTTTTTTTTTTTTCTTTTTTTTTTTTTAAAGACAACTCCCGCATTAGGAATAAACATCCTGTGTCGCGGGGGACTTTACAGACATACATGAAACGGACACAATTGACACCCAAACTCAGAACAACAATTTGTGGATCACACAAAGTGTTGTCCCGTGTAGGATTTGATTTGATTGCGGCGTGGCGACCGCCTAAACCACTAGGCCAACCGTGCAGTCTAATTACAATTGATATCATTCTAACTAATAGTGTTTTTGAACTCGGTTCTCCGGAGAAGTATTTAATAGCAGGAGGGCAGTAAACTACACCTAGCATAACGCTAACTCTCTTGTCCAACCTACACTCCGTAGAGATGAACGAAACAAAACGCCTCCCTAGTGCTTTCGCGTAATTAACAGATGTTAGTTTTGTTTCGTCGAGTACCTAAATATTTTTCTTTAGGTCGTCTATTTAGGTTAGTGGGATAACCGTATTTTGCCGAGGCACACCAACAGATGTCCACGGCACACCAGTGTGCCGCGGCACACCCTTTGCGGAACACTGGTCTAAGGGAAGAAACTAACAGCGCTGCAAAGAGAAGTAAAACTTGACACAAACCAAGCTAGTAGTATCAGTTTCAAGGGAGTGGAGCAACGCTGATTTCATCACGAACGGGCCGGCTCGACCGGGGCGGTACTACCCTCGCACAGAAGATCAACGTAAATGACAGCGTTCGTGCTGTCGTGTTTCGTTGGTGAGTGCGAGACCGGAGGCTCAATGATGCAGAAGCATCACAAGGCCGCCATGGTGAATACCACTATTGGATTCTGATTTTGCTTACCATCAGGCAGAGTAGAATCATTTTGGCAGGCCCATTACATAAAAAACCCTATTATATGTATTTGTCTGCCGAGAGTGGTACACAAAACCTCTTCTAAGGACTGGCCTATGTCTAGCAAAGGAATTTTTAAGACTGTGTTAATGTTAAATAGTACCTATCGATTTTAATGTGCAAATAAACAAAGGCCATTTTCGAAGGCATCTATAGCTACGCGCCCACTGGGTAGGTACGGTCGGTACGGCCGTCACGGCCGTCACGGCATTTTTTAGAGGGGGTGCGCGCACTGGATCGGACGTTCCGCCGTTCAGGCGTTCCGCACTATCCGAACTTTTTACCCGACTACGGCAAAGCCAAAGGAGGGTTATGATTTTGACAGGATATGTATGTATGTATGTTCATCTGTTCCCTCATAGCTCCTTAACTACGTATTAGAACTAGACAAATGAGGTATCGTTAGAGGCGTCTTGATCGTCCGTCGTTTTATTATTTTATTATTTCTATGGTATTGTCTGTTCCCTCATTCTTTCTAAACTACTAGTCAGAATAAGACAAATGAGGTATCGTTGGAAGCTTCTTAATTGCCCGCTGGTATAAGAGAGTATAGGATAGAGTATAGGATTTCAACTGACCACGAGCACAACAGAGAGCAGACCGCGTAGAACGCTGAAAGTGCCGTCCCGAATGCCCGAAGTGCGCGCGCACCGGATCGGTTGGGCGGACGGATCCGCCGCGTCGTCACGGAAATGTCCTACAGTTCGTAGCTCCCGACTTTCTATCGGACTTGCCGAAGGTGCGGAACGCCGTAGACGGCCGTGCCGACGCAGTGGGCGCATGCTCATACAATTCAATACTTTGAACTTTTGAAAAATCCCGTCCCGACCGTACCGACCGTCCGTGACGACCCAGTGGGCGCGCAACTTATAGCGGAAACTATTCAAACCATAGTGAAATTGTAGTGGTTTATACGGTGTCACCTAGCCGCTTTCTATTGAGTGTTGTGGATTTGATTCCCATATAGTACAACACTCGAGTCTCGGTGTTCTTTTGTACTTATTCATGACTTCTCGCTTTATGACTGTTTGTACCCGTGACATATTATCAAGTGACATATTAATTTATTCGCTCTGCACAATAAATATAAATATTGTATGTACGTTAGTGAACATTGTTATTATACCTACTTAATTACTGTAAGAATTTGTTTTATTAAGAAAAACTACTCGTAAATTCAAGATTTTATTAAAACTAACCTGAATACGCCAATCAAATAACAATATGGTTGAGTTGACGCTTGTTACCATTCGAGTTCAGAGATCATTGTGACAAAAATAACCACATACTTAGGTACCTTTATTTTACTGACTGCTGAGATTTGCTGACGTCACAGGCAATTTGCACACTATGTTTATTGGGTATAAAATAGTGATGAAAGGATAAAGCATTCAAAAGCAATTGTTCACAGATTGATTAAGGCCTATTTTTAACCGACTTCCAAAAAGGAGGAGGTTCTATGTTGAGTATGAGTGCTCCCGAGGTGGTCCCATATCAGGATCTGATGATGGGATCCCAGGGAAATCGAGGGAAACCCTCATTTATTTCAGGCACATACTATGTTTTCGTATATTTTCTGAAGTTACACCGGTATTTGCGTCTGGTAGTCATCATTTTATGATGATGAGCTGATGATGTAAGGCACAACTCCTTAACGGTTAGGAGTTGGAGGATAAATTTTTAAATATCATATGTATGTATGTTACCTTTAGTCGTATTCTTTCAAATTATTTAGGTAAGCTGATGATGGAAGGTACAACTCCACAACGGTTAGGAGTTGGAGGATTATTCTTTCAATTTCATACGTTACGTATCTAAAAACCTGTAGTCATATACTTTCAAGTTATTTAGGTGAGCTGAGGATAGAAGGTTAAACTCTTCAACAGTTAGGGATTAGAGGATGATTTTAATATTACACGTACGTATAGACCTTAATTTGTATTCTTTCAGTTATTCATATGGATCGTTTTATTAAGTAGACTAATAGTAATGAGAAGGAATTTCTACCCCTAAGGGGGTGAAATAGGGGTTGAAAGTTTGTACGAATGTCCGTCATTTTTTAAGTTAGTAACATGAAACTTTATCTTTGGGCTACTGATTAAAAAAGAAATAGATACGTATTCAAGCGTTTCTGGATATTCTATCCCTAAAGGGGTGAAATAGGGGTTGAAAGTTTGTGTCCGTCATTTTTTAAGTTAGGAACATGAAACTTTATCTTTGGGCTACTGATTAAAAATGTCTTTAAGCGTTTCTGGATATTCTACCCCTAAGAGGGTGAAATAGGAGTAGAAAGATTGTATAAAAGTTCGTATTTAGAAGCGTCTTGATCGTCCGCTGGTTATAGGCTATATGAAGTGTCACTGAATCTAAAGAGGCGCACTCTAGCCGACTTATAGTACTGTATAAAAAAATAATTTGAGATAAATATGCCGTGTTTGGTATCATTGGAAAGGGCGTTACTTGTACATTTCAAATATATAAATATATTGTTAGGTGCATCCCTATTCTACCGATAAATTATGCAGTGGGAACCTATAAAAAGACGGTACTTGGCTGTGCTTTCACTCTTGTCGTTCGAGCAGCGTGGTCGGTAAGACGTGTTTTCATAGGATCGTAAGCCATATGTCATATATCTTGTCCTTTAATGTTATATCGTTGTAACTTGTAAGCCTATTGCTTTATCGTCTTGATGTCGATCTGTTATGTATTTCGTGAATTGCTTGTAATCATATGTCGAATTATAAGATACGTTTGTTGTGAACTGTTTAGTGTTTTAATTATAAATGAGAACTGAGGTTAGGCTACCTCCTATTTGGTTCTTTTATTTAATTCTCTCTCCTAGTTTCTGACAATATATAAAATTAATAACGGCACCAAAATATTTTAAATGAAAAAAACTAAAAACTAAAACCCAACTACGACAAAAAGGCACACCTGATTTCTACTACCTTTCTAGGGTACACCTGATTCCCAGGCTACTAGTAGCTAGCTAGTAGCTACGGTTCAAGTCCGACATAACCACCAGTAGGTGGTATCCTAGTCATACAGACTAAAAAAAGGTGAGTTCTAAATTGATTTCTTCTTTACTATATTATTATATGCATGTAGTATATGGCCTATAGTAAATTGACGATCTTATCAATTTGATTTACATAACTATGTTTCGAAACTGTCAGTAAACTAGTTAATCTGGGTTCGATGAATGCCAATAAAAATGATTAAAATATAGTACAAGGCAAGCGTGTCTCTTTTCACTGATTGTGTAAGAAAAACGACTGACATAACAACAAATAATATTTAGTACCAGCTGAGCCCCACGGTGTTACCCGTAGTACAAGAACAGCCGCCGGACCAAGCTAGTATAAAAAAGTAGCCTAAGTTACTCCTTATATCATCAGTTATCTTTTTTTTATGTATGGCCCGTCAAAATGACTCAACTCTGCCTGATGGAAAGCATAAGCAGAATCCAAGAGTGGCGGTACCATACTCACTGCGAATGCAGACAATGCAGCATGGCGACCCACACCATGGCGGCTTAGTGATGCTGCTGCATCTTTTAGTCTAGTCAGCAAGTATGGAACTTGTTGACTAGACTATTTGGACCTCCGGTCTCGCACTCACCAACGAAACACGACAGCACGACTGCTGTCATTTTTAGTTGATTTTCTGTGCGAGGGTAGTACCGCCCCGGTCGAGCCGGCCCATTCATGCTGAAATCAGCGTGGCTCTACTACCTATAGTAATATATAATACCTATATATCTACCAATTTAAACATCGTTAAAATTGGTCTAGTCGGTCCAGATATTAGCCAGAACAAACAGACACTTAATTTTTTTTATTTGTATAGATTTAAGTAACACATGGCTTGTGACGTGTGGTGACATATTAAGAATGCACCATCATCAAGTTACCACCCCTATTCATCTCGTGGGTGTCTTAAGAGCTGATTAAGGGAGCACACTACACAACACCAAACAATAGTACCTACTGCAAAAGAAGGAAAACTTGACAGCTGCAAAACCCGCACGAGCAGCGAGGTAACGCAGGCCAAAACTTCTTTTCTAAAGAGACGCAGGCCTATGTTCAGCAGTGGCCCATTAAAAACGGTTGATGATGTGATGATGACGCATGGCTTTACTGCACTGTATTTCAAAAACAATCAGCGTGTTTCTAGCTGAAATCGCAGTCAGTTTTCTTGGGCAACGTTTGTAGTTTTTACCCGACTACGGCAAAGCCAAAGGAGGGTTATGATTTTGACAGGCTATGTATGTATGTATGTATGTATGTTCATTTGTTCCCTCATAGCTCCTTAACTACTTATTAGAACTGGACAAATGAGGTATCGTCAGAAGCGTCTTGATCGTCTGCTGGTTATAGGCTATATGACGAGTCACTGAATCTAATGTGGCGCCCTCTATCCGACATAAAGTACTGTATTAAAAAATAATTTTGAGATAAATATGCCGTGTTTGGTATCATTGGAAAGGGCGTTACTTGTACGTTTCAAATATATATTATATTATATATTAAAAACGGCACCAAAACATTTTAAATAAAAAAAAGTAAAAACTAAAACCCAACTACGACAAAAACGACGCTGAAAAAGTATAAAACAAGTTTGAAAAGCCGTAGTCACACGTTACATAGAAACGCACCATAACACTTTAACAACGTGTGACTACGGCTTTTCAAACTTGTTTTATACTTTTTCAGCGTCGTTTTTTGTCGTAGTTGGGTTTTAGTTTTTACTTTTTTTTTCTGTATCTTATGTGGGTTCGACCTTAGGTTTTTGATTTAGAATATAGAACGATTCATGGAGGTACTTGATTGTGTGTACACCAAAGTTAAACTACTTCTGAAGGGATTAGTATTGGTCATAGCTTTATGGTTGTCAAACGTTTCTCCATCAGCCATGGAGAGGCTTTTGTGATCTTTGTTACGTTGAACGTTCGTGTGGTGACGAATTGAGAATATGGAGTGTCTCCACCAGTACCTATGCATCCTGTATCGTAACAACCGACTAAAAAAACAAGTTACACAGGTCAACAGCAAATGTTCAGTCAGTAGCATCATTGTAAGATTTTATTGTTTCAGGGACATCGTAATAAAAATTTGTATCGAATTACATATTACAAAAATAACATCGGGTCGTCGGCAACATGTGACCCGATCTACGGATCGGATTGAGGACACGCGGCCCGACACAGATCACGTTGAAGACCAGCCATACTCTACAAATGCATGCACCATCTGTATTATGCTCGAGTTCTCTTTGATACATTCCACAGTACATATTGAGTATTTCTTTAATTTCAGGTGAATAACTAGGGTAAATATCGAAGAAAATTTCTTATAATGTCAATGTTTTATGACTTGTTTACGTCAGTTGAGTTTACTAGAAAAGTAAGTACCGAAAGCATGCATGCATGCCAAAACACTCCCCCACTTCGGATCGTCGCGCGCCTCCTCCCGAATGAAGCCGAACAGAAATCGATGTCACCCGAAGCCAGTTGTCGAGTCCGGCTGACGATTCCATTATATTTATTATCGCGTCTCGCTTTCGCCACGCTACAGTACAACGCTAGTCTACACTAAACGTTGTCAAACAGTGCGGTTACACAAACACTTTTATTGTGCTTCTTGAATTTCTTTAACGAGAAATACCTGTACGCTATCGAACCAATCGTTACAATGAGTAAAATAAGGTCTGGTGTGAAATAAGCAGCTAAAAAGCTAGTGAGGTTTTATTTAATAACGAAGAACTAAAGATACGAAACTGTATAACTACTGTGCTACATTTCCTGTGCGATGTTGGGGAAGAGTTTTGGTTAAAAAGTTGACACATTTAGACGTTAATTGGGACTTATTGCGAATGTGTATTGAAACGTTTACCGCTATTCACGGGCGCACTGCTATGCGCCACGATTTGGTACATTTTATTAGGCATACATCCTCTGACCACTTCTGCGAAGGGAGACTTTAGTTTCTGATTCAGGTAAGACCAATTTTATTATTTAATTAGTATGCAAACGCTCTGAATTCATTGTAGATTGTAGAACATCTACGAGGTGAATGTATATTTTATTTCTTAACGTATTGCATTGACGTATCCACTTCGCGAAATCGCTACTGCATAATCAAGGCAAATTGCTTAAAATATTTTTTTTAAAGGCAATTGTAAAAAAATATTGCAAGTTAAAATAATTGACCTTGCAATGTACCATCTACCTTCAGTATTTAGAATAAAAATATAAAAAATGCAGGTAATATCTTCAGAAGAAGTAGGGACAGTAGCATTGGCCTTCCTATAAGAACATATTAGTAGTAATCAGTAGTTAGTTATTAAGAAATAATAAATAAATAAAAGTCATACGAGGCGCAAGCCTTTGTTTGTGCAATTTTGCATACTAATATTCAAGTTGTCTACCTTGTTCACGCTCTGCCTCGCCTCAATGTGAAGAAATACATGGTTTTACAGAAAAAATGGAAGCCTCAGTACCTTCTGCTCGTCTTAAAATAATGTTTAGGTAGGTACAATAATCGTGTTTCTTTTATTTTAAAATTAAAAACCGATTAAAATGGCCTTCAAAGATTTTTTGTGTCTAGACTTGAGATATTTAACAGCCTGTAGTAGTCTACTCCTGGATATTGACCTCTCTTTAGAGAGGAGGTTTTAGTATTAAAAAAAGCGGCCAAGTGCGAGTCGGACTCGCCCATGAAGGGTTCCGTAGCAGCAAGTATATAAAAGTTCTTGTAGTTCGTTGTAACTTTGGTCGATGTTTTAATAAAAGTGTATTTTACGGTTTACGATTTATGACGTACCTATAAAAAAAAACTACTTACTAGATCTCGTTCAAACCAATTTTCGGTGGAAGTTTGCATGGTAATGTACATCATATTTTTTTTAGTTTTATCATTCTCTTATTTTAGAAGTTACAGGGGGGGGACACATTTTACCACTTTGGAAGTGTCTCTCGTGCAAGCTATTCAGTTTAGAAAAAAATGATATTAGAAACCTCAATATCATTTTTGAAGACCTATCCATGAATACATACATACGTGTATGGGTTTGATGAAAAAAAAAATTTTTTGAGTTTCTGTTCTAAGTATGGGGACCCCCAAAATTTATTGTTTTTTTTTGTGTGAAAATCTTAATGCGGTTCACAGAATACATCTACTTCCTAAGTTTCAACAGTATAGTTCTTATAGTTTCGGAAAAAGTGGCTGTGACATATGGACGGACAGACAGACAGACATGACGAATATATAAGGGTTCCGTTTTTTGCCTTTGGCACGGAACCCTAAAAAGAGATTGCAATAAAAGAAATTACAATAAAAAATAAAGTGAATTTATTAATTTTATTTAAAAGTTGTATTTTTGCCTGGTTCGCATTAGGCGAATATCGCTATGGTCGAATCTATGTTTGTATAGTGTTATTTTTTTTACCTCATTTGTCACGCCTCATTAAATTATTTATTTTTTATACGGTGAACCGTATAATTACTTAAAAAGTTAGGTATATCACCTGAACCAGTAGTTATAATGAGTTTATTAACTGCCGCTAATTTATGCGCTATTTCTATAGGTAACCAAAGTCATTTCCTCCAGGAATTCGTAACTTTAAATAACTCATTTCTTCTTTTTGTATAAGTCATTCACAAATTCCTTCACACCCTTCTTCAGAAATTGACATTATTGTGATATTTATTACTATTGTAACCTATAATCAATCAAAAAGTGATATAATGAGGTAGTATTTTAAATTCAGTCTGGTTAAAATACGTAGATCAACTTTTTCGCTTATTAATTTCTGTATAAAAACAATACACATTTTGGATTTAGGAACAATAGATTCCAACAATTAACGGCTAGGAAGTCTTAAAAGCCAGAATAGCGTTAAATCACGTCTAGTCTATTGTTTTCAGACCTTGTATCTATTTTATGTTTAATTCGGAAACGGGTCGTAATAAATCACAAAATAGGAATAAGAGAAAAATATTTGTCAACCTTTAAAATATTGTCGGATATCTTTCATTTTTCATTTTCTTATGACCACTTCCTCACTAAATTATTTCTACGCTACTGAAAAAAAAACAACATTTTTCTTTGAGACTGATTACTTCTGTTCATTGAGTTCTTTTAAAACAATATATGATTACGTATCTGAGAAACTGGTGGAGAAACGTATTTATCAGGTTGACTGAAAATGGTGTGAAAACATCCACAGTTGTGCAACATACACGCTCTGGTTTACCTGTAAACTGTACAGGCAAATCTGTCAGGTATGGCCGTGTTTGGCCTACCGTGTATGGCTAACTTAAGGTTTATATATACAATTATACATGTCGGTAGAGGTAGACAGTAGGTCTCTAGACAAAAAAAATGTCAGAAACAATAACTTACTGTAACTTCAACTGATTAAATAGAATGTGGAATACTTAGTTCTTATAGAAAGGTTTACGTCCATTTAACAGATGGGCTTTCAGTTATATTTACATATATTAAAACAATAACAAATGGTTATGGATATAAGTTAAATAGCTTTAAATACACTGCTACGGTACAAACAAACAATGGCTATTTCTCACATCAGTTTACTTATTGCAATTCAGACATGTTTAATTGATAGTAATTTATGTATATTCCTACATGTATTGATTAGCAGGCCTAGTAGTGGCAACCATGCACTTAGGGAAAGAAAGGAAAAGAGGGTAGTAGCAGAAAAAATATATTCCTTAAGCGGAGAGATTAGTAAGTGTATCGTATCGTATTTAGTATAATATTAGCAACAGGAGCATCGAAAATATGTGATCTAGATTTTAATTTGAGGTATGCATCTCATTACCTATTTATAATTATTATCAATATCGTTTGAACAATTTGGGTCCGATCCGAGGGACGATCAAGGCGGCTTCTGAAAATTCTGGTTCGAACTAGCATATGACAGAGAGTTGTGAAAAGAAGATAGAAAGGCCCTGTAGTGGAACAGCACGAGTTTAATTTAATTTAAAATAAATATAATAGGTCTTTACCTATGAAATTGCCGTTTTGTATGCAATAAGTGAAAGTACTTATTTTTTCAAACTTTTTTATTTCTGTTATTCGAAGTAATCACCCATGCAATTGACGCATCTTTGCCAACGCATTGGCAGTTTATTGATGCCCTTCTTGTAAAAATCAGCTGGACGGGAGGCAACAAACTCTTCAAAGGCATTTTGTACTGCCTCTCGGGAATTGAATTTTTTACCCACTACAAAGTTGTCTAAATTTTGGAAAAAGTAATAGTCAGTAGGTGCAAGGTCTGGTGAGTATGGCGGTTGAGGGAGAGCTTCCAGCTGATTTTTACAAGAAGGGCATCAATAAACTGCCAATTTGTTGGCAAAGATGCGTCGATTGCATGGGTGATTACTTCGAATAACAGAAATAAAAAAGTTTGAAAAAATAAGTAGTCTCACTTATTGCATACAAAACGGCAATTTTATAGGTAAAGACCTATTATATAAATATCGGTTAAATATGTGAAGTGAGGAGAGACGGAAAAGTTTTATCAATTTCCCGAGTTCGTTACTATCACAACATGTACGTGTGACACAATATGTACGTGTGATAAAAAGAGATCAGGGACATCTCAATGGTCACGCATCTGCCTGTCTTTATTCATTTAGTAGTCTTCTATCATTCCTCTCCTGAACGGAACACATGCTAAGTAAACATGATCGAGAAAACGTTAATGTTTTGCGCTCGTCCAGAAATTAATTTTAGGTATTTCTTTTCGCGATGTTTCGTTATAATCTTGACTTATCTTAAGATTAACTTAGTCTGGTTTATTTGTTTAAAATACAAGCTATATTAACGATTTAAGCTTATAAGTTGTTACGTGCCATATTCAATACCTAAAGGTGAATCAATTTTCAGCTTTCTATGTACATTATAGTGCCTTATAATGTACATAGAAAGCTGAAAATTGATTCACCTTTAGCACTGTTTTTTGTTCACACACATTCACTGTTAGCACTTTATCACCCGGTTTTCCGCGAAGCCAAAAGGAAGGGTAATATTTTGGCAGTCTATGGATATGTATGTTGTAATAATATGTTCCACCACTGTAAACTACAGAATCGATTTCAATGAATGAGGTATCAATAGATTCCTAATACGGGCCCCGGTGACAGAGGCTTTAAAATTTGTATCAAAAGTTATTCCGTAGTCGTGTTATTGTTTTTATTTATACATTTTCTTGTGAAAGTACGCATTTTAATTTTATTTACCTTTAGATCTATAAATAGTTATTTGTTATACAAGAGTGCAAAGTTGCTTTTTAACCGCGTGCTCAATTTTGATGACCGAGCCAGCGAAGGATTCTTAAATTAAAAAAAATAGAATCCCGAGCGTTAGCGAGGGAATCAAATGAGCACTAGGTAAAAAGAAATTGCACTCGAGTGCAACACGTAACTTTTCATCCCACCTCAACGAGGAAATGACTAAATGACGTGAAAAGAAAATGGCGCTGGCAAAGCAAATCAAAAAGAAGCGGCCAAGTGCGAGTCGGACTCGCCCATGAAGGGTTCCGCAGCAACAAGTAACATAATATATTTTATTTTTATGTTTGTGTTGATTGAATGAAAGGTAAATTGCAGTTTACGATTTATGACGTATTAAAAAAAAACTACTTACTAGATTTCGTTCAAACCAATTTTCGTTCGAAGTTTACATGGTACATCATATATTTTTTTTAGATTTATCATTCTCTTATTTTAGAAGTTAAAGTGGGGGGGGGGACACTAATTTTACCACTTTGGAAGTGTCTCTCGCGCAACCTATTCAGTTTAGAAAAAAATGATATTAGAAACCTCAATATCATTTTTGAAGACCTATCCCTAGATACCCCACACGTATTGGTTTGATGAAAAAATTTTTTTTAGTTTCATTTCTAAGTATGGGGACCCCCAAAATTTATTGTTTTTTTTTTATTTTTGTGTAAAAATCTTAAAGCGGTTCACAGAATACATCTACCTACCAAGTTTCAACATTATAGGTCTAATAGTTTCGGAAAAAAGTGGCTGTGACATACGGACGGACAGACAGACAGACAGACATGACAGGTTACGTTTTTTGCCTTTGGCACGGAACCCTAAAAAAATGTTACTTGCTGCTGCGGAGCCCTTCATGGGCGAGTCCGACTCGCACTTTGCCGCTGTTTTTGCCTTTGGCACGGAACCCTTAAAAGTACACCAAGAAGGTTCCGAGTCTGAGTTTTTAACAAATAAAAAAATAAAAAGATAAATTCGACACCATGGAGGTAGAAGTCAATAGGATTAATGATGTTTTGACTTCACAAGCTTAGTGCACATGATGTTCTAAATTCAATTTTACTTTATCCTCTAGCGAATAAAACCGGCTTTTGCAGTCAGATATCGAAGGTCAAAAATACTCTTTACGAGCTGGTGGGATGAAAAATTCTTTTTCTGTGGTTGCAATAAAGTTTATGCGTTTATTGAATAAACGCATTTCATAATCAAACTTTCACTTTTAATAATATTTGTTTGGGTATGTGTTCATATTTCATTAGTTTTTAGGGTTCCGTGACAAGCAAAAAACGGAACCCTTATAGATTCGTCATGTCTGTCTGTCTGTCTGTCTGTCTGTCCGTCCGTATGTCACAGCCACTTTATTCCGAAACTATAAGACCTTTAATGTTGAAACTTGGTAGGTAGATGTATTCTGTGAACCGCATTAAGATTTTCACACAAAAATAGAAAAAAAAACAATTAATTTTGGGGGTCCCCATACTTAGAAATGAAACTCAAAAAAAATTTTTTCATCCAACCCATACGTGTGGGGTATCTATAGATAGGTCTTCAAAAATGATATTGAAGTTTCTAACATTATTTTTTTCTAAACTGAATATTTTGAGCGAGAGACACTTCCAAAGTGGTAAAATGTGTGTCCCCCCCCCCTCTAACTTCTAAAATAGGAGAATGATAAATCTAAAAAAAATATATGACGTACATTACCATGCAAACTTCCAACGAAAATTGGTTTCAACGAAATCTAGTAAGTAGTTTTTTTTTAATACGTCATAAATCGTGAACTGCAATTTACCTTTCATTCAATCAACACAAATGTAAAAATAAAAATAAAAAATATATATTATGTTACTTGCTGCTGCGGAACCCTTCTTTATTTTTTATTTTCCTATTGCATATTGGGATACTTGGTTCGTTTTAATCGAGTTTGTGTAAGAAACTAAGATCATAGCTTTTATTTGAACTTTTGTCCTCTTAAATTGATTAAATTAGAGATGCTACGTAAAATAATTTATCTCAACTTAGTGTAACCCAGCAGAACAACCCTGTTAGTGTAAGCCTGTGTTTAAATACGTTCGTAATCTGTAATAGTAAAAATGAGATAATTTGTCAGTGTTATCTAGATCCAAACTAAGCTGACCTTAATTTTACGTTTTTAAACATAGATAAGCATAATGAAAGACCTATTAATTAAACATATTACACCTAGAAACTATTGAGGTGGCCGCATGGACTAACATCGCAGCAAGACTTTGATATAAACATAATTATCTATCCAATTCCAAGAGTATTTAATAACGTAAATAGATCACCATTGTTAATTGCAGTTATTCAATTACTCATATGTCAGTATTATGTGTCCACCTGCAACGTAAACGTGTTGTGATACATTACTAGAAAATTTATACTTCATAAATAACTTTTTCTGTTTTTATGTCTGTTAGTTACGCTTTCATGGCTAAACTGCTGCACAGAATTTCAATAAAATTTTGCATTGCATTGCAGGCTACTATTTACCGCGAAACCCGACATACACGCAGGCTGAACCGCGGGTATACGCTAGTTTTCTTATAAAACAGAAAAAATTGTCTGTTACTTCTACACCATCATTTCAACAGTCTTTAGTAGTCCATTGCGGACATGGACCTTTCCTTAGAAAGGAGATTTGGGAGACGTGGGAGAGCCAAGCTTCGGCATGAATGGGCTGGCTCGACCCGCAGTGATACCACGGTCTCACAGAAAACCAGTGTGAAATAGCGCTTGCGCTGTGTTCCACCGAGTGAGTGAGGATACTGGAGGCCCATACCCCACATCCCTCTCCCCATCCTCCATAGGCCGGCAACGCACTTGTGACGCCTCTGACTGGTGTTACCGCTTACTATCAGGTGATACGTCTGCTCGTTTGCCCCCTTATTCCATAAAAAAAAAAATGACGGACTGTGCCACGCTAACCAGACGGGTTGGTTTATAGTTTCAAGTTTTCCATCTCTTTGCATTGCTGTTATTTTGCGTAGTTGTGTATCTTAGTTGGCTATTACAACACCAATGACAAGAGTAGACGTGGTGACGCTCTGTATTCCTAATTCATCACCACACGTTACTTGAGTAAAGATTTCTTATTTCATAATCATACAGAGATGGCATAACAGCAAATGTTTTTAGCGATTACAAACTTGTAGGTTTAAATAAGTTCGAATTAATATATGATGTTGTGGACTGTTCACCAGAAAGGCAATGTCGATGAACTCACGTCTTGTGTCTAACGGTAAGAAGTAGGTAATATTGTTTACGTCGCTCGTCGTGCATTTTAAAGGATTAGTTCTATGAAAACCGAGTTTCTTCCTTTAGGTTTTTGCCCTTAAACATTTTGAACAGTTCAGATACAATTTTTTTTATGAAATAGTGGGCAAACGAACAGACGTATCTCCTGATGGTAAGCGATTACCACCGCCCATGGACACCCGCAACACCAGAGGTGTCCCAAGTGCGTTGCCGGCCTTTGTGGGATGGGGAGAGGGATTTAGGGAGGGGCCTCCGGTATCTTCACTCACTCGGTGAAACACAGCGCAAGCGCTATTTCACACCGGTTTTCTGTGAGGCCGTGGTCTACGTCGTGGTCGTCCAATACAAGGTCTAATTAGGAAAATTAGACGTTGTATTGGACGAAATATCAGTGTCTAAACCTATGTGGAACTTTGTGTGCTAGACAAACTCGTCTAGTCTTTGTGTCAATTGTATCATCATTACAATCAGCCTACCGCAGTCCAATGCTGGACATAGGCCTCTCCAATTGCACGCCACTAGGTTTGACCCTTACCGTCTTGCATCCAGCTCCTGCCAGCCGTCTTGCGCAAATCATCACTGCACCAGCCTGGCCAATTGTATAATATAGTATATTTTTATTGAGGGGATTTGACTTAATGAATTGTGAAACGTATTACAATCTAATCGACCTCTATTGACCACTAGTAAGGATTTAATTATTTTGCCAATTCTGCAGATTATGACGTGCATGCAATACTTTGTAAGTACATAATTTGATTCGATTTCACAATTAGTTGACAGTTTATTGTGCGTCAATACATTGTTGGTCCCGGAACCAACGCCGACGGAAAATTACTTTGCTTGTTCTAAATAACATGAACAAAGTGTACTGAGGAATATTTTGGGTAATATTTTTTACGTTGATTTTGAACATAACACAACAACGTAATCACGCGATCGTCTGATCATAAATAGGTATTATACCCAGACACAAATTATATAATCGTACTTAGTTTATACTAATTTGTCTGGAGTTCAATCAGGACTACTGATCAGTACACCAACATTCCAATTTGACAATAAAAATTATATTGTTAAACACTATTCCATATTTAAAATGAAATGGCATATTCCAGTAAATCATGCATTGTGTAGTCATGAATAGTTATTAATAGGTACAGCAAATAGTCAATCGCGGCAGAGACAACGTTTGTTTTTAACTAAATTGTAACATACCTGAGCAGGGATGGTACCTTCCACTTATCCTCAAGAATTGTTTTTTGTTAAATCTGTGACACTGATGTAATCACAGAAATATATTGTTATCAAGATTGATATTGTTGATCTGTGGATGTAATGATGTTAAGTCGAATGTTGTATTTTAAATGAAATATTTGTAATGTAATTAATAACATAATGTCGTAAAAGTGATATTTTAACGGGATTTCTATTGTTATATTGTACCATGTGATACTGTGAGCACCCTATTGGTACTATCTGACTAAAATTCTGCAGTCCGTTAGTCTGCTCGGCAGGCTTTCTTTCAAATACTGTAGTATGTATTTCTACATTACTACTAATTATTCAATATGATTATAAATTTCCACGGACTAAACCTGTCATTTTGTGCCCCACTAAATATTTTTTAATACCTCAAGACGAATCTAAGATTAATTTAATTTTGGAAATTCATGTTGTCAGTTAAATTTACGAATCGATGAAGGATACATACATAGGTATATGCACATAACCTTCTTTCTAAAGACAGGCCTTATGTCCAGCTGTGGACAACACATATAATACGCGTTTTAATTTCGTGCATATTAATAATAATAATTGTTTGTTCAATTAAAATACATTCTTGAAATCATCGAGATATAATGAATAGAGAAGACGCCACTCATTAGTGCGGTGTTCCATGCAATTGCGGCGATTGCGCCGCACTTCCTTCAGTCGCTTGCTAGCTACACTCTGCTGAAGCGGTGGCTTAAGCGTGTGATTGTTTAAATTTAAAAACGTTCTAAAACTCGTGAAATATGCCATTTTGTGTCTTGAGATATTGCACTAATAATACAAGGAATACGGAAAAAAACAAAGGAATAACTTTTCACCAGTAATTAACTAGATATAATTGTTTTAAAATTAAATATGAACAAAATATTTTAAGACGCCATTGTTGCCTCATTCGACATAGAGTACTTAGAGTAAAAGATACAGAAGTGATATTTAGGTAGAATTAACTGACGTTAAATGCACAACGTATTTAATTGGATAAGGAAAAATAATATGTTGTTAAAAATAGCTTCGTAAATAACCCATAACATTTTTTCTGTAATAATTATACTTATAGTTATCATTAAAGTATAATTAAAACCTGAATATTCGGCTTTTATATTTTATACTTCGATTAATTCTACAAAAAAACCGAAACTGGTAAAGCTATTGAAGTACTATTTACTCAAAGTGAATTTCCTAATAAAGCTTCGTAGGTATAAAGCTATTTATCCGTTCTGCTTTGTTGCTTGGCGCTTACTCTATATAAGCGAATCTTTGCAACAGTTCGTTGGCCAAAACGCGTAAGCGCCATGAAAATCACTGCGCTTATGACATTTCGCTCGCGAGGAAACTACAGCTCAAATGCGATAGAGCGCTGCTTGTTAATACTCTTGGATTAGACTACTAAATATTGTTTGGCTGCGCTGCAGCGCTTTTTAGTTTTAATTCAAATATAAACGGAACATATAATTATTGGTTTTGAGTGGCTCCTCTAGTACGTAGTACGTAATATCTTGATGCTTGAAATTAAACTTACTTGTCCTCTAATGGAGGTTTTAAAAGCGCAGGATGGCTGCCAGGAGCTGGATTGGAGAAGCAATTGGAGGCCTGTGTCAGTGGACTGCAATACGCTGGTGATGAAGATGTTTTCTAATTCTACTATTTAACGAAATTAGAAGAAGCTAGTCTAAAATAAAAGTAGACAAAGTTCCTTCTTATATCATCAGCAATCTGCCAGCGAAAGCCCCGTCAAAATCAGTCCATCTATTCCAGAGATAAGTCGGAACACACAGACATTAAAAAAAATTGAATATGTGCTGTATATACTTTCATATGCAGTGAAGTAGTGAAAAGCTGTTATATAATTTGAAATTATAAACGGACACTTCAATTTTATTTATTTGTGTAGGTAAATCCTACCATATAATAGCAGTGAAACCTGTGAAACTCAAATACTCGAACCGTAAACAGCAGTAGTTACGTAAACAGATAACGATAAAATACTAAATTAAGCATAGTCTAAATTAAGTTTATATAATTAGCTATTATTATAATATTATACCTACTCGTGAGTACAACGTGAGTAAACGTTCTAAATTATCTAATTGGGATGTCATAAATCATACCAATATTATAAACGCGAAAGTTTATATGGATGGATGTTTGTTACTCTTTCACGCAAAAACTACTGAACCGATTTTGCTGAAACTTTACAGTAATATAGCTTATACATCAGAATAACATATAGGCTACTATTTACCTAGATATATACGATACTATAGTAACCGACATATACGCGGGCGGAGCCGCGGGCAACAACTAGTATTATGTTAAAAGAAAGCTGTGAAGTTTAGTGCATGCCAGCGTCAAGATTACAATTTGTTGAGTTAAAGAGAGAAAGAGCACGCATAATAATAGTTATTTTACGGGAATTAACGCGATCACTTAATAAAAGGTATTTACATACATCTGATTTGCCTGACGTTTCGATCAGGTTGCACTGGCCGTGCTCACAGGCTGACTCTTGGTCTGACGTAGTCGCAACCTGGTCGAAACGAAAAGGAAAATCAGAGGTATGTAATTCCTTTTAATAAGTGATCGCGGTAATTCCCGTAAAAATTATTATTATTATATCATGGAACGCGAAAGTTTAAAAGTTAGTAAGAGCAGGCATGTATATCTTCTTCGTCAAATAATCTAAAAGTAGAAAAGAATGGACGAAACCAATTAATTATTTTATTAATTCTTATTAAATTACACTTATTTTTGAGCAGTTTTAACGCGTTCCGTCTACTAAATACGTCTGGCAAAAACACAGCGACAGTTAGTTTTTTCTAAATACTTATTAATAAAAGAGAATGAGTACTTGGTACAAATATTTGAGGACATTTAAAAACAGAGTTTATTTACACCCCCACAAAGAGGCGCGACGGCCTAGTGAAGATCGCAGAGAACCTTGGGGAGGCTGATGACTAGCCATGGACGTCTCTAGACTGATTTTAAAATTCAAAATCGTAATCATCCAATTAATAAGGCAACTGTATTTTGCACAATGAATTATTGTTATGTGATTTCTCAATTTCCACGTGTTGAATTGTAGTAGCTCCCACAATTTTACTACCATGCCTTTGATTAATTACCTTTTTATTATCTTGACCTGATAATTACCAATTCGGCACCGCGTCTACAACTTTTAATTTTGTCAGAGTAGTCTTCGAATATTTTTTATTTTAGAGAGTTAGTTTTGGCAACACCATTTTTTGTGTAGACTTTATTGGAGTAAAAAGACGTTTAAAAGATGAGGTATATTATTTAATATTTTGATTATTTTTTATTGATTAATAGTCAAGTGATAAAATTATCAGGGGGAACACATATTCATTGATAAAAGGGTATTTTTTATAATATACGTGTATAATTTAAAGTATTTTATTAACCGACTTCAAAAAAAGGAGGAGGTATCTCAATTCGACTGTATTTTTTTTATGTGTGTTCGGGGATAACTTCGTCGTTTATGAACCCATTTTGATGATTCTTTTTTAATGGAAAGGAGATATCCCGACGGTGGTACCATGATAAGGACACTAAGATCTGATAATGGCATCCAAGAGAAATCGAGTCGAACCTTGAAGTCGGTTTTTATTTTTAACCGACTTCTCAAAGGAGGAGGTTCTCAATTTCGTCGGTATTTTTTTTTATGTATGTACATCGATTACACCGTCAATTGTGGACCGATTTTGAAAATTCTTTTTGTATTGGAAAGGGTATCCCCATGTGGTCCCATGGCCACCATATCAGGATCTGATGATGGGATCCTAAGGAAATCGAAGGAAACCCTCAAATTTACGTGAGCGCCTGCAATGAAGTTACGAGCAATTGTCTGCATGCCTTCATATTCTGTAGACATCATTAAATTTTAAATGAAATGATGATGAGAGACTTGAGAAAGACTAAAAAGCGAAAAAAAAAACTTCGTTTAAAAAAACCGACTTCAAAAACTAAAAAGTAAAATATAACTTAATTTGTATGTGCTACCTATTCATAGGTTTGAAATCGGTGCCAAGCCAAAATGTAATAGTAGGTACCGCACTCGCTATATTTCGAGACGAACGTCAACGGCGTCACCGACGCTTCGGTTGTTTTGTTCAACGCGAAGAGCAGCTATCCCGCACAAGGTCACGCGCGGCGAGTGCGGTACCTACTATTACATTTTGGCTTGGCACCGACTTCAAACCTATGAATAGGTAGTTAAAATTTATTTATTTATTATTTATTTAAATGAATGAATAATACGGATATAATGTGGCAGTTTCAGTATGTACAACATTATAATATTTTATGACTTGAAAAAAATAATAAGTACATTGAATGAAATATAAGTTACAATTAAATCACGAGTGTGATTTAAATTTTATTTACGTAATTATATTGTATTATTTATTATCAAATCTAAATGAAATAATTTCCTTGTAAGACTTAGGATCTGTGTACCTTCTTGTAACCTACTAATATTTTTGTAGCAATTGTAGTTTTTGTGGCTTGTGTAGCTTTTGTAGCATCTGTAGCTTTTTGTAGCCTGTGGAGTGTTAAAAACTCATGATTTATTAAAATATAAAAGTTATCTAAAATGTAACTAATATATTTCCATATAATCTTTCAGTTAATATTATTAAATACTTCTTGTTCAAACTTGCTATGAAAGGAGTACCAAACTTCTCTTCAAGTTCATCATCATCTTCCTAACCTTTATTATTCCCAAGACTATTTGGGGTCGGCTACTAGTTCAACCAGTTTTAGTTAGTGAACTAAATTCGAAGGTTGAACTAGTTGTCACTATATTTGAGGGCACTGACTTCCCAATAACGATTGCCATATATGTTCGTTACAACCGGGACCGACGGCTTAACGTGCTCTCCGAGGCACGGGCGGGAAACACCGCCATCTTCCATACTCCGGGCTGCTATTAAGAATTTCTTGTAAGGAAAACCCAAAAGCAGACTGACCCGGGAATCGAACCCGAGACCTCTGCAGTCGCTTACGCTAACCACTAGACGTTATTTATTACTATTATGTTATATTATTAAATATGTGATGATGTATATCTTTAAAATCTTCATATATTTTTTGTTTTTTGTTTCAGATCGCTATTGATGGCGTTAGTCAGTATCCACGGCAATTGGTATCTATATTTTTGGTTAATATACTGTAAAATCTATTCGGCTATTGTGTGGTTGCTCGGCAATCATTGTCGCGGCTCTGATAAGGCGCGCTCGGTGATAACTACTGGAGTTGGCGGACAGTCGCCTGGAGGCCTTCAAAGAGTGCGCACGCGTCGTCGCAAAGCGCAACAAAACTATCGTGTTAAGCACATCGTTGCTCTCGCGAGAAGACCGTCTTTGAGAAGAATCGTAATGGCACCAGGAGCTCACTCCGCCCACGCAATGATCGAGGGCAAAGAAAAGGCGCTTCACGGAGCTTTGGCCACCGGTATGTTCCTTATTTAATACTTTTAATACGTGGGCAACGAAAACGCGAATTGAACTGAACTGTTCTTGTTTTGTGAGATCTTTTATTTTTAAACTACGAAAACAAAGGAGGTTTTGTTATTAATAGGACCGCTTTTACATTAAAAGTCAAGCCACGATTTATTAAGTTGGCACGACTCCATTTAAGGTACATATTTTCAAGTTCTGTAAGTGACATACTCTGTTAAATTTTTTAAATATGGAATAATACGTCACTTATTTTCTTTTTTTATATTTTTTCAATAATTTATTTATTTATTAACTTATTTATTCTTAGAAAGACTTACAGACATATAACAATGATATATAATTATAATTAAATCATACTAATGCTAATTACAAGTCTCTGCATTTAGATACTCTGAGGAGAACTGTCAACTTTAATTAAGGATAAAATGCAGTTCACATTTAACACATACACACAAGAAATAATACATGATTATATATTATATACGTACAACAATGTATATAAAGATATGCAAAAAAACCAGAAACACAAAATAAAAGAATAGTTAAAACAGAGTAGTACAGTTTGAGTGCCGCTTTACTTTTCAAAAAATAAGTGAGCTAATATCCTCCTAACCGTGTTCACGTTGGTACAAAACAGATATATATCAAGATTCCGTGAAAGTTACTAAAACTAATAACAATAAAATAAATAATAAAAACTAAAAATATACTTCAGAAAATATTAACTGTTGAAACAATATTTAACTCTGGAGTTGTGGATATTCAGATTATAATTGAAATGCAAATGAATTTTTATTTATACTTTCTGCATAACAAACATGTTCTATAACAAGCAACAATAACGTTAAACTGTATTTAATGAAATCAGAAGAGATTTTGTTAGTTACTAAAATGAGAACCAGTTTATCATTTTTTGTCAAGTAGGTACATATTCGATTGAATTATATTTCTTACACGTATATGAACCAGATTTTTTGTTTGTAAACAGCCACAAATGTACACGTAAAAATATTTTTGAATTTCTGATCATACAATGAAATCTACCTTAATTTTGTTTGTCCAGCCAGCTAAGCTTCGGAATACGCCCGTACTAATGTTTCTGTTGCGTTATTCAGTCTTGGAAGTGCTTTAAATAAATTTTTCAATATATAAATAAAATGTTATAAATACCAGTACAATGTGAATGAAATTAACAACAATACAGTACAGTGAACATTCTCTACAGAGCTGCTTCCTTATTGCTCACTCGTAGGTAAGGTCAAGATAAAAAATCGATGCAAAAAATAAAGGAATAAATTGTAGTTATCCTCTAGATGAATATTAATTTATAGAACGAAGGTAAGAATGTTTTTATTACCTACGTTTGAAAAAACTACCAACGTAGGTAGTCTTCCGGCTTTGTTGTAATGTTAGTTGAAATTATTACATCAACGGAATTCGTTACGATGTTAAGGGGCCGTGACTAGAGTTGCCGACATTAGTAAATATTTATTCGTTTTAAATAAAAAAAATAAGATATTATTAAAAAGGCGTGCAAACCAAACAAACGTTTATACCGTGGAGAAGCCACCCTTCGGCATGAATGGGCCGGCTCGACCTGAGTGATACCACGACCTCACAGAATATCGGTGTAAAACAGCGCTGGCGCTGTGTTTCACCGAGTGAGTTAAGGTACCGGAGGCCCATACCCCAAAACCGCCCCCTATCCCCTAAAGGCTCGCAACGCACTTGTGACGCCTCTGGTGTTGCGGGAACGTGGAAACAATATCTCCAGCGGAGTGCTAAAGCAAAGAGGTTTTATGCACTTGAATCCCTGTTAGTAAGCTTAACTTGAATTGATTAAGGACCGACAATATGATTATAAAAGGTCTCAATTGTTTTACAACAGTGTTTTACCTTACACATAAAGTCGTTGAGCTAGTAAATTAGTGATTTAGTAAACCATTCTCAGGTCCTGACAAGCCCCTAATTTGACTAATATAACTTTGAAGGTGCCAACGCATTTGTGACTCTTGATTGACTTGCTTGTTTGCTCATAATCCTATAAAGAAATTGCAAAGATATGCAAATAAACGTAGGATAACATCATTGGAAAAAGCGGGGAATCTTGAAACCAACCTTACACCAAACCGTCTAGCTAGCGTGAGCGTCTAAAGAGATGCCTATGTCCAAAAGAAGACTATTAAATGCTAAGACTTAGAATTGCCTTATGCAACCAAAATAACAGTAGCTCTTACCAGTATCTTTAACATGTTTTCTTCTAATACCACACGACAGATGTTAAAAGATAATTTACAAGGTACCATGTTCAAGATGAACTAGTTTTAATCTCAGTTTAAGGTTTACCTTGCATGTATTCTTTTAGCCACTTCATGGACAATTAGGCACACCGATACCAAAACGTAATGGCAAACCGCCAATACTATGCAGTCAACTCTGAGAATATTTCACTCGAAACTATTAATACACATAGCTATATATTTTTCATGGAACTAATGAACGTATTCGCCATAGATAAACTGACTGATACGGGATACCACGATCATTAAATGACGCCCTTCTAACCATATTTCTATCGATCCGTGTCTCGATAACTCTCTATACTTACATGTAAAGGACTCGTGGTAGACGATTATTTGTCCGATAATTGCCTGAATCGATTAGTTTGTTTTACGAAAATCCATAGATAGGGGAGTGATTATAAATATGTCACATAGTCCAAGGCTGGTTGTATTATGAGGTTTTATCCCCATAAATTATGTTAGGTTAGGTTGCTATACGGCGAAACGGACTAAATGAAGATTATGTAATATTATAATGGCCTGTTGAAACCTGTTGATGATGATGGTATATGGCTTCCAGAGCCTAAAAGATATTGGCTAACAGCTTTTAGTAACAAATGTAAAAGTCTATAAATAATTTAGATCACCCTAAATTCTAGTTTAGTATTTTGTAATCTAGAGCTTATATTTAACTCCATTGAGTTATTAGGATAAATAATACATTAGTGTTGGAGAGATTGTAAGAGTGATAAAACGATAGTGAGTTCCTTTGAACCTCGAGCGACTTTTTCATAATTTGTATTATCATTCTGTTAGAGAAAATATTATCTAAAATTTACGTAGTAAAAATTAAGGGTATTTTGCGGTTTTCACCAATAGAAAGAGTGATTTAAGGGAGATGTTTATATGTACAACACAGGTACATAATAGTAGAGATAAACGCAGAATTTTTAAGATTAACGCGCGACGAACGTTAAGGACGGGTCTCTTGTGTATATACAGTTACAGTTATAGATACATTGCTGTAAAAATTCAATCCAAAACAGTTTTATCATTTTAGATAGGATTTCAGTAAATACAATGAATCTAGAGTACCCTCTTTGGCGCTCATACAAATCTTATTAGCCAAATACTCTAGTGACATAGATTATGAAAAATAGCCAACCATTTTTTTTCACGTAGATACAGATCGGAACATCTTACAAGAGTATATAAATATTTAAAAAAACTGAAATTTCGAAGTGATTAATGGCCTTATTATGTGCTTTCTTGCCCCCATAGCCAAGTTACAAGTGTTTCGAGTTGATTCTCTTTCTTCAATTGCCAACGTCTCTATTCTCCTTTATGATTGGCTTTTATTTTGTTTAAACCACGTGACTTAGCGTTGAGAGATGTCATTTTCACACATTTGCTAGTTTTCTATTAACGTTTACGTTTATACAAGGCAAATTTACGAAGGAGGCTGAAAACACAATTTCCATAAACAGTTCAAAAGTACTAGAGTTTTTTTCCAATTTACTACTAAGAATTTACAGTCGCAATGTATTATAAGTGTATCAAAATTAAACAATCTCCGCTTAGCACTAAAATACGCCTATCTAATCTTTTACTGCTTTAAGGGGCCATATCGTCTTATTCAAATGTTATTTAGTATTTTTAGCACGCGTCGTTGTCAGTTGCCAAGAGCCAAGTCAATTCTTAGACTTAGTCACAGATATATTGACTAATCTCCTCACTAATTAGAAGTTCAATGTTTGGTTTCCTTGCATTAATACCTACTTGAAACCAAAAAAAGAAACCAAAACGTCCGTTCAGTAAGTCGAAATTCTGACTCTTGTGATTGTGACCCTAGTATGTCTAGATTGTCCCTATAACGTAAAAATCCTAAAATATATCCTATTACAGTAATGTAACTCATTATATTTCACACAATATCAAAAATCCCAACGCTGCATTCAGGTTATTTTACTGATTCGGCCAAAAAATCTGTAATCATTTCAAATAGAAAACTCAAGACAACAAGCATAATATTTGTAATAGAAGTCCACTAAATAATTGTACCTCATATAAATCAATAAAATAAACTAGTTTCAACAGCGGCCGAGGTGAAAACGTCATTCAACTCATGGTAGGTAACGGCTATAATATAATCATTTTAAAACAAGCGCGCAACGTTTGACGTAAGAGCCACGCCTCCGCCGGCTACAGGAAATATAAACAATAATGATACGACCAATGAGAACAATCAAACTTTATTTTCGACACAAACAAAATAACAAGTTTTACTTATCGTTAGTTTTGGTATGAGTTACTCTTGTAGCAATTAACTTCAATTTGATAACAATTTTTCAAACACAGTAAGATTGTGATAAAGCATTTTCAATTCCACAGATAAAATAAAAGTAATAACCTTTTTTCCTTTTTTACATAATTTATAGAATATTTTTTTATCCGAGTTTAACCCTCCTTGGAAATTATATGAGAAACTTTTTATTGGCTTTAAGATCTTAACGTTGCGCACTCACTATTTCTAGTTTAAATTTATTTACTGGTTTAACTACAGGTGTTATTATTTTTTGATCATCGTTTTTAAAAGTCACTATGATAATCATAATTGTCGGTGAAAACAATTTAAGTGAATATTTTATTATCTATGCTTCCCCGCTAACTTATCATCAGAGTTATCAGTGGACATGTTGCTATGTTAATTATCGAAAAATTACTCAACAAACATTAACAAAGAGTACAAAAAACCTGACGAAATCACACAAGCAGATATGATATTACGGTGATAAAGTTGTTTTTAATATGTACAAGTACATACGACATTTTAGAAACATTGCTTATGTACAGAACTAATTGTAGTTGGAATTTTGTTCAGCTATATAAATAACTAGCGGACCCACGCAACCTCGTTTGCGTCTCCTATTTCCCGTAGCGTGATAATTTTCCCCGTTTTTGAAACATTTTTCATTGGTGCCCCGCTCCTATTGGTCGTAGCGTGATGGTATATAGCCTATAACCTTCCTCGATAAATGTACTATCCAACACTGAATTTTTTTTTTATCGGACCAGCGGTTCCAGAGATTAGCGCGTTCAAACAGACAAACAAACTCTTCAGCTTTATATAATAGTATAGATATAGATTATTTATAAATGTAATTGAAAAATCGTAATGGTTTTGATTTTGTTCCACTAAATTAATTTTTCACGCATGCAAGCAATGCGATGAAAGCAATAACAAAAAAGTAAATAAAAATTATTTCAATTAAAATTGAATTTTTTTTTTTTTTTTTTTTTATGTATGGCCCGCCATAATGACTCTACTCTGCCTGATGGAAAGCATAAGCAGAATCCAAGAGTGGTGGTCACCATACTCACTGCGAATGCAGACAATGCAGTATGGCGACCCACACCATGGCGGCCTAGTGATGCTGCTGCATCTTTTAGTCTAGTCAACAAGTATGGAACTTGTTGACTAGACTATTTGGGCCTCCGGTCTGGCACTCACCAACGAAACACGACAGCACGATCGCTGTCATTTTACGTAGATTTTCTGTGCGAGGGTAGTACCGCCCCGGTCGAGCCGGCCCATTCGTGCTGAAATCAGCGTGGCTCTACTACCTACCAACTTTTTGTTACTTATGGAAACCAATAGTTGTAAAAAGATCTTCCTAGGCCTCGCTGACCTTTTAATAATAACTTGACAAATCTCACACACGATCATCTGATCCTAATCAAGGCAGAGTCTGCATAGTAACCAGATTATGATAAACATGCTTTTACATTTCAGATATTATAGCTAAATTAATAATAATAATAAATGTTTATTGTACCAAAAATGCATTACAAGACACTGTACAGCCCTGACTCCCAAAATATCGCTAGCTGTGTGTTGGAAGTCAGTTTCTATTCACAGGCAAAAAGAACAAACTAATAGTTAAAGAAAATACAATAGTAGACATTAATAAGACAGTAGTTAACTAGTGTAAGTTTGTATATTTAGATAATATGTATATGCCTGTGTGTATGTGTGAGTATAAGTGTGTGAGGGAGTATGATTTATTGTGTATTTGAGGCTTTGTGTTAAAAGTTGTGTGTAGTGTTGGTGTGTGTGACATTATTTAAGCTTTCATTATTTTACTATTTGTAATAGGTTTTCAACATTTTCAAATTCCAGTTTATTAAGCCATAATTTAAGTATTTGTTTCATTTAAAAGTTACTCAAGTTATTTGTTTTATAGATTAAATTTTCTCATTCTTCAAAATTTGATATCATCCTAAACTACTTACAAACTTTTTTCTAAAAACCTCAAATTTAAACGAAATTGAGAGCTAGTAAAATTATATGGTCTGTAGACATGTATTGACAAAGTCAAACAATGAACTGTATGTGAATAAATGTCAATGTTTTATGTATGATGCAAATAATCTAAGTTATAAAACAATGTTTAAAAGCGTAGCTCATTGTCTGGTTAGTAACTGTGGCTGAGTTTAAAAGTGCAACACTACATCAGTGTTGCCAAGCAGCATTTGTTATAATTTTGTGTAGGTACTAAAATAATTAAAAAGGAAACCAAATAAAGACTTTTAAAGTTTCATAATAATTCTCTACTTTATTAATTTATAAAACCTGTTATGATAATACTTTTTCAACTAGTAAATTTGGCAACCCTGAACTATGCGATGAAATCACTATGACGATAACAGCCAACGCCCACGTAGTTTTTTTTAACTTTATTATCTTGATGTTGCAATAAGTCTTTTGTTACTATCTTCATTCATTGGTATTCACTTTAAAAATAGAAGGAGTTTCTAATTAGGTATTATTTTTTGTTTATTACAACTACTGTAAGTCACTGGCTAGATAGATTCTTCATTTTTTTTTAATTCGTTTTTTAAAGGTACACTTTCTTGTTGGTACCTTGTCTTATGGTCTATTCATTGTTTACGTTAGTTAAGGTCTATTCTTCAAATAGTATAGGCAGAGTAAATTATTACTTATTGCATTTATTAACATTAATTTCAACATTGCATTTTCAGCACTTTTATATGTCGCCGGACATAATGTGACAACATTCTCATTCAATCTTTTGATGGTGTAGAAATCGTGTACCTACCTAACCCCATCTTACAACAAGCAGACATCAATTAATAATAATGTTTTCAATGCGACACAACATATTATACATAAACCTATATTTTATTATTTTTAAACGCCAGAAGGTTGACAGCAATGTCACATTGAATGGCATTGATAGTTAATACTCTGTGGACTATGAAGGGCAGCCTTCGTGGCTCGTGGCATTTAGATCGATCTAAATGTTGAACGATCAATTAAAACCAAATATTTTTAATTTAGCCGTCCTTAGGGTTTCATTAACCGACATACATGATGAAATCTTCGATTTTATCGTCATCAAGGTGATTCGAGAACTTCAAAAGTATTGCCCATGACTACACTATGAACGATTTTTGAGTCTCTAACACTGACGAAATATAACTATAGACTTACACCGCATGAACTTAGAGTTGTACGCGGATATATAATAAGCCTAATGTTCACTAGATGTCACTAAGTGTATCAAATCGTAAATTTGAAAGATATTTTCTGAGCTTCTACTCCGATACGAATCCGAGAGTAAACTGTCAAGTTTATTTGTTTTTGTATTAGTGAAAATGTCCCACTAGATGTCGTTTTCCACATAATTACATTAGTAATTTATGTGATATTTTATTAAATCGTCCAAGAGCACACAAATAAATAAAATTGAAATGTCTGTTTATAATTTCAAATAAACAGCTTCTTCATAAATGCTTCTCAGTAAATACGGTACATGAATATATATTTTTTTATTAATTTTTGTATGAAACTTTTTAAATTTTCACATAAAACTCTGTATGTAGGTCTAGCTACTTAATTGTGTTATAATAATCAAAATTTGTTGAAAAAATCCATATATTATATATGTTATATTAGGTTATATTATTCAGTGATGTAAGCTCAGTAGGCTGAAGCCTAGGGCGGCTTCGTTTAGGGGGCGGCAAATTAAATGATTAAAAAAAACTACATTTCTGTAATAGAAATGGAGAAATTAAGTCTTGGCAGTTAACAAGAAGAAATAATGTATTAATGTTTAAGAAAAATGTTGTTTGAGAAATTCTATATGCTTGTTAAAATACATCTTTGTAAATATCTGTTTATAAGACATCTCAATAGCAGTTAAATTTTACAATTTAAATTAGTAATTTTAACTAAACATTTTCTTAATTACCACTGAAGGTGGCATGAGTTGCTAGAATGCACTGCTGCGTCTGTTTCAGCGGCTGGCGGCAAATTAGGTCCAAGTAGAAATTTTCATCCTTGGTCCTTTCCGCCACCTCTTTCTGTGCAATGTTATCTTCGCAGAAGATAAAACTCTGTTGCTATCCACTATGGAGCATAACATGGTTGGCAGCGAGAGATATTCTCCCATAACTGCATTCTATATCCAACGCTGCGATGCTCAAGTAATGGCACAGTGAATCGGCACAATACACTGGACAGGCAGGATTCAACTCACTTCTAGTAACCGCGTGCAGGTATTTCCGAAGCAACTGTGACCGGAAAGAACCTGCGTTACGCGGAACAAATCTCACATGGATATTCCTGACAACGCGCATTCTGCCTCCGTAGACATTATGTAATAAACGCGTGTGGCTCAAACCAACAACACTCTCTACTGTCTACTCTCTACTCTCCTGTGGCGCACCCTACTCTAGGCGGTCAGTGCTACCGTCTACACCGGGTACCGTAAAGTGTTATTAACCGGAGAATTCTGCGGTACATCTTGTCGCAACACTCAGTTTACCTAAATTCGGCAAAAGCTTTCGAGCAAACTATTGAAAGTGTGTGTGTGAAACTGTCGTCAACCTACTGTTAAGGAACAGGCCTAGATACATTATTTGGGATTAATACAGTACGAGAACTGAATTGAACACGATTGAGGCGTCTTGAAGTGGCCTCAGATATTCATCTTGGAACGACACGTATATTTTATTATGTCACAATAATGATATCTATGTCGATTACTGAAAGAAAAATAATGTAACAGCTCATAATCTTCACTTTTTAAATATTTAAGTAAAACTTAATCTTTATTAAGTTAATTTTTTTTTTCGTGGGTAGGTGTTGAAAAGTTCACACGCATTTGTAAAAGCTCCTTGAATATTTTAATAATTTACTTAGTATTTGCAAGGCCTTCACTGAAGTTTCTAAGCCACCTGCCAGCTTTTTTTTGCACAAATATAAACATCTGCAAACCAACTCTTACAAGTTCATCAAGTTCCTCAAGTAATTTTATTGTTCTGAGTATACAAAATGTACCTATTTCTTATTTCACGCAAAATTCAATTCACTATGATTGAAATACTAATATACAATCGAATCGAATCGTCAATTGTCAAGAAGTTTCAATTCGGCTGGAATCTCTGGCGCTGCACGCGCTGTGTGGAGACGTGGCTCCGTTACGCATCTGCTATCGTATTTACAATGCGGAGTATTCCGAGCAATTGATTGAATTGATCCCTGCCTCCTTTTTTTGCCATCATCCTACGCTTTCATCATCATCATCATTTAGGTGTCAACTGTGCGCTTTTCGAGAAAATTTCTGCCCTACACAACAAAACTGTGGAATGAACTGTCAACTGCGGTATTCCGGGACCAATACGACCTTCAATCAATCTTCAAGAAAAGAGCATACTTCTCCTTAAAAGCCTTGTGACACCTCTGGTGTTGCGGGTATTCATGGGCAGCGGTAAATAATAAATAAATAAGTTGCCGTTCATGAGTGCATTGTTTCTCGTTGTTTACTGCGTGTTTTGGTGATAATGATGGTTTTGGAGAAAATTATTTGCTTTCTCCAACGGCTAACTGGATAAAATCACCATCTTCATCCTCACAGTTTTTTTTATGGGGACTCTTTAAGAAATTAACTAAATTACTCCTAAATATGGTCCTTAGCAACTTTGCTGTTGGATTTTTGTTGCTTTTGCCGAAATTGCGCAAACAAATTTTCTATTACATCCTGATTCAATTTTTAACCGACTTCAAAAAAAGGAGGAGGTTTCTCAATTCGACAGTATATATGTTTTTTTTATGTGTGTTCGCGGATAACTTCGTCGTTTATGAACCGATTTTGATGATTTTTTTTTTAATGGAAAGGATATGTCCCAACGGTGATACCATGATAAGGACATTACGATCTGATAATGGCATCCAAGAGAAATCAAGTCGAACATTGAAGTTGGTTTTTGTTTTAGTTAATTGTGTCATTTTTCAAATAATTTTTGCCCGTCTTTATCGCATTTAATGCATGTGTTACTTTTTTTAAACAATGCGTGTTTCTATGGCATCTCATATTTTTTTATTACTGTTCAATGGGCCTATCTGTCAATTTTGTAAGTGATCGATTCAAGTTTTAAGTTTTGTCTATTTCGTATGGTTTGGTAACATCTTGAAAAGAAATTTGCTCATTGCCGTTAACATAGTTATTGTTTAAAAAATGATTTTGAATACTTTTAATTAAATGTGGTACATCAAAAAACGCAAATAATTTTACAAAACGTTGCAAAAGAAAAAGGAAAAGTTACTAGATATCCCTGATTTCTTGCATGTATTTTGGTTTTTCGTAGCCCGACCGCAAAAAACAGCTTTTAGCAGAAGCCCACTTATTATCAAATAGTTTATTTATAGTAGCTTTTAAAAGAGTAGTAACAATTCTGCTTTTACTGCTGATGGAATATTATAAGTTACACATTATTGCGATTTCATCGAAAGTGATCACACAAGCTTTATCTTTAATTAATGCATTTCGAATTTCTGTTATTCTTTTTTTAAATAGATCAGGGCAAAACAATCGGATTTTGCTAGCCACTTTCGGAGTTTCGGATTGTGGTTGGAGCGGCAAGTACTACACCTTGCCGCCTTAGAAAAAAATACACTTTAGATTTGTAAAATAATGACAAGCTGAATTTATTTTCGTCTTCTGTCCAATTCATATCCTTTATTTTCGTAGCTGCATCAATGTCAATTCTCTAGAAACCTCTTCTGAACTCTTTAGATTTTAAAATGCTGTCATCAGATTTTGGATTTTGCCGTAATTTAAATAATAGGATAAAAAAATTGTTAGAAAACTGTTTAAAGTGTATGTCTATGAAATAATATTTATTTGTTAATCTCCTGACTGATTTAATGTGATTTTAATATTACTTGTTGTACAAATTAAAATATGTATAATAAAAACTTGAGAGGTGTCAAAGAACACCCGGATGGAACGAAGTTTATATGTATATTATATTTGATATGCTCCTACTAATAAAAATGCGCATAAAATACTCAAATTATTTTAGTAATAATCAAGCTTTACAAAATATACTATAAAACAATATATTTTATGTAAATAAATGCAAAAACCCAACATCACGTGGTGTTCCAAGGCGGTCACCTATCCAAGTACTAACCACGCCCGATGTTGCTTAACGTCGATGATCGGACGAGAACCGGTGTATTCAACATGGTATGGACGTTGGCAATCAGTTTGTTATATTTAACGGTGAGTATCCAGCACTATGACGTCAATTCAATGTTAAAAGTGTGGTTACAATTTTTGGCAAGAAAAGTGTCGTTACATTTTTTTCCGTCTAGCCCCCTTTCGCAACGCGTGATAAGGAACTTCGTTCCAAAATAAAGATTATACTTTGCAGTTCAATCATTTATTTTATATTAAAATGACATATAATGACCTAAAATTTATTGATTATGCCATATCTGACAGGAAATAAAATCGCTCAACATTATTATCTACACCATAGATTTACATGATTGAATAGACTATATTTAAATTAGGGGGCTTCCATTAATTACGTAAGGTGTTTTAGGGGGGAGGGGATTGAGCTAAATCTTTTCAAATCTCACTTAGGGGGGTCTTGGCAAATATCACGTAATTATTGTGTAAAATTGCGTGAAAAATTATTTCCGAATAAAATATGGCCAAATCTGACACAATAGTGTTTGTCGTATTCGTCCGAACTCCGCAGAGCAGCGAAGTAGCATTCGATTTTGCTTTGCTAGTCTTCAATCGAAGTAATAGAACCAGTTCAATAATCCAACACGTTTACAGCCAAAACATAAATTTGAAGAATCTCGCGTGAGATTTGGGGACGCGGGAGGGAGTTGATGAAAATCTTACGATATCTCACCAAGGCGGGAGGGGAGGTCGAAAAATTCTCAAAAATGCCTCACGTAATTAATGGACGCCCCTTTACGATATATCGTTGAAATAATTTGTTTGTTTACTTACTCTTCGTAAGACAACTAACCATTTGACAAATCAAAGTCCGACGTAATTGTAGCCACTTGGTGGCGCTATCATCGCGCATCCAGCATATAATATTCTATATGTCATATCAATAACTTATAAATGTGACATCTAGCGTAGTAAATAGGTCATTTATTCAAGTTTATTTAAATCGATTGCAACGACATCTCCTAAAAATAGGTGATAACTTATAGTTACGCAATTGAAAAATATTTTTTTTAAACAAGCATTAGAAATTAAGATTTATATTCGAAAAATAATAAAATAATTACTATAATTCAAGCATATCAATAAAATGGTGATAGAGTTTGTTAAACTATTTCTAGTACCTTATTTTTGCGCGCCATCTAGATTTAAGTGAATTTTTCTAGCTTTTATCGGTGTACAGTTTGGGCCAGGGGAGGGTCGGTCTATTTAGTATATTGTGTCATTGGTCTCTAACAATATTTTAATAATAGGACAAAGAACTCAGACCCGAGGTAACTACTTTTGTCTCGTATGAGAATATAACCCACAGCCCACAATGCTCGGTGTAGCACAGTAGTAAGGTGATCACTTTACATCACCAATGCTGTCAACCTGACTGAAGGTGACATAATGACAATGTACTTCGATATTTTGTATAGAATTAATTCAAAGTAAATACATACTTAAAAGTTGTTTTAATGGATTCACTCACCAATGGATTATTAAGTGTTTCGCTTTTTAATCTACCAGTGTTACACAGGGAGTCAGTATGAACAACATATGCACGTCAATTGACCTCCTAGATTGTTGATGATAAAATGAGTATTTGACCTATTTGATATACATGATGACATGACATACGTCATTCTCAATGATATTTCTATTCATGTAACCTTAAATTATTTCTAGGTATCTACCTTTATACGATCGATTTTTATTACAAGCTTTTATTTAGTTTCACCTGTCCCGATGTTTGTTTGTAATCAAATCTTGCAAGTTAAATCTGAACCACTTCCCGATTTCCGATTGAGCTGAAATTTGAAATGTACCTTTAGTTCTGATGACAATGCAATAATTTAAAATCGGTATTATTATTAATCCAAAATGGCCGCCGTAAGAAAATGGCGTGGTACATATTTCTGAACAACCCATCCAATATGGGTATCAAATGAAAGGGCTTGAAGTTTTTTGATTAACAAGTAATAAAAGCTTGTTTTTGGTTTACTTTTTAAATTAATCACTTGTTTGTTAAATATTTAAATATATATATCCTATAATCTGAATCTCGGAATCGGCTCCAACGATTTTCAGGACATGTAGTATGCAGGGGGTTTCGGGGGCGATAAATCGATCTAGCTAGGATTCATTTTTAGAAAATTTACCAAAAATATACCCAATCAAAGCTCGGACTCTGACGGATTCAGGTACCTACTAAGGTTTTAAAAGTATAGATAATACGATTCTATATTTTAATAGTAGGTACTGAAGTTGGTGTTGAAACGTAGTGGAAATAAAGTATTATTATTATTAATAATAACTATTTTACGTATCTGACACATCTATCTTGTCTGATCTCAAACTAAGCAGACCCTGTTTATGACTAAAGTAACCAGAGTGCTGATGCTTGTATGTGTTGTTGATCTTTGTTCTGTGTCTGAACACATTGGGTCATGTTGATCACACAATTATTGGAACCCGATTATTTCCTTTAGGAAGCTTTAGTATTACTTCGTCGTCTTCTTTGAAATTCTCGGATTTATATTTATATAAATATTTATATATATTTATAATATTTATGTATTACACATATGAACCTTCCTTTTGAATCACTCTATCTATCGCTGAAAACTGCATTAAAATCCGTTGAGTAGTTTATAGACAGACGAACAAACAGCGGAGGCAACTTCATTTTTAACCGACTTCCAAAAGGAGGAGGTTCTCAATTTCACCGGTTTTTTTTTCCTTTTTATTAATGTATGTACACTGATTACTCTGTCAATTGTGAACCGATTTTGAAAATTATTTTTGTACTCGAAAGGGTATGCTCCCCATGTGGTCCCATTGCCACCATATCAGGATCTGATGCTGGAATCCCAAGGAAATCGAAGGAAAACCTCAAATTTGTTAGGCATTACATTTGGTAGTCATCAGTTCATGATGATGAGCTGATGATGGAAGATAAAACTCCTTAACGGTTAGGAGTTGGAAGATAAATCTTTAAATGTCATGTGTATGTATGTTACCTTTAGTCGTATTCTTTCAAGTTATTTAGGTGAAATGATGATGAGAGACTTGAGAAAGACTAAAAAGCGAAAAATAAAAAAAACTTTGTTTAAAAAAACCGACTTCAAAAACTAAAAAGTATAAAATAACTTAATTTGTATGTGCTACCTATTCATAGGTTTGAAGTCTGTGCCAAGCCAAAAGTAAAGCCAAATAGTAGGTATCGCACTCGCCACGCGTGATATTGGGCGGGATAGCTGCTCTTCGCGTAGAACAAAACAACCGAAGCGTCGGTGACGACGTTGACGTTCGTCTTGAAATAAAGCGAGTGTGGTACCTACTATTACATTTGGCTTGGCACCGATTTCAAACCTATGAATAGGTAACACATACAAATTAGTTTATTTTATACTTTTTACTTTTTGAAGTCGGTTTTTTTAAACGAAGTTTTTTTTAATATACTGTGTAAAAACAATCGACTATGTATCACAAAATTGTGTTCTTATCTATAGTCCAGTGTTTAAGTCAATGTATATAATAATTATGCACATAAACAGAGAAAGTACTTGCGTCATTGAATTAGTCAAGTGTGTGTGACATTTGTATGGCTTTTGTAACGTTCGTTTTTTCTTGTCCGCAAAATGATTACGCACCGTTTGAGTGCAGACTAAATATTTATAATATAACTAGCTGTGCCCGCTACTTCGTACACGTGAAATTTGGATTTTCGGTTTCAGTTTTTTTACCGTTTAAACCTTTCCTGGACTACGACAAACATTTCAAAACCAAAATCAGCTAAATCGGCCCAGCCGTTCTCGAGTTTTAGCGAGACAAACGAACGGCAATTGATTTTTATATATAAAATACTATAAATTATCTAAATCTAGTGACGGATTAATAATAAGGAGTGTCACTACTTCTTTCTATCCATCCCGTGGGTATCATAATAGTCGAATGAAAAAACCAAACTACAGTACAACATCACTGCAAAGAAAAACAAACCCTTTTTTTACGTGTGGAAATCCCTTCGGACCGTCACCCCGCTGGGGTTTGCGGCGGGGCGGTGTGTCGGAATCGAACCGACTAAATCATACGGTGTGCCACTCTGCGCCTGAAACGGGAGGGATCCGGGACCTGCTGACATTAACAACACATCAGGACTAAAGAAAAAAAAACAAGAATTCCTATGCCAATCTGTTTGGCCAGCGATGCTTATTAGGCCAATACCCTACTTGCTAAGTTTGTCTAGCAGTCAGCTAGCAGTGGACAGTTGTTGATAATGATGATATTTACAAAACTAAGTTTTATTTTTATACGGCAAAAATGACTCATAAACTTATTTATTAAATGCAAGAAAAAAAGTGATATATTATCTGTTCCTTGTCCCCATTCGGTGTCGACTATCTGTGTCACTTGTCCCCGTTAAAAATACATACACATGCATCGCCATGTGATTCGTTTCCACTAGAAAACCACGCCCGACAATCAGGTTATCTTTGCCTGGACGCATAATGATGTAGTTATTTTCCGTGTTACAAAATATCATTAGTTACAATAACGAAAATAGTTTCGTTATTAATAAAAAAAATAACTTCTAAGGTTAATTAAAAAAGCACAATACCTTTTTAATCGTTTAAAAACATGTCCTGCAAAAACGAGCAATGGCGTCGTAAACCCGTATTTCATACAAGTTTTTGGAAAACATATTGTTTTAATATTCAACATAGAGAAATAATTCTACTTCACAGTAATCTGCCAATTTCATAAGAGATGTCTGTTTTGTAGCATATAATTTTATTTCCAGACGTTTGGAAGTGACTTTAGATTATTTTAAACCAGTTCGCGTCGTTTTTGAGATCATGACGCTAAAAATAAAACAGATATTTTCCCCTGGAGCTGTGAGACTGTCTTAATGCACTTGTGATTATGAAGACTTTTGAAAGGCCTTCTACGCACCACTTTGACTCCACTTGAATCTTCTGTTACAAATGTAAACATAATGTAGAAGCCATTTATTGTCAGGAGATCGTCTACTTATTCGCCTCCTATGCATTACAACAACATGACATGTTTAATATAGAATGTATTTTAGTTTTACTAGTTCATTTCTGGGATCTGACACAAGTTATAGTATACTTGGTTCTTTTTACTTAAAAGCTATATATCTAGATACTGTAAGAACATGAACATGACCTGAATCTGAAATATATTTTTGGAAAATAATTTCAACATAAAACGCTCTCTTATGAACTTTAATAAGTATGCATGTTTATATTGTACATTATATGTTATATCATTAACAAATATATTGTAGAGGTAAACAGTTTTGTATCACTTACATTTACTAGAATAAAATTGCCCGCCACCAGGTAGAGTACCGTGCCCTATGATAGGGCACGGTATAGAATATTTCTCCAGTAGATAGGGCCCCTATCTACTGGAGAAATATTTAACCGACAGTGTTCTTAACAATATTGTTGATTATACAATAATGTTGTCAACACAGTAATTGAAACTAAAGTAATTAAAGACGCTTTCCTTGCTTTTTCAAACTATGTATATTTGAAAAAGTCGTAGTAAAAAGAAGTAGAAGTTTAAAATAACACATCAATATCAATTGCGTTACGTCTCCACTTGATCCAATATAAATCCTTCTATATTTGCCGCAAATAAATATCGATTACTGTAATATATTTTTAGATTTACAACAGATTACATGACAAAGAACATAATATCTTATCTAATCGTTCAATAGGAAAATCTCGAATGCAATATTTATCCTTATGATGTCATCATACAGTCTTCCGATAACCGATTGTTATAACTTAAATGTATATTAATTGTTAAATTATTAAAAGGTATCTAAACCTTCTTTACTACAAAGAAGGAACAAGAAAAGGAATAGGTGGAGTCGGCTTTCTAATAAACAGGGAATTTAAACATCGCCTGCTTGAAATTGGAAGTGTGTCCAATAGGGTAGCATATGCCAAATTTAAACTATCAACAAAATACACACTATTAATAATACAGGTGTATGCTCCTACGGCAAGCCATTCAGACGAAGAGGTTGACGAAGTATACGAACAAGTAACCAGCGTCATGGAAAGGATTAAGTCTCAGTATACGGTGGTTATGGGAGATTTTAACGCTCAGGTTGGGAAAAAGGAATCGGACCTCGAAAACTGCATGGGCGGCTTCGGATTTGGTGCAAGAAATGACAGAGGCAAAGCGCTGATACATTACGCGACTTTGTGTGTGATGTAGCAGTGCTCAACAACTTCACAACTGGCAGTGACCACCGTTTGCTGCGTGCTAAACTCTCAGTCAATATAAAGAAGGAAAGACGGAAACTTGTACGGAAAAGCACTCCGTGTCGTGTTATTTCGGATGTGATTAGAGCTAATGCCGAACAATATAAGTCCTACGTAACTGATAATATCCATAACATTCACCGACTAAAATCGCTGTCAATAGACGACATAAACGAACACCTGATCCGAGTTATGGCAGAGGCGCTGGAACACGTAGCACCTGATATGACCAACTTTAGACCTAAAAAACTAACTAGAGATACTCTTAGGCAAATGGATCAACGCCATCAAATGCGCACAGAAAACAAAGCGGACACTCAAGAATACAGAATTCTGAATAGTAGAATCCGTCAGAATATAAAACAAGACCTTTTGCAGTACCAAGAAAATCGCATTGAAAAAGCAATCGAAATGAACACCAGTCGAAGAATACTGCGCACCGAATTGTCAAATGGCAGGAAAGAGATCTTCAAGTTGTTTGACGATAGAAACAACATCATCACAAACAGAGAGCACCTACTGAGAGTTGCAAGAAAGTTCTACGAGAATCTCTATAAGAGTAAATTAACAGCGCCTGAAATAAATACGGATTTGCCGTCAACGGCGAGGCCTCGTGTCACCAATGTCGGTTCCGAGGAAATACCCGACGTGACGATTGAAGAGTTACATCTGGCACTGAGACAACTTTAGGATAGGCGATCTCCTGGACAGGATGGCATTGTACCGGAAATGCTAAAAATGGGACCAGACCCACTATGGAGAGCACTTGCACTACTGTTCACAGAGTGCATATTGACAGCGTCCGTGCCTAATGACTGGAACAATGCAGTAATAATTCTCCTACACAAAAAGGGAGACATCCCTGACCGTGGGAGAGCCACGCTTCGGCATGAATGGGCCGGCTCGACCGGAGTGATACCACGGCCTCACAGAAAACCGGTGTGAAATAGTGCTTGCGCTGTGTTTCACCGAGTGAGTGAGGATACCGGAGGCCCATACCCCAACCCCTCCCCCTATCTCCCCCCTCCCATCCCCCAAAGGCCGGTAACGCACTTGTGACGCCTCTGGTGTTGCGGGACACATGGGCGGCGGTAATCGCTTACCATCAGGCGATACGTCTGCTCGTTTGCCGGTCTATTCCATAAAAAAAAAAAAAACCGGAAACTGGATAACTACCGCCCCATTAGCCTTCTGTCACACGTGTACAAACTGTTCAGTAGAGTTATCTTGAATAGATTAAGTAAGAAGCTAGACGAGTATCAACCTAGAGAGCAGGCAGGCTTCCGATCCGGCTTCAGCACCAGTGACCATCTACAGACGTTAAAGACTACCATCGAAAAATGCCATGAGTATAGAAAGTCACTAATAATCACCTTCGTCGACTGGTCGTGGACTGCCGAATAGATGAAAGGTGCATACAGATAATTAAGCACCTACAGCTTCATACCACGTCTTCGGTTAGTCTCCATAAACTGACAGAGCCATTCAAACTCGAGAGAGGAGTGCGGCAGGGAGATACAATATCACCTAAACTGTTCAATGCCGCCCTCGAGAACATCTTCAAGAGACTGGAATGGCACAATAAAGGCATAATGATCGACGGAGAAAGACTCAACAACTTGAGATTCGCAGATGACATCGCATTGGTGGCTGATAACATAGATGATATGCTTTCCATGATAGAAGACCTACGGAGAGAATCAACGAAAATTGGTCTGAAAATGAACGAGGGAAAAACGAAAATACTTACATATATCCCTGAGGCGGATAGGCACCATTTGCCAGTTGAAAGAGTCGACCACTACATCTATCTTGGCCATAAGATAACCCTGGGTCTGGAAGACCAGGTGGCCGAAGTGGAAAGGAGGATCGCTCAGGCTAGGTCAGCTTTCGGAGCGAATAGCCAAATTTTCCGCTCTAAGAGAATCGCGCAACACCTGAAAACCAGGGTATTTAACCAATGCGTCCTGCCTGTATTCACATATGGCATGGAAACTACGACTTTGACTGAAAAGTCTGCTGAGAAACTACGAGTAGCACAGAGAGCAATGGAGAGGTCGATGCTTGGCATAACTCTGATGCACAGAAAGAGAAACGAGTGGATCAGAGAAAAGACTATAGTCGTAGATGTCGTACAAGAAATAAAACGCCGGAAATGGAGATGGGCAGGACACATTGCTAGACTGGACTACGGCCGGTGGGCTCGAAGAGTGCTTGAGTGGAGACCCCGAGCAAACACCCGAGGCAGAGGCAGACCACCAAAAAGATGGGTCGACGATATACGGGGACGAGCGGGAGTGAACTGGATGGCGATGGCACGGGATCGCGAGAAATGGAAATTGGGAGAGGAGGCCTACGTCCGAAGACGGACAAATTAGAGGCTGCGATGATGATGATCTAAACTGTGTAATGGTATTCATGTAACCGATTTATAACTGAGTTGATTGATTTCTTGAGATTGAGATGTGGCTTTGGCCCTGGCCTGCTCAGTCGCCAGACTTGAACCCGATTGAGCATGCATGGGATATGCTACAGAGAAGAGCTCTGCCGAATATGGAGGGTATCCAGTCGCAAGAAGACCTTTTTTTGTTGTTGCAACGAACATGGGCGGCCATTCCACAGCGTGATTTGGATGAACTCATTTTGAGTATGCCAAACCGATGTTCTTGTGTTAGTGTTCGCGGTAGAAACACGGATTATTAATTGTTTAAGTTACCTAATAAAATTTTAAAGAAAACTGTTATTTCAGTCTTTTTTTCGAACTTTAATGTTAGTGGTTCAAATGTCAAAAATCCTTTTATTAGGAAAATGGCAAATTTCTTTATTATTGCAAAGGTGACTTGGTTTATCGTTACTGTGACAAACGAAAACACTTTATTTGATGAATCCTTAAAGAAAATTTTAATTAATATCAATCAGGAGAAAAGTTATTGCAAACATATATGTTGATCCCTAGACACATATGTTGATCCCTAGACACTTTGATGTGTGTAGTAATAGTATATCTCCGCGTGATAAAGTATTAAGAATACGGAGTACCAAAACTTCTATTCAACCTATGGGTGTCGTATGAGGCGACCAGATAGCAAACTACGCAAGACAAAATCAAAGATGGCTTGCGTGGTATTATATTAGGCCAAATCTAATTTCTAAGGACAGGTCTATATCAGGAAGGGGACTATTAAAGGTTGTTGAAGTTATATAGTATTGTAAACAAAGCTTGTACATATCGGTTTGTATTTATGTAGAGCGTAATCCCCAGAATTATTGCACTTTTAAAAGTACATGATAATAATGAGATAGAGATATGTGACCTGGGTAAAGTCCAAACTTGAAATCGAACGTGTAGTAGATTAAACTTGTCATATCAATTGGCTTTTTAATTACTATCAATTCGACGCAATCTTTTACTTTAATTTTTAGATATTCTGAATCAACTCCTACTTATTATCAGGAACTATTGGTACGAATTGACAAATTATTTTAGTTTTGAGTAGTAAATTTTTCGAAGAAGTCGATTTTAATATTTTTAGAACAAAGTTTCCTAAGGGGCGTTGCGGAGGGGTACCCTAGCCGGCAAAAAAACGTCCACAACGTAAGATTGACGCCTCGGTGTCAAAATGGTAGCGTATGAGACTGATGTGAGATCTCGGGATCGAATCCCGTATAGGATCAAATACATTTTTTTATCTGCAAATATTTGTTTTTAACCGACTTCAAAAAAAGGAGGAGGTTCTCAATTCGACTGTATTTTTTTAATTTTTTTTTATGTTTGTTACCTCATAACTTTCGACTGGGTGAACCGATTTTGATGATTGTTTTTTTATTTGAAAGCTGGTGCTTCCCATGTGGTCCCATTTCTGACAGTCCAGTTCTGACATGTCATCCATGAGAAAACCATGTGAGTCTTCAATTTGCCTTAAGTATGTGCGTGACAAATTAACGAATAACTCAATATTCCTGTATGGTCCCATTTAAATTTGGTCCAGATTGAAGTCGGTTTTTTTTTTGTAAATATATTTTGGGAGTTTGGATGTTTTCTATGTATAATATGTATGTATTTACCAAAAAATGTCCGAAATATTTATTTAATTATTTAGTGAACGAAAAATTTATATAATCTGTAAGTTGCAAAATTGTTTAAAATTGTATTCTATCTATCTGTCACTTCAATTCTCTGCGATGGTAATCGCCTCCTTTTTTATTTTTATCGATAAAAAAAATAATGATAAAAAATGTATACCCGAATAATTATTTACATTATTTTCTCTATACCTTGAATAGAACTTGAAATAAATATATTTATGATAAGGAACTTCGTTCCTATCTGGTGTCCCACGACACCACACAACTGTTTTAAACAATATTTCTATATTCTAATAAGAGTTCTATTTTGTAGAAAATAAGAAAGTTGATAGAAGGGCGACACACCCACACACCTCCGTCTGTAGTAATCTAATCATGGCCCTTCTAAACGTTAGCATATTTTTCTTGTAACTTAGGGTTGACAACACACAAGCAAAAGTATACACGAATAGATATCTTATCATCTCAACCGAAATACGTACACTGCTAGACATTGACATCCCCCAAGTTTCACCACAACAACCGTTCCGGTGCAGCCCTCATACAACGGCTCTACGCGAACTCCTACCCTGTTTTGTAGGGAACCTACCCAGGCTCCGCCTTCCGATACGCGGTCAAGTAATATAGGATACCCTATAATTTGAGACATGTTTATTGCAGTCGACAAAAGTGTAATTGTAACAAACAAACAATTTGGCAACCCTATTCGCTTACACGTGTTGGTGGAGAATGGATATCGTATGCTGTACCGTCGCGTCGTCAGCGCATGAATTAACGTGATAGCTGTCATTAAATGAAAGTTGATCTATAACTATTTAAATTAATATGACACACAAGTAGAAGGTCAATGCAATCAGAAGTAGGAAGCAATATTATGTTGGCAGCATTAGTGTTGAAAGCAAATATTCAATGAATGAAAAATTGGATAATGACTAAACAGGCCTAATAGAATTTTAAATGCAAATATGTATTTCATTTGTTATTAAGATCTAGGAAGTGTATAGATTTTGCAAATAACTACATTTGTTAAATATTAGCTCTATCATAGTTGAAGTTTAAGCAACAAATAATTTTCAAAATTGTGTTTATGATGTATTTTATACTAATGTGATGTGTACTGAAGCGTTGTTCTTTGTGTAACATTTTGTCACTTCTAAATTGAAAAGCAAAGTAGGTTGAAGGTTATGTATGAAAAGAGCAGTGACCCTAAAAAGTAACGTGAATATTACAACACAAATAACACAGAATCGAAAGAATTTGTTTGAAACACCCATATTATATAATGATAACAAAAGGTGGTAGAACAGCATATGCAGTTTCATCATGATGTCATTGTTTGTACAGAAAAGAAACAGTACAAAAACAAGTTTTGAAGGTGTGCCACACGTTCGACGGTGCTATTGGTCCATTTCACTAGCATCGGCCATTTTAAATGCCATTTGTTCCATTCGAACGATCACTTGTACACACACGACACGACGATTATTTTCGATTGGCAACTGATATTAAAGACTATCAAATTTAAAAAAGGTTGCATTTTAATAAAAATTTTGAACAATTTTTTTGTTTAGTCGTTCTGAAGTGTGTGAACTTTATTTAAATAATATTCAAATAGATTTTTCAATAGATTAGAACTATGATTGCCTGAATTCTATATAGGTATTCTGTTTTTCATAACTTTTAATGAATTTTATCGTCCGTATAATTCTACCGGGTTTAGTTTTTATAATCGATGTGTCCTTGATCTCTTATTTCATTAAGTTTTATCAATTTATTTTAACGTTCAAATAGAATGTGTTTTAAATATTATCGCAACTGTTCATAACGACTTATATTATGAATACCGTTTTAGAATAACTTGATGCAATACACACTTTTAAACGTTATATAAACAGAAGTACAGCAAAAGTGGCTTTTATTGTCAATTGTATAGACTGCATATTGTTCAATCGTTTTTGATTTAACCAATGGGTGTGGGGAAAGTGTTCCTGTCTACACACACCCGTCTCTTTTCGAAGAAGAAAAAAGTAAGAAGAAATTTTATGTGGGTAGGTACACATCCATAATCACATTCTAGTATATTTTAATTAACTCAATTTCACATGAATGCACATAATTATCTTAGTACACTTGTGTGTAGGGTTTATGAAATTATTGTAAAACAGTCAATAGTTTCGTCATTAATGTCATCATCATCTCCTGGCTTCCAATATTGATTATTATACTACAATTATAAATGTTTTATACTACAATTATAAATAAATTATTGGGTGGCTCGAAAGTAAACAATGTATAATCATTTGACCCGGACCCGACAGTTAAGGTTAATGATAATATTAGCCCACAAGAGTCGAGCTGAACTTATAAATGTTCCACGCGAATATATATTTATAATAGATATTGAAATAATTTCATCTCGGTAGTAATCAGCGCCTAGAATGGTTTTATTTCACACTACCTTTTACACGCGGCTTCGTTCACGCAGACTTTCATCCCTTGATTTACCCCCTTAGGGGTGGAATTTCAAAAAATCCTTTCTTAGTGCTCACGTTATATAAAGAACCTACATGCAACATTTCAGGATTCTAGCTTCAGCGGCTTGGGCTGTGCGTTGATCTCTGGGTTTGACAGTCAGTCACCTTCCTCTTTTAATAGATTAACTTGATCGTTACGGTGAGCGCGATCAGCGTTGTGCAATCACAACGCTGATCGCGCTCACCGTAACGATCAAGCGTTAATCTTCGATCAAGCGTTGCGATTGGTGGAGAGTTTATTGAGGGTCAATACCCTCAATAAACTCTCCACCAATCGCAACGCCTAAAGCGCTCGCTGTTGAGAGCGAGTTGATATATTTACTCACACTAGGCCCTCTGCACTCAATATTGGGCACACCCACGATAAATATTTTTTGCATATAAATGAAAACAACATTTGATATCAGCGCTGAGTAACATCGTCAAGGAGGACCGTTTAAATAATATTTATTTAAACTTTAAAGTATTATTTAATATTTGTTTTAAGTGATATCGTTATTTGGCAAATAACGATACGTAATTAATAAAGAAGTCGGTGACTTTAAACATCATTTGGACTTGGAGTTTCCTTATTATGTAAATATTTAATTGTTATATTAAAAAAATATTTGGCCCGGTGTGTTTTCGGTTATCGCGGTAAAAAGTAGCCTATGTCTTTCCTCAAGAATCAAAGTATGTACATACCTCCATGCCAAATTTCATTACAGTATAGCCGTGAAAGCGCAACAAACAGACAATACTTTCGCATTAATAATTATAGTGTGGGCTTATTAATTTTAATGGTAGGTCTTAGACATGACAACGGACATAGGCTTGGGACCACAAAAAATCGACTATATAGTCTTACACGTAGTAGTAGATTCAGAATCAGCGATTGTTTTAAAGTTATTTGCGAACAAACCAAAAACTAACAATTAAACTGACAACAATTGGGCTCAGATTTTAAAATTTCCACCTATTGGGTGACCCTTATACTCGTATAGTGTACTGAACCTAAGGGCATTTAAATACCTAGCATATTTTTTTTTTATTATTAAAATCTACATCAACTAGATAGATAGTTTTCTACTGAATTCCCAGTTATTTTTTCTGTCTTTATAGACAGCTCATAATAAATGTTTTCATTGTTAATACGTCTTGATGTTAATGTTTTTTCCTTGTCCACAGTGAAGTCCAGTCGCATCAGCCAATTTGCACCTTTGCTGATCGCGCTGGTGGGTTTACCGGCGCGTGGCAAGAGCCAGCTAGCACATCGACTATCCAGACATTTGAATTGGAATGGTGAAAGCACTAAAGGTAGCTAAACACTATAACACTGCATCAACTAAGCCTTAGCGAATCTCATAACTTGCAGAGACCCATAGAATATAATATTAGGAACTAAGTTGCCATCGTTCTAGTTCAGAACATCTTATTTATTTATTTATTTATTATAAACTTTATGCACTTTTGTAAATCGGCGGACTTAATGCCCAAGGCATTCTCTACCAGTCAACCTTAAGGTGGTGGAGAAATTTTATAAGGTAGGTGCACATAGGTTACAGAAGCATGAAGCTTCTTATCCTCTAGTTCACTGAGTAATATTAGAAAATGCCAAGCAACTGTTACAAATTCGAGTCCCGTTGTTCGACACCCCAATAACATACATTTAATTTCTTTACAGTATTCTGTCTACTTATTACCTGTATTACATACAACTATTTTATATTATACTATACTACAATTATTTTAGCGTGCAAGCAAGATAATTTAGATTTGTCTATTTAGAACCCCTTACTAATGTGTAGTGCACCTTTTCATTCATTTCCACACCACCCAACGGTAGACTGGTAGAATTCTCTACCAGTCTACCGTTGGGTTCAGGCATTCGCCTGTGGCATTAAGTACGCCATTGTACGTTCTGTGCATAAAGTTATTAAATAAATAAATGAAAATAATTGTAAATAAAAATATTTTGTTAAACAATTTCAGTTATTCAAATTAATTCCACTACTGCGGTTTTCATTCCATTACAACGTCTAAGGTGCAGGTTATGCTATTCAATGCATATGTATATGAAAATGTCTTTTTAAGCCCTATAATCTATATGTTTTATTTACACAGCACAGACAATATCTACTTCTAGGATATGATGAAATTCTTATAACGATTGCTATCAACTTCCTATGGATGTCTGATACATTCCTTATCAATAACATAAGACACGTCATGTATTTTCTACTAATACATATTATACTATCAGGTGATAGATACTACATATTACTTTAAATTCGTATGTGACTAATATAATCTACTACGACTATTTTATATCTATGTCTAAAGCTTAGATTATTTTAATGTTATGTATCATCATCTTCCTAGCCTTTATTATTCCCAAGATTTGGGGTTGGCTATGTTCAACCGGTTTACCTGAATATCAGTTTTTACATGAAGCATCGGACCTCCGCAACCCAAAGGGTCAACTGAATTCGAAGGTTGAACTATGTAGTTGTCAGTATATTTGAGGGCACTAACTTCCCAATAACGATTGCCATAGATGTTCATGACAACCAGGACCGACGATGGCTTAACGTGCTCTCCGAGGCACGGGTGGGAATTTCAATTGTATGTTAGATTCCAAGAACTTTTTTTGAATAGTTTTAATAGCCTTAAGCGAGTAGCAAAGGTAGTAATAGTTGCTTTCGTAAGAAATAAGGTACAAAATTGGCGATAAAAGTAGATAAAAACAACCTTTGAAATAGGTTGTATATCATGTCAAAATTTTAGAACTTTTTGAGTTTTTGAAGCGTACTTAAAATCAATTTACTGTAACTAACTACTCAGTTAGGTATCTCTGCCAGTCACGTCGATTTATAATTTATCAACAGAACTAGTTAGCACGTTATGTACATTGTACAATCAATGACAAAGTTTCCAAACCCTGACCCAAATTTAGCGTCACGGTCTTGTCTCATCCACGACACCAATTTTACTAAGAATACGACCGCTCTGATTAGATACAAGTGTTCTTTTTTTATCTTAGTAACCATAAAATTGTGGGTGTGTTTTATTTATTATGCCTGTATAAAAAGTAAAAATAGAACTACATTTCGTAATACTGTCATAATTATAACATTTTTTTCAAGTCTATATACTATTCTCACATAACTGAAGAATTGTTAAAAAGTGAAAAGTATTGGATAGCCCAAAATAGAAGCTCGATGAATGAAAAAGTCACATAAACCGGGAAAATTTATACTTTTTTTTCTATATTTTTTTGGAACATTTACGTACAGCGTATGTCAGTTCCATCGTATTCTAAACACGTCGCTACATACTTATCGTCTTAACACAATCGACATGAATTTGAACAGAGTTTTCGCTTCATCGCTGTTTGGTTCCAATAGAATTTTGTGAACATCACTACGTTGGCTTCATTCAAATTCCAGTCGGACGCTAAAAATGTATACTTATGCGGTTATGCGTAGACATAGGCGAAGTTGCACGGGTCAGTTAGTTTATAATGACAGCGTAGATTATTTCAGAGTTGATTGATAGAATATGCAAATAGTTTACTGTCATATAATAAAAGGCATCCAGTCAGAAGTAGATTAATAACAAGGCTGTAGACAATGGAACAATAAATGGTTGTAATGATATTAACAATGCTTGCTTGTAAATGATATGACTCGACACGTGTAAATCTTTTAAAGGTTTCATTTATTGAATATTTTTGATAGAATGGATGGAAAGACATACATGTACATTTCCATTAATTACTGTTAATGTTCCAACGATTTAATTGTGACAGTCAATATGATATTTGTCTAGACGCTGACTCATATCTACACCAATTGGACCTATTTATTTACGTACTGTACGATTATAGAGTCCATCTTTAGAATTAAGAAGGCTTATGTACTCGTAAAGATATTTCGTCTAATGTTATTAGTAACTGCCAATACCTAAGATTTTTTAGCTGCACTTACATTTCTTTTTTGTCATTATCACGCCTTAAGTATATATTAGCAAACATTTCATTACTAGGTATTCAAGTGTGTCTACCTCATTGTGTTGCAATGCAAACAAATTATAACCTATAAGATATTTTTAGCTGCATTTACTTACATTTCTTTTTTGTCATTATCACGCCATAAATTCATCTTACAGCAAAAAGTCCAGTACTGTTCAAGTGGATCTACCTCTTTGTGTTGCAAACAAGTTATTATAAGATTAAAAGCAATTCTTTAGTCTGAAATATACATTTTACTAATTATACATCTGATAAGTTCACTGTCTTGTAATAAAACTTCAGGGCTCTTGACATTTTGCCAGTTCCTTAATTAAAAGTTAAATTTTGGAAAACTGCATTCTCTTTGTCATGTTCTGTCGTTGTTTTTTGTTAAATGATTATGATGAATATATTTATTTCCAGTGTTCGACTGCAGTGAGTACAGACGTCGGCACATGGCACTATATGGCAGCCATGACATTTTCCGCGCAGATAACGCGCAGGGTTCTGCCATACGCCGCCAAAGTGCTCGTGAAGCCGTACAAGATGCTGTACTCTGGTTGAAGGATGGCAATAGTGTAGCTGTAAGTATCTGTTCAGTAACAAAATGTGAAATAATTTGCCGTTCCTTACTTAAAATGGAATTAGTAGGAATAGAGCAAGAGAATCATCAAACAGAAACGCACAAACGTAAAGAACGTGTTCAATGAAGTAACTGTATAGTATTTCTGACTCATTCATGATTATACTGTTTTGTTTCTCATAGTCACAGTTCTGTTTCTCATAATAATTAAAATATATAAATTTAAGAATTGCCAATACAATAAAGTACCTACTATCAGATTATTTAAAATAATCTGATATGCAATACGGAAACAAAAATATTATCAATTGTTTTTTTCTATCCGGAAAACCATTCTTGAAATTACTTAGGTGATGACACTTTAAATTAATTACATACGATGATCCCGGATCAAAAACTAATAAAATTTATTATTTTGTTAGTACACCACTGTAATAAATCAGGTTCTTTTGAGGTATAGAATATATATCATATTGCGTTATAGAAAAACGTTTTTTTTTCTTGTAACTTGTAACACCCATGCTTTTAAATTATGGCAACATTTTTCATTTCAATTTATTTCTTATTAATTTAAGCGTCAATAATGTTCATGAAATTATATAAGTCTAAGTGCTTATAAAATCTTCCTAAATATTCCACGCTTTGTTTTTCTTATAAATTTAATTGCAGGAAAATACCATACAATAGATTAGTTGTAAGAGGTGACTATATTTAAATCTAAACAATCTTTTAAATTTATATGTACCTATTAATAAAAATAATGAGCCATAGATAAGATAAATTATGAACCACGCCATATGACGAAATTATTTGACTGTTGTCATAATATTCATTACAATTCGTATTAAGTGAACTTTTATACACTGTTGCATTCTAAGATATATGTACCTGCCTACAATTATGTTCGTGTTTGTATTTAACAAGGAACTATATAACTTTGATTTACCTGACGTTTCGACCATCTCGCACTTGTCGTGGTTCGGTTTGCAATTTCCGTAATAAATACTTATAGCAAAAAATTTGTGTCCTTTTTACAAAAAATATGGGAACGGAGGAGTGCAGAAAGCTTAAAAATTAAATAGATGAATTAAGGTCGAATTTCAACCACCGGGCGACCACTAGTAAATATAATGAAATAGTAGAAAGAACAATCTTAACGTTTTCGAATGCCTTAAACTGAATTTACATAATTAATCTCCGACTAATCGTAATCTACAGAATGGAATTCCGAATTAACTTACTGATAGCAGAAAATATCTTTTTGAGATTAGTTCCTACAAATCTAGAAATAAAAGATACCGATCAAATTGAGAACCTCCTCCTTTTGGAAGTCGGTTAAAAATTATTTCAAGCCAATACATTATCTTTTATAAGAATTTTACATAATAAACAAGTTGTGATAATCATAATGCAATATGACACGTAATTACATTTTCAGATCTTTGACGGAACCAACATTACGAGGGAACAGCGTCGCGATTTAGAAGAGTACTGCGTTTCCGACATGGGTTTCAGAATCCTGTTTATCGAATGCGTCTGTGAAGACCAGGAGTTACTAGAAAAGAACATCATTGAGATCCTCCACTATTCAGCAGATTACAAGTCCATGAGCGAAGAGGAGGCCGTCGATGACTTAAGGAAAAAATTGGAACATTACATGAGGCAATATGAACCGATCGACGAAAACCTAGAGGGTGTTAGTTTTGTTCGTGTTGAAAATTTCGGAGAGACAGTTACAGCGCACAGGGTGGCAGGACAAAAAGAGTCTGGTATCCTGGGATACTTGTCAGGAATGAGAGGTCTACCACAAACGCTATACTTCACAAGGGTGAGTAACTAAAAATATATTTATTCCTTTTTGCAGGAATTATTTTTATGAAATAGGAAGTAGACTGGTCACCTAATGTGACCGTTCATTGGTACTTGAAACTCAGGAGCCACTAGTTCTTGCGTTTGCAATAGGAGTCATCGTCATTATTATTATTATTAGCTTTTAATAGTCCACTGCCGGATATAAGCCTCTCCTTCGAAAGTAGATTTTGGGCTAGCTGATCAGACGGGGTTGGTATAGGGTTTGCTTTAAGTTTTCCTTCTTTTTACAGTGATGTTATGCTGCGATATATGTTTCCTTAGTTGCCTCTTACGGCGCCCGTGGGGTGTATAGGTGAAGTGAAAGTCAGTATTCTTCATTCGAAAGCTACCAACGCTCTTCTCTGGAAGGTCGTATCAGTCTGATAATACCGCAGGCGATTTGTTTCACAAATTAGTTGTGCGGGAGAAAAACTTACCTGAAAAGCGCACAGACACAGCACTTGTATTTGTTCTTTTTATCAACAGTACTTTATCATGTATTCCTTGAAGTTTGTGTAGCATATCGCTAAGTATATATCAATGGTACAGTTCTACATGATAATCTCTTGAGATAAAAGTGTTTTGCTTGATCGTAATTGCTATACATCCTCGACGTAATCAATCAGTGTACACATGTTTGCAAATGTGAATGTTGCAATATTTACAAGCAGATGAACAGGAATCAGTTGCACAAACACATGTAAGAGCTTTTACCACATTTTTATAGATATTACTACTAAACAATTTTTTAAATTTTCGACCTAAATCAATCTTAAAATTATAATGAATAAAATATTTTTCAAAATTTTCAAACAAATGCCTTAGAAAATACATTAATTATGGCCGAAATGTGTTTTTAACACTTCATACATAAAATAATAATTTATGACGATAAGGCAGGGCTCTGGGTTAAACCCTGTTTGTAAACTTTCTAGTGTAAGGCCAATATCAGACTTTTCTACCGCCAGAATAATACGGAATACCATGTAAATGTGTACAAAACGTCACTATTCCGAATTCATCCTAACTCCATGATAATCCAAATATATTGAAATATATTCTAATGCGACAAAGCTGCTATCGGTGCCAAGTGCGTTAGTCTCAGTTCTATCGAGTTTTAAAAAACTAAACGTAAATTAATTTTGTTTATCAGCGTGCAATATTTGAATGTCACAAAATTGTACAGACCAAGATAAATATAAAATGCGCCTTAATATTGCGAATCTACGATAGATTTACGCACTTGTGAAGTGTATATCATCTTATCCTGATATGTAGGTTTAATTTACCGTATAGTTTACGTCAATACGTATGAAAATATAAAACTGGAGGTTTATGATTTCTCGACACTATTTAATTTATTGTATAAATTTCTCTGGTGGCTCTGCTTTGTCAAAACAATCATTATAAATAGGGGTGTATCAGGGCCGCAGTACCTAAGTGGATAAATACCTACCCCTCTGAGAAACAGGCGTGACTTTGTGTACGTACCTATGTAGGAGGCAAAAGAGGAGACAGACCACTTGATATTATTACAACCGCCTATCTGCACACAAAACCGCTTTGCTGCCTGTTGAGTGCCCGACTTCCTCCCATAGATGTTAGACCCTTTTGAACCTCACCCACTTGTTGAAAAGTATCGAAGCAGTTGGTATACACTCCTACAGTACAATATAAATTCTAGAATACTAAATGCAAGTTTAATTTCCAGCATGGTGAAAGCGAGTACAACGTGCTCGGCCGGATAGGAGGCGACGCTTCTCTGTCTCCTCGGGGAGAATTGTATGCGCAGGCATTGGCTAACTACATCAATGCTCTTGGCTGCCGCGACCATTTGACCGTGTGGACCTCGGAGCGGCGACGCACCAAGCAGACAGCTACTGACATTAGAGCACCGAAGAGAGTGGTCAGGGCGCTCAATGAATTAGATGCTGTAAGTGGCTTTAACCAGATCATTATTTATCCTTAGTTCATGTTAGTTCTAGTTACTAAATAATATTTACTTTTAAAAAAGGATACAAGGAGGATAATATGATGAATCTTAAAAAACATTTTCATAGATGATTAATTTTATTATAAGATAAAAAAAATATCCAACTGAATTCAGATCTTCATTCGTTTTAAAAATCAGTTACAAAAATATCTACTTGACTCGGACTCGAAAGCAGAAATATTTCTTAAAACGGCTTCCCTTCGTGTTCATGATCGTATACAATCGTAATGATTATTAGCTTACCAGTAACTTATTTACAACTAAACTATAATGTAAGGTTTACAACTAAATTTTAAAAAGCAACTACAGATAACAAAGCATCTGTATTGTCGATTAAGTAACTACCGAGATACAATTTTGAACAATCTATAACCTATTGGAAACTGGCTCCTTCATTTACAGTAATTACGTTAACTTTGTTAGTTACGAAACACCGACATAAAAAGTCTCGTATACTTCATCAGTCAGTTTCAATATAGTAAAAACTTCAAAAGGAATAAACTGTTATCGTACTACATTCAACAACTGATAAAGTCATTTTACAAGGAAGGTTTACTTGAGAAATAATTAATTTATGATTAGTTTAATTTATAACTAGGAAAATCTTGTAGAAATGCTGTCTAATACAACAAGTTTTTCTAGAAACCCAAGAATTTCAGTATCAGTGACGTGCCACGCTTAATCTGCTAGCACTGCTTATCAGAATCGTTAATCGAGTCGTTAATCTTAAAAGCTCTTCACAGGATAAAGGTTTCTGCTGTTTTGTTTGTTTTTATTCTTATCAGCCAAGGTTTCTTCCAAACTAAATAATACATTAAAATCTAGAGATAGTACAGTGGTACTAGCAAGTTTTAGAATTCACCTTTTTTTTTAAAGTTTTCTTTGTTTTCTTTAAAAAGACAACTCCTCCATTAGGACATATCTTGTGACGCAGGGGACTTGAGAAATATACATAGATAAAACGAACACAAGAAACATCCAGACTTAAAAAGACAACTCCTCCATTAGGACATATCTTGTGACACAGGGGACTTGAGAAATATACATAGATAAAACGAACACAAGAAACATCCAGACTTAAAAAGACAACTCCTCCATTAGGACATATCTTGTGACACAGGGGACTTGAGAAATATACATAGATAAAACGAACACAAGAAACATCCAGACTTAAGAAATATAATTTGTGGATCACAACAGGAAGCTGCTAGGTGACTGATAAAAAGCCTACACCATCCTTGCCACACGATCGAAAATACTACTTTATTCACCGTTCTGAGATCCATGCAGTCTTTTGTCGGAATTACTTTGTTTCATGTCATAGAAACAAGGAAGAATTGTCATTGGTTTTCTTACCATCGTCGGGTTCAGTCATAACCTAACCTAACCGAACCTAATAACAACAGTTTATTGAGAAACATAAACAAGTTTACGTTAGCAATTCACCTTTATTACACTTTCAACAGCTGGCAATACGTCTAACACTTCGTAGTAATGTACTCATGAAATGAATGGTTCGCGCATATACTTGGCTTCAGCTGTTTCGTTTGAATTACCACTATTTGTGTACTACATCACTGCGTCGATCGGAAAAGTACTCTGTAATAGGGCTGGCACGTTTAACCTGAAATTGTCATTTACGAATACGAATGAAATGAAGTAGCCGCTAAAATTCCGAACTCAAACTATAAAACAAGATAAAATCACTACATCTTATTGTGTCAGATTTCGGTCTGTATGTCGCTTTGAATGTGGTAAACTCCAAAAGAAGCAATTTATGTTTAGGTTCATTTATGAAAATTTTGGCCAGTGCTTAACCGTTAATCATGTTTTTATTAAGTGTTTGTTTTGCTGGTCCGCTTATGATGGGGTTGTTAACATCACCCTTAGACCAATAGAAGCCGACGAAGTTGGGTGGTGGGACAGCTAGTTGTTTATTATAGGTACTAGCTGACCGATAAATGAAGAACCGCTCGACCGATTTTGTGCAAACTTCACATAAACCATCTACTAAATAGTCCAAATAAAGCCTAAACATTTGGTTTGGATAGGTGAGCCCGTTCTTGAGTTATAAAATTACAACAAAAAGTGGCATTGATTTTTATATGTATTGATTACAAATTTTGACAAATGAGAAAGTTAATAGGTATCAAAAATTCGTTAAAAAATAGTGGTCATAAAATGTCCCTCAAATAGTTCTATAAATAGGAAAAATATTTAATGAAATCATCAAAAGACATCCCTACTTGGAACTAAAATCTAAGCTTAAACCAGCCTATCGGAGTCTAAATCGATTTTGACCAGCTTTTCCTATCTTGTTCAGGGTATCTGCGAAGGTCTAACATATGAGGAGATGCAAGAGCGTTTCCCGCAAGAGTTCGCGTGGCGCGACCAGGACAAATTGCGCTACCGGTATCCCTGGGGCGAGTCCTACATCGACATCATGACCAGGCTGAGGCCCGCGTTGTCAGCTCTCGAAGACGATCACAATGTCGTCGTGGTCGGCCACCAGGCTGTGCTCAGATGTATGCTTGGGTACTTCTTGGATACTAAACTTGGTGAGTTTCTTCTCATTCTCTTTTTGTACTTTTTTCTATTACAATATTAATATCATCACTTTTTTTTTCAAATGGTCCTAAAATTTAACAATATTATTTTAAATTTAACATTTATTTAAAATTTATTTTAAATTTTACATTATTCATTGAAGTAATTTTTTGAATAATTTTCTATCCTTACCAATTCTTTTTTTAAATGGCGTTGATACTGTATAAAACAAGTAAGAAAAAAAAACACTAAGTGTAACTGCCGATAATAAACACTTGTCTTGTGGCTGTAACAACGATAGAGTTTTTTTATGGAATAGGGGCAAACGAGCAGACGTATAGCCTGATGGTAAGCGATTACCGCCGCCCATGGACACCCGCAACACCAGAGGCGTCACAAGTGCGTTGCCGGTCTTTGGGGGATGGGGGAGTGGAAAGATGGGAGGAGGGGTTGGGGTATGGGCCCTGGTATTCTCACTCACTTGGTGAAACACAGCGCAAGCGCTGTTTCACACCGGTTTTCTGTGAGGCCGTGTTATCACTCCGGTCAAGCCGGCCCATTCATGCCGAAGCGTGGCTCTCCCACCATTTGTGAAAGAGGATAAAATATTTTTCTTTTCTTGGTAACTAAACTAGTTGTGATAGCAGATTTTGTTTCTATCTTACGCAATGCGTTACCATTTAGGAATAATTTTACCGAATTCTGCAGCTACTATTAATGATATTTAGTTCTTCAATAACCTGCGATATTCCTAATTAGATGTTTCGTGCTCACCCATTTTGAGTAGAAATCTCGGAAGTTTGAACAAAATGATTGTTGCACTTGCTATATAATAATTTTCTCTTTCCAGATGAACTCCCTTACATGACCGTTCCATTACACACCATCGTGAAATTGACCTCATACGGCTACAAGTACAGAATGGAGATGATCAAACTACCAGTAGATTGCGTCGACACACATCGCGTACAGCCTAAGGTAAGCTGAAATTTACTTTTAAATTTAAGGCACATACACACGAAAACCGATATACTATTGCCATTACAATAAAGAACGAACAATACCTAAAAATACCCATCTCTATCTCTACATACATTCATGGCTGTAATCAGTGCTGTAATCCAGACAGAGGCTACCAGAGACGTACCCAACACTCACTAAATAGGTCCCCATCAACACGAGAGGCATAACTATGTGAACATAGTTTAAAAAGTATATCTTTGGGGCAATAAATTTTCGAGAAAATCACATCATTTCCTCTTATGACTTGTGAAAACCCAAAAACCTAAACAAGTTTGCTTAAAAAATAAAAGATTTTAAAAGCAGTATTTATTTATTCTTTACAGAACTGCTCACTAAACAGAACAACGGACGACGCGTTAGTGACAGTGCCATCTCATTACGACACGCTCCCATCCAACTTGTGGCAGAACTCTACTGAAGCGCAGCATGCTTAGACACCAAGTTCGGGCTCGCCAATCTCGCGCCCGACATACCGTAGCAGCATTACACGGGTTAAGACCCCAGGACCTCAAGGTCAATGTCCAAGGATGTGAAAAACCGTGGACATCGAATAGGCCACGCCACGATACTTCGGGAGACATTTTAGTGATCTCTGTGACGAAAGACTGGTGTGTGTGCATTATAAATTGATAATAAGAACCAAGTAAAAATATAATTAAAAGATTAGATTATTTAAAATAACTTTTTTTTATAAGTGTCAGTGACACTAATATTGATCTGCAGAGCTCAAATTAAGTCGTACAAATCAAATTTTAAAAAAAATGATGAAACACAATGTGTGAATCTGCCAACATTTTATTAATAAGACTGAACGTGTGGAATTATTCGGAATTCAAATTCATATTGTATGCTTCTTAATTTTGTGTTCTTATTTTAAATGTAGGTATAGACTAGCTCCCTAATAGTTTTAAGAGAAGAGTATCTTAAAGAACTAAGAATATGATTGTGTTAATTTTAAGGTTTCATTTATTTCAATATACCTACATGAATAAGTTCATTTTATTCCATCACATAAGTTTTAACGTAATTATGTGTTGCCTCTATCTAACCTACTACAAAATACTAAGTATTAAGAATCTTAATAATGTGATTGTGTACTAATTTTACTCTACATGTAAGCCGGGATTTGTTACGCAATCTAACACTTTATCAAGGTAAGAAGATATGATGTTAGATTTTCCAGTGTGTAGTATACTAACAGCAAGTACAGTTGTGTAGGGTGAGGGTAATAATAGATTTGCTTTCATATAAGTTAGTTCAAAGTTGTGTAAGTGTTAAACAAAATATTTTATTACAAATTGACAAGAACGATATCACAGAATGATGCAGAATTCAATAGGAGACAATGTTTTGAATAGTTTTGTCTAAACAATGGCCAACCGTACTGTCGGAGTTTTGATAGTTAGACAGAAATAGATTAGAGGAGTTTCATATTGTTTATTCTGTATGGTTACATCTTATAGATATCAATAATAGGGCAGTAACTAAATACCTAATACATAATTATTTGGAACAGACAAGTACTTAGAGGAGTAGAGTGTATGTTCATTCGTCCAAACATCGGACATATCGTTAATGTTACTTTAAGTCAATTAGATTAGACTGACAGAATGTTTGAAAGTTTTTTAGTAAAATTGTGACACGTAAACACGAGGAAGCTTTGATTTCCTTTGCATGTATTTTGATAATAAATAGCGTAATTAATTGGTTATAAGTGTTTTATTTTAAATCTTTTCGAGAGTTATTATATCCGTATTGTACAGGGTCGTATAAATTGCAATATATTAGGTAACTTAAGATAATGTTTGTTTTACAAACAAATTTTATGTTATATAGCGGAACTTATTAACGATACCTTAGGCCGTTTTCTGACTTGTCGGTGCGGAAGCGGTGCGGGATCTGTAAGGTCTGTACCGAAACGATACCGCGTTGCCTTCAGCTACTCACCTGTCGGTATGTTCTCGGTATAAAATCCTGCAGTACCGAAGATGTCCTCTTTAAGTGATGTCGATATTTTGGCGTGCTATTATGTTTATCGTCTACGTAAAAAAAGAAAGCGTTATTGGCGTCATCCTTATATCGAAAATAATATTAATTGCCGACTTTTTGTTGCGGCTCATGAACTTTCTCAAGATGACGAAAAATTTCTATTGATGAATAGAATACTACGGATACTTTTCAATTTCTAGTACTAAAATGCCATCTTGTTTGCATGACCGTGCGAGGTAAATGTCGAGCGGCGCCTGCACACGCATGCCGAGACGCGGTAAAACGAAACGACCCCTCTCCGCTCCCGCACATACCGCGCCAATTAGAAGACGCACAATGAAATATAGGCGCTCGGCAAGCTTTCGGAGCGAAACGAATCCGCACCGCTCCCGCACCGACAACTCGGCAAGCGGCCTTATGTATCCCGACGTTTCGATCGGGTTATATACCGCTCGTGGTTACTGTAGCTTATTTTCATGTCAATTTTATTGAAAAGGGATCTGATATTTCAACAGAGTTTTACATGAAGGTCGGTAATAAAGATGTCGTAAATCATCATTATCAATTTATCTATTCTTGTGTACTGCTGGGGATCAATACAATTTATACTATCTGTAATCCTCAGGTTTCTTACCGATTCGCTGACTTCCGGGCTCCGGGCGAAAGCCGTTAAAAAATATTACAAAAACATTAAAAGACTAGATAGGTTAACATATTTTTACAATTTTTTTTTCGCCAAACCTATTCAGTATAATATCTGGTCTGATTATAACCCCTAAGTTTTCGGTAGTAGTCTTTTTACACAGCGATTACTGCCGGCCATGGACACCTGCAACACTCAGTGAAACACAGCGCAAGCACTATTTCACACCGGTTTTCTGTGAGGCCATGGTATCACTCCGATCGAGCCGGCCCATTCATGCCGAAGCGTGGCTCTCCAACGGTAAAAGTTAACTTACAAATGTTTAATTAGGTACCTATGTTTATCAGAAGTCTGGTTACTGTAACTTAGGTTCTGGCAATCTGACTGTCTGTAAGCTTTTACTAAAGTAAGGGCCGGTTTTTCAATCCCCAGTTAAACGGTCTAATAACTAACAAGGGAATAAATGTATCCAGCTCTTTAACAAGCGAATAAACTTTTTGTGTTTTTCAATCGGGAATAAACAGTCAGATAGTTACTTGATGGTCCTTCACAGCTATGTTCACTGTAATCATGCGCAAGTGAGATGCAGCTATACAGATAGTCACACGTTAGATAAGGACCAGAAACTTTTAGACAACATTCAAGTTGACTGTTCTTTTTCTATTTCTTTTTGTCTTTTTTATGATTGGCGGTTTGGGATATTTAATTAAATGAAATGAAAGCATTCGATTATAATTATTATTTGTCTATAATAGATGTAGTAAATAATAATTTAGTAAAAAGTCGTTTATGATATTCCTGTAGTTGAGTCCATAACAATTATTGTAATCAAAATTTATAAAAATGAAATGCCGGGTTTGCGGGTGGTGCATAGTAATTTTTTAAACAGGTGTTTCTACGTTTAATAAATATGTGTTTAAACGTAAAAAGTATATTTGTATTTATGTCAGTTCTCTGTACCTATTGGTGACGAGCAGATTCCCTAGCGGCAAGTCGCAGAACTAACGTAGGACAGATAAAAATACGTATACACGTTAACATTCCACTTTTAGTATACTGTTTACCCTCACGAAGTGGTCCTAAAATTTTTTTTTTACTACTCCGTAGACGTCTATCAATGAAATCATTGTAGAAAGAATTTAAATGGTGACGAGCAGATTCCCTAGCGGCAAGTCGCAGAACTAACGTATGACAGTATAAAATACGTATACACGTTAACATTCCACTTTTAAAATACGTATTTTTTACTTCTCCGTAGACGTCTATCAATGAAACAATAACAATGCACTCGCTCTGTACATTAAACTGCCAGGTAGAAGTGTCTGTCATACGTTAGTTCCGCAAACGGCCACTAGGGAAATCTTCTCGTTACCAATAGTACAAGCTCTGTTTTGTTTCGAACTAGATAGCAGTGTGTGAAATAAAAATTCTTCATCTTCTCTATAGTATCTATAACCTATATTTCTCTAATAACCCTTTTTACCTCAGAACAAAAAGTCAATCGAGTCAAAAACATCCATAATCTATCCAATATTCAATAACGACAACGTACTTAAACTTTACCACAAATAGGTACAAGAGAAATACACAACGTCAAATCACTATTCTACAGAATAAAACACTAACTGAGGTTTGAAAGCACAGATAAAGTTATCAGTCAGATTACAGCTTTATTCGTCTGATAACTGATGTCTGACTATTGAAAGACCCAAATTTACGCTAACTGAGGAATAAATGCTATTTGACTGTTTATCTGACTATTGAAAAACCGGCCCTAAAAATTAAAAATGACTAAACACATTTACAGGGTGTAAGATTTACGCGTGCACTTCGCCGCTTCCTATTACACCGAATGTTTTGGGTTCAATACTCATATAAGAAAACCCTTTTTATGATCTACCAATTATTGTACTGAATCTATTGAATCTAAGTGTTCTTTGTGTCCCTTAGTTTATATGTTCGTAAAGTCCCCCGCGGTACAGAATGTACAGATCTATTCATAGTGTATCTTTTATCCAAAATACCTCAAATTCTAACCAATATCCTGAAATGAAGTATAAGTGTGTTTCCCAGTCTACAATAGCAGCTATTTATTTGTGTATTTCCTTCCTCGTATTAAGTAATTCTGAAGAGAGTAGAGATCAAGGGTCAGGTCACCTTCTCAAAAATACATCTACACTCTGTGTATGAATGGTTATTTTGAAATTTAGAGAATATTATTATTATTGAAGATATTTTTACAAATGCAGATTCCCCTTGTTTGAACTTTGAACCTCGTTGACTAGTTTGTCAAATCACTTGGAAAGTAAGTAGTTTACATTTGTATTTAACTCGTGAACTCCTTTTGATCGCATACTCACATGTATTTTATTTTGTACTCTTTTCAAATTTTAATCTTTTCCTTACATGTGGAGAAAATCTTCTACAAAGTTTTTGCTCTTAGTCTTAAAATAATTCGGCAAATCTTGAATTAAATTGTTATTATCGGTGGTATAACTACGATGTAGTACTATCAATTATTCTGTGGTATAACCAACCAAATCAATATGACTATACATTTAAAATTTAAAAAACCCCCTATGCAGCATCAGGTCAAAGTTATCAATTACATAATTGTTATTTAACGATTATACTGGCACGTTTTGCAGACATTTTTACACTTTTTATTCTTCCCCACTTTCACCCCCATAACTTTTAAACGTCTCAACCGATTTTCATGAAACATTTCTAAGAACACTCGCACGTAACTCACCTTTCATACAAAAAAAAAACTAAATTGAAATCGCTTTATCCGTTCGCGAGCTACGGTGCCACAGACAGACAGACAAACTTGCGTCTGGGGTTAATAAAAAAAACCCTACCATACTTTTTTTAACCGACTTCAAAAAGGAGGAGGTTCTCAATTCGACCGCATACCTATATGTTTTTCTTTTTATTTGTGTTCGCGGATAACTTCGTCGTTTATGAACCGATTTTGATGATTATTTTTTAATGGAAAGCAGATGTCCCAACAGTGATAAGGACATTAAGATCTGATAATGGCATCCAAGAGAAATCGAGTCGAACCTTGAAGTCGGTTTTTGTTAAAAATTTATTACATGAAATACTCGCATTTTATCAGAGATTGATATGTCAACTAAATTTCAACACAACCGATTCAGGTGTTTAGGAAACAAACCGGGCGCGACAGCCGGACAAACCTATCAGCACGAGGGATCCTAATGGAAGGGATCGCTTTGTCATTCTGACGTACGGACGAACAGAACTCCAAAAGCAATTTGCAAGTCTTTTAGAAAGTGACATGAACCAGTTCAGTTGGTCATTACTTCGAACCTGAAGGTTAAATCGTGTATGTAGATTAAGATCTATTGAGCAACTTAACACAATTACCGCTTAGCAGACACGTTAGGTACTTTGTCTAGCCATTTAGGTGTTCATTATATTTATGTTTTAGGTGTTAACCTATTATTAGTAGATATAAAACGTGTAATACAGTCGCAACAGCCTATTAGGTACATTACTTATTTCTATCACGAACTATTTTCTTAGAATAATAGTACAGGACCTACTTAATAAGTAGGATTTTTATATGTTTCTTGAAAATATTATCTTAATTCTAAATTAATGTTAAAAAAGAGTTTCCTATGTATGTAGTACTCCCATCCTGAATTCTATGTTGCGTGGATTTTTCACTGAGCCAACTGTGCCCTTCGTTTGGCACGCCTACACACATCAAAAGTGTCTAGGGATCAAGCATTTTTATGCGGATTTCTTGAGATTGAGATGTGGCTTTGGCCCTGGCCTGCTCAGTCGCCAGACTTGAACCCGATTGAGCATGCATGGGATATGCTACAGAGAAGAGCTCTGCCGAATATGGAGGGTATCCAGTCGCAAGAAGACCTTTTTTTGTTGTTGCAACGAACATGGGCGGCCATTCCACAGCGTGTTTTGGATGAACTCATTTTGAGTCTGCCAAACCGATGTTCTTGTGTTAGTGTTCGCGGTAGAAACACGGATTATTAATTGTTTAAGTTACCTAATAAAATTTTAAAGAAAACTGTTATTTCAGTCTTTTTTTCGAACTTTAATGTTAGTGGTTCAAATGTCAAAAATCCTTTTATTAGGAAAATGGCAAATTTCTTTATTAATGCAAAGGTGACTTGGTTTATCGTTACTGTGACAAACGAAAACACTTTATTTGATGAATCCTTAAAGAAAATTTTAATTAATATCAATCAGGAGAAAAGTTATTGCAAAAATATATGTTGATCCCTAGACACATATGTTGATCCCTAGACACTTTTGATGTGTGTATTTTGAGTAAAATCGACGTCTAGGTTTGTTTGTTTCAACGATTCGGTGACAATCTATACAAATCACAGACGTATAAAATAAATTAAATTGAAGTGTCTGTTTGCTATTTAACAGTTTTACATAGCAAACACCCAAACTTCGAAACAAATATTTGCACACATTGCACACATTTGATCCGACCGGGAAATCGAGCCTTAAGGCCTTAAGCACAGCAGTCGCATACACTGCGCCACCGAGGCAGTCGTAAGTAAATGAAAACGAAATAGCACTCACTGATTAATCACGAAATCTCAGAAACTATAACACCTATAAACACGAAATTTAGCAGGTAGAGGGTGTAAATGTAGACATTCCAGTAACTCCACCCCAAAGGGTGTAAAACGTTGGCTGGAAGTTTGTATGTTTTGAAATAAGAGATTTGAAATTCATGCTCTATAAATGTTGTCCACAACATTTGCACTAATAATATATCTTTAGAAATCAACCCCTTCTTGGGGTTAAAACGGGGGATAGTAGTTTGGATGAAAGTCCAATGTTATTGAAATTATTAAAGTATAATCGTAAGTGTTAGTGGTTGCTGTCTGTACATGGAACATAATATGAAAAACTATTAGCAATATGTTGAATATTTAAAAAAGAACCTACTTAAAATTTTGTGGCGGGCGTCGCCGCAAACAAAAGCTAGTATAATATAAATACCTAAAATATCTCAGATTACTAAAGAAAGCCAGATATATTCCACCGTGGGAGAGCCACGCTTCGGCATGAATGGGCCGGCTCGACCGGAGTGATACCACGGCCTCACAGAAAACCGGTGTGAAATAGTGCTTGCGCTGTATTTCACCGAGTGAGTGAGGATACCGGATGCCCATACCTCAACCCCTTCCCCATTCACCAAAGGCCAGCAACGCACTTGTCACGCCTCTGATGTTGCGGGTGTCCATGGGCGGCGGTAATCGCTTACCATCAGGCGATACGTCTGCTCGTTTGCTCGCTTATTCCATAAAAAAAATAAAAAAGGAAAAATAAGGTTTAGTGGAATAGGAGTCAAAATTAATTGTTTTGAAGGTGATTATATCTATACATAATATTATAAAGTTAAAGAGATTGTTTGGTTCTACGCGCTAATCTCAGGAATTAGATACCGGCCCGATTTGAAAAATTATTTCAGTGTCAGATATCCCGGTTATCGAAGAAGGCTATATGGCTACATATCATTACGTTACGACCAATAGGTAGTAGAGCCACGCTGATTTCAGCACGAACGGGCCGGCTCGACCGGGGCGGTACTACCCTCGCACAGAAAATCAACGTAAAATGACAGCGTTCGTGCTGTCGTGTTTCGTTGGTGAGTGCGAGACCGGAGGCCCAATTAGTCTAGTCAACAAGTACCATACTTGTTGACTAGACTAACAGATGCAGCAACATCACTAGGCCGCCATAGTGTGGGTCTCCATACTGCATTGTCTGCATTCGCAATGAGTATGGTGACCACCACTATTGGATTCTGCTTATGCTTTCCATCAGGCAGAGTAGAGTCATTTTGGCGGGCCAAACATAAAAAAAAAAAAAAAAAAAAATGATGCAAAAACGGAAGTGGTAAAGTTTTGCAAGAATAATGTTTGAAATCATATATCTATCTCTTTAGGTTGGCTCACTAAAACCTTTTCTGTATAATTTCGTAGGGCAATAGGAGGCAGACTTGGTTGCGCGGGTCACTTCGTAAAATACCTTTACACAGTTATGTGTAAAAACCATAAACCTTATTTTAACAAGATTTACTTGTTTTCACGATTTCCTAAGAATTTACATAGCCACATAGATCATAACCACATAGATCATAACCACATTTTCGAATAACAATACATACGAGTATAGGTAATATCGTTGCTTCACTTCATTTCATATATCGGTGTCTACTGCCTATATCATTCTAATATTAAAACAACCAAAACGTTATTTATGTCTTGATAAACGATTACATGACACAGCGTCATATTAAATCACAACCGAACCGCGCAACATGACAATAGATTGTAATGATTGATAATTTTTCACAGTCCATTCATAATTCGGTTATACATAATCCGCTCCCATTGATCATTGCGTTCGGAAATAAGTGAGAGGTCCTACAATAGCGACCGTGGGCTATATCATTGACAGATGGTGTTCGCACACTCCTCAGACTACAACATCGACACGGCGCCGGCGAACCCCGAGCGAAAAAACCAGCCGCATTGTCATACTAATTTCATAGAGGCACACACGCATTGAGTGAACCTCTGCACTCTGTGTTTCTATTTTTAAACTATATTTTTGTAGTTCAAAATTCAAACAAAGTGAATGTTATGTGCAGGTCTGTGGTTTAAAAAGTAGTGCCTAAAATAGTGTTGTTGTTTATGGTTCAGGAATCACGATTAATAAATTACTGAAGGTAGGTACGAGATGATTTTTCTATCTAGATAAATGTTTTATGAGATTTGAAAGTGTGTTTTGGTTTTTATAGTGACAACAATAATGTTCTTCAGTAAATATTCTGTGACGTGAGTAGAAAAGATACTAATATTAAAATAGACAATATTCATTATACCTGTTGAGTTAAAACACAATTATTGAAATAGAGAGATATGCAATGCCCTATTGCAGTGATAATAGATCAATGCAATAAGCTTCTAATTAAGCAGAAACACGGTGTCGCTTCAAAGATGTAGTCGTTACTTGAGACTAGATTACGCTACTAGACTAACGTATATGACCTGACCAGATAATTACGTCGGTTTTGTTTAAATAAAAACTGTTTACAGGAAAATCATAGAAACATCTCAGAACTATCTTGACTTTAAATTTTGTTTACACTGTTCTAAAGATTTCAAGCTGATTATGATTGGAAAACTTCATAATTTGTTTACAAGATTTGTTTAATTTTGTAAATATTCAGAATCGTTTCATATAAATCAAGAATTACAAGTGCCAAGCATCATATTCAATCAATATTGACTGCACGTTTGACCTAGTGGTTTAACGGTCACCACGCCGTTTCCTACTTCGCCAAGTGTCGTGGCTTCAAATCCCACGTAGGACAACACTTTGTATGATCCACAAATTGTTGTTCTGAGTCTGGGTGTTCTTTGTGTCCGTTTCATGTATGATTGTAAAAAAAAATTGAAGTAGATAATGTGTGATAAAGTTAGTAGGAACTATTTTGCACATTTTAAATCGAATAAGAAAGAACTGATTGCAATAAAAATAAGAAAAAAAACTCTAAAACTTCGCCTGCTATTTCCATAGAGCTATTTCACAGTCTGTCAGACAACAATCTGCCCTTGTCAGATGAATAACACATTGTGTCGTACATTACATTACATACCTTACATACAACATATACCAATACATACCTTACATACAACCAAAAAAAAAGCGGCCAAGTGCGAGTCGGACTCGCCCATTAAGGGTTCCGCAGCAGCAAGTAACATGATATAATTTTTATTTTATTTTTATATTTGTGTTGATTAAATAAAAGGTAAAATGCAGTTTACGATTTATGACGTATTAAAAAAAAAAACTACTTACTAGATTTCGTTCAAACCAATTTTCGGTGGAAGTTTGCATGGTAATGTACATCACATATTTTTTTTTTATTTATCATTCTCTTATTTTAGAAGTTACAGGGGGGGGGGGACACATTTTACCACTTTGGAAGTGTCTCTCGCGCAAAATGTTCAGTTTAGAAAAAAATAATGTTAGAAACCTCAATATCATTTTTGAAGACCTATCAATAGATACCCCACACGTATGGGTTGGATGAATTTTTTTTTATTGAGTATCAGTTCTAAGTATGGGGACCCCCAAAATTAATTGTTTTTTTTCTACTTTTGTGTGAAAATCTTAATGCGGTTCACAGAATACATCTACCTACTAAGTTTCAACATTATAGGTCTTATAGTTTCGGAATAAAGTGGCTGTGACGTACGGACGGACAGACAGACGGACAGACAGACAGACAGACAGACAGACATGACGAATCTATAAGGGTTCCGTTTTTTGCTTGTCACGGAACCCTAAAAAGTATTAAGTATGTGTACCGGTTTCTATGATTCTTTTTTTATTTCAAAGCTGGTGCTTCCCGTGTGGTCCCATTTAAATTTGGTCCAGATTGAAGTCGGTTTTTTTTGTAATTTTTTTTTTCTTATGCAAATTTTTACTTGTTAAAATATTATTTACAGTTTACGACACACCGCAGTTGCGATATTACAGTCTTACTTTTATTAGGTTTTTACCATGATTTTAGACGGGTCACTTCATCATCTAGTACCTGCATGACTGAACTTTGCTTGTTTTTTTCGGTACATTTTCTAAAATGAATCATAGCTAAATCGAATTCTCGCCATCGAAACCGATGGAGAAGTTTCCGAGATTCAGATGATAAATATACAAGAATTGCTCGTAAGGTATACCTAAGGTAGATAGATAGGACACAAAGCAAAAAAAAATTTAGTTTGTTTATGCTTCAGGAACTCAAAAAGTTCTGTGCCAATTGATTTCAAACGACACGATATACAAACTGCTTCGAAAAATGTCCTAAAGATTTTTCGAGTAAGTTTTTTCAGAGCGAGCGTGACGTAGTACAAGTTGTACTACGTCACGCTGGAGTACTGGTTGTACTGTACAACCAGTACTCCATCATTATATTGAGCCATGTGAGATGGTGTTACGTACGTCTTAATGTGTATTTGCCTAGATGCTGTCAAGTTAATAAAATAGGAATGGGTTCTTCGACTTAAGTACCGAAGTAATACAGTCGAGTAAATACTTTAGAATAAATCCGTTCATGATAGGTACTTTTTCGCAGTTTCAGCCTCCATTTAAGAGCACATTTTATTTTACGTTCTTATTTTATGTCCATATGTTAAAACCGAACATATCATTGGTACACTACTTGGCCTAAAGATTACCAATATATGTAGTTGTGAAATTTACACTAACCTAATGTCTTAGTAACCTAACCCATTTACAAAGAGAATAAGGCCACGCCTAGAAGTGAATTAGTTTATAAACAGAGTTTCGGTAGATGGGTTACGTGAACGTTGACCTAAGTTTAATAGCAAAATATGCTCTAGCACTTTGAATCAATACTCAACTTATAAAGTTATAATCTATACTTATAATAAAAATGTAACAGGTCAAATTCTGTACATTGAAGATATTTTGAAATTTTATTTTGGAGGGCTCTCTATAATCGATACTGAAGCCAAAACTGTAATTTTTTTTCATTTTTGTCTGTCTGTATCTTGGCCGCGCATCACGCCGAAACTACTGAATGGATTCAAATGAAACTTGGCATGATTTGAGTTCATACTACGAGGTAGGACATAGAATACTTTTTATCCCGAAATTCAACACGGTTTTCTGGAGAGGGGATGAAAGTCAAAATATGTACTTAGTTGTAAATCAATAAAACATAGTTCGATTTCATTCTTTTTTTTTTTTACTAGAAAGAAAAAAAATAAAAGATAACGTGAAAAGTCTTTTTTTTGTCCACGACTGTACACTGCCTGTGGGAAGCTGAGACAGATATGTAAATATGGCGGTACGAAGTTCGCCGGGTCAGCTAGTTTGAAATAAATATTAATATAGTCATGGATACAGAACAGGTTGAAATGTTGAAATACCTTTCATCATGAAAAAGTTCCCGGATGACAGACATTTTGACAAAATCTACATTAATGTTAACGAGCCCCTAAGAAATGCTATAAAACACTTGTTACAAGAGAGTAGGAAAATTTCAATCATATATCATTTAAACATTGAAGTACTTGCAATATTTTTTAATAATTTATGACTTGCTTCCTAATTAAGTCCATATATAGTGAGTAAGATTACTAGTTTCGCAAGTCTGTGTGGCTGCACAGTGAATTAATAACTGCTGCAACCACTTAAGGACAAAATAAATAATGGAATTCTGTTATGATTTTATGACACATGTCATAATAATTTAAAATATTTAGGACACCTGTTGAGATATTGTATTTGTTTTTTTCGCCGTATAGAGAGCCGTTAGTCCCGGTCGCCATGAACATCTATGATAATCGTTATTAGAGGAAGTCAGTGCCAATGACAACTACATAGTCCTTCGAATTCAGTTCGCCACCAGGGTTGCGAAGGTCTGATGCCAATAACTCCGTGGAAAGCCTGATACATATTCAGGTAAAACCTAGGAACTAATAGCCGACCCTAAATAATCTTGGGAATAATAAAGGCTAGGAAGATAGTATGCTCTCTTTTTGAGTGAAATTACAAATTGTAAGTAATACGTCGGATTGAATTGAAACTTGGTATACCATTTTATCAAGGACCGATCACAATAACTACTACAATAATTTAATTCGTTTCGTTGAGCGTGATCTTCAGAATTTATGATTTTTTTTCATAGTTAAAAATACGGTTGTATATTGATCAGTGGCTCTTTTTATTGCATCAAAACTGTAAGTATGTACACTTCTTTGTACTGAAATAGGTGCATACGGTAAAGTAAGTACTTTAGGATGTCTGCTTTTCACTTAATGCATATGAAAGTATAAGTATACGATACGTGCATATTGTCATCGATCCTCGATAAATTATTATGTTTATGAGAAATTTCAATGGAGTCCTTTTAGACTATGGGCCCGTGTCGAAAATTGATGGGTCATCTGAACCACCAGGAGACCTTTTTAGAAAGATACAGGGGCATAAAACAATAACATTCAGCACTATGCCGTCACTTGTAAGCTGTCTAACTGAGTACAGGTGAAGGGGAGGTGATAGAAACCCTCGATTTGTCTCCCTTTTCACATGAGTTTTGTACGGGGTTGAGGAATAATATATTAAAAGGGGTATTGAAATTGTATGGAACCGATACCGTACAAAATAGTGCGCCACAACGTTGGATTTCTTTTTTGATTTCCCGGCGCTTCGCTCGGTCAATTTTAGTCATTTGATTTTGTACGGCATCGGTTTTCAATATTCAATTTCAATACCTGTTCTAATCCATTATTCCGCAACGCCGTACAAAAACACAATCTCTCTTGACTCTTTTGTCAAAACCATAAATACCTACTTCTTTCTTATTTATTTTCTGATTACTTTCTCGAGATTTTGAGTTCCGAATTGCGGCTTCCGTACTTATCGTAACTAAATAATCTAAACTAAGCGTTATGGATAAACAACTCAAAAAGGAAGTAAACCACATTAATCACCTTGAATATATCGATGTTTGTGAATCGTACAAGTAGGTACGTCATACGTGTCACGTGCGCTCCTTCCCTACTTCACCCCTTTGTGAGATATACTTATCATTTTATCAACTAAATTTTTAACCTAAGTAAGTACTTGAATAAGGATTGACCTTAAGGTCAGTGTGCCCCAGTTTATTTAACAGCGGATAGACGTAAGAATTTGAACACGCTTGCCTGGTAAATAATTTACTTCTACCTATCGAAAACCTAAAGTAGCACCAGTACATCCATTCTTCCATCCACTACATTTACAAATGTAGGACTTTGAGTAAAATGTTGAGGTTCGGGTGATTAAGTCCTAGTCCTAACTCCTAACGACTAATGAGCAAGTCTTCACATTTATATGGGCGTTGATAGTGCAACGATTTATAACTTATTGACATCGAGATATTACGTACTACGTATACATTATATCTCGATGCTTATTGACTAGTATTCTATTGTGTAACTTTATATGTGATACATTCTTTTTCTTCTTCCTAGCCTTTATTATTCCCAAGATTTGGGGTTGGCTACTAGTTCAACCGGTTTTACCTGAATATCAGTGATATGATTATATGTGATACATTAAGTTTGTAAATGACAGGCTAAGCGACAGTAACTTAGCCGTTTACTAAAAAGCATGCATAGTCTGTCAATGTCAAAATAACAGTTTCTTATTCTGTGTTGTTTATCGGATTTACAGTGTTGTTAGTGCGGAAAACGGCTCAGTGAGCAAGACTATGTGCCTAATGTTTTTCAATCTTCTAATCGCTAAACATTTAATTTACATAAAAACAAACCTTGAAAATTTAATTGCTTAATTTTCATATAAACCTTTGATTGCGATAATTTAGCGAGAAAATCTAAACCCGGATGCAGCTTTAATATCAATTTTGTTAATTTTTACGATCAATTTTTAATTTGATAAAGGTTAAACAATTCAAAGATCTAAACAAGTTCTGACTATTATTCTTCAACCTAATGATATTTTAACATTATTATTTGTCTATAAAACAATTGATGGAGCTATCAACTATTAAAGCAAAAATACTTTAATTATTCCCCTTGGAAGACCACACCAAGCATGAGGTCTCTGCTGGCAAGGCGCTTCTGCACATTGAGTCGCATATTATGTAGGTGTAATATGGCGGTAATCACTCACTTCCAAAATATAAACCGACTACTCATTTACCAACAATAATATAATACCTAGTTACTCATGATCATTAAAAACTATAAATAGTCCACTAATAGATATAGGGTTTTCCTTAAAAAAATGTTTTGAGTTTTATCTTAATATAATGCATTAACAAAAAAGCTGATTTAACGAAAGTCCTATGAGTATTAAGAAGAGTGCTTCCTTGTTTGATTTCAGTGTTTCGATGAACTATTATTTGCGATGATATCCAGTTGTCTTCATATTTTTGAAGCTTTCTCTAGCGCCTCGTCATGCGCATCCGTCAAAGATTCTTTAAAATTCCTACATACACTTCTTTTTAAGTTCTAAACCTCAACACTAGTAAAACTAAAGGTAATAAGTCAACCACCAAATTGATTCTCCGCTAACACCATGGAAAAACTCAATGGCGTCAACATTTGAAATGGTTTCTCATTAACCATTTATGGGTGTTAATACGGTTCTAGTTACTAGATTTACTTAATTTTCTTGGTCACGGACCATGGTAACACTACAGACGTAGTTAATTTATTCGAATACATATCATTGGCTCCTAGCGCATTATTGGACTCGCACAAAACCCGTAACTTGTAATTATAACATCATGATCTGTACCACACAAGCTCGCCTTGGCCTCGCAACAGGATCCCAATGTATTCACTAACTCGTTTTTGGTTGCGACTTCGGTATAGTTTCGTAGTTGGTCACTTAATTCAGTATCTCAACTTAGTTTCCTTCCTCAATTTTTTCACTTTTCCCGTAGGACACAGACAAGTTTTAAGTTGTTTATTTGATAAATAGATATTCAGACATCTTGTAACTCTAGAAGCGTTCACATGACTAGATGTATATTATTATTAGGTAGACTTAACGTGCGTGATTTATGACAATAATTAATAATATCTATACTAATATTATAAACGCGAAAGTTTGTAAGTATGGATGGATGGATGAATGTGCAAAAACTACTGAACGGATTTGGATGAAACTTTACAGTAATATAGCTTATACATCAGAATAACACATAGGCTACTATTTGCCGCGATAACCGATATACACGCGGGCGGAGCCGCGGGCAACAACTGGTAATAAATATACCGGACATCTAACACACAACGCCATATAGTCCCAAGTTAAGCTGAGCTTGTGTTATGGGTACTAGACAACTGATATAAATACATATATACTTTTTTTTGTAAATACATACACATTATACATAGAAAACTCCCAAACTACGAAACAAATATTTGCAGATCATACAAACATTTGGTCCGACCTGGGATTCGAACCCGAAACCTCAAGCACAACCTACTACTACTACGACTACTGCGCCAATGAGGCAGTGATTGATCTTATCAATGACCTGTTATTTCCAGCGTAACCAAAATTATTATTTTAAAATTTTAACCCTTTGTGGATTCAGCGTTGAATGTCATGACTAGAGACCGGATTATATGCAACATAAAAAGCTTGTTATATGCATGCAAATATGCATGGAAAATGCTTGAAATATGTACGAAAATTGCCAAAACATGCAAAACTAAATGACTAATTTTAGGAATCACAAAAAAAGGAAACAGCATACAATTTAGTAAATTATCGTTTGATAGGCGATAATAGGTACAGTAACATTTATAGATACATGAAATTAAAATTATTTAATATTGTTGTAAACGTAAACAATAAAGTCAAGTCAATTTCAAAATAGTTAGTGGTAAGATTGTGTCTTCGATAATTTTTTAACCGACTTCCAAAAAGGAGGAGGTTCTATGTTCCACTGTATGTTTTTTTTTTTTTTTTTTTTTTTTTTTTTTTATGTATGTTCAGCGATTACTCCGTCAGTTGTGGACCGATTTTGAATTTTTTTTTTGTATTCGAAAGGGTATGCTTCCGAGGTGGTCCCATTGCCAGCATATCAGGATCTGGTGATGGGATCCCGGAGAAATCGAGGGAAACCCTCACTTTTTATAGGCACATACTATGTTTTTCGTATATTTTCTGAAGTTACACTGGTATTTGCGTCTGGTAGTCATCATTTTATGATGATGAGCTGATGATGTAAGGGACAACTCCTTAACGGTTAGGAGTTGGAGGATAAATCTTTAAATATCATATGTATATGTGTTACCTTTACTCGTATTCTTTCAAATTATTTAGGTAAGCTGATGATGGAAGGTGGATGGTACAACTCCTCAACGGTTAGGAGTTGGAGGATAATTCTTTCTATTTCAGACGTATCTAAAGACCTTCAGTCGTAAACTTTCAAGTTATTTAGGTGAACTGGTGATAGAAGGTTAAACTCTTCAACAGTTAGGGATTAGAGGATGATTTTAATATTACACATACGTATAGACCTTAATTTGTATTCTTGATGATGAAATTTGATGAAATAGTTCAACTTACTACTTACCTAATATTGTTTGCACTAAAAACTGAAAAATAAAAACTTTTTATAAAAAAAAAAAACCGACTTCCAAAAAACATCCAACGAAAACTCTCAGCCAAAAAAACACTTAAAAGCGTAAAATAAACTGGTTCTTCATAAATTGCCTATACCTAATTCTTTATTCATTTAAATAGTAGTATTATAAGGTGTGCTAGGTACCTAAAATCTGTTTGAAGTCGGTGCTAAGCCAAAAATAATACAAACGAACAATTACAAAAGTCTAAGCAATAGTCACTTGGCACCGACTTCAAACAGATTCTAGGTACCTAGCACACATTATAATACTACTATTTAAATGAATAAAGAATTAGGTATAGGCAATTTATGAAGAACCAGTTTATTTTACGCTTTTAAGTGTTTTTTTGGCAGAGAGTTTTCGTTGGATGTTTTTTGTTTAAAATAAAAGACATGCGCAGCTACTGAACGAAATGCGATTCGATGCGATGCGAATCCGATCAGTCACAATTATTACTCAATAATCCTTATATTTTGTGACTATTAAAAAATATGATCGGATTCTGAACATTATCACTTTTATCGTATTTATTTCGGAATGTAGGGTAAGTGTACTGCACTCGGAAAAAAATGAAAAGTACCTACAACACAAGCTCTGCTTAGCTTGGGACTAGATGGCATTGTGTGTTAGACGTCCGAAATATTTATTATTTTTTTATTTATTTATCAATGGGGTACGCATATATATAGATATCGACGTATTTTTAAACTATGATGTACCAGATAACACACATAATTTTAATGCATTTGTAAAATCTCAATAAATAACATTCAAGATAAATTTTGGAGGTAGATACATTTACGGAGGCGCGACAGCGACCCGCCCCGGGGGTGACTTTGGTTACCCCGGGATGTACCTCAGTCATGAGGTACGGCAGCGGGGACTCCAGAAGCCGCTGTAGTCGCAGACTGCCGAGGTAGGCCGCCGCAGGGTTTAGTGGGTAGATCGGTTCTCCGGGAGTCCCACACACGCCCTTCGTGTCCCCACGTAGGGTATGGTGTGAAATGCGAAAAGCACAGCGTGAAAAAAAAAAGATACATTTACGTGAATAATTTTTCTTCTTTCTTTTTTTCAGAATGAACGAGCAGGATTTAGCGGTGGCTCGCGCATTAGCTGCCAAGTCCAAAGAAAGTTCGCCGGGTGGTTCACCTGGACCACTTCGGAAAACTGTTCTCACAAACCTTGTTGATAAACTAAATACTTTTAGGTATGTAAATTTCTACTTCTACAAAACTCACTCCATTTATTTTGTAGTAGGATTAGTAGTATTGTTTAGTAAGTTTCGTTTTAACACATTGTGTTTATTCGGAAAGGTAATGTTTTGTTCGAACTATATTGGTGAAGAATTAAAACAGCATAGTTCGAAATATTGACGCTAGATGGCGTTACTCATCATACTCTTCAACGTTATAATAACTTTTATTTGTTCCATACAATTGTCTTTTTTTTACATTCTTAATAGAAAAGTACGTTGTGATGCGCTTTTTCTCTTGCCGGGTTTTATTTTGTGAACTACCGTTATAAGTTAAGTAACGTTTAGTTACTCTGACAGTTCGGACTTCGGCACTGTCATTCTGACAATTTACTGACAAGGCGTCAATTTTATGTCAAGAAAGACAACAAAATTACACGGTTTCTGGGCAGATTAACCTGCATTTTATGGTTTAAATATTATTACGTGATACAATTGTTAACATATTGTTACATAGTGATTATGAACGTTGGATTGAATCGAACAGTCGAATGTATGTACCTAAGATGAACGTTTATCTCAATAATCTGGGAAAAAACGGTGTGTTATGAAGATGGATGTGAAACATTCGTTTTGTAAACTGAAACCCCGTCCTAGTAGCAGTTTGAAGGCTGAAGCCGAAACGGCTGAAGAAGAGGAGAGGTAAGTAGGCAGCAAATGCATTATGGATTTGAACTGTCAAAACTGTGTCGTGCAAAGATTATGCGTGAAAGTAGAATTAGGAGCAATTAAAATTAATATCTAAGAGTCTGATTTAAGTTTAAGTAGAAAACTCTCTCTTACTTTTACTTTTTACTGAAGAGGTTCAATGTTATCCGATATAGGGCAGTGAAATCTAACTGGAGTCCGTTAAATTATAGTGGTTGACTACTAATATATTAATATTCCTTTCACAAACGAATGCATAATAATTGTAACATGTTGGACAATTTATGTAACATAATTTGTAACAGCTTGAAGCCTATATTATCCTTTAATGGGATTCTAAACAATTAATAGTTAAATGTTATATTTATAAAACTTTAATCTAGCCTTAATTTTAAAAGATTTATCAAAACATACTCTAAGGAGGGGTTATGTCCAAAAGTGGACAACTTTGGGCTGTTTATGATGATGACCCAATATAGCATAATGCACGGAGTTTATCTTAAGTTCTATTAGATGATGATTTAACTGCTATTAAATGATAATCATTGAATAAATGATGAACATACTTTAATTAAAATGTTTTTACTAAAGCCACACATTACATTAATACAATATAACTCAACTCGTTTTACATCATCAAATAATTATATTGAAATTTATCAGTCATATAAATAATCTTATCTTATAAATAATCCTAATTTAAATGATTTCCTCATTGGTATATTATTAAGTACCTATTTTGTTTCTTCATGTGATTCAAAGTTTAGCTGAAAGAATATCTTTTCTGATAAAAAGTTTTTAAAAAAAATAACAAAAATTAAATATTCTCTAGGACCGTTTTAATTTATGTAAATCATTCATCATCATCATCTAAATATTAGATGTTTATTTGCTATGATCTATACAAATAACAAGCTAAAATTCAAAATTTTAAAACCCCCTACTCAAGCACTTAATCAAGTAATCTTAAGCAGATGATATTTTTGCAGACATTCGGCTATTCTTCACTTTCACCCCGATAACTTTTAAATGACTTAACCGATTTTCATGAAACATGTCTAAGAACACTCGCACATAACTCACCTTTTATACAAAAAAAACTAAATTAAAATCGCTTTATCGCGAGCTATGGTGCCACAGACAGACAGACACGTCAAACTTATAACACCCCTCTTTTTGCGTCAGGTCGGGGGTTAAAAATGAATGTTACTAAGCGCATAACTCGAGAATGGCTGGACCAATTCGTCTAAATAATTTTTTGTATGATCCTTAAAGTCCATAGGAGGTTTTAATAAAAGTAAAAAAAAAAAGGTGGGTCCACCGCAGTAAGTTCACAGAATGAAGTCTGAAGTCAGGTAGCTAGTTTCTAAATAAATAAAAACACATTAAGTAGCACTATTTATTAACAATTTTGAGAAAAGATATAACCCCAGTACTTCCAACCAATTTGAGAAAAATTGCCAGTTTCATAATTTGTGTGCTGTATATGCATGAATTGCAAAATGTGTGTTTAAGGCATTTTTCCGCAGCAAATATTACCTCTAAAAACTACTCAAAATGCTGTTAAGTTAAAAATCACTGCACACTTACCAAATCACATAAATTGCTAAGTTAATTGCAGTGCACTTAATAGTTTCTAAATAAGACCAACTGAGTTAAAATCTCATGTGTTAGTTAAAGCTACATATACTTACATAGGTGTACCGGAAAGTTTTTACCCGTTTCGATTTAGATGCCGCTAGCTAGTCAGTATGGAATAAAATAATTTGGCATATATGTCATTTTATTCTACTGTCATTCATCTGACTAAATAATAGTGTCATAGTGTTATAGCTCTGTGAATGTGTCGAATTTCGTACCTGACAAAGAGCATTTGCGGCATGCATTGCTTTTCTTATTTCATCAAAAGAGAAAGGAAAATTTAAAGTGGGGATTTTGATTTAACAGACAGTAGACGTTCGGGTAGACCAAAAAAATTTGTGGACGCGGAATTGCAGGTGTTATTGGACAAAGACCCAACCCAAACTAAAAAAAAATGCAGAATGGTTAAATGTGGCACAAGAAACGAATGGCCAATACTTTGAATAAACACCTTTTTTTTTTTATTATGTGTCTTTCATTTAAAAGTCCGGTAAGTAAATACTTTCCGGTACATCTTAGTAATTAGTACTTATTAGTTATAACTTATTTGCTCATCACATTTTATCAAATATTACTTTTCCGATGGAAAAGAATATCACCTGAAGGCTAAGTTTTATTACGAGAATAGGGAATATGCATGTCTTTTTTTTATTTCTTAATCTGATCATATAAGTCTCCATAACATAGAAAAAAATATAAATAGGTTTTAAAATAGTCAAACTAATTTTCAAAGTGAAATTTAAAACACCGACTAAATTTGAGCTATTCTAACGCCGCCATTTTTCGCGCGCTATTGACATAACATCAAGGGCGGATCCAGCTTTGGCGCCAGGGGGGGGTCACATAGTCATGGTCAAGTCACAAGAAGTTATAATTTAATTTTGAGATTATTAGATACAGGTAAAAAGTAGGTTTTAGTAGGTTCGAAATAGGGCACGTAAGGGTAAAATGCACGGGCCACGCTGACCGAAATGAAAGCTGCTTTCGCTGCGGGGAATTGGGTCACAAGGCTCGAGCTTGTGCAGTGAATACACCAAATGTCCTGAGACCACGGCCGGCCAGCTAATCATCAGCTGGGCAGCAAAATCTGCTGCCCACCCAAAAAGAAGAAGAACGGAGAGGTTCAGCTCAATCTGCCTTCGTTCAGTCTGGGCAGCCTTTTTCGAGTAACTGTAACTCAACGGGAGAGATCCTCCACACACAAGAGTTCTCCAGGGCAACCGCTGCCGCGCAGTGCATGACGGTTGCCCTGGCAGTCATCGCAGAGTCTTACACAATCCCGGACCATCCACGTTGGTTCGGGGCTGTTGATGGCTCAGCAGTCGATTGTCGTGGGCGACTCCCTCAGTACTGAACATGGTGTCAGGATGGCGAGTGATGGAGGAAGTGGTTAGCCTCTCCGATCACCAGCACATCGTATTCGGCGTGTCTCTCCGCCGCCCTGGCCGCCCACGCCAAGACAGAGAACCTCCGTGACGATGGTCCCTTAAGCGTCTGAACCGAGATATGGTCGTGGCAACACTGCGGTTTCAAACGAACGACGCCGCGTGGAAGTCTGAGCGTCGAATCCTGGTCGACAGATCGGACGAAACCTGTCACTGCCAGCATTGATCTCCTTCTGTGTGGAGGTTATGCTTCAGAAGGAGTCCGCAGAGCGGAAGGGGAAAGGGACTATCCCGCCCGAAGGAGGCAGCGAAGAGGACGCGGCAGAGGTCGCTAGCTCCCTAATCGTTGCAAACAACCGGAGACATGGGACACAATCCCGGTGCGGCCCGGGGGATGTCATCTAGGGCTGTGCCGCCTCTTACTGTGTAGAACGGTGAGAGGTGCAGTAGTGGCCTGCCCCTGAGGTGACCGTGGTCAGCCCGGGATGTACTTCAGTTTATGCGGTGAGACAGGAGGACTCTAGAATGCTGATGCGTTCCTGGAGCTTCTCCCGACTGCCGAGGGAGGCCACCACGGGGTTTAGTGGGTAGGTCTAGGTCTTCGTCTCCCCTACGGAGGGTATGGTGCGAAAAGCATACCCCGCATAAAAAAACGATAGGTACATCCAGGGCTTCTTTTGTGGGGGCGCACTGCCCCCAAAGTGACTAAGAACATGACTACATTGATGTTTCGGTAACACTAATTTTGCTAGAGACATGATTGGTTGTAATTTAAAGATCAGAACCTAGGTTACGAACTTTGCATAGAGGTACCAGCAAATTTTGAAAAAAAATAGGAGCGTTTAAGCTTCTCAAGAGTGGCTTAATTGTAAGATGTGTGTAGATAGTAGAGCTCGACCGGGGTGGAGGGATGTATATAATTCTATGAAAATACTCTTCAGCAGATATGGTTAACGGCCCTACGTCTTGACACTACTCTGTGACATTTAATTTCTACATCTAGCTGCTCAGCTACTTCTTTAGCCTCTCCAAAAAGCAGTCGGTAAATAACGTCCCCGTTTTCCCTTTTATTTTGTAGCTCACTTAAAGTCCAGTCATTTGGTAGTTTTACCTGGAAAGTTTTCCGGGAGTTTTGAAAATTAGTGATTTTATAGAGTTTAACAAGCTCTTTTCGAATTTTCATCTTTGCCACCTCGTATCTTTGCTGCTTGCGCCGCCGTATTTGACTAACTATCGGTTTTACAATGAAAAAGTTAGAACGTAATCCGTAGGAAATTTTCTCTAGTTTAATTTGTTACGATATATTTTTATCGTAAAATAAGTCGGAACGGAGTTGTTCTCAAAAAACTGCTTTTGAGCGCCATTTTTTCTAATATGGCGGCCCGAGCGGCAAAGTTACGAGGTGGCAAAGATGAAAATTCGAAAAGAGCTTGTTGAAATCTATAAAATCACTAATTTTCAAAACTCCCTGAAAACTTTCCAGGTAAACCCCTTTTGAGCACCAAATGACTACTATATCATTATTATCATGATTTTATGTGAAGGTCACATAAAATCTATACTTACTATGATAAAAAATATATAAAAACATTGTTTATTAACAATTTTAATTGGTGGTCCGACTGGGTTCTGGACGTCCTGGACCCAGCCCAGGGGGGGTCATGACCCCCATGACCCCCCCCTGGATCCGCCCTTGCATAACATATGACGTCATTGTGATTTCGTGTTTGTTTACTATTGAGTGTTTCAGTTATTTTATACCTATTTACAGTTTTGATTGCTATAAAAATCATGGAAGAAGTTATTTTATCTCACAAACACTACTAACACAGTAGGAATTTCGACGCCGATAATTTCGATAATGTAAACAATCGACGTCACATTTCGTTTCGACCAATAGGACGCGTTTTGCAGGTTTGAATTTCCCTCCCTTAATTTTCACTTTTTATTTAATATTTTCTGGGTTTAAATAATCACTTAATAAAAGAAATACCATTTATGTATATTGTAAAGACAATAAAGAATCTAGAAAAAAATGTTTAAAACAAATAAAATTTTTATGCATATTCCCTATTAACCCACAGACTGTTTAAGTTCTCTTGTTTTAAGTTTAAAATTTTACGTTATATTTTGTGACAGTTGGTTTAAAATAATCCCAATTCTATTTCGAACGGAAGTCGTTACGCAAATAAATATTTTTGACTAATCGATAAATCGAAATTAAAGTTACGTAATTTCATACTCCTTAGAAAAGAGCAATGCATGTCTGAGAAACGCAAAACTATGATTATTGCTATCTACTTTGTGCAGGCGTTGCAATAATAATCCACCACTTTTGAGTACTGAAAGTTTGCTTCTTGATTTTAAAATAATTTATAGCAAGAACAAGCACAATGTATAACACTAAGTTCAAAACATTTCAATTAAATTTACAATTATGTTCTTTAAAAATGGCCAACAGTGCCTATTTCCTTTTAATAAATTAAAATTGTTTCTAGTCTATGGGGCCGATCTCTTTTAACGATTTACTTTTTGATAATTGACGAAGCTTAAAAAGGCACATATTCAATAATTAGTATCAGGAAATTAGCTTACTTTTACTGTTCTCAAGGAAACTCATATGCGATCATTACCTTTCGTTCTCTAAAGTATGCTGTTCGTCTTGGCCTAAGAAAACTCTTTGGAACGAACTCCTAGATTAGAGTTTTTGTACTAACTTTTAAACTTTCGCGTTCCATGATATAATAACTATTATTTTTACGGGAATTAACGCGAGAAAAAAACAGAGGTATGTAGTACCTTGAAATAGTGATCGCGTTAATTCCCGTAAAAATAATAGTTATTAGAGTTTTTGTCTTCTTAAATTGAGTACTTGATTTGGAGAAAAGGCAACAGTGAACATTAACCCTTAAGAAGAAGAGCATCATATTCCTCTTTTCTCTTTAAAATAATTTACAATCAAACCAGACAATGACAATCATCTGTTGACATCTATACGTCAAACGTAAACGCTAAGTATACTATTTCTTCAAATAGCATCAGAATTGCTATGTTTATTGCTCATTGTGACTTCACACTCCTACAATAAATAAAACGATGAGCACATGCTGGCGATTTGCCCCGCTTGGGCGTCGCAGCGTCAAGCCCTCACTGCAGTCATCGGAGGAGGTCTCTCGCTACCGGCCGTCATACGCTCCATGGTCGGTAGCGACAGCAGTTTTACCCCGGTCGCAACCTTCTGCGAAGACTTCATCAGAAGGAGGCGGCGGAGAAGGCCCGAGAGGACGACCTCCACTCGGACCCAATCCGCCGCCAAATCTCATGCCTGAGAGTGGCCGCGGATGGTCGGGACGGGTTTTCCCGAGTGGCACACCGTGTGGTTTTAGTCGGTTCGATTCCGGCACACCGCCCCGCCGCAAACCCCGGTGCCCGTGGGGTATCCACAGGTAAAAAAGGTGTAAAAATAAAAATACACACATATATCTATCTAGGTGGGCCCCCTCATCAAAATGAAGCCACTCACGAAGAATTAGCTGGATAGTAATAACTTGTAAAATTTGTTCCGGGGATCCCAGACTATAACAATAACAAACACATAAAAGAAATAATTATTTGATTTGGTGCAGCCGATCGTAATTTTGCGCGTACATACGTGGGGGTTTCCACAGGTAAAAAAGGTGTAAAAATAAAAATACACACACATATATCTATCTAGGTGGGCCCCCTCATCAAAATGAAGCCACTCACGAAAAATTAGCTGGATAGTAATAACTTGTAAAATTTGTTCCGGGGATCCCAGACTATAACAATATCAAACACCTAAAAGAAATAATTATTTGATTTGGTGCAGCCGATCGTTTTTTTTTTTTTTTTTTTTTTTTAATTTTTGGACCGCCAAAATGACTACTCTGCCTGATGGAAAGCATAAGCAGAATCCACGAGTGGTGGCCACCATACTCATTGCGAATGCAACAATGCAGCATGGTGACCCACACTATGGCGGCCTAGTGATGCTTGTGCATCTTTTAGTCTAGTCAACAAGTATGGAACTTGTTGACTAGACTAATTGGGCCTCCGGTCTCGCACTCACCAACACGACAGCACGAATGCTGTCATTTTACGTTGATTTTCTGTGCGACGGTACTACCGCCCCGGTCGAGCCGGCCCGTTCGTGCTGAAATCAGCGTGGCTCTACTACCTTTACTAGTTATGCGCGTACATACATTTCGGCGATTCATTTTTATATATATAGATATATATTAATAACAACCATCAATTTTTACACGATTAAGAACTAAATTACACTAAAACTGATTTATAATTAGCAAATCATAGAGGTTGATATCCGACCACTGCTCCTCAATAAACACCCACGTGTTTGTCCTGACACGGTTTTGGAAACGAGCCGGCTGGTGTTTTAACTTTTCAAATCTGAGTCATGACCCGTCTGGAATGTTCGGGTTGTGGGACAATGACTTCTGACCTACTGGATAATTTGACTCATAGTTCGCAAAAGAAATAGTCTGTATTTTTTAACCGACTTCAAAAAGGAGGAGGTCCTCAATTCGACTGTTTTTTATGGTTGTAAGCTCTCAACTTTCGACTGGGTGAACCGATTTTGATGATTCTTTATTTATTTGAAAGCTGTTGCTTCCTGTGTGATTCCATTTCAATTTGGTCCAGTTCTTGAAGTCGATTATTTTTAACCCCCGACGCAAAAAGGGGTATTATAAATTTGACGTGTCTGTCTGTTTGTCTGTCTGTGGCACCGTAGCTCGCGAACGGATAAGGCGATTTCAATTTAGTTTTTTTTGTATGAAAGGTGCGTTACGTATAAGTGTTTTTAGACATTTTTCATGAAAATCGGTTGAGTCCTTTAAAAGTTATGGGGGTGAAAGTGGGGAAGAATAACAGAATGTTTGCAAAAATATCATTGGCGTATGATTACTCGATTAAGTGCTTGAGTAGGGGGTTTTTTCAATTTTGAATTTTAGCTTGTAACTTTGTTAAAATTTTTCAATTATCTTTTTGCTGGCGAATGACCAACTTCACCTATAATAATCTCTCTGTAACTTTATATTTATCTCATCGTCGTGAGTTACTATTTCATTTCATGCTCAAAATTTGATCAGCATCATTAGCCGATCGCTTTCCACTGATCGACATAGGCCTTTCACAGTGCACGCCACTATGATCGATTTTCGGCTTCTCGCATCCAGCTTGTGCAAATGTCACTCCACCACATTTGATCATTATGAACATTATTATAGCTTATTAACCGACTTTCAAAAGGAGGAGGTTCTCAATGTCACCGGTTTTTTTTAATGTATGTACATTGATTACTCCGTCAATTGTGGACCGATTTTGAAAATTATTTTTTTATTCGTAAGGGTGTGCTCACCATGTGGTCCCATGGCCGCCATATCAAGATCTGATGATGGGATCCCAAGGAAATCGAAGGAAACCCTCAAATTTATGTGAGCGCCTGCAATGAAGTCTAGAGCAATTGTCTGCATGCCTTCATATTCTGTAGACATCGTTTTATTTCATAATTCATAATATATAGTCCATTTGAGATTTTATTAAAAAAAAATTATCTGAAGTCCTTTCGATTCTATACAGTATGTATGTTACCTTTAGTCGTATTCTTTCAATTATTTAGGTGAAATGATGATGAGAGACTTGAGAAAGACTAAAAAGCGAAAAATAAAAAAAAACCTCGTTTAAAAAAACCGACTTCAAAAACTAAAAAGTATAAAATAACTTAATTTGTATGTGCCACCTATTCATAGGTTTGAAGTCAGTGCCAAGCCAAAATATAATACTAGGTACCGCACTTGCCGCGCGTGACCTTGAGCGGGATAGCTGCTCTTCGCGTAGAACAAAACAACCGAGCGTCGGTGACGTCGTTGGCGTTCGTCTCGAAATATAGCGAGTGTGGTAATAGGTAATAGTAGGTACCACACTCGGTTTTTTTAAACGAAGTTTTTTTTTATTACACAACACGAGCTTATGTCTAATAGTGTGATCGAATCTTTGCTATCTGGTGGGAGAAATTGATTTCTCAAGGGTTTTTTTCTGCTTAGAATTGCATAGCTGTAGCATCATATTCTTATTATAACAGACAGCTATTATTCCTATTGCTTATCCCTTAAATGTGAAAAAAATTATATACCTACATTAAATTTACGACTAGTTACTCATTGAGACGACATTAGAATGACATACAATTTATATGCTTGTCTTCATTATTAATGCGATTTTTTTTGTCTAACAATACTGATAGTCCTGCCTGCTTCGCAATAGAGCAGTACCTAGCTGTTCTGAAGTGGTATCGAACACATTAAGTGGTTAAAAATTCTTTGAAGATATTATTAAGGTCAACAGGCAGAATATAATACACTCCTGCCTTAATTAACCGACTTCCAAAAAGGAGGAGGTTCTTTATTCCACTGTATGTATTTTTTTATTTTTTTTTATGTATGTTCACCGATTACTCCGTCAGTTGTGGACCGATTTTGATATTTTTTTTTGTATTCGAAAGGGTGTGCTTCCGAGGTGGTCCCATTGCCAGCATATCAGGATCTGATAATGGAATCCCAGGGAAATCGAGGGGAACCCTCATTTTTTATAGGCACATACTATGTTTTTCGTATATTTTCTGAAGATACACCGGTATTTGCGTATGGTAGTCATCATTTTATGATGATGAGCTGATGATGTAAGGTACAACTCCTTAACGGTTAGGAGTTGGAGGATAAATCTTTAAATATCATATGTATATATGTTCAGTCCTCTCACAAATGGAGCGATCACTTTTTGAAGTTTATAATGCTTGCAGGCCCATTGGTACAGGCATTAACTCGCTACTAGTCCACTGGCAAGAGAAATGAACGACGGCAGTGTCACCGTCTTCTTATTCTAACTACTGTAATCAAGCACTTACTGGAGATGCGTGATGTCCTTGATCTCGGCGCCCAAGGGATCCCTTTGGTATTCTCTCTGCGTCGTTACATGCATGCTCCGAAATGCTGTACAATCTCTAAGGTATTCGAATTACAACACACTCGTTTCAGCTATCGCGGACGCGCCTTTTTACGCGACTACAAAACTCGCGAGTCCAAATCAAACCAATCTTAACGGTAAACCACTAAAGGGACCGGGTAGAATTGACAATTAGCTAATTAACGGCACCTTTTTCACAAAGCCTAGCTTGACCGATCCGAGCTTCCCAATAATACTACTGTCTTAACCTCAAAACGTCAAACAAGAAAAAGTGACAATCAAAAATGTTGCCATTATAATGACGTTCGAAATCTAACAATATATGTTACCTTTAGTCGTATTCTTTCAAATTATTTAGGTAAGCTGATGATGGAAGGTGGAAGGTACAACTCCTCAACGGTTAGGAGTTGGAGGATAATTCTTTCAATTTCATACGTATCTAAAGACCTTCAGTCGTATACTTTCAAGTTATTTAGGTGAACTGATGATAGAAGGTTAAACTCTTCAACAGTTAGGAATTAGAGAAGAATTTGATTTTAATATTACACGCACCTATAGACCTTAATTTGTATTCTTGATGATGGAAATTTGATGAAATACTTCAACTTACTACTTACCTATGATTGTTTGCACTAAAAACTGAAAATAAAAACTTTTTATAAAAAAAAAAACCGACAACAAAAAACATCCATCGAAAACTCTCTGCCAAAAAAACACTTAAAAGCGTAAAATAAACTGGTTCTTCATAAATTGCCTATACCTAATTCTTTATACATTTAAATAGTAGTATTATAATGTGTGCTAGGTACCTAAAATCTGTTTGAAGTCGGTGCTAAGCCAAAAAGAATACAAACGAACAATTACAAAAGTCTAAGCGATAGTCACTTGGCACCGACTTCAAACAGATTTTAGGTACCTAGCACACATTATAATACTACTATTTAAATGAATAAAGAATTAGGTATAGGCAATTTATGAAGAACCAGTTTATTTTACGCTTTTAAGTGTTTTTTTTTTCACAGTAGAATACAATTTCGTTCACAGATTGCTAATATAATTGAATTGACCTCTAAATAACTTTTTAATATTTACATATCAAGTTAATCTTGAGTTCTTGTATTTACATAACCATATATCATTATTCTCGTGAACTTATGACATAATCACTGTTCATGCATGTTTAACATTTATGAATATGTACTTTACAAATATTTAACTGTTAACTACTGTTATGATTGTCTTTTTATGTATTACTAGCTGAGTCCCGCGGTGCTACCCGCGGCTATTGTCGTCCGCGGGTGACGCCGCGGGGAAGCTAGTCTAGGCGATCCAGCCGTTCCAGAGATTAGCCGGAACAAACAGACGGACAGACACAAAATTTTTAAAAAGACACTTTTGTTATATGTACCGTGCATAAATATATATGCATTTATGCACGGTATTTTAATATTACAAACAGACACTCCAATTTTATTTATTTGTATAGATATACCTACATATATAATATGAGCCTGCCAAAATGATAACTGACTCTACTCTGCCTGATAAAAAGCATGAGAAGAATCCAAGCGTTGTGGCTACCAATTTGCGAATGCAGACAATGCAACAATGGAGCATGGTGAATCACACTAAGGCATTGAGATGCGTCTGCATCATTGGGCCTCAGGTCTCACACTCACCGACGAAACACGAGAGCACGAATGCTGTCATTTTAGGTTGGTCTAGTACCGCACCCCCCCCCCCCCCCTTGCCCAAAGAGGTACGCGAGTGGCGTGAAGCCGCCCGTCGAGCCACGTTGGCTCGCTGGTCTTTCCAACTGGAGACTTCACGCGCTGGCTTTGCCGCCGTGGAGGCTCTCCAGCCGGTCATCCTCGAGTGGGCAGGGCGGCAGCACGGGACCCTTTCCTTCCGACTGACGCAGGTACTTTCCGGGCACGGGTGCTTCAGGAAGTACCTGCACTCGGTCGCTAGGAGGGAACTGAGTCCCGCCTGCCACCACTGCGACTGCAGTGAAGACTCGGCCCAGCATACGCTGGCGATCTGCCCCGCATGGGCGTCGCAGCGCCGGGCCCTCACTGCAGTCATCGGAGGAGATCTATCGCTACCGGCCGTCATTCGCTCCATGGCCGGTAGCGATAGCAGTTTTACCGCGGTCGCAACCTTCTGCGAAGAAGTCATCTCGCAGAAGGAGGTGGCGGAGAAGGCCCGGGAGGACGACCTCCACTCGGACCCGATCCGCCGCCGGCGAACCGGGCAGCGGAGGCGCGCTCACCTGCGCCTCATGCCGCCCTGAGTGTGGCCGCGGATGGTCGGGACGGGCTTTCCCTTCCATCCGCTCTAGTGGCCGCCCGCGAGGAGGCGACGTTACGTGTGTGCCGTACGTTGCCTAAAATGAGAGGTCTCCGGAGAGGGTGCCCGCTTCTGTGCGTTCTGTTGCTCAAAATATTGTTGTCAGGGCATAATTTTCTAAAGTAGTGTGAGCAAAGTGGAGTAAAAGATTTTTTTTCCTTAGGAGACATTGTATGTCAATGTTAGGAGAATATGTTGTAAGTCAGGCAGGTCATACCATGAATTAAAAAAATCAGAAAACTATTGTAATCAAGTTTTTTTTTTTAAATTTTAATACTTAATGTCTAGGTATCAAATATTTTCAAAATCTAATTTATTGCCTCCAACCGATTACATTCAAATTAAAGATGAGAAAATAGGGTATAGACCAGGGTCAATAGTTTTTAAAACCAAAGAAAATATTAGTAGGATGAAACCCATTACAAAAGGAGGAGAATATTATAAAAATTAAAGGAAAAATAATTTACGGGCGATCTGAGGTCAGGAAGGGGATGGGGGTGAATTTTTAAGGGTAAAAAACGGTTTTTCTCGATTTCCGGCAAAACTAAAAGCCCTATGGACAAAAGTCAAATGGCAAAGTTGTAGGTAATAAAAAGATCTAAAAATTTGTATTAACACTTTTTTCACATAACCTCAAAATTTATGTGAAAAATTCAGAAAACCAAGTTTTTGGTTTTTTATTTTTATCTTTTACAATTTTTTTTTCACGAAATTTTGTGGAAACTTACCTTTTTATGTCCCAAATACGCTGTAATTTATTTGATTAGAAATATTTATTTTTTCACAATATTTTGAATTAATATCGAAAAAGCACCCTAATTTTCAATCGAAAATTCACCCGTCAAAATATCAGCTTTTTTCAAAAAGTTGGTATGTTTTCTTTTCGTTGAAATCTCTACTTTCCGATGGTGAAAAAAAATATGCATATATGTTACTATAGTAAATCTTCTCAGAAAATGCAAAAAATCTGTTTTAATTATTATAAATAATTTCATCTAAAAATGTGATTGCTGCAATAAGACACCTCCCCGCATTAGGAATAAACATCCTGTGTCGCGAGGGACTTTACAGACATACATGAAACGGACACAATTAACACCCAAACTCAGAACAACAATTTTTGGATCACACAAAGTGTTGTCCCGTGTAGGATTTGAACCCACAACACTTGGTGAATTGGCAAGCGGCGTGGCGACCGCCTAAACCACTAGGGCAACCGTGCAGTTGAAAACATTTTAATTTCAATTAAAAAGTTGATTTATTTAATACTAATTACTTTTATGTCATAGAAAATATCATTATATTTATATAAATACTAGCTGATCCGGCAAACTTTGTTTTGCCACAAAAAAAATTGGGGTATAAAAAATAGATGTTGGTCGATTCTCAGACCTACCCGATATGCACACCAAATTTCATAAAAATCGGTCCAGCCGTTTCGGAGGAGTATGGTAACTATCATTGTGACACGAGAATTTTATATATAAGATAAATCGTACTATTAAATGTATATACTTTATTCTGATTATTATTGTTATTCTTTACAATATTTTTAAACACATTAATCTTATCTTCTACTATATAAAAATAAGTCGGGTTTTCCTTCCTGACGCTATAACTCCAGAACGCACGAACCGATTTCCACGGTTTTGCATTCGTTGGAAAGGTCTCAGGCTCCGTGAGGTTTATAGCAAAGAAAATTCAGGAAAATTTTCAACAGAAAAGCGAGAAAGTGTTATATAAAACGAAGCCATCTGGTGGCGAAACGGAGTTCGCCGGGTTTGCTAGTCATTCATAAATACCTTATCTTTAATTCTAATCACTTATCCATTAGTTTTTGTCTTTTTGATGGCATTTATTCATCGTTAGATTCAACAAACTTATCGTCACTGTTTTAGACTACTCAATTGAACATTATATTTAAATGTTTATTTTATTAAAATTTGTAATAGAAGTTAAAAGCCGTAATAATCATATTTTCTGAGCTGTTTTGTATTATTGGTTGTTTTAATAAAGGAGATATTGGTATTTATTTACGATACAGTCATCTATCCTATTGGGATTAGATATAGATTTTAATTAAGAAACATAACGAGGAAAGGCACGGGAATGAAAGGGAAAACGACATTTATATGGATGGTTTTAAGAGGAAAAATAATAACTTGAGCAGTTCAAGGTCCCATATCTGTGTCTGTGACAATCGCTCCATGAAGTCCGACAACATACTTTGTCTACAGAATTTCGAAATCGTCTAGTACTTAAGTTGTGGAGGTCTGAAGGGAGTTGCTCTACATGAAAAATCGAAGTTTAGTAGTGAAGTACAAGACTGCAAGGAAACCCCTACTTACATACTTTAGAACTTCTAATGTGTATTTGATTGCAATTTATACTCTCGATTGTCTGCACTTGATGGAACTTGAGTTTAATTCTAGAATGTATTTGATGTCTTTAAACTAAAACGCTTAGTGTTTTCACCGTTTTAGCTGTTTTCATCAACCAAATATTTCTACATTACCAGCGCTGTTTTCAGATTACTGCGCTGGTAAACAAACATATGTTTTTTTATTTTTATAGGTAACGTTATCATGGTTTATCGTAACATATACTTTGATAAGACTGCATCACGAAACATAGCCGTGGATGAACTATTTCTATAGGTATAAATTGAGACCGCACATTTATATACATACAACCTATAGACTCAATGATAAGATAGGTTTCTATAATGCCTGATAAGACAAAGAAATGGTTTCAAATTTAAGATTACTGTTACATAACTATACATACATACATACATGTAACTAACAATGTGTATTCATATTGTTTTGGAAGGTGGAATTTACAGTCTTGAAAATATAGCTTGTTATCTGTGAATAAAGAACCGAGGAAGTAACTTTGAAGAAGCTATTTTATTTTGTATCTAGGTGATTTTATTCTTTATGTATCATTTTTATCACAAACTAGCTGACCCGCCGAACTTCGTACCGACTATATTCTTTCGTAAATATTTTCTAAATTTCTGAAAAAGTTTTTTTTTAGTAGTTAGCGTTCAGCTTCCCATGGGTAAGAGTGCAGTCGCGGGCAAAAAAAAAACTTTTTGCCGTTACCTTTTGATTTCAATATAAACCTTGTCTTAACAATAACGAACATAATAGAAAAAAGAATTACCCAATTTGGTGCAGTCGATCGGAAATTATGCGCGTACATACATTTCGGCTATTAATTTATATGTAGGTATACTAACTACTATAGTGTATGTCGGTTATCACGGCAAATAGTAGCCTATGTGTTATTCTGATGTATAAGCTATATTACTGTAAAGTTTCATCCAAATCCGTCCAGTAGTTTTTGCGTGAATAAGTAACAAACATACACACTCACAAACTTTCGCCTTTATATATTAGTGTGATGTGATGTAATAATATACTAGCAACCTGCCTCGGCTTCGCACGGGCTCTTCACGGAAAATATAATATAGCCTATGTTACCCCGAGAAGATTGCGGCTTAACTTTTGCAGAGGTCTTTAACAAATATCCTTATATTTTAGCCAATATACTCAAAAATTTAACAAATCATATACGAAAACCTTCCTCAAGAATTACTATATCTATTGGTAAAAACCGCACCAAAATCCGTGCAGTAGCTTTTGAGTTCATCGAGAACAGACAGACAGACAGACGCGGCGGAAAACTTTGTTTTATAATATGTAATGATGATTAATGAAGTGCAATACATAATAATTATGTCATTGTATTAAAATCGGTTCGGTAGTTTAGGCACTACGTTTATTATTATAATGGTCATTTCTAGATTTAAATTAGATTTTTTTTGTTTCGATCTTATTAGACCAATGTTTACGTAGTTAGCTTACAGTTATTTAAACTTTAATAATAGGTCTTTACCTATGAAATTGCCGTTTTGTATGCAATAAGTGAAAGTACTTATTTTTTTAAACTTTTTTATTTCTGTTATTTGAAGTAATCACCCATGCAATCGACGCATCTTTGCCAACGCATTGGCATTTTTTTGATGCCCTTCTTGTAAAAATCTGCTGGACGGGAGGCAACAAACTCTTCAAAGGCATTTTGTACTGCCTCTCGGGAATTGAATTTTTTACCCACTAAAAAGTTGTCTAAATTATGGAAAAAGTAATAGTCGGTAGGTGCAAGGTCTGGTGAGTATGGCGGATGAGGGAGAGCTTCCAACCCCAGCTCTTGCAGCTTGGAGACTGTCTGTTGCGCAGTATGGAGTTCGCGCGATGTCGTGAAGGAGCAGTGGGGACGACCGATTGACCATAGCTGGTTGCAGATGTGCAAGCTTCTCCATCATTCTCTCCAGTTCTTCACAGTACACATCTGCATTAATGCTCATGCCGTTTTGTAAAAAGCTGTGGTAAATCACACCCGCACTAGACCACCAAACAGTGACCATCACCTTTTTAGGGGTCATTTTTGGTTTAGGGCATTGCTTTGGTGCTGAACCAGGATCGAACCAACTTGCTGAGCGCTTTCGATTGTCGAACAGAATCCATATTTCGTCGCACGTAAGAATTCGTTTCAAAATTCCTTCATTTCTTTGCCTGTTGAGCAGCGCAAGGCAAGTCTCGACGCGTACGTTGCGCTGGCGATCGTTAAGGTCGTGGGGCACCCATCTATGAAGCTTTTTTACCTTGCCAATTTGTCGCAAATGGATCAATATTGTTTTGATGCTTACATTAAAAGCTCCTGCTAGCTCAGCTGTAGATTGAGTTTCGTCATCTTCCACAATCGCCTTAAATTCATTATTGTTAACCAAAGTCTCCGGACGACCACGAGCTTCATTTTTCAAGTCAACATTTCCAGAACGGAACCGGGAAAACCAATAACGGGTTGTGCGTTCGTTTATACAGTTCTGTCCGTAAACGTTTTTGATGTTACGTGCCGTTTGACGTAGTATCCATTGAGTTTCCTTTCATTGAGAATCCATGAGTATCCATTATGACGAAAAATTTTCAAATGTAATGAAAATACAACGCTAATCAGAAAACAAAAGACTGAGTTTGTAAATAGAATGTCATGGTTTTAAAACAAAATTAATTTGAATTTAGAATACAGAGCCATTACAAACTTTTTTTTATTTGAAATGACCAGTACTGAAGAACGGCAATTTCATGGGTAAAGACCTAATATTTATAGTTTACATATACCAACCAACAATCATTTATTCATTAAGCAGTTTAAATTAGAGAGCGTGCCCAAGAAACGTACATGCATATATGTAATATCATACTAATATCATAAACGCGAAAGTTTGTAAGTATGGATAAATGGATGGATATTTGTTACTCTTTCACGCAAAAACTACTGAACGGATTTGGATGAAACTTTACAGTAATATATATTATATTTTCCGTGAAGAGCCCGTGCGAAGCCGAGGCAGGTTGCTAGTATATTATTACATCACATCACACTAATATATAAAGGCGAAAGTTTGTGAGTGTGTATGTTTGTTACTTATTCACGCAAAAACTACTGGACGGATTTGGATGAAACTTTACAGTAATATAGCTTATACATCAGAATAACACATAGGCTACTATTTGCCGTGATAACCGACATACACTATAGTAGTTAGTATACCTACATATAAATTAATAGCCGAAATGTATGTACGCGCATAATTTCCGATCGACTGCACCAAATTGGGTAATTCTTTTTTCTATTATGTTCGTTATTGTTAAGACAAGGTTTATATTGAAATCAAAAGGTAACGGCAAAAAGTTTTTTTTTTGCCCGCGACTGCACTCTTACCCATGGGAAGCTGAACGCTAACTACTAAAAAAAAACTTTTTCAGAAATTTAGAAAATATTTACGAAAGAATATAGTCGGTACGAAGTTCGGCGGGTCAGCTAGTTTGTGATAAAAATGATACATAAAGAATAAAATCACCTAGATACAAAATAAAATAGCTTCTTCAAAGTTACTTCCTCGGTTCTTTATTCACAGATAACAAGCTATATTTTCAAGACTGTAAATTCCACCTTCCAAAACAATATGAATACACATTGTTAGTTACATGTATGTATGTATGTATAGTTATGTAACAGTAATCTTAAATTTGAAACCATTTCTTTGTCTTATCAGGCATTATAGAAACCTATCTTATCATTGAGTCTATAGGTTGTATGTATATAAATGTGCGGTCTCAATTTATACCTATAGAAATAGTTCATCCACGGCTATGTTTCGTGATGCAGTCTTATCAAAGTATATGTTACGATAAACCATGATAACGTTACCTATAAAAATAAAAAAACATATGTTTGTTTACCAGCGCAGTAATCTGAAAACAGCGCTGGTAATGTAGAAATATTTGGTTGATGAAAACAGCTAAAACGGTGAAAACACTAAGCGTTTTAGTTTAAAGACATCAAATACATTCTAGAATTAAACTCAAGTTCCATCAAGTGCAGACAATCGAGAGTATAAATTGCAATCAAATACACATTAGAAGTTCTAAAGTATGTAAGTAGGGGTTTCCTTGCAGTCTTGTACTTCACTACTAAACTTCGATTTTTCATGTAGAGCAACTCCCTTCAGACCTCCACAACTTAAGTACTAGACGATTTCGAAATTCTGTAGACAAAGTATGTTGTCGGACTTCATGGAGCGATTGTCACAGACACAGATATGGGACCTTGAACTGCTCAAGTTATTATTTTTCCTCTTAAAACCATCCATATAAATGTCGTTTTCCCTTTCATTCCCGTGCCTTTCCTCGTTATGTTTCTTAATTAAAATCTATATCTAATCCCAATAGGATAGATGACTGTATCGTAAATAAATACCAATATCTCCTTTATTAAAACAACGAATAATACAAAACAGCTCAGAAAATATGATTATTACGGCTTTTAACTTCTATTACAAATTTTAATAAAATAAACATTTAAATATAATGTTCAATTGAGTAGTCTAAAACAGTGACGATAAGTTTGTTGAATCTAACGATGAATAAATGCCATCAAAAAGACAAAAACTAATGGATAAGTGATTAGAATTAAAGATAAGGTATTTATGAATGACTAGCAAACCCGGCGAACTCCGTTTCGCCACCAGATGGCTTCGTTTTATATAACACTTTCTCGCTTTTCTGTTGAAAATTTTCCTGAATTTTCTTTGCTATAAACCTCACGGAGCCTGAGACCTTTCCAACGAATGCAAAACCGTGGAAATCGGTTCGTGCGTTCTGGAGTTATAGCGTCAGGAAGGAAAACCCGACTTATTTTTATATAGTAGAAGATAAGATTAATGTGTTTAAAAATATTGTAAAGAATAACAATAATAATCAGAATAAAGTATATACATTTAATAGTACGATTTATCTTATATATAAAATTCTCGTGTCACAATGATAGTTACCATACTCCTCCGAAACGGCTGGACCGATTTTTATGAAATTTGGTGTGCATATCGGGTAGGTCTGAGAATCGACCAACATCTATTTTTTATACCCCAATTTTTTTTGTGGCAAAACAAAGTTTGCCGGATCAGCTAGTATTTATATAAATATAATGATATTTTCTATGACATAAAAGTAATTAGTATTAAATAAATCAACTTTTTAATTGAAATTAAAATGTTTTCAACTGCACGGTTGCCCTAGTGGTTTAGGCGGTCGCCACGCCGCTTGCCAATTCACCAAGTGTTGTGGGTTCAAATCCTACACGGGACAACACTTTGTGTGATCCAAAAATTGTTGTTCTGAGTTTGGGTGTTAATTGTGTCCGTTTCATGTATGTCTGTAAAGTCCCTCGCGACACAGGATGTTTATTCCTAATGCGGGGAGGTGTCTTATTGCAGCAATCACATTTTTAGATGAAATTATTTATAATAATTAAAACAGATTTTTTGCATTTTCTGAGAAGATTTACTATAGTAACATATATGCATATTTTTTTTCACCATCGGAAAGTAGAGATTTCAACGAAAAGAAAACATACCAACTTTTTGAAAAAAGCTGATATTTTGACGGGTGAATTTTCGATTGAAAATTAGGGTGCTTTTTCGATATTAATTCAAAATATTGTGAAAAAATAAATATTTCTAATCAAATAAATTACAGCGTATTTGGGACATAAAAAGGTAAGTTTCCACAAAATTTCGTGAAAAAAAAATTGTAAAAGATAAAAATAAAAAACCAAAAACTTGGTTTTCTGAATTTTTCACATAAATTTTGAGGTTATGTGAAAAAAGTGTTAATACAAATTTTTAGATCTTTTTATTACCTACAACTTTGCCATTTGACTTTTGTCCATAGGGCTTTTAGTTTTGCCGGAAATCGAGAAAAACCGTTTTTTACCCTTAAAAATTCACCCCCATCCCCTTCCTGACCTCAGATCGCCCGTAAATTATTTTTCCTTTAATTTTTATAATATTCTCCTCCTTTTGTAATGGGTTTCATCCTACTAATATTTTCTTTGGTTTTAAAAACTATTGACCCTGGTCTATACCCTATTTTCTCATCTTTAATTTGAATGTAATCGGTTGGAGGCAATAAATTAGATTTTGAAAATATTTGATACCTAGACATTAAGTATTAAAATTTAAAAAAAAAAACTTGATTACAATAGTTTTCTGATTTTTTTAATTCATGGTATGACCTGCCTGACTTACAACATATTCTCCTAACATTGACATACAATGTCTCCCAAGGAAAAAAAATCTTTTACTCCACTTTGCTCACACTACTTTAGAAAATTATGCCCTGACAACAATATTTTGAGCAACTGAATAATTTACTTATCGATTAATCAAACAATATTGTCATCACAAAAGTAAAGTCCAAAATATTCGACTTTGACTTGACATGAAAAGGTTCAAATACCCCACCTGAATACAAAATATTCACATAATTCCATTCTAATATTATGACGCTAAAGAGTTTATTTGTTAATTTGGTTGAACGCGGTAATCTCAGGAACTACTACTGATTTAAATTGAAAAATACTTTTAGCGTTGAATATCCACTTCTGAGCTCTGAGCACTTTTTCCCGCGACTCCGCCCTCGTTTATGCTGGTTATCGCGGTAAAGAGTAACCATGCATGCCCTTCCTCAAGCATCAAACTATCTCCAAGCCAAATTTCAAAGCAGTTTAGCCGTAAAAGCATATCAAACAGACAGAGTTACTTTCGAATTTATAAATAAATAAAATAAACTAGGAAGGCTTTATAACATCGCTCTAAAACCAAAATCAGTAAAATATGTTGGTAAAAAGTTTTCAAAGACGCAGATAAAGTCGCGTGGGTCAGTTAGTTACCCATAAAGAGGTAATATTGTATTCACATTGTACACTGTGGTAAATCAAGCTTAAAGATAATTACCTTTTTTACTGCCATTAATAGCGTGTAATTATAGTATATTCTTGTAAATATTCTCCATATTCCATAATCACGCTTGGTAATTTTATATGTAAACGCGCAAGGCCAACGATGTTATTCGGCCTTGCTTATTTACTAACCCTTGTTAAGAGCTCTAGTCGCGTTAGTACCTAACAGAAAAGACATTGGTGCTAAATCTGTTGCGTCACGTGTTCATTTGCATTGTCCCTATTGGCATTGAGGATAGCGACCACCATTCCAGGATTCTGCTCATGCTTTCCATCAGGCAGATCAGAGTCATTTTGGCAGCTACAACATAAAAAAACAAAGCTAGAAACCATCCCATAATAATATTTCAGACATAATAAAAAAATACGTACGTATTATAATATAGTACCTGCATAAAAAACACCCAAACTCCGAAACATAATTATATTTCCAAATTATTATGCATTTGGTCCGACCCGGAAATCGAAATCGAAACCTCAAGCACAGCAGCCGCATACACTACCACTGCGCCACTGAGGCAGACAATTATTTCTCAAATACTATTTTGTATGTATGTAGTATGATAAAGTCTGTTTTACGGCCAAAAATCTAATTTTAGTAAATATTTATCATTTAGAATGTCTCGTTTGACAGGACAACCCCCATTTATTTGTGATTTTTGGCTTAGTTATGAGAACAAGCACTATTATGGTATTTCTCTTTAATCAAAGAATTACCAGTCGTCACTTGCGCTTACAAAAAAAATCAAAGAAATCATTTATCCAGACACCTCAACAAGGTTTATTCAGCGAAAACAGTGAAATAATTAATAATAAAAAATCTTCCCACGTCTTATAAATAAATTATGATGTCTAATGCGGTTATTATTTACATTACTAAGAGGTTTAATGATAATTAAAAATAACCCGTTTTGATCCTTTTTAAATAAGGTTTTCTATTTTTGTGAGATGCTTATCATTATTTTGACTTGTGGAGATGAACTTCAGAAATTTTATAATTAATTATTTCACTATGTGTTCCTACAAGTATGAGTTCATTGTCGTTTTATGCACCCTAAAATTATTATAAACTTATCTTAGTACTAAACAATTGATTAATTTAAAAAATGATTTTATATGTTTGAATGAATGTTTTTTTTTTCACAGTAGAATACAATTTCGTTCACAGATTGCTAATATAATTGAATTGACCTCTAAATAACTTTTTAATATTTACATATCAAGTTAATCTTGAGTTCTTGTATTTACATAACCATATATCATTATTCTCGTGAACTTATGACATAATCACTGTTCATGCATGTTTAACATTTATGAATATGTACTTTACAAATATTTAACTGTTAACTACTGTTATGATTGTCTTTTTATGTATTACTAGCTGAGTCCCGCGGTGCTACCCGCGGCTATTGTCGTCCGCGGGTGACGCCGCGGGGAAGCTAGTCTAGGCGATCCAGCCGTTCCAGAGATTAGCCGGAACAAACAGACGGACAGACACAAAATTTTTAAAAAGACACTTTTGTTATATGTACCGTGCATAAATATATATGCATTTATGCACGGTATTTTAATATTACAAACAGACACTCCAATTTTATTTATTTGTATAGATATACCTACATATATAATATGAGCCTGCCAAAATGATAACTGACTCTACTCTGCCTGATAAAAAGCATGAGAAGAATCCAAGCGTTGTGGCTACCAATTTGCGAATGCAGACAATGCAACAATGGAGCATGGTGAATCACACTAAGGCATTGAGATGCGTCTGCATGCAAAAAGTTGGTATGTTTTCTTTTCGTTGAAATCTGTACTTTCCGATGGTGAAAAAAAATATGCATATATGTTACTATAGTAAATCTTCTCAGAAAATGCAAAAAATCTGTTTTAATTATTATAAATAATTTCATCTAAAAATGTGATTGCTGCAATAAGACACCTCCCCGCATTAGGAATAAACATCCTGTGTCGCGAGGGACTTTACAGACATACATGAAACGGACACAATTAACACCCAAACTCAGAACAACAATTTTTGGATCACACAAAGTGTTGTCCCGTGTAGGATTTGAACCCACAACACTTGGTGAATTGGCAAGCGGCGTGGCGACCGCCTAAACCACTAGGGCAACCGTGCAGTTGAAAACATTTTAATTTCAATTAAAAAGTTGATTTATTTAATACTAATTACTTTTATGTCATAGAAAATATCATTATATTTATATAAATACTAGCTGATCCGGCAAACTTTGTTTTGCCACAAAAAAAATTGGGGTATAAAAAATAGATGTTGGTCGATTCTCAGACCTACCCGATATGCACACCAAATTTCATAAAAATCGGTCCAGCCGTTTCGGAGGAGTATGGTAACTATCATTGTGACACGAGAATTTTATATATAAGATAAATCGTACTATTAAATGTATATACTTTATTCTGATTATTATTGTTATTCTTTACAATATTTTTAAACACATTAATCTTATCTTCTACTATATAAAAATAAGTCGGGTTTTCCTTCCTGACGCTATAACTCCAGAACGCACGAACCGATTTCCACGGTTTTGCATTCGTTGGAAAGGTCTCAGGCTCCGTGAGGTTTATAGCAAAGAAAATTCAGGAAAATTTTCAACAGAAAAGCGAGAAAGTGTTATATAAAACGAAGCCATCTGGTGGCGAAACGGAGTTCGCCGGGTTTGCTAGTCATTCATAAATACCTTATCTTTAATTCTAATCACTTATCCATTAGTTTTTGTCTTTTTGATGGCATTTATTCATCGTTAGATTCAACAAACTTATCGTCACTGTTTTAGACTACTCAATTGAACATTATATTTAAATGTTTATTTTATTAAAATTTGTAATAGAAGTTAAAAGCCGTAATAATCATATTTTCTGAGCTGTTTTGTATTATTCGTTGTTTTAATAAAGGAGATATTGGTATTTATTTACGATACAGTCATCTATCCTATTGGGATTAGATATAGATTTTAATTAAGAAACATAACGAGGAAAGGCACGGGAATGAAAGGGAAAACGACATTTATATGGATGGTTTTAAGAGGAAAAATAATAACTTGAGCAGTTCAAGGTCCCATATCTGTGTCTGTGACAATCGCTCCATGAAGTCCGACAACATACTTTGTCTACAGAATTTCGAAATCGTCTAGTACTTAAGTTGTGGAGGTCTGAAGGGAGTTGCTCTACATGAAAAATCGAAGTTTAGTAGTGAAGTACAAGACTGCAAGGAAACCCCTACTTACATACTTTAGAACTTCTAATGTGTATTTGATTGCAATTTATACTCTCGATTGTCTGCACTTGATGGAACTTGAGTTTAATTCTAGAATGTATTTGATGTCTTTAAACTAAAACGCTTAGTGTTTTCACCGTTTTAGCTGTTTTCATCAACCAAATATTTCTACATTACCAGCGCTGTTTTCAGATTACTGCGCTGGTAAACAAACATATGTTTTTTTATTTTTATAGGTAACGTTATCATGGTTTATCGTAACATATACTTTGATAAGACTGCATCACGAAACATAGCCGTGGATGAACTATTTCTATAGGTATAAATTGAGACCGCACATTTATATACATACAACCTATAGACTCAATGATAAGATAGGTTTCTATAATGCCTGATAAGACAAAGAAATGGTTTCAAATTTAAGATTACTGTTACATAACTATACATACATACATACATGTAACTAACAATGTGTATTCATATTGTTTTGGAAGGTGGAATTTACAGTCTTGAAAATATAGCTTGTTATCTGTGAATAAAGAACCGAGGAAGTAACTTTGAAGAAGCTATTTTATTTTGTATCTAGGTGATTTTATTCTTTATGTATCATTTTTATCACAAACTAGCTGACCCGCCGAACTTCGTACCGACTATATTCTTTCGTAAATATTTTCTAAATTTCTGAAAAAGTTTTTTTTTAGTAGTTAGCGTTCAGCTTCCCATGGGTAAGAGTGCAGTCGCGGGCAAAAAAAAAACTTTTTGCCGTTACCTTTTGATTTCAATATAAACCTTGTCTTAACAATAACGAACATAATAGAAAAAAGAATTACCCAATTTGGTGCAGTCGATCGGAAATTATGCGCGTACATACATTTCGGCTATTAATTTATATGTAGGTATACTAACTACTATAGTGTATGTCGGTTATCACGGCAAATAGTAGCCTATGTGTTATTCTGATGTATAAGCTATATTACTGTAAAGTTTCATCCAAATCCGTCCAGTAGTTTTTGCGTGAATAAGTAACAAACATACACACTCACAAACTTTCGCCTTTATATATTAGTGTGATGTGATGTAATAATATACTAGCAACCTGCCTCGGCTTCGCACGGGCTCTTCACGGAAAATATAATATAGCCTATGTTACCCCGAGAAGATTGCGGCTTAACTTTTGCAGAGGTCTTTAACAAATATCCTTATATTTTAGCCAATATACTCAAAAATTTAACAAATCATATACGAAAACCTTCCTCAAGAATTACTATATCTATTGGTAAAAACCGCACCAAAATCCGTGCAGTAGCTTTTGAGTTCATCGAGAACAGACAGACAGACAGACGCGGCGGAAAACTTTGTTTTATAATATGTAATGATGATTAATGAAGTGCAATACATAATAATTATGTCATTGTATTAAAATCGGTTCGGTAGTTTAGGCACTACGTTTATTATTATAATGGTCATTTCTAGATTTAAATTAGATTTTTTTTGTTTCGATCTTATTAGACCAATGTTTACGTAGTTAGCTTACAGTTATTTAAACTTTAATAATAGGTCTTTACCTATGAAATTGCCGTTTTGTATGCAATAAGTGAAAGTACTTATTTTTTTAAACTTTTTTATTTCTGTTATTTGAAGTAATCACCCATGCAATCGACGCATCTTTGCCAACGCATTGGCATTTTTTTGATGCCCTTCTTGTAAAAATCTGCTGGACGGGAGGCAACAAACTCTTCAAAGGCATTTTGTACTGCCTCTCGGGAATTGAATTTTTTACCCACTAAAAAGTTGTCTAAATTATGGAAAAAGTAATAGTCGGTAGGTGCAAGGTCTGGTGAGTATGGCGGATGAGGGAGAGCTTCCAACCCCAGCTCTTGCAGCTTGGAGACTGTCTGTTGCGCAGTATGGAGTTCGCGCGATGTCGTGAAGGAGCAGTGGGGACGACCGATTGACCATAGCTGGTTGCAGATGTGCAAGCTTCTCCATCATTCTCTCCAGTTCTTCACAGTACACATCTGCATTAATGCTCATGCCGTTTTGTAAAAAGCTGTGGTAAATCACACCCGCACTAGACCACCAAACAGTGACCATCACCTTTTTAGGGGTCATTTTTGGTTTAGGGCATTGCTTTGGTGCTGAACCAGGATCGAACCAACTTGCTGAGCGCTTTCGATTGTCGAACAGAATCCATATTTCGTCGCACGTAAGAATTCGTTTCAAAATTCCTTCATTTCTTTGCCTGTTGAGCAGCGCAAGGCAAGTCTCGACGCGTACGTTGCGCTGGCGATCGTTAAGGTCGTGGGGCACCCATCTATGAAGCTTTTTTACCTTGCCAATTTGTCGCAAATGGATCAATATTGTTTTGATGCTTACATTAAAAGCTCCTGCTAGCTCAGCTGTAGATTGAGTTTCGTCATCTTCCACAATCGCCTTAAATTCATTATTGTTAACCAAAGTCTCCGGACGACCACGAGCTTCATTTTTCAAGTCAACATTTCCAGAACGGAACCGGGAAAACCAATAACGGGTTGTGCGTTCGTTTATACAGTTCTGTCCGTAAACGTTTTTGATGTTACGTGCCGTTTGACGTAGTATCCATTGAGTTTCCTTTCATTGAGAATCCATGAGTATCCATTATGACGAAAAATTTTCAAATGTAATGAAAATACAACGCTAATCAGAAAACAAAAGACTGAGTTTGTAAATAGAATGTCATGGTTTTAAAACAAAATTAATTTGAATTTAGAATACAGAGCCATTACAAACTTTTTTTTATTTGAAATGACCAGTACTGAAGAACGGCAATTTCATGGGTAAAGACCTAATATTTATAGTTTACATATACCAACCAACAATCATTTATTCATTAAGCAGTTTAAATTAGAGAGCGTGCCCAAGAAACGTACATGCATATATGTAATATCATACTAATATCATAAACGCGAAAGTTTGTAAGTATGGATAAATGGATGGATATTTGTTACTCTTTCACGCAAAAACTACTGAACGGATTTGGATGAAACTTTACAGTAATATATATTATATTTTCCGTGAAGAGCCCGTGCGAAGCCGAGGCAGGTTGCTAGTATATTATTACATCACATCACACTAATATATAAAGGCGAAAGTTTGTGAGTGTGTATGTTTGTTACTTATTCACGCAAAAACTACTGGACGGATTTGGATGAAACTTTACAGTAATATAGCTTATACATCAGAATAACACATAGGCTACTATTTGCCGTGATAACCGACATACACTATAGTAGTTAGTATACCTACATATAAATTAATAGCCGAAATGTATGTACGCGCATAATTTCCGATCGACTGCACCAAATTGGGTAATTCTTTTTTCTATTATGTTCGTTATTGTTAAGACAAGGTTTATATTGAAATCAAAAGGTAACGGCAAAAAGTTTTTTTTTTGCCCGCGACTGCACTCTTACCCATGGGAAGCTGAACGCTAACTACTAAAAAAAAACTTTTTCAGAAATTTAGAAAATATTTACGAAAGAATATAGTCGGTACGAAGTTCGGCGGGTCAGCTAGTTTGTGATAAAAATGATACATAAAGAATAAAATCACCTAGATACAAAATAAAATAGCTTCTTCAAAGTTACTTCCTCGGTTCTTTATTCACAGATAACAAGCTATATTTTCAAGACTGTAAATTCCACCTTCCAAAACAATATGAATACACATTGTTAGTTACATGTATGTATGTATGTATAGTTATGTAACAGTAATCTTAAATTTGAAACCATTTCTTTGTCTTATCAGGCATTATAGAAACCTATCTTATCATTGAGTCTATAGGTTGTATGTATATAAATGTGCGGTCTCAATTTATACCTATAGAAATAGTTCATCCACGGCTATGTTTCGTGATGCAGTCTTATCAAAGTATATGTTACGATAAACCATGATAACGTTACCTATAAAAATAAAAAAACATATGTTTGTTTACCAGCGCAGTAATCTGAAAACAGCGCTGGTAATGTAGAAATATTTGGTTGATGAAAACAGCTAAAACGGTGAAAACACTAAGCGTTTTAGTTTAAAGACATCAAATACATTCTAGAATTAAACTCAAGTTCCATCAAGTGCAGACAATCGAGAGTATAAATTGCAATCAAATACACATTAGAAGTTCTAAAGTATGTAAGTAGGGGTTTCCTTGCAGTCTTGTACTTCACTACTAAACTTCGATTTTTCATGTAGAGCAACTCCCTTCAGACCTCCACAACTTAAGTACTAGACGATTTCGAAATTCTGTAGACAAAGTATGTTGTCGGACTTCATGGAGCGATTGTCACAGACACAGATATGGGACCTTGAACTGCTCAAGTTATTATTTTTCCTCTTAAAACCATCCATATAAATGTCGTTTTCCCTTTCATTCCCGTGCCTTTCCTCGTTATGTTTCTTAATTAAAATCTATATCTAATCCCAATAGGATAGATGACTGTATCGTAAATAAATACCAATATCTCCTTTATTAAAACAACGAATAATACAAAACAGCTCAGAAAATATGATTATTACGGCTTTTAACTTCTATTACAAATTTTAATAAAATAAACATTTAAATATAATGTTCAATTGAGTAGTCTAAAACAGTGACGATAAGTTTGTTGAATCTAACGATGAATAAATGCCATCAAAAAGACAAAAACTAATGGATAAGTGATTAGAATTAAAGATAAGGTATTTATGAATGACTAGCAAACCCGGCGAACTCCGTTTCGCCACCAGATGGCTTCGTTTTATATAACACTTTCTCGCTTTTCTGTTGAAAATTTTCCTGAATTTTCTTTGCTATAAACCTCACGGAGCCTGAGACCTTTCCAACGAATGCAAAACCGTGGAAATCGGTTCGTGCGTTCTGGAGTTATAGCGTCAGGAAGGAAAACCCGACTTATTTTTATATAGTAGAAGATAAGATTAATGTGTTTAAAAATATTGTAAAGAATAACAATAATAATCAGAATAAAGTATATACATTTAATAGTACGATTTATCTTATATATAAAATTCTCGTGTCACAATGATAGTTACCATACTCCTCCGAAACGGCTGGACCGATTTTTATGAAATTTGGTGTGCATATCGGGTAGGTCTGAGAATCGACCAACATCTATTTTTTATACCCCAATTTTTTTTGTGGCAAAACAAAGTTTGCCGGATCAGCTAGTATTTATATAAATATAATGATATTTTCTATGACATAAAAGTAATTAGTATTAAATAAATCAACTTTTTAATTGAAATTAAAATGTTTTCAACTGCACGGTTGCCCTAGTGGTTTAGGCGGTCGCCACGCCGCTTGCCAATTCACCAAGTGTTGTGGGTTCAAATCCTACACGGGACAACACTTTGTGTGATCCAAAAATTGTTGTTCTGAGTTTGGGTGTTAATTGTGTCCGTTTCATGTATGTCTGTAAAGTCCCTCGCGACACAGGATGTTTATTCCTAATGCGGGGAGGTGTCTTATTGCAGCAATCACATTTTTAGATGAAATTATTTATAATAATTAAAACAGATTTTTTGCATTTTCTGAGAAGATTTACTATAGTAACATATATGCATATTTTTTTTCACCATCGGAAAGTAGAGATTTCAACGAAAAGAAAACATACCAACTTTTTGAAAAAAGCTGATATTTTGACGGGTGAATTTTCGATTGAAAATTAGGGTGCTTTTTCGATATTAATTCAAAATATTGTGAAAAAATAAATATTTCTAATCAAATAAATTACAGCGTATTTGGGACATAAAAAGGTAAGTTTCCACAAAATTTCGTGAAAAAAAAATTGTAAAAGATAAAAATAAAAAACCAAAAACTTGGTTTTCTGAATTTTTCACATAAATTTTGAGGTTATGTGAAAAAAGTGTTAATACAAATTTTTAGATCTTTTTATTACCTACAACTTTGCCATTTGACTTTTGTCCATAGGGCTTTTAGTTTTGCCGGAAATCGAGAAAAACCGTTTTTTACCCTTAAAAATTCACCCCCATCCCCTTCCTGACCTCAGATCGCCCGTAAATTATTTTTCCTTTAATTTTTATAATATTCTCCTCCTTTTGTAATGGGTTTCATCCTACTAATATTTTCTTTGGTTTTAAAAACTATTGACCCTGGTCTATACCCTATTTTCTCATCTTTAATTTGAATGTAATCGGTTGGAGGCAATAAATTAGATTTTGAAAATATTTGATACCTAGACATTAAGTATTAAAATTTAAAAAAAAAAACTTGATTACAATAGTTTTCTGATTTTTTTAATTCATGGTATGACCTGCCTGACTTACAACATATTCTCCTAACATTGACATACAATGTCTCCTAAGGAAAAAAAATCTTTTACTCCACTTTGCTCACACTACTTTAGAAAATTATGCCCTGACAACAATATTTTGAGCAACTGAATAATTTACTTATCGATTAATCAAACAATATTGTCATCACAAAAGTAAAGTCCAAAATATTCGACTTTGACTTGACATGAAAAGGTTCAAATACCCCACCTGAATACAAAATATTCACATAATTCCATTCTAATATTATGACGCTAAAGAGTTTATTTGTTAATTTGGTTGAACGCGGTAATCTCAGGAACTACTACTGATTTAAATTGAAAAATACTTTTAGCGTTGAATATCCACTTCTGAGCTCTGAGCACTTTTTCCCGCGACTCCGCCCTCGTTTATGCTGGTTATCGCGGTAAAGAGTAACCATGCATGCCCTTCCTCAAGCATCAAACTATCTCCAAGCCAAATTTCAAAGCAGTTTAGCCGTAAAAGCATATCAAACAGACAGAGTTACTTTCGAATTTATAAATAAATAAAATAAACTAGGAAGGCTTTATAACATCGCTCTAAAACCAAAATCAGTAAAATATGTTGGTAAAAAGTTTTCAAAGACGCAGATAAAGTCGCGTGGGTCAGTTAGTTACCCATAAAGAGGTAATATTGTATTCACATTGTACACTGTGGTAAATCAAGCTTAAAGATAATTACCTTTTTTACTGCCATTAATAGCGTGTAATTATAGTATATTCTTGTAAATATTCTCCATATTCCATAATCACGCTTGGTAATTTTATATGTAAACGCGCAAGGCCAACGATGTTATTCGGCCTTGCTTATTTACTAACCCTTGTTAAGAGCTCTAGTCGCGTTAGTACCTAACAGAAAAGACATTGGTGCTAAATCTGTTGCGTCACGTGTTCATTTGCATTGTCCCTATTGGCATTGAGGATAGCGACCACCATTCCAGGATTCTGCTCATGCTTTCCATCAGGCAGATCAGAGTCATTTTGGCAGCTACAACATAAAAAAACAAAGCTAGAAACCATCCCATAATAATATTTCAGACATAATAAAAAAATACGTACGTATTATAATATAGTACCTGCATAAAAAACACCCAAACTCCGAAACATAATTATATTTCCAAATTATTATGCATTTGGTCCGACCCGGAAATCGAAATCGAAACCTCAAGCACAGCAGCCGCATACACTACCACTGCGCCACTGAGGCAGACAATTATTTCTCAAATACTATTTTGTATGTATGTAGTATGATAAAGTCTGTTTTACGGCCAAAAATCTAATTTTAGTAAATATTTATCATTTAGAATGTCTCGTTTGACAGGACAACCCCCATTTTTTTGTGATTTTTGGCTTAGTTATGAGAACAAGCACTATTATGGTATTTCTCTTTAATCGAGGAATTACCAGTCGTCACTTGCGCTTACAAAAAAAATCAAAGAAATCATTTATCCAGACACCTCAACAAGGTTTATTCAGCGAAAACAGTGAAATAATTAATAATAAAAAATCTTCCCACGTCTTATAAATAAATTATGATGTCTAATGCGGTTATTATTTACATTACTAAGAGGTTTAATGATAATTAAAAATAACCCGTTTTGATCCTTTTTAAATAAGGTTTTCTATTTTTGTGAGATGCTTATCATTATTTTGACTTGTGGAGATGAACTTCAGAAATTTTATAATTAATTATTTCACTATGTGTTCCTACAAGTATGAGTTCATTGTCGTTTTATGCACCCTAAAATTATTATAAACTTATCTTAGTACTAAACAATTGATTAATTTAAAAAATGATTTTATAAATAAGCATTTATTCCTTGTTAAAAAAAGCCCTTTCATTTGATACCCATATTGGGTGGGTTGTTCAGAAATATGTACACGGCGGCCATTTTGGATTAATAATAATACCGATCATGTATAATTGTATTTTCATCAGAACCAAAGGTTTATTCCAAATTTCAGCTCAATCGGAAATCGGGAAGTGGATCAAATTTAACTTGCAAGATTTGATTACAGGCAAACATCGGGACAGGTGAAACTAAATAAGAGCTTATAAAAATGCATACGATTTGATTTCATTCGTTTTACTCATCTTTGATTTGTATTGTTCTGGACTCAAGGTTCTGAATCTACACGCCCTAACTCTACCAACCCTAACTTCACAAACTCTACATCTCAGTAAAAATGTATGGCTTAGCCGTTTCGCTACCATACCGTCACGAAGGGGAAACAAAAATATCTAGTTTCTGAAGTAATGTGTTATACGAATATTTAGTTTCTGAAGTAACGATACAGCCAAGCCAAGCCATGGTCCGAGACCGCCATGTATTAGAAGAATTCTTACAAAAATATCAAAATGAATCCTGTTTATGGAACACCACCATCCATACAGTACCTTTTTTTCCTTTTGTGGGTCTTCAAACCAATTATTGTCAAAGTGTAGCCTGTAGACATTTTTAAAGAAGCACAACAACTCTTCTGACGCCGCTTTAAGTCTTCTTGAAAGATCATGCCAATTTGATCAAATTGTTTGACCCAGCCTATTTGATCAAATTACTTGAACGTCTATGGCGGTCATTACTTACTTAAAGTATCACCTCATCAAAGTATTTTTCATTCCCTAATGTTCACCCTCTGGGGTGATTTTTTCCTTAAAATTATAAGTCCAAATGTGAAGTACCTAGATAGGTATATTCTTTTTATAAATGACGCAAGTTCTGATGTGACAAACATAATAAAAATAAATACAACTGGACCAAGAATCTCCTTCTCTTGAACTTTGTTCTAAAGGATATTACATGAAAGATCACAGGTGGCTGGTCTCTTTGCGTCTTAATTTTCTTTTTATGTGTCTGTCTTTGACATTTTAATAACATTTCCAGGACGATTTCTTCTATCCACCCTTCATGTTCCTCATGGCATAGTCGAAAACAAAGCAAAACAAAATATACACAAAATTGCTTGAAGTTTTGTTTATAAACAAATACCTAACTGTATTTTGCAGTTTGTGTCCAATAAACAAATAAAGCACTATTTATGATAATCGTTACGAAAACATCGTGTTGTGATGCCCTCCTCTTTAGAGGCATCAGTGTCAGCCATACAATGATAACCGCGACCAGACACCTTTGTTTGCAATTTTGAGCATTCCGTGTGGTCGTGGTCGCTGGCGGGAGGTTTTGCCGGCCCAACCGATCGTCAGAGATTCGTCAGTCGGTCGCTCCACGCCGCCTAGCCGACACGCGCTACGTCAAATAAACCAACTATTCGATCGAAACATTCGGACGCGCGAACCGCGCCATCGCGATACATTTCCTTACACTTTAATTATACACAAATCCGGTATTCTTGCAATATTCAATTATCCAGTTCGGTGGGCTTTAAACTGGGCGAAATTTTGCAATTTCAATCATTTATTCACTGCAGAATAAGATTACCGCACCAAAACATTGCTGATTGCAACATTTTGGGTTATAAACTTTACAATTGGAATTGTTTTGAAGGCGCATTCCTTTGATAATTTACGTAAATTTGTGTAGATTTGATGGCATAGTCTGCAGTCGCAAAAGTGCATATTAAAAACCTGTTTTAAAAAAGACTTGAACAATTTTGTGTATTAAGCGATGTGGTAACGTTAACGTTAAACAATGCTGTCGATGGAATCGTTGTGGTCTAGTTCGGAGGGTGAGCTGACGACGCTGAAATTGTGCAAAAGTGCAGTGGAGAGACCAGAGTACCGGTTGACGAGACGGAAGCCTTCAAAGAGCCTGATACCTCAGGCACTGCTGCATACTTCTGAGCCGCAACCCAGGTCACATAGACGACGAAGGTCTGGTACTTGGCCGTAAGTGTATGCTTGAAAGACACTGCCATTTTATTTCTGTTTTGCACTTTTATCACTGTAATAATTTGACTTCAATTTAAACAGTAGTTTTCAATCAGCAGTGTGAATACCAAGAAAGGATGAAAGATGGTTAAAAAACGGGATGTTAATTTCATTTTACAATAAATAAGCTTTTTATAACTAGTAAAATCTAGGCAGTTACCTATACTATAATACAATTCACGTTTAGCAAGTTAAATTAACAATGTTATAGGAATATAGCGATAACAAATGAATGCATAATTTTATTAATACCGTACACACGTGTCGTGACAAAAATGAGTCATCCATACAGAACAACTAAATTATACCTACTCATTTAATTACTCTTAAGATTTATATGGTTTATTATCGTACTTAGTTACCCAGGCTACTACATTGTGACTATGATATGACAATTTGTCAAGATAATAAATTTCAGATGGTTTATAGTTTTGTTTGTTGCTAATACTTGAATTATCAAAATATTCATCTTTAATAATCAAGTTCTAATTATTAAATTGCGTTCTTCATTACAAGTATTAAAATAAGTATAACCAAGTATTTCTTATTATAATAGTCAATTATGCTGTTCTGCATTTCAACTTCAATCCTAAACACATAACTGCGTTCGGAGGCCAGATATATACACACATCAAAAGTGTCTAGGGATCAACATATATTTTTGCAATAACTTTTCTCCTGATTGATATTAATTAAAATTTTCTTTAAGGATTCATCAAATAAAGTGTTTTCGTTTGTCACAGTAACGATAAACCAAGTCACCTTTGCATTAATAAAGAAATTTGCCATTTTCCTAATAAAGGGATTTTTGACATTTGAACCACTAACATTAAAGTTCGAAAAAAAGACTGAAATAACAGTTTTCTTTAAAATTTTATTAGGTAACTTAAACAATTAATAATCCGTGTTTCTACCGCGAACACTAACAACACAAGAACATCGGTTTGGCATACTCAAAATGAGTTCATCCAAATCACGCTGTGGAATGGCCGCCCATGTTCGTTGCAACAACAAAAAAAGGTCTTCTTGCGACTGGATACCCTCCATATTCGGCAGAGCTCTTCTCTGTAGCATATCCCATGCATGCTCAATCGGGTTCAAGTCTGGCGACTGAGCAGGCCAGGGCAGGACATTGATGTTAGCTGCGGCGAGAGTCTGTCTTACAACTCTTGCGGTGTGCGGTCGTGCATTATCATGCATTAACTGAAATAAGGGACCGATTTGCACTTGTAGAGGAACGATGACGTCTGATACAATCGTCTCAGCATAAATTTGAGCGTTGAGGTTGCCTCTGATCCAAATCAACTCAGTTCTTCCGCCGATCCAAATACCCGCCCATACTATGATGGTTCCACCACTATAAGGATGGACTTCCTGGCAGGATTTTAATCGCTGTTGGCGTCCAGGGGTTCTCCAGTGTCGTATACGTCTTGTATCCGGTCTCATACTAAAACGAGACTCATCAGAAAAGCACACGAAACGCCATTGTTCTTCTGCCCAATTTCTGTGTTCAAGAGCCCATTGATATCGAATCCTACGATTGTGCATTGCTATAGGTGGTACCCGTAGCGGTCTTCGGGAATGAAGGTTCACTTCATGCAAGCGGTTTCTGACTGTTTGGTCGCTAATTAAGTTCCCTGAAGAGTGATGAAGCCTCACGGCTAACATCATGGCGGTTATTGTTGGAGCTCTTCGAGTTAAGATTTGAATGTATCGGTCTTGTCTCCGTGTGGTGCAGCGATACCGTCCTCCATGGCGCTCAGCCACGGTACCAGTGCTTCGGTAACGTGTCCAAAGTCGACTGATAACACTCTGACTTGTATTCAGAGCTAAAGCCACAGTACGTTGCCGGGAACCAGCTTCTATCATTCCCACGGCTCTGAGCATTTCTTCCCTGCTTAAATGACGTCGCCGCTCCATAATAACGTTGGTTTTAATCAGTAGTAGGGAAACAGTAGCACTAATAATGTCTTCAATGCGTTGTATGTTTTTATAGGGAAAATATTGACAGCTGATTTTCATCTTTTACTCGAATTTGATTGACAGTTCCTGATTCAAATTATGAAATGCACCAAAAAGGATCCATATAAATTTATAAAATCATAAATTTATTACAAAGCCACATCTCAATCTCAAGAAATCCGCATAAAAATGCTTGATCCCTAGACACTTTTGATGTGTGTACTTGTTAAACATGTCCCTGATGTCGTGCAACTTTAATTTCACATTACCTATAGCTACTACACAAACATTGACTTCTCCATGATTTAAACCTTTCTCTTTTATATGAGATATATCAGGTTTCCATATATCAACAACATTGCTAGTTGTATGGCTTCACACAGTGCCTTATGGCTCTACATCCGTGTTGACCCAGATGTCCGCTGATGCGTCGGTGTTCCAACCTTCGGTAACTTGGTCAACGTTGTACCGTAGTATTGTTTTAGAACTATCATCTACGTGCAAAAATATTAGAGCAATGATTATAATATTACCTAATATTTTAAAGTGACGTTCAGCAATGCTTAACATTTATGCAACCTTCGCTATGATGCATCTTTACTATGACTTATTATCTTTCTCAATTAGTACAAAATTATATTTTAACGAAATACTGTATTATTTACGGTGGAATTGTCTTGTTTCTTGCGAAGCCATACAAAATAAATATTTTCTATTTTAATAAATAGAAAATATTTGCTACTTGCTATGTGTTAATACTTAATACACATAACAAGTATTAAGTAATCTTCATAATTTCAAGACTCAAATTCCCCACTATTACATTTGTAGTATCACTATCAAGTTTAGTATACTCATAATTGACTATATACCAATATTATAAAGATGTAACATTTGTGAGGTTGTAGGGGGTAATCTCTGGACCTATAGAACCGATTTAGATAATTATTTCACCAATAGAAAGTCACATTATTTGTGAGTGGCATATGCTGTATAGTAACCCGAAAAATGAAAAGTCTTTTTCGTGGTAGTAGGATTGGCTTGAAAATGTTTGTCGCCTATCGAAGTGGACACGGATTAACTAGTTAGTCATAATGCCTGCTGTCGTCGACCAATATCTAATGTTTAGGAAATGTAGTCATGGCAACACAACTTGACCACAACCGCTAAAACCCCGCTACTGCGTCATTACTGACCTTCAGATATGGTTTATATAGTATAGAGCCCTGTAGTCAAAGACCTAGGCCTACACATAGACTCAACGCTTGATTGGCGAGCTCGAGTCACTCATGCGAGTCAAAAAGTGACTGGAAACCTGCGAACTCTATACCGCCTAAACAATTTCCTGCTACCCAAAACGAACATCCCTCTTCCAAACCCTAATCATTCCTATAATTGACTATGGTGATGTGTGTTACTTCGACCTGAATGCAGACCTCCTCAATAAACTAGACCGACTTCTTAATAACTGCATTCGATTCATATTTAATCTTCGCAAGTATGATCACGTATCTGCTTTACGTTCCAAATTAAAATGGTTACCCATTCGTCTACGTCGTAATCAACGAGCGCTGACTTCTCTCTTTTCATTTCTCAATTCCCCATTCTCGTCCACTTACTTTGATCCCGATTTGCGTTTCCTTGCCTCTAATCATGACAGAAATCTTCGTTCTACGAATAATCTGCTACTCTTGTGCTCTCCCGCAGTTCCGACTTCATAAACGCCTCTTTCTTTGTGCAAACGGTGCTGCTCTGAAATGCGCTTCCACTTAAAATCAGGATGTCCACTTACCGATACTCATTTAAAAAGAACGTGCATAATTACCTCCTTCAGACGGCGGAATAACTTAACCGACAGTACACCTCCTATTTTCTATAGTTTAAGATTATAAGGTATATGTATTATATATCTATTTGCGTATGTGTGTAGGTTTATATTTATATGTCTGTTTATTTTCAACTGTCCTAAAAAAAATTACTCTAAATCTCCCGTCATCTTGCTAATTATTACACACATCAAAAGTGTCTAGGGATCAACATATGTGTCTAGTGATCAACATATATTTTTGCAATAACTTTTCTCCTGATTGATATTAATTAAAATTTTCTTTAAGGATTCATCAAATAAAGTGTTTTCGTTTGTCACAGTAACGATAAACCAAGTCACCTTTGCATTAATAAGGAAATTTGCCATTTTCCTAATAAAAGGATTTTTGACATTTGAACCACTAACATTAAAGTTCGAAAAAAATACTGAAATAACAGTTTTCTTTAAAATTTTATTAGGTAACTTAAACAATTAATAATCCGTGTTTCTACCGCGAACACTAAGCGCTCTTCTCTGTAGCATATCCCATGCATGCTCAATCGGGTTCAAGTCTGGCGACTGAGCAGGCCAGGGCCAAAGCCACATCTCAATCTCAAAAAATCCGCATAAAAATGCTTGATCCCTAGACACTTTTGATGTGTGTATTTCATTGTTGATGAATAATCTTTGTTCGGTAAAGTTTCGTGTCAGTATTCGTTGTAAGTACAATCAGTCTCTCCCTTATAAATAAAAGTCGCTGCTACGTTGTCCAAGTGATTTCATCGCTACTTAGACATACCTACTGTAAAAAAGGCATCCATAACACTGGCCGTGCGTAATTGCACAGCCAAAGAATGACGGAACATTGCTGTTCCAAATGCATTTTGAGTGATACTCCTGCATTCATACATTTTAACGTTTATTGTGTATACCAACAAGGATCGGTTCAGGTAAATGGAGTGTTAATTGGAGCCAATGCTAGACGAGATAATCGTTCGTAGAAAGTCGGTCCTGTTACAAACTGGCTTAAGTTTTGCAAAAGGAAACACGACATCATTACCGAGCTAGTAAATGTACTCACGTACTTATTTAGTTATATGTTTGTAGTATGTACGATAATGATTATTTTCATTTGTTAACAGTCTTGTTGAATAACCAGTTAAAAGCGTTTTGAATATCTGATTAATTATGTCAATTACATGTTATTAAGGTAATCGCAACTCGTTTCCCCCGTTTAACTTATTTCGAATAGAGTTTTTAAATCTTGTTCTACCTGTAAATTAAAAAAATACTGTTGTCCAGATCTTGCAAAAACTAGTATTCATTTTGTCATTGACCTCCATTGATTTTACGTAAATGCAATGTGATTATTACATTACGAATTCTGTTCAGATTGAAACTAAGCATACATAAATTAGTTTTAGACTAAATGGAATTGCGATAATGTTTTATAGATACTTCTGTTGTCTAGACAAATGAACCAGGACATTTCTACGCTTTCTCAGAAATAGTGCTTTCATTATTTTTCAAGAACCAAATCCGTATTGAGATATTTCTTTTAGTTACCACATGCATATGTGTATATTTGCACAACAACGATTTTTACTATTTCTGTTAAAAATGATGTACATTCACTGCATCAATGATTTCTTCCAGCAAAATCTTCCAAATTATTGTTGTACACTTGCCTCCACAACAAGACTTGCCTACTCCATTTATAAAATTTATTGGGCTTCATCAGATTAACTCATACTGGTTTATGAGTTTCATCTTTAGTCACTAACATGCAAAGGTAGTAGAGCCACGCTGATTTCAGCACGAATGGGCCGGCTCGACCGGGGCGGTACTACCCTCGCACAGAAAATCAACGTAAAATGACAGCGTTCGTGCTGTCGCGTTTCGTTGGTGAGTGCGAGACCGGAGGCCCAATTAGTCTAGTCAACAAGTACCATACTTGTTGACTAGACTAAAAGATGCAGCAGCATCACTAGGCCGCCATAGTGTGGTTCTCCATACTGCATTGTCTGCATTCGCAATGAGTATGGTGACCACCACTCTTGGATTCTGCTTATGCTTTCCATCAGGCAGAGTAGAGTCATTTTGGCGGGCCAAACATAAAAAAAAAAAAAAAAAAATTACGTAAAAAATCTCACTATCAGTATTTTTTTGTCTATAGAGTTTGAATCTAAAACTTTCTCTTATTTGCTGTACCTACTTCAATGTAAAATCACTTTAATGTATTTCTTTCTGGCTACCGTTTCTTTAAAAGTAAATAAATTTTATCCGTGAACTAGACTAAGGCAGTGTGTCGCTACACTGTTTGTTTTTTTTTTCGTGGCAAAGAAATTTTCATAAGCGGCCTACTGTGCAACAATGCCGTAATCGCTGTGAAACCACGCCACATTTACAGGCCCTTACATAACTACTTATCTTTTTAAATTTTACGTACTTTTTACACACCGATTTTTTTTTTGGTTGTGTTTATATCAAAGGCAATAATATAATAATTATTCTTCTGCCTAGCATTATGAGTTTGGCCAAAATTCATGTTCCGCATCATGTGTATAATCCTGACCAAGGTTTTTGTCGTAAATACTAGAATTTTGCACACTACGTGTTTTCCTATCAAGAATATGTAGAATATCTAACCGTTTGTCAAGGATTTTTGATCACGACTGTATCTAGTGATATGAAATAAGGGTTTACCCAATATATGAGTTTAATAATAAATAATCTTATTTTTATTATTAGAATACAAAATAGATCTACCTACTTAATCAGTATTAAATACTACATCAACTTGCAACATAATCAGAAGTAATAAATGTAAATAATAGTGTGATACTAATCGATTTAATGCGCACAATTATGTACAGTAAATATGTAACAGTACTAGCAGCTACTTCGTCTGCGTCTCTTTTCAATCATGCTCGGCTGCTATTAGTCTAAGCGTGAAGTTAACTATTCTGAATTAGGCACGCCCGCAAAACACACATTTAAAAAAAAGATGAATATCGGTAGATAAGAATTCATCGGGCGCAACAACGTGACATCCATATTTATCTGACACTGACAACAACAACCAAAACAACAGACACAAAAAATTTGAAAACTGATTTTTTATTAAGTGACCCATTATGTACCTTTCATAGGAATTTTTAGTGAAAAATTATTAATTTGAAATCACTCCAATTTTATTTTTATTTAATTCCATGAATTTTGTTATGTATAGATGTGTTAATGTATCATAGAGTATGACACGAGTTTTTTTGAAGTGAAAACATATTTAGCGGCGTTGTGTACTTTTAAAAAATGTAATGGGATGGGTTAAAATTGTTAAACTCGCGTCAGATCATGTGATGCGTCAGGACACGTGACGCGTCAGGACACGTGACGTGACCAAAGACGGCGCAGGGCGCATGCGCGAGCACGGCGGCACAGGGCGCCTTGATGACGAGACTGTCACAACAAGGCCGTCACTTTCATTAAAAACATTATTGTTTCTTGGCGAAGAATTAAATTAGATAATAATAAATCCTTTTTGTATGTTCAATCTTCTTCTTCCTAGCCTTTACTATTCCCAAGATTTGGGGTCGCCTACTAGTTCAACCGGTTTTACCTGAATATCAGTTTTTACACGGAGCGACTGGCATCGGACCTCCGCAACCCTGAGGGCGAACTGAATTCGATGATTGAACTAAGTTATTTAAAGAGCAAAGAGGTTCATTTCAGGTGAGCTTAAACAACTGTTTGTTCTGTCGGTAGTCCTCATGACTGCTTTGTGTTTTTTGTGAAGTTGCGAGTGATAGAGACTTAACTTTTATAGATCGACATAAAGCGAGTGACTCCGCTTGCAAAAACCAGTAATAGTAGCCGAAAGTACGATCAACTAAACCCCTAAAGCAATTTTAATGAAGCTTTGAGTTTTTTGTATTTATTTTTTATTTTTTGTTTTGTGAATTAAATATTCAATGGATAAATGTAACAAATTCAATTTTGAAATTCATAGTACGAAGCACCTTTGAAACTACAATTATACTATTTACCCTGACTCCGAACAAGTCGGAGTATACGACAATCTTGTGGTATTCGAACTCGAATTCGACTCTATGTCTATTATTCTTAAATGACATGCGGCGGGCACACCGCTAGAAAATAGGAAAATAAGCCTACACTAGACCTTTTGGAGAAACGTCTATCAGTACGTCTAGGCCTGACTGGGGAAAGTTTCCTTCACACCAGTAGCATCACATGTCTCCGAAAAAGAAATTCTTAAGACTTCTTAATTAACTGCAGCTAATTATAGAGTCCATATTCATCAGACCGTGACAATCTGAATGTCTATTTGTGTGTTAGCAAAGTCTTAGACGACGAGTTTTACTTTCACAAATAATACAATAAACTACTGGTTTTTATAGCTCTTTACCCAATCTCACCCATTCACTTGCATTGTCTTAAATGTCCTGCTTTCGTAGTTTTATTACACCTATTTTCTGTACATGTAATTGTCCTTCTCTTATCTTACTTACAATCCAAGTTTTTGAGGTCATTCTAAAAAGACCCGGCTGAAGTTAGTACCCATAGAATTGTTTGACTCGAAGTTCTAAAAAATGAACTTTTCCTCCGCTTAAATTCAAAAAGTTTCCAGCCAAAGATCATCAGTGTATTGTAGTTCACTGCTAGACAAAGGACATTGCACGCCACTTCGTGGATCGATTTTTCTTGTTAATTAAAGAAATTAAAATTCTTAAGGTGTGGGGGTGTAAGGGGCCGAACCACAAGCTTTTGCTCCCAGCCAACCTCACCTGCACGCCGTGCACCCTGCTGAACGACAAACGAGGCTCTGGCGACCGACTGATGGCGGTATTTCCATCCGAAGAGGCGTATCTAAATACAATAGGCTGGTGACGGGCAGCAGCGTCACCTGTACAACAAGCTACGCCCTGCGATCACCAACCCGCCTGCCCAGCGTTGTGATTATGGGCTAAAACCCTCCTTGAGTATGCAACAAAAGCCACGGCCCCCAGTTCCCGGTAGTCTCGCTATTCCTGGTCATGGTGGCGACCACGGTAACAGCGGGATAGGGGGTGCTAAGAATCACCGGGTTACGGAAGGCCACCATAAGCAACTGACTTTGGCAACTTTTAACGGCCGCACGTTACGGCTAGACTCGCATCTGGCGCAACTTGAGGTGGAACTTGGGAAGATTAGGTGGCATATCTTAGGGTTATGTGTAGTCCGAAGAGAGGGGGAGGATACCATAACCCTCGACTCAGGCCACCTGATGTACTTCCGCGAGGGAGACCAACAATCCCAAGGTGGCGTGGGGTTTCTGGTAAACAAGTCTTGATGAACTCCTTCTTCAAAAAACGGCCTCAAAGCAAGTGGACGTGGCAAAGCCCCGACGCTATGACAAAAAATGAGATTGATTTCATCATGACGGACAGAAAGCACATATTCAGAGACGTCTCAGTGATCAATAGGTTTAACACCGGTAGTGATCACCGACTTGTCCGAGGCTCTCTGAATATCGACTTTAAGGCTGAACGTGTCCGTTTGATGAAATCAAGGCTCCGACCAACTCTGCTCCAAGTCGCGATGGGATCTGAAAAATTCCAGTCAAATCTGGAAAGCCGATTTGCTGCCATGGAAACCACAACAGACGTAAACCAGAACCTTGAAAATGTGGTTCGGATTCTCAGGGACGAAGGTAAGAGATTTTGTGAAATGCAGCGTAAAAGCAAGAAGTCGAAGCTTTCAGAGAGGACACTAGGGTTAATGAGGGAACGACGTGAGAACCCACCTGTCACTTCATCGGCAAAGCGGATTCTAAACCGAGAGATCAGCAGGCTTGTACGACACGACCTCCGATGCTCCAATACTCTTTCGATCGAAAGAGCGATCGAGCGAAATCGATGGTCAAAAGTGTTCGTACAATCTCTTGGAAGTAGCCACCTGACGAAGTTGACCACATCAAGCGGAGAAGTCGTTGCTTCTCGCGTTGCGAAGACTATTTTTTAACTCAACAATGAAGCTAACAATCCAATCTTGCACGTCAGTCCATTTATGTTGACAATTTATTGTCTGTCACGCTACTTGCATAAAGTAGTACCACAATTTGTGATGATTGTCCACCTGTCTGCTTTGATGAATAAGCTTTAATTGGCTGTGGTGTAGTGCGAGGTTTTTCCGGTACATCCTTGTTATTGTGAAGATGTGATTTAATCATTGTATGTTTCAACGTCATCGCTGTTAGGTTTTTATGCATTGATTTCTTTAGCGTGTTTTTAGAAGTGCTTGAAGGGGTTTTTGTAAGTTGTTTTTGTTCTTAATCTAACAACATCTCGTATACGTTTCATAGTAATTTGTTGAAGGTTGATATAATTATGTATTAAATATCATTTAGTTTAGTCTGCCTAATAAAATATCAAACGGCCATGCGATATATGTATGAGGTTACTACCAGTTATCAACAGTCTCTAAATTCTGGGCATGCCCTCTCTTTAATGAGTAACTTTTTGTATACATACCCGACTGGCTAGTATGGTATAGACACTGGCCAGTCAGGTAGGTACTTTCGAAGATTGTTATAAGTTTTCCTACTCTTGGTAGTGCCGTAGTTTTTTTTTTGAATAGGCGGGCAAATGAACAGACGTATCGCCTGATGGTAAGCGATTACCGCCGCCCATGGACACCTGCAACACCAAAAGCGTCACAAGTGCGTTGCTGGCTTTTTGGGGATTGGGGGGAGGTGGGGGATTGAGGTATGGGCCTCCGGTATCCTCACTCACTCGGTGAAACACAGCGAAAACTATTTCACACCGGTCTTTTGTGAGGCTGTGGTATCACTCCGGTCGAGCCGGCCCATTCGTGCCGAAACGTGGCTCTCCTACGATTTAGTTCTCCTACGTAATTTTCTCCCTTAATCGGCTCTTACGTCACCCAAGGGATAAATAGGGACGGTGATAATCCGTATTCTTAATCCGGTTACCACACGGACAGTGAAAATTGTATTATTAAATTAGTCATCAAGGTCAAAGTCTGAAAGTTTTTGTTTAGATACGTTTTATCAAACTTGGTTTTCATAAACATTCTGATACCTACAAAAAATTCTCATGATATACTTGTTTTGATGAAATATCTTGATCGTTTAATGAACCATTAAAAAACATGATTATAATGTTTTTAGTGTGTTTAATCTGCATAATTATGTACACCTATGAGAATTATACCTAGCTCCATTTGATGATAAAATATCAGGTATAACTGTAATTAGGTAGTGAACGTGATCGTAGTTTTTTTTTAATTACTCGAAGATTTTTCCATTTCCATTACAATACTTTGTGTGATTCTCAAATTGTTATTTTGAGTCTGTGTGCTTTCAGTTATTTGTGTATGTTTCATATATTTTTGAAGTAAATTGTGGGTTGTAGTATATTTGAAGAAAACAAGAAAATATTAACGAACTTGTTACAAAACTACAGCTTTATTATAATTATTGTAACGTATGTGTAACCTACGACTGTGTTTATGTTTTGGTTGCCATAGGAAACTCACGGGGACTCAGAAGGTCAGCGGAAAAATATAGGTAGATATCATTTACTTATTTAGTTGCGCTTTTATTGATTGCTTAATCAAAGCATCACGTTTTTCCTGTCTACTGTTTTTACTAGCGCAGTAGTGAGAGAATAATATGATGTTACTAGCGACCCGCCCCGGCTTCGCACGGGTGGATTTCAGATGCCCCCGCCGACGATACGATTCGTGCATTTTAAATCTGTAATATCTTCGAATATATTCATTTAAATTAGATACTGTAAAGGGCCATTTTGATCTATATTAAATGCACAATGTATCTAATTTACTTAATTGTCCACTCTTCAAACTCTTCACAGGCGAGGGGTTATGGATTCATTCTGTATTGCCTTCGATCAAATATATTATAGATGCACAGTTCCATACAAAAGTAAACAAAATACTGTCCACGCTTCTATACGTACTTAGGTACATGTATACCACTTGAGATATATCGAAAAAAGTCCTGAACTGGCATACAGCTCAACCTAATTTTAACTTTAAGCAATTGACGTACGGACGGAAATAATTCCATATTAAATTCTCTACATATTACCTTTTAGTTTGATGACAGGATAGGACTATAAAATTTTATGACTCTTACAAAAATCAGAAATAAAACAACACATGCCCAAAAACAAGTGTATTGAAAAACTAAACTTAACGTATTACAATAAAACACATAGTAGTACAAAGAATAACGAGAGTTACATTCCACTGATATTAAATAGTGTGTTCGCGTCCTATCGCTTCTATTTGGAACATGGAAAAAAATGGAGTTGCTTAGGGTACTTTTTGATTTAAAAAAAAACGGTAGTTGGATGGATCAACAAATAATAAATTCTTCACACAATTTTTATTTCTTCCTTTGATTCTGATAGCTAAAAAACCGTCTTCCAAAAACATCCAACGAAAACTCTCTGCCAGAAAAACACTTAAAAGCGTAAAATAAACTGGTTCTTCATAAATTGCCTATACCTAATTTTTTATTCATTTAAATAGTAGTATTATAATGTGTGCTAGGTACCTAAAATCTGTTTGAAGTTGGTGCCAAGTGACTATCGCTTAGACTTTTGTAATTGTTCGTTTATATTCTTTTTGGCTTAGCACCGACTTCAAACAGATTTAGTGCAAACAATCGTAGGTAAGTAGTAAGTCGAACTATTTCATCAAATTTTATCATCAAGAATACAAATTAAGGTCTATACGTACGTGTTATATTAAAATCATCCTCTAATCCCTAACTGTTGAAGAGTTTAACCTTCTATCATCAGCTTACCTAAATAATTTGAAAGAATACGACTAAAGGTAACATATGTACATATGATATTTAAAGATTTATCCTCCAACTCCTAACCGTTAAGGAGTTGTACCTTACATCATCAGCTCATCATCATAAAATGATGACTACCAGACGCAAATACCGGTGTAACTTCAGAATATATACGAAAAACATAGTATGTGCCTATAAAAAATGAGGGTTTCCCTCGATTTCCCTGGGATCCCATCATCAGATCCTGATATGCTGGCAATGGGACCACCTCGGAAGCATACCCTTTCGAATACTAAAAAACTTTTCGAAATCGGTCCACAACTGACGGAGTAATCGGTAAACATACATAAAAAAAAAAAACATACAGTGGAACATAGAACCTCCTCCTTTTTGGAAGTCGGTTAAAAAGTTTGAATAGAATTTTATTATAAATTATGATATGTATTAATTAAGTATTGAATATTCCACCTAGATATTAGACCTTCTATACCTACGTGTTTGTACTTATACATATATTGCACTGTTCCATAAGTTGGACTATACCTAAACTGTTATCATCAAAGATATTTTATATTCCAACTTATAGGTTTTTCAGATATTTACGAACATACATACATATAATTTTAAATTTTGGTAATCACTTTTAGAATCTGGTATAGACCAACATTTATAAACAGTTTGTAATTTTGACAAAAATACATATATGCAGATCGAATTAATAACCTTTTTAAAGTCGATTAAATATTCTTAGTAGATTATAATACCTACCGGTAAAGTTGGTAAGGATGTCTTTTTTATTTTCCGCAATTCTTTTTCTATTGTGTACGTATCATCTTCACAAAAATGGTTGGAACACACCACACTAGATGCATTTGGTTTATATAAATTTATCTTCAATTAACCTAAAAAATTATCCTACTGGCTTTGTTCGCTAGCACTAGGCTTGTCTTGTTTTCTCTTATGAGCATCGCACGTGAGTCTGAAAGGGATGGATGCGTACATTAGAAGCCGAATCACAAATTTTATAAAAATATTAATAATTTTAGCCTTAAAACATAACGAAAATACTACAATATGTTAGATTAAAGACAGACTTACTGAAAATATGATATTCCATCCTTCTTTTTCACTTTTAGAGTGTAATTTTTACAATATTTTACTACGCACTTCGTCATTGCTAATTGTGTAAACACAAGCGCGGAAACCAAGCGAATGAGAGCGAAACAAGGCATATTGTTGTTTTATGCCTTGTTTTGCCGGTGCCACTTTTTAAGCGGCAACAGTGCATCTATGATATATTTGATCGAAGTGTATTGCTTAAAATAACTTCGTAAATAAGCCATTATTTCTCGTAAAAGAAAGGAATAAAAAATGGTTGTTGTGGGTTATCCCTAAGAGATAGACATATACCGTCGCGGACTTTTTTGTAGTACTTTTTAAGGTGTACAATACTGTAGTACATTATTTTGATCTATCTCGTAGGTTGCCACCAGCGTTTGCAATGTAAGCGCAAAAAAATGTGTTTATTTGCTACATCACATTAGAAACCTCGAAAATTAACAGTGCTTCCATACTATATTATGCATTTGTTATACATAAAAACCTTCCTCTTGAATCACTCTATCTATTAAAGAAACCCGCATCAAAATCCGTTGCGTAGTTTTAAAGATTTAAGCATACATAGGGATATAGGGACAGAGAAAGCGACTTTGTTTTTAACCGACTTCCAAAAAGAAGGAGGTTCTATGTTCCACTGTATGTATTTTTTTTTTTTTTTTATACTATGTAGTGAAGAGATCTAATTAATGTTAATAGGGAATATTATTAATATTTTTCCTTCATAAAAAAGACCCTCGCTGCTACCTTTGCCTTTGGTTTGCCTATGCCTAACTTAAACCTTTGAGAATGCCATAAGGCGAAACCGGTCAGGTGTAAAAATAAATTAAATAGTGGAATAAGTACAAGTGAGAATTACAATCTTTGTCACCTTTATCCAATCTGCAGCCGTCTGCTTCCAAACTAAGCAAAGCCTGCTATGGTTACCAGACTCTTCATAAACGACGACTGCCTCGGTAACGCAGTAAATTATGATACACTAGGTTACCTTCAGTGTAACCAAATTTTAGCGTAATTTCTATTTACCCAACTGCGTCAGAAAAAGGGTAATATTTTTGTGAATGTAATCTGGTTTCTATTATTATGAAATTCGATGAAATATTTATTTTAGGTATTAATTAATCGATACAATTTAGGGTAAACCCGTCTATAAGTATTATCTCTCCATAAAAGTAAGAAAGTATTGAAAGAGTAATGTTAGTCGATTGAATGCCTTTTCATGAAAACTATAAAGTTTAGCTTGCAATAATATCTTCAGTCCCATATCTCGTTTTGTGTATAAATACAATGTAAGTAGATAAGAGTATCACTAAGCAAATCCGAGAATTTGGCAGCAATGGCGGAATAAACTGTATTGTCTGGATATTAGTCTTTTTAGCAATGATACTCTAGCAATATAATCTAGACATTTGTATTTTTATCTTTTCAATTCCATGGAGTTAGAGTAATAACGTCGTGACAGACCCAAAACTAGGTGTCTTGCGAAAGATAACTAAGTTTGATTAATTCACTTTTCACAAAAAAAGACCTTCGTTTAGCGGTGGATGGCGATAGACACATAGGTATATGCACATTTTATTACGTAATTTTTTAAGTATGTTATAGTATTGAAATCTGTTCCTGAAATTCTAGGATTAAGGTCTACTTTCAAATTTAAAATTGCTAGGTACTACTCTTAAAGCAGTTCTTGTGTAGTCAAACTCAACGTTAATTTTCTTTTAGTGTACCTACTGTCCAAGTGTCCACTTTAACTTCCTTGCAACGAATCATTTGCTCAAGACCATACCGATCCGATGACGTATACCGCCATTGGTTAAAAGTGAAAGTCCTTGCATCGTGCCCAACGTAACTGACACTATCAATGTTTTTACTATTTAATGGTGCTGTGGTTAAGCCATAATTCTGTGATTAGTGTCAATTTCCTGCCTATGACTGGTTTAAATTGACTGAAGCAATTACAATTTCAGATTGTTCTTTGTGTCCGTTTCATGTATGTTTGTTAAGACCCCCGCGACACAGGATTTATTCTTAGTGCGGGAGTTGTCATTATAAAAAAAAAACAAAAAAAACAAATGCCATTCAAGACCTTTAAAATCATAATCTTTACTAAATTAATGTAAAGTTATACAACTTTACTGTATTTCTTATCATTGCAAGTTTACGACCGCCTGATCAGGGTTAAAGTTCGGGTGTACTGACTGATATATCAGAACTGACCCCCAAAGATAAGGATGTCCTCGTGGTTAATCGATTTCCAATCAGTACGTTACTACTAAAAGTGTAATAATAATATTTCGGACATATGCCACAACGCCATCTAGTCCCAAACTCAGCAAAGCTTGTACTAAGGGTACTAGACCACTGATATAAATACTTATATACTTTTTTTGTAAATACATACATATTATACATAGAAAACACCCAAACTCCGATACAAACATTGTAGATCACACAAATATTTAAACCCGAGACCTCAAGCACAGCAGTTGCATTCACCACCTGTTGTGCCACTGAGGCAGTGAGTAGGTACACAGAGGTATATCATTAACTACTTCCATTATGAATGTAATCATCATGCAGTAGATATTGCATCCTAGGTAAATACACACAAAAGTTGGCAAGTAGACAACGCTAAGTAATATTAAACCGTGTTCTACCCTACTTAGTACCTACATAAGGATACAAAGTATAACTCGTCTTATGTGAGTCGACTTCATTTTTATTTCAGGTGAAGCAAACCACTTGTTTAGTTCTGGTTGACCTCTGTTCACCTATGAACTTTCAGACTCTGTTGTTATAATGTAAAGTCGTATTTATACATTTTTAAAGCAAACTCTGTCAGTAATGAAGCTGATATCACGTTTTAATACATGGCATAGATCATATACTAAAGACCGGGAAAACAACTCCGAAAGTAAGTAATACCAATGACACAATATACTATAGACCGTCCCTCCCTTGGCCAATACTGTACGCCGTAAAAAGCTAGAAAAGTTCAACTAAATCTAGATGGCGCTTAAAATAAGCTCTAAAAAGCAGTTTAACAAAGTTTAACAGTATTTTATTGATGTGCTTCAATTCTAGTAACTATATTATTATTTTTCAAATATAAAACTTGCTTTGTATTGCTTGCTTTAAAAAAATGATTTTCAATTGCATAACTAAAAGTTATCACCTATGTTTAGGAGATGTCGTTGCAATCGATTTAAATAAACTTGAAAATAATGACCTATTTACTACGCTAGATGTCACATTTATAAGTTATTTGGTTGAATCAGAGAAACAATGCACTCATGAATGGCAACATTGCAAAAATCGTTCATATCTTCCAGTAGTTAATACGGAACGGCAACGTCGCTTGAGCCGCGTACTCAGTTCAAAAATTTAATTAATATGAATGTTTATTTTAACCGACTTCAAAAAAAGAAGGTAGTTATCAATTCGACTGTACTTTTATTTTTAACCGACTTCCAAAAAGGAGGAGGTTCTATGTTCCACTGTGTTTTTTATATGTATGTTCACCGATTACTGCGTCAATTGTGGACCGATTTTGAAAATTCTTTTTGTATTCGAAAGGGTATGCTCCCGCGGTGGTCTCACTGTCACCATATCAGGATCTGATGATGGGATCCCAGGGAAATTGAGGGAAACCCTCATTATTTTAGGCACATATTATGTTTTCGTATATTTCCTAAAGTTAACCCGGTATTTGCGTCTGGTAGTCATCATTTTATGATGATGAGCTGATGGTGTAAGGTACAACTCCTTAACGGTTAGGAGTTGGAGGATAAATCTTTAAATATCATATGTATGTATGTTACCTTTAGTCGTATTCTTTCAAATTATTTAGGTAAGCTGATGATCGAAGGTACAACTCCTCAACGGTTAGGAGTTGGAGGATAATTCTTTCAATTTCATACGTATCTATAGACCTTTAGTCGTATACTTTCAAGTTATTTAGGTGAGCTGATGATAGAAGGTTAAACTCTTCAACAGTTAGGGATTAGATGATGATTTTAATATTACACGTACGTATATACCTTAAGTTGTATTCTTTCAGTTATTCATATGGATCGTTTTATTGAGTAGACATTCACTAAGGAAGGTATTTTGGAATTTCTACCCCTAAGGGGGTGAAATACGGGTTGAAAGTGTGGACGAAAGTCCGTCATTTTTAAGTTAGAAACATGAAACTTTAACTTTGGGCTACTGATTAAAAATGAGTAGATACGTATTTAACCGTTTCTGGATATTATTTAACTTGGTTACGCGCGACGCGACGTAATATGACCCCTGCCCCTGGTAATACCACGGCCTCACAGCGCTGTGTTTCACCGAGTGAGTGAGGATACCGGAGGCTCATACCCCAACCTCTCCCCCCATCCCACTCCACTATGCCCCAAACACAGAACAAGTAGAATTGTTATGTAGGCGGGGTAGGCGCGCTGAAGTTAAGCGCCGACACCTCTAATAGGTCTGCTGGCATCAACTGAACGCTTTAATACACGTATAACTTTCGTAGGGAACGTAGCTGCGTAAAAAAATATTGCTATGCCGAACTGTGCGATAATTACGTGCTGAAAACGAAGCAAGGACTACAATTTACTCAAAGGAAACATATCGTATCATCGGTAGTCTCAAAACTTTTGTTTTTAAGCAAAATTAAAAAAAAACTAAAAAGTATTATGTAATACACATGAAAACCGTTATATTCTAATCTATTGAAATAATCATACATTACGTATTAAATTTAAGCATCATTTGCATAGTTGCCACGAGAGCACGCAATGAACTGCGTTTCCTGCGGGAATATTTCAAAACATTTGGCACGAAAATATTTAATAAAAGTAATGTTTACAATTATTTGACATAGGGATGTAGACAAATTCAATCGATATCGCAATGTTATGTAGTACGATTTATATTATATTATGGTTTTTAAAACAATATATGATTTTGTTTATTCGCAAAATTTTATATAAAGTTATTTTGGAGAAATATTTGAAAATAAATGTTTTGATAAAAAGTTTATAAATATTTCATATATCATACATAATTTTACAGCTACCAGACAAATAAAACAGATTTGATTAAAAAAAAGATAGTATGTAAGTACTTTTGACTAAATAATAAACGTGACATATTTTTTAGTAATATAAGTTAGTAAGCCATTAATCCAACGGCTTCCTGTACGATGTGGACGCAAAGAACCGGTGGTTGTAGAGAACTTGCGAATATGCGCAGTCGTTTTTTATTTATTTCAAGTTTCTGAAATATGTATGCCTAAACACACAAAAATATAATTTATTTTAGGTAAATAAGGGAGTTGCAATGTTTTGCAACAAAAATTATAAAGTATAATGAAAGGATATAAGAGTATCAGTCAAATAAATAATTAATTTAAAAATTATTGTAACATAATTATAATCGATAAATCTCAAATTCACCACATCTCTAAGGTTTTCGAAGAAACTGTCCGCGAACACAAATATGCAAGTGAAACCCTACCGTAGCTGAAAGGCATAAGGTTGTATTTAGTAACATTGTAAGTGGCTTTTTGAACTTATATACATTACATCCTTTGGACGAATCAGGAAAGACTTCGTTATGTGTGTATAATATTATTGATCGTTAATGTGTGCGTCTAGGCGACACAGTGTATCTTGCACTTGCTGCTTGACACCTCTTCTAGTATATTCATTTGTTCTGTGGCCCCAAAGGCCGGTAACGCATTTGTCAAATTTTTTTAGAAATAATCAAACTTTACAAAATATACTATAAAACAATATATTATTTTCTGTAAATAAATGCAAAAAGTCAACAACACGCGTGGTATTTCCAGGCGGTCACCCATCTAATTACTAACCACGCCCGATGTGGCTTAACTTCGGTGATCGGACGAGAACTGGTGCATTCAACACGGTATGGACGTTGGCAATCAGTTTGTTATATTTAACGTTGAGTATCCAGCACTATGACGTCAACTCAATGTTAAGTGTCGCTACAACTTTTGGCGCGAAAAGCGCGTTAGGGAACTTCGTTCTAAAAACATTTCTTATGATTGTTTTATTAATAACTAGGTTTCGCCTGCGACTTCATTCGCCCGCGACTTCGTTCGCATTTAATAAAAAGTATCCTATGTTACTTCTAATACCTCTACAAGAATATGTGTTTCATGATGATCAGATTGATCAGCTAAGTAGTTTTCGTCGGAAAGCGTAACAAAGGAACTTACGTTCGCATTTTTAACATTAGGATTATTTATAAGACACAAACCGAAAGAAAATCCTTAATTACACCTTTTTGTCATCTACAGTTGTTAATGAATATGTGCAAGCAATTCTCGACATTATCAACTCGTAATTATCAAATTTTTTATTTGCATACATTCACGATCAACAACATTTATAAATGCCAAAAACTGTTTTTAGACATGTGTCATTAAGGACGGGAATTGCAACTGCAACATGCAACTATATTTTATTAATTCATCAATTTTTATTTTGTTTTTTGAATCCATTAAAAAAATAAAATGTCAGTCCTTAGTTCCTTACCTATGTCAATTGAGAAACATGCATACAAAGTTTAAAGTGAATCCATTGAAAATAAAAAAGTTTCAAACAATTAATAAAAAAAAAGATTGTAAAGAGAAAAGCGGTTATTTTAAAATTAAAAACAGACATTTCAATTTTATTTATTTGTGTAGATCTCTCTGACGATAAAATATTACATAAATTATGTAGGTACTAAGATAATTAATTATTTAAAAAACGACATCTAGTGGTACATTTCGCAATAATACAATGTCAATAAACTTGACAGTTGACTGTTGGGTTCGTATTGGTGTTGGGGGTTAGAAAATATCGTTGTAATTCACGATTTGATGCACTTAGTGACATCTAGGGAACATTAAGCTTACTATAAATCCGCGTACAGGTCTCGCCTAGTAGAGTGTTGGTCTAGTATATATTTCGTCAGTGGTAATACTAATAACTTATAGGTAATTAAATTATCATCACTACATAGTATAAAACAAAGTCGCTTTCTCTGTCCCTATGTGTGCTTAAATCTTTAAAACTGCGCAACGGATTTTGATGCGGGTTTCTTTAATTTAATAGATAGAGTGATTGAAGAGGAAGGTTTTTATGTATAATAAATGCATAATATAGAATGGAAACACTGTTAATTTTCGAGGTTTCTAATGTGATGTAGTAAATAAACACATTTTTATTCTAAGATATTACAGATTTAAAATGCACGAATCGTGTCGTCGGCGGGGGCATCTGAAATCCACCCGTGCGAAGCCGGGCGGTTCGCTAGTCTTATGTAAACTTCGCTAGTCTTACTATTGAACTCATAAGCTAAGCTATTAGACAAGCAAAGCTGTAGTTACAAGTTAAATTGAGTTGCTTTCATCCAGGAATCTTCTCTTTAATATGTTCTAATCCTTCCAAGTTAAACATACAAATATTTTTTTATGATCTTCTTCCGAAGAAAAGGCTAGTGTCGATCAGTGGACTATAAACAGCTATTGATGTAAATGTAGTGTATGTGTCTATTGTCAGTCACTTCACTAGAAACGCATTCATTCATTGAATGAATGAGAAGGAAGCATTAGGTCATCTCTAGGCATGTGAGGTCGCACACAGTTCAGTCGACTGTGAGCGATGGAGGTGAGTGGTCACATTGCTGTCAGAGCCGACAATATAGTATATGGATATACTACATTTTGGCGACGAGGAGAAAATACTACTGTAAATAATTATTTTAAAAAAAATGTGAGGGTGTTTTGTACAAATTACTAAAACTAGAAAATACTACTGTGTGAAATAAACGAGTAATAGTGCAGTGGATGTACACAACGCATGCGGCAATGGGTGAGTAAAGTACCATTAATTAAATCTTAAAGATGAAAAAGTGTCATTACAGTTTTCTAGTAGGTGGGCTCTTTTCTTATAATCACTGAAAAGAGAACGCAACATTTGAAGAACATGAAATATGTCGTGGACTGTAGTTGGATAACAGATACTTAACTATCTTACAATGGATACTTTTGTGTAGAGGGCTTAAGTGATAATAAATGTATTCATCAGCCTACCTGACAACTTTCTAAAGACCTGTTAGTGTTACAACGCGCTAGATTTGATATTTATATTACAATAAATTCGATGTTTGTAACTACCCACCCTCATAAAAAAAATAAAAAAAATGTAGTGCTAATAGTACCTAGGTACGATGATATGGATGTTCAAAAAAAAATTATAAATATCAATTAAGAAATAAAAAAATAATTTTCAAAATCGGTCCACTAATTGACGGAGTAATCCGTGTACATTCATAAAAGAAAAAAATAAATACCGATGAAATTGAGAACCTCCTCCTTTTGGAAGTCGGTTAAAAATATATTGGGATAAATTGGTAATCTCCGACAGTGTTAGCGAGAGTAAGCCCCAATAGATGACGTTAGTGGTGGAACACATAACAAACCACAACTGGTTTAATAGCTAGTGTAAAATAATGTGGTGGACAGGCAACGTCTTGCTGTAAGAATATTGCACTGATATAAACATCTTTGACCGAACATTGTCTCTTAAGATGCGGGTTTTCCTGGTTTCAGAGGCAGGGTAGTATACAATTTGTATATAATAAGAGACAAAATAATGTCGTCCTGTGTCTGCCTCTATACCAAGTTTTGATGTAAGTATATTGGTAGGATATTACCTACCTTAAGAGCATTTGGGGTTCTGTAATTATTCGTGAATGAACGATATCTTCTAAGAAAAAATATGGTTGTGTTGTTATAATGATTACTTGTTATAATGAGTGAAAATTATGGTGTTACCTTGCTTCGTTTTCGAAGTATAGAATTTGTGTTTAGTGCTGAATGCGTGTCGATGGATAAAAAAAATAAAAAATACGTATCGATGGTAAAATATCATAATCCGTTACGTGTTTTCGAAGTACCTACGGCCTTACACAAAATTATTATTTTCGTATATATGCCGTATAGAATAAATAATATTGCATAACGTTATAATTGTCATTGTAAAATTATATTGTAATTTTATCAGATACCTACCTCAGGGCTATTCCATTGCTCAGATACCGCAGTATAAGAAAAGTAGAGGGTTGTGTCTGATGTATTAAATAGTATGTACGAGGAAGAAATTAAAGCAGTGTACATGATAATATATAAGGTGAAAGTTAGTCAAAAGTGGATTATTAAATAAATACTTTTATGAGTTTGAGTGCAATCCTATAAAATATTATTTACATAATTGAATGATTTATAGTGACCCAATGACTAAACGATAGAAGTAGGTTATGGAACCTAGATGGCTGCCAGATTACAAATATATACAAAATGCGTACAGACTGTTGAGTAGCTTAATTGACTTCATATCTAGAATTGGACTAGACCCCCGAATATTACATTGTTTATGATTGTATCAACTCGACCAACTCGAAGTAGAACATGAACAACAATGGTTCCGGTGAAGAGAAAATCAGAAGACGCATAGGGATGGCTAAATATGCGATATAACCTGCATGGAACATGACAGATTGTCGAGAAGATCACCAAAAAAAAAAAAAGTGAAGACCTTGGTATTCCGCATATGCAGCAACGGGTTCGAGACATAAAGAAAGCTGATCGTGACCGCATCGATGTTTTGAGATGTGGTGTTGGAGTCGAATGCTTCAGATTCCATGGACGGTCTTCTACTAAATGAAAATACCCGATTCTGTCCTTCCTGCCTGCGATTAATAAGTGAACTGACCAGATCCAAACAGCCTTGGACACCTCTTCACATTGCTTTGCATTCGGCCAAGGAGAGGGATAAGTGGCAAGTAAGTGTCCGACAGAAGATCGCCTCACAACTAAGGAATGACGAAACTCTGTAATAAGAATAACGTGGAGGATTATTGTGTCAAGTAATGATGCTCGTACAAAAGAGAACATGCGTCTCCTACAATACGAATGGAATCATATATGTGTTAAGGCCGAATAAAAGATAGTAACTACTTATAGTGGACTGTATTTTATAATAACTAGTTCAATAGTGCTTAGTGCAAAACAATATGAATGTGACGACAGCATCGCCTGTGCCCTGGAGCAGTGAATAACGCCTAGTCCTATACGAAGCGGACGGCAAACATGGTGCCGGCGACGCGGCCTCCCCATTGGCTGGCGAAGGCGTGCTAGTGATGTGGTGATTGTGTGTCATAGACAGGTGACGCCTGTTACTTCTAATGGAACACCAGAAGATGCCTAGTAGTGCGGAAACAGATGACGCCTGTAGTAATAAGTTCTGATGTAGTACCAGATGATGCCTGATAATCCAGAAACAGGTGATGCCTGTGAGGACTTTTACATAAAGTTCTATATAATGGTGAACAAAATCTAAACTGTGAGGTTACTAGATGATGTCTTCTAGTCCGGAAACGGATGGCGCCTGTAAGGAATTCGTAATATAGTTCAGTACAGGTGATGCCTGTAAGTACATGATGCGATACGAAGTAGTTATGTCAGTGTGATTACATAGAAGTTTTATACGGGTGGCGCCCGCAATAAGAAATTTTGTATACGGAGTGTAAAGAGAATTATTATAACCAACTAGTTCTTGTATGTTGGATTAATGCAGTTCGATGCTTGGTAGTTGTGGAGCAGTTCTGTAAGGACTAGTGTTGGGATCGATATGTCGATATATCAGTCCAGCAACATGTGATTGTATTGCCTGGCTCGGAGGTGATACCGAGGGCATTGGTGAGTTTTCTTTAGAATCTATATTAAGGCGTATTTTGGTTGTTGAGTTGTGTGTACATTGGCATATGTCATGCCATGAATGAGTGTCCCAACAAGTGGTCTGCAATTGTTAATTCAACCATTTTTTGGACGTCTGACGCACGGTTATGTGGCCGTGCTTTGAAATATGATGAAAATGAGTGGAATGATTGGCTTTATAGGCGGTGCGGATCTCGTGACCATCCATTGTAATAAAATAATAAAATTTATTTGCGGAACAAATACTTTGGTTACATGTTGTCTATGGTGTAAATCTACACATTATTAAATTGTCGTATTTTATTGCATCTATAAATAAGGATTATAACTAAGGCTGTACGAAACCAATATATGGTTATTCTAAAGGTGCAAGAGTCAATAGAGAAAAGTGAAATCAAAATATTACACCATTCTTTTTAGATTGACTTGAGCTACGTGTAAATACTTGTTTCAGAAGGTCACTGACTGTTATGTTAGATACAGGAATAAATAAATAAATGTTTCAGACATCTAACACAACGTCATCTAGTACCAAGCTAAGCAGAGCTTGTGTAATTTTTTTTTTTTTTTTTTTTTTTCTCTCTTTTTCTGCACCGTGGCAATCTGTTAAAATGTAACAATAAGCCACTACTCTGTCTGATATATTGTATCTGATAGGGCATTTTAAGCTTGGTAGGACACTCCTTATATGGGTGTCTCAATCCAGCCTGACGAATCTATCTTGCAGAGTTGGAACACTGTGTCTCTTTAGTCTTCTATGTTGGAGGCCTCCTTCCCCGCTCAGTCCAAAAGCAAGCTCATTTACATGATTTGAGAGTCTTTTCTGGTAGTTGTTGCTATACGTCATGATCTCCTGTTTAACAGTTGGTAATTTTAGGTCATAATATATGTACTTATTGCTTATGTATTGTGGAATGTTAAAGATAGTCCTGAGGGTTTTGGTTTGAAAACGTTCAAGTATCTCAATATTGCTGTTGCTGGCTGTACCCCAGAGCTGAATACCGTAGGTCCATATAGGTTTCAAGATAGCTTTGTATACTGTCAATTTGCTATGGCTGCTCATCTGTGAGTGGCGTCCTATCATCCAGTGCATACTGCGTAGTCGTAAGTCTAGCTGCTTTCGCTTTGTCCATATATGCTTTTGCCATGTCAGCCTTCTGTCCAAATGCATGCCTAAATACTTTGCGTTGTCGTCCTGAGGAACTTCTTCATTATTAAGTGTTACAGGCGGGCACGTGTCTCTCCTGAGAGTGAATGTCACTTGTGTTGACTTGCTTTGATTTGCCTGGATTCGCCAAGTTTTAAGCCATTCTTCAATTTTGTCAATATGATGTTGTAGGTGTTCTGATGCAGTTACTGGATTCGTATGTGATGAAAGTAAAGCTGTATCGTCAGCATATGTTGCGACTGTCGTCTTGTCTGTTGTTGGTAGGTCAGCAGTATATATGGTATAGAAAACCGGTCCCAGTATGCTTCCCTGTGGTACGCCTGATTTAATTTCAAACAGGTCGGAAACATCTTCGCGAAGCTTTACTTCAAAGCAACGCTTGTTAAGGTATGACTTTATTATTTGGTAGAACGAGTGAGGAAGCATCCTCTTAACTTTGTAAAGAAGACCCTCATGCCATACCCTATCGAACGCCTGGCTAATGTCTAAAAAGACTGCTGAGCAATATTTCTTTTCTTCCAGTGACCTGCTTATAACGTCAACAACACGGTGAACTTGCTCAGTCGTTCCGTGATGCTCCCGAAAGCCAAATTGATGATTTGGAATAATTTCATTTAGATGTATCTTCATTCTTTTAAGTAGTATCTTTTCAAGGAGTTTACCCATTAACGGCAGAAGACTTATAGGTCGATAGGAAGCAACTTCATTCGGTGGTTTTCCTGGTTTGGGTAACATTATTACCTGCGCTATTTTCCACTGACCTGGAAAATGGTGAAGACGTAGGCAAGCATTGAAAATACTTGCGATTGCTACTATGCCCTTTTTTGGGAGATTTTTTAGAAGAACACTGTCAATTTTGTCATATCCAGGAGATTTTCCATCCTTTAACTGTTTTATTTCACTCGCTACTTCGGTTGGGCTTGTATATTTCAATGGAAGACTCATTTGCTGTGCGCTTTCAAGATATTGTTTTATTTTAGCATCGTGCTCTGGTATTGATTCGGGGAATGGTTTAAAAACATTGCTGAGGTGTTCAGCAAAGATTGTTGCCTTCTCCATGTCTGATTTGGCCCATTCACCGTTGCTTCTTCTGATGGGAGGAATATGGCTATAGGGGTGTTTAAATTTTCGTGTTGCCTTCCATAGTGAATAATTTGTATCTAGGCTTGGCGTCAAGTTACTGAGAAACGTTTGGAGATTATTGTTTGTAAAGCTTTTAATTAGGTCCTTCAATTCATTCGAAGATCTGTTGAATGCTGTTTTGTCTGCAGGATACCTGGTTTCGTGCCACACTTTTCTTAGATTACGACGTACCAAAATTTTATCTTTGATCAATTTCGGGTATTCATTCATCATTCGAGGAATATAACTTTTTCTTATTTTTGTAGAAATAGTAGATGCCTCGTGTATGATTTTGTTTAGGCTCTCAATAGTTTCCTCTATGTCTTCGGGCGTTTTTAATGGTTTTCCAAGATTAATCGCTTTCATTATTTCATCTTGATACATCTGCCAATTAGTATATTTGTTGTAAAGTCTATCTGCGGCCTTCACTAATACCACTGTCGAGCTTAAGTTTAGAATTACTGGTGTGTGGTCAGAGGACAAGTCCGTGCACGTTTCGGTAGTCATATAATTTGGACTTACGTTTTTAGTTATGTAGAAGTCAAGCAGGTCTGGAATTTTATTTCGATCCGTTGGCCAGTATGTTGGTTTGCGTGAGGTCATGCACTCGAGTCTCAAATTCTGTACTACACCATGTAAATGTCTTCCACGATGTGTAATCAATCTTGAGCCCCAGTATGTGTGTTTTGCATTCCAATCTCCTCCACTTATAAATCTGTTGCCAAGGGAAGAGAAGTACGTGTTGTAGTCTTCTTTAGTTACTGCGTGTCTAGGTGGGCTGTACACTGCAGAGAAAGTAGTCTCCGCTCTCTCTTTAGTGACTACTTTTATTGACGTTGCTTGTATTTTGTCTGTATTGTAATTTTCCAGTTCATAATGTTTGATATTATTTTTAATGATTACTGCGGTTCCCCCGTGGCTGTTTCCTGATGGGTGATTTGTTGTATAAACCGTGTAATTTTGTAAAGAAAAGTGAGATTTGGCAGTGAATCTTGTTTCGGATATTAGTGCAATGTCAATTTTCTCTAAATGTAGGAAAGTTTGGATTTCTTGACGACGATCCGTCAAGCCATTGGCGTTCCAAGTGACAACTCTGATTACATTATTCATTTGGAAACCAGGCTTGTCACAAGCTGGATCATACGATCCATCATTTTGTCCATCATGCTGATCATGATGTGTTGAAATTTAGCGAACATAAGTTCTAGTCTGTCGGGAAGGTTTTCTGTATCAGGTAAGCCTTGAATTAGCGGTTGGTTCTTTGTTATTTCTGCATAGCTTCTTTTTTCAGAGCGATTATTATGATTTATATTATTTTTTTCTGTTTGATCTGGTATTATGGTCCTTCTTGTATCCCCAATTGGATGGTTTGCTTTATTAGTTTGTTTGGTTTTAAGTATTTTTTCTTTATACAGTTTATATTTTGCACAACCCTTATAACTTGCAGGGTGTTTTTCTTGACAGTTTGCACATGTAGCGTCTGTGTCTGGTGTTTTGGTGCACGAAGAAGTTGGATGTTCCTTGCCACATTTCACACATCTGAATGGTCTGAAGCACTGGTTTTTAGTGTGTCCAAATCTCTGACATCTTTTGCATTGAATTATTTCTTTTTGTTTTTTATAAGGGGCTTCAAATGTCACTTTCATCTGGCTTAGATATCTCAGATTGAATATTTCTTTGTTATTAATGTTAGGTTCTAAGTCCACAAAAAAGATAGGCAATGCTTCTTTAGTAGACCTGTGTAGAACATTTACTATTTGTCTGACCTCATGTCCATTTTCTTTCAGTTCTTGTTTTATTAGAGTAGTGTCTTCTGAAGAGTGTAGTCCCCGTAGTACAACTCTATATGCTCTTTCACTTTTCAGTTTGTAAGTATAGTGTGAAATATTTCTTGTTATAAATTGCTCCCGGATTGCTTTATAGGTTTGTATATCGTTAGGCATTAATTTAATGATATGGCCTGATCTTAAAGTTGTCATTTTGTATGAATTATTGTCAACAATCTCATTAAGAGTTACTTTCAGTGCTGAAACATCCATGACTCCTGTCACAAAAATAGGTTCCGGCTTAGGTACGTACTCTGTATTTTTAAAGGGTGTTTCTATTTCTTCGCTGTTAAGCAGTTCGAATTTGTTGTGTGTAGAGACCGCGAAAAATGATGTACTCTTTGATTTCTTTGTATTTTCACTGCACATTGGGCTTGTTTCCTTTCTTTTTTGTCTTTGAGGTACTTTGTCATTTTGCCACGCAGTTAGAGAGATTTTCTCCGGTTCATTTATTGGTTGTTCTATTTCATTGTTTTGAACTGGTTTATCACTGTCTTTGCTTGCTGCTGCTGATGGTAGACTGTTACATCGATTTCTGACGAACATGCTTTTGTGCAACTGTTGTTGGATCATATTTGGTTTTTTATTAATATCATTCATATTGTTCCCACGAGTAAGGTCGATTTAAATCGTCGCTTGAAGGGTGACGCCCATTCCCTCAAGAAGGCTCACTACAACGACGATAGCCTGGTCCGTCGAGGTTGGCGCTAGCGACTGGTCTCCCACCAGTCATGCATTCCTTTGGCACGTTTCCCACCGTGGAATTGGGGTAATTTTTTATGGAGGGTATCTTCCTCTTATTAAAGGCTTATTAAAGCTTGTGTAATGACACAACCTATTTAATAAAATGGAAGATTAAATATGAGAATTTTAAGGTTTAAATTTATTAAAATGATGTACCTTAATACTGGTTTATATACGCAAAATATTGGTGCAAGATCTGCCATTCTCCTTTGACGTGGAGATGCTTCGATCTTTGGGTAAGGATCATGAGCTGCTTTGCGACGCGGTGATTAGCGTGCGTGAGGGTGGATTAATCTGGTTCTGACACTAGCGTCGAGGGCTGCTTTGGTTCTGCCTTAAATTTCCGTGTTTCTGCTGTCACCGTCATTGTCTTCCAAGGTTTTCAAACGGTCGTGTTTCATTTTCAAGTCGAAGTTTGAGAAGTGGAGGCCAGCAAACCAATACCGGGTGGTGCGTTCGTTTGTAGTGTTGACTGAGTAAACGTCGCGATATTGCGTGCCACTTGTGTCGCGGTACTGCTGCTGCTGTTGTACGACGGCACTTGTATTGCATTTTTGTTTGAATTTGGCAGTTCCATGATAGCGGGGACTACTCGAAGGCAATGGGTATTATGGGTTGGATAGATGACTGATTTTGGGGAAATAACTATGTTCTTAGTTTTGATTAAATGCACTTTCTGGCCGTTGCACCGCATTTCAGCCATTCGGAAGTTCGGGATGTACCCCAGATCTCTATTTATAGTCTCTACCGTTCTCTGATGGAGCTATGCATATACTCTAGTAGAGTGTCATAACGAGAAGGCTTTGTACCTGCATTCCGAAATGAAAACATTCGGGAATGCCTGATTTCCTCTTTGGGTTAAGCCGTAGAACATCGGAACTCTTTTGGTACTTGGTGTGCAGTTGATGGAGCTTTCACTAGACTGGAAGGTTGCTTCCACAACTGGAAGGTGTTTGTCATTCAGTTAGGAAGATGGGAGATGCTGCACTTCGCTGCACAATTAAGAACAATTAGATTAGATACAATTAAGAAAAGAAAAGCAGCGTATTTTGGGCATACATTTAGAAGTAGAAAGTATGACTTCATGAGACTGATAATTGAAAGGAAAATTGAAGGTAAGCGCAAAAGAGGTAGAAGGCGAACATCATGGACGAAAAATATAAGAGACTGGTTGGATGTGGAAAGCACAGATGCACTAATTCGCATAACTAAAGACAGGGAGACGTACAGACATATGGTCACCGACCTCCGTGGTGGAGATGGTACTTAAAGAAGAAGCGCTTCATTTCAACATTTGGTTTTTTAATTAACTGGTCAACATGTATAATATTCCGATCAGTCTTGTTGAATGATTCGGTCACACTATTGACCAGAAGATTTCGTGCTGGGACGTGAATGAAATGAAATGAAATATAAAAAATAAAAGAAAAAACACTGGACGAATATTTTCTATCAAAACGGAGCAGGGTTTGCGAAATGCATGTTTGGGCGACTAAACCGGGAAAGTGACGAAACAAGATGCACATTGTGTCAGAGATGCAATTTCAAAAGAAAAAAAGAAGACGAGTGTGGAAGGCTGTAAATGATGGGATGCACAAATAGATGATTTAAGTGTCAATAGTTTTCTATAATCGATTTGTTTTGTTGATTGATGTAAAAATGTTCATTCCGGCTACCTGAGTTTACATAATGTTGATTTCCTGTCCATGGGTGTCATGTACCTCCAACGCAGGGACAGGGTTCTCCGACCAGGCGATGTGATCCGCAGCCCGACAGTTGATGTTGGGAAATTGCGTATATGCTAGTCGGCACGAGGACTTCTGTATCGCGATTCAGGATGGGTAGCTTCTTCGAATAGTACGTTATTCCGTAATTCGATGCATATCCGGTAGATGGCACTGTAGTGTGATTTCTTTGTTGAGCTGTATGTAGAAGTCGCCATAAAGTATTGGAAAATAAATAAAAATAAGGAAGGGATGTAGTGTATGTGTCTATTGTCAGTCACTTCACTAGAAACGCATTCATTCATTGAATGAATGAGAAGGAAGCATTAGGTCATCTCTAGGCATGTGAGGTCGCACACAGTTCAGTCGACTGTGAGCGATGGAGGTGAGTGGTCACATTGCTGTCAGAGCCGACAATATAGTATATGGATATACTACAGTGAAATCAAATACTTTCATTCAAACTCCATTTTATAACAAGATATTTAGTCTTTACGATGATATCTAGTTTATACTAAAACTGCGTAGTGCACTTTTGTGCAGTTTCTGATCTGCCCCCTAGCCAAGTTGGAAGCGTTCTTCTTTCTGCAATCGTTAACGCCTAAATTCTCGTGTGTCATTGGCTAATCGTAGACCAAGTCATCTTAGAGAAAGTATTAGCCAATGACACACGAGAATTTATGAGTTAACGATTGCAGAAAGAAGAACAGGCTGAGAGCGTTCTAGATAAGAACAACCTTTTTTAATGATTATAGGGAACGTTTAATCATGGTAAGCGACGTGTGGGTCAAGGTTCGCTAATGTGTCTACAGTTTATGCTTATCAGCAAATAACTTTATAATCGATATGCAGGTAAATTTTATGTTTGATTTTAACGAGATTTTCCTCATAAACCATATTTAAGTAGTCTTTACAAATAGATTTTTCTAGTATCGATTGTAAACTGCGACTATGTATTATGTAATACACAACTTATTTTTTAAAGTACAGGGATAATTTTAATACGATACTAATAAGTATGACTTCAGGGCTCCCACACATAACTGCAATGCGATGCGGCGTGAAGTTCTTGCGGTGCATTCGTGCTAGCTCGCAGATATGTGTGGGAGCCCTCAGTCCAGCATTATATTAGGTCTTTACCTATGAAATTGCCGTTCTTCAGTACTGGTCATTTCAAATAAAAAAAAGTTTGTAATGGCTCTGTATTCTAAATTCAAATTAATTTTGTTTTAAAACCATGACATTCTATTTACAAACTCAGTCTTTTGTTTTTTGATTAGCGTTGTATTTTCATTACATTTGAACATTTTTCGTCATAATGGATACTTTAAAAATTCGTGTAATTATGGAATATGAGTTCCGTCGTGGCACCAACGCGACACAAACGGCACGTAACATCAAAAACGTTTACGGAGAGAATTGTACAAACGAACGCACAACCCGTTATTGGTTTTCGCGGTTCCGTTCTGGAAATTTTGACTTGAAAAATGAAGCTCGTGGTCGTCCGGAGACTTTGGTTAACAATAATTAATTAAATGCGATTGTGGAAGCTGACGAAACTCAATCTACAGCTGAGCTAGCAGCAGCTTTTAATGTAAGCATCAAAACAATATTGATCCATTTGCGACAAATTGGCAAGGTAAAAAAGCTTGATAGATGGGTGCCCCACGACCTTAACGATCGCTAGCGCAACGTACGCGTCGAGACCTGCCTTGCGCTACTCCACAGGCAAAGAAACGATGGAATTTTGAAACGAATTGTTACGTGCGACGAAAAATGCATTCTGTTCGACAATCGAAAGCGCTCAGCAAGTTGGTTAGACCCTGGTTCAGCACCAAAGCAATGCCCTAAACCAAAAATAACCCCTAAAAAGGTGATGGTCACTGTTTGGTGGTTTAGTGCGGGTGTTATTCACCACAGCTTTTTACAAAACGGCATGAGCATTAATGCAGATGTGTACTGTGAAGAACTGGAGAGAATGATGGAGAAGCTTGCACATCTGCAACCAGCTTTGGTCAATCGGTCGTCCCCACTGCTCCTTCACGACAACGCGCGACCCCATACTGCGCAACAGATAGTCTCCAAGCTGCAAGAGCCGGGGTTGGAAGCTCTTCCTCATCCGCTATACTCACCAGACCTTGCACCTACCGACTATTACTTTTTCCAAAATTTAGACAACTTTTTAGTGGGTAAAAAATTCAATTCCCGAGAGGCAGTACAAAATGCCTTTGAAGAGTTTGTTGCCTCCCGTCCAGCTGATTTTTACAAGAAGGGCATCAATAAACTGCCTATGCGTTGGCAAAGATGCGGCGATTGCATGGGTGATTACTTCGAATAACAGAAATAAAAAATTTGAAAAAATAAGTACTTTCACTTATTGCATACAAAACGGCAATTTCATAGGTAAAGACCTATTATTATAAAGTCGGAAATATAATTTCTTTTAAATTGCATAAAGTATCTATTGCATAAAGTATTGAACTTCGTACTGAACAGACTAAAAAGTTTAGTTCCTTGTGCACAATAACAAAATGAAACAAAATAATTATATTTAGTAGCGGCCGCTTGCGACTTCGTACGCGTGGAATTAGTTATTTATTTATTACTTCAATAACATTGAACTTTCATACAAACTACCATCCCCCGTTTCAACCCCAAAAGGGGGTTGATTTCTAAAGATACATTATTAGTACACCTCCACACCGTCTATAGAGGACACATTTTAAATTTCAAGTCTCTTACTTCAAAAACATAGGATTTTCATAAAACGCCCAACCCCCGTTTTACCCCCCTAGGGGTGGAGTTTCGTAAAATCCGTTCTTAGCGGATGTCTACACCCTATAAGGAACCTACCTGCTAAATTTCAAGTTTGTAGGTGTTATAGTTTCTGAGATTTCGTGATTAATAAGTGAGTGGCATTTCGCTTTTATCTATATAGATTCTAAACGAATAGATACTAAATTACCGAACCGTTCTTTGAGTTTACTGTATAAATGATGCACGACTTGACATCAGATAAATTTTATCTATACTCTAGACAAATAAATAAAATTGGAGTGTCTGTTTGTAATATAAAAACAACCACTTTTTACTAAATGCATATTGTACTTATACCAAAACAACATGTTTTACAATTTTTGGCTGTCTGTCGGTCTTTCTGTTTGTTCCGGAATGTCTGGAACGGCTGGATCAATTTTGACGGGACTTTCACTGATAGGTAGCAGATGATGTAAGGTGTAACTAATGCTACTTTTTTTAGACTAGCTTCGCCCCGTGGCGTTACCCGCGGTACGACAGTAACACCGCGTGGTTCAGCTAGTTGTAAAATACATTTTTAAGGTCCATAGCACAGGTCCGTGTGGAGATGAATTAAGATTACGGTGTCCCCACCGCTATTCATCGAATGGGTGTCGTAAGAGTTGATTAAGGAATCAGTTTGCAGGACAACGGCAATGCAAAAAGAAGGTATAGCTTGCTATAGTGGATCAAAACCTTTTTTGTAAGTAGAGAAGAAAATTGTTTCTAATAGAGAAAAAAATTTAAGTGAAGAAAAGAGCTTATTTTATTTTTTATGGCCTAATCGCAGTCCTTAATTATCCACAAAGCTGATCATATCTATAAAAATAAATAAAAATTAAAGTGTCTGTTTGTAATTTTAAATTAACAACTTTTCACTAAATGCATATGAAAGTAATACTGTGCTTACATTACAAAAAAAAATCTTTAAATTTTACTCTGTCCGTTTGTTCCGGATAATCCCTGGAAAGGCTGGACCGATTTTGACAGGACTTTTACTGGCAGATAGCTGATGATGTAAGGAGTAATTTAGGCCACTACTTTTAGACAAGCTTCGCCCCGCGATTTTACCCTCAGTTGTTATTGTACCGTGGGGCCTTTCTAGTCTTAAAATATAGATACTCGTACGTTGGTATTGAAACAAACGAAACAGTAGATAATGTAGATATAGGGTTTATTTTGGCTTCAAACAGGTCTTAATTAATATATGACCATTAAAGGCAAATGAAGAAACTATGACAATGAAACATCAACCCTAACGACTTGACCGCACAACGGTTGACCGATGATGAAACCGGCGCGTAACGAGCGATGTTCCTATGTCGGTCAATGTTGTCGTGTTGACATCTAACTCAGCTCGTAACCCGCACATAACAGCCTTGATGTTATTGCTCGGAGAAATTATTTCTATAGCCCACATACCACGGATAACTCGGTCAAACGTTAATCCACTTACCCCCATATAGTCACGGTCATTTCTGACTTGATTGTAAATTAAATAAAACAACAAAAAATATCGAAATTTTAATGTTTAAAGAGGTTTTATATCGTGACTATGTTATAGCTAGCAGACAAAGAGAGCTACTTTTGAATTTGTATTATTAGAATGGTTGTAAAAATTAACTTTAGCGGGTCAATCTCCCCGTGCCGATCTCAATAATTGTTCGTCGCCAAGATCAGAGACAGTAAGAAAACTGCTGTAAAATACACACATCAAAAGTGTCTAGGGATCAAGCATTTTTATGCGGATTTCTTGAGATTGAGATGTGGCTTTGGCCCTGGCCTGCTCAGTCGCCAGACTTGAACCCGATTGAGCATGCATGGGATATGCTACAGAGAAGAGCTCTGCCGAATATGGAGGGTATCCAGTCTCAAGAAGACCTTTTTTTGTTGTTGCAACGAACATGGGCGGCCATTCCACAGCGTGTTTGGATGAACTCATTTTGAGTATGCCAAACCGATGTTCTTGTGTTGTAAGTGTTCGCGGTAGAAACACGGATTATTAATTGTTTAAGTTACCTAATAAAATTTTAAAGAAAACTGTTATTTCAGTCTTTTTTTCGAACTTTAATGTTAGTGGTTCAAATGTCAAAAATCCCTTTATTAGGAAAATGGCAAATTTCTTTATTAATGCAAAGGTGACTTGGTTTATCGTTACTGTGACAAACGAAAACACTTTATTGGATGAATCCTTAAAGAAAATTTTAATTAATATCAATCAGGAGAAAAGTTATTGCAAAAATATATGTTGATCCCTAGACACATATGTTGATCCCTAGACACTTTTGATGTGTGTATTATTTTTTTTAACCAGCAATTCTCTGATAGAGAGAAGATATGAGTTTACCAGATACCATACCCGAAAGGGTCTCTTCTTATAAAATCCCCTTATTCTTGGAGGGCATTTAATGACGGCAACTCTCTCATCTCAAGTTCTAAATGTCCATAGATAGCGGTATTTACTTACCATGATCTGCTTTTTGACTTCTTATTCCATTAAATAACGAAGATAGCACCCTCAGCTACGACAGCTTCCATTTCTGACTAGTTTACTCAGTAATATTATTACGCATCTGATTCATTAAACGTGACCTCTCATGACTAATAAGTTTTTACTAGGAATATTAAGGATTCCTTAATATGCAAATTATGCAGAAATAACAGCCATGGCCATTTGATAAATATGAATATAAGATTCTAAACCTTTTATTACATAAGACGTAGTAAGACGTGTTTGGATTTTATAACTATTTATTTATTTACTAAACACGTTTGACCTTAATGTTTCTAGTAGGACTAAAATGATAGGTGGTCACTAATAGTCATTGTGGCGATATCGACATACAGCGCAACCAAACGTAATACAGCACCTTAGACGCACCTAACTACGGAGTAGCTCTCTCGCGACTAATCTACTAATCCTGTATCGCGACATAGAAATTCTCTCACCGATTAGCATATATATAACTTCCCAACAGCAACCGTTGAGTCATGACCCACCAGCATGATCACCTCACCTGGTCGGAGGGTTCCCCTTCCCTTTTTGATGTCCTAAAGCGGTTATTTTAATATTATAAAACAGACTTGTAAATGTATCGTGAGGTGTATTAAAACATTACTTAAGAAACTTTCTAATGGTAAATTCTCCTTCAGTTCAACAGTATCATAGTAGACTTACAGTCGATCCCAACGTAGTTTTTGAATTAAAATTCTTAGGAGCCTTTTACCAAAAGGTTCCCAAAAGGTAACCTAAACTACGTAAGTCATGTAATACAAAATAACTCTCAATTTTTTATTTAATATTTGACCTGCCAAAATGACTGTCCTGCCTGATTGAAATTTTGGTGTTTTTTGACGTTCTTGCCAGTAAAGTTAGCCATTAAGACCACTTTTTGGACGTCCCGTACCATCTTAATGTCAGCACAATGTACAGTCGGCAACAAAATTCACATGACATTATTTATTTTACAGTTCACTGAAACAATAAACCTTGTAATAAATATCAAACAGTGTAAATTTAACTAATTTTGTCTAATCCTTCAAACGTATGTATTAGTTAACTTCATAAAAACCATCTTTGAGCATATTTTACAAGCTTTTTATGAACTTGCAATGTATGTATGTATGCTTGTATGTTCGGGTGGAATCTTGCAACTCGATTTTGAAGCAGATATCTTAAACCGATTTTACTGAAAATTTGCAAGCATATGTATACAGCATGTCAATACAATATAATATAATGACATGGAGCTGATCTGATGCTGGAGCTGGAAGGTGGCCATAGGAACTCGGTAAAGAAACGTCGCAAAATCATCGAGTTTGGACTCATTTGATTCGTCTCGAGGCATTCCAGTAAAAGCTTGTTTTTAAAAAACTTTTTAATTAAATTTATTCGTACAGTTTATACTATAATACTAATACTATACCTAACAGAATTCAGAGTCCATCATCATCTTCTAAAAAATATTGTTCTGGAAACCCAGACTGCACTGATACCACCCGTAATTTATGGTGATCCGCTAGCAATAATAGGATTTTGTATAGTTGTGGTAAGGTAGTAAGTAATAACCGTAAAGGAATATGGAGAGTATTTAAAAGCAAACATAATTATATGTAACTGATTACAGACTGAAAGCAAGTTTTGTTTTTGACAACGTAGTGGTATGAGAAAATGGCTACTAGTACTAGCTTAAAACCATTAGAAATAATGAAAAATATTCCAATGTCTGTGATTGTTATTTTTTTTTTTTGAGATTTCCCCTATACCACACTTTTTGATGACTTTAGTTGCAGACTTTACCAACCAAAGTATGTTGGTCAATGTCGAACGTCTCGACACAGATTAAAATCGCTGATTCATGCCCGTTGACCACAAACAATATGCTAAACACACAAATTGATATGAAGCGTTTACGATTCGTTGATGAAGTCTTGCAGAATATAAATTTTGTAATCGTTTTGTAGTCATCTTGGCTGATACAGTCTACTTTATATTATTACTATTATTCGCGATGTCTAGCGGTTCCATCTTCTTTCCCATGATGTTTATCAACTCCGTCAATAAACTCACAATGCGTAGTAGTTGATGGAGTCTGAATCTGGGGGCACTGCCGTGCCCCCGCCAAGACGAGCCAAGCGTAGCGCAAAGGCACTACCTACTTTTTCTCGAAGTGTTTCGTCGTTTTTTTGAACCGCCATAACTTTGGTTCCCGATATACCAGATCGTTCAAATTTTCAGGATATGATGTTACCAATAGACTAATGAAACGTACAAAGTTTCAATTGCATAGCTATGATACTTTAGATTTTATTGATACCTAAAAAACACCGATTTCGTTACGGAAACACTGATGATCATCAAAACTGTTAGGGTACTTCCTGAAGTGCTCGAAAGCTGAAATTTGGTATGTAAACTAAGTTTAGTATACAAACAACAAAAAAAATCATAAACCCATGCCATAAACTTTTACCCCGCAACCCCCAAATTTGGGGGGTGAAAGTTTGTATGAGACTTTCACAAATGTTTATGCTAGAGGTTTTATTTTTTTGTACACGGACTTTTTGCTTACCCTGTGAAAAAGATATCAGATCTCATGTAGAGCCAAGGTTCTGAATCTACACGCCCTAACTCTACCAACCATAACTTCATAAACTCTACATCTCAGTGAAAATGTATGGCTTGGCTGTTTCGTTACTTCAGAAACTAAATATTCGTATAACACATTACTTCAGGAACTAGATGTTTGCAAACACAAAAGGCGTTCGTTTCCCCTTAGTGACGGTATGGTAGCGAAACGGCGAAGCCATACATTTTTACTGAGATGTAGAGTTTATGAGTTAGGGCGTGTAGATACAGAACCTTGGCTCTACATGAGATCTTGGCAACATTTTACATGAAAATGTTTTTGGTGGGATCTCAGTTTCTGCCAGCGCAAATCTCACTAATGGAATTCCGTAAGTAAAAAATTCTTAAGGTAGTAGAGCCACGCTGACTTCAGCACGAACGGGCCGGCTCGACCGGGGCAGTACTACCCTCGCACAGAAAATCTACGTAAAATGACAGCCTTCTTGCTATCGTGTTTCGTTGGTGAGTGCGTGACCGGAGGCCCAATGATGCAGAAGCATCACTAGCCCGCCATGGTGTGGATCACTATGCTGCATTGTTGCATTGTCTGCATTCGCTGTGAGTATGGTGACCACCACTCTTGGATTCTGCTTATGCTTTCCATTAGGCAGAGTAAAGTCATTTTGGCAGGGTTAAAATAAAAAAAAAAAGATTACATTCTATGAAATTTGATCTAAGCTTATGCTATTCTATACGGCAACAAAGCAACGCAGAATCGAACTCTTTATGCTGTACCAGCGACCCGCCCCGGCTTCGCACGGGTGTTTAGATGTCCCCGCCGCGTCGACGACACGATTCGTGCATTTTAAATCTGTAATATCTTCGAATATATTCATTTAATTTAGATACAGTACAGAGCCATTTTCATCTATATTAAATGCACAATGTATTTAATTTACTTAATTGAATAAGGATTCATTTTGTATTGCTTAATATCGCTTCGTAAATAAGCCATTATTTCTCGTAAAAAGAAAGGAATAATAAATGTTTATTGTAGGTTATCCCCAAGAGAAAGACATATACCGTCGCGGACTTTTTTGTAGTACTTTTTAAGGTGTACAATACTGTAGTACATTATTTTGATCTATCTCGTAGGGTGCAAACAGCGTTTGCAATGTAAGCGCAAAAAATGTGTTTATTTGCTACATCACATTAAAAACCTCGAAAATTAACAGTGTTTTCATACTATATTATGCATTTATTATACATAAAAACCTTCCTCTTGAATCACTATCTATTAAAAAAAACCGCATCAAAATCCGATGCGTAGTTTTAAAGATTTAAGCAAACATAGAGATATAGGGACAGAGAAAGCGACTTTGTTTTATACTATGTAGAGTATATAGAGTATGTGTGAGAGTAGAGTACTGAAATGTGAGCCAAAATTACTGTAGTAGAAACGGAAAATGGGAATATTAGTCATATTGCTTTATTTGATTAATTTTTCATTGATTAAGTACAAGACGGCTAGTGAATTTCAGTAATGGCCAATTTATTTTTCTGCTCATTATCTCAAAAATGTTTTCTCTTTTTAGACATATATTTTGGGAAAACACATGAGGTATTGCAAAAATTCTGTACAAGAGCACGTTTAGACATTTATTTTCTAAAACTGAAAATTCAACAAACACACCATAATTTACAGGACTAATATGATATTTATGGACAAGAATAAATATCTGTTTCAACCCTCTAAAATGGGCTAGTTGGGCAAGATTAAAGGTTAATCTTTCCATGAAATTTTCCAACATCAGTGATCACAGGATTTATCTATAGTACCTATAGATAAATCCTGTGATCACTGATGTTGGAAAAGTTAAAGCAGTGTAAAGACGGAAGAGTTTAATCAAGAAATGTTGATAATAGTAGGGGAGCCCTAGAAATAATTTCGGGATTTACTCAAGCGCTGCAGATTAACATACAGGGGGATACCTTATACCCGGTTAAGTACCTCTACCAAATATGAGCCCCGTATATATGGCCGCCAGTCAGGAATAAAGGATCAGATTAGTAAAAAAAATGGATCATCAGACATTCTCGAGCGTGTCAGATTAAGGCAGGGTGAGTTAATTACACGCTAAAAAGTGTATATTCCACTAATCTGACAATTTGAGAGTGACGTAAGGAAAGGGGAGGGCTATAAAGTTGTAAAAAAAAACGTTATCTCGACATTCTCGAGCGTGGCTATTTTTTTTTTATTTTGTGGGAAATCATTCAGGGATAACGAAAAATATATAATCTGACGATAGCCACAAGCCGAAGTAACAAAATTTCGTCGATAAAGTTTAATATATTGGTGATGGTGATGCTTATATTCACACTGATAAGTCAGTACTAATTCATGTGTTACAGAAATAAGTCGAAGATATGGAGCAACCGCCATCCCAATTTGACCTTATAATTTTGTAGATGGGTTATTTTTTATACGTTTTTATTTAACTTGCAATGTATAGTATGTTTGGGTGGAATCTCGCAACTAAATTTTGAAGCAGATATCTTCAACCAATTGTGCTGAAATTTTGCAAGCATATGTATACAGCGTGACACACAATATTATAATGACATGGAACTAATCTGATGCTGGAGCTGGAAGGTGGTCATAGGAACTCTATAAAGAAATGTCGCAACACTATCGAGTTTGGACTCGTTTGATTCGTCTTGACGAGTACTTTATGTTTTCATAGTATCCTGGGTCTGATGATGAAGCCGGAAGGTGGTTATAGGAATTCTGTAGAGAAACGTCGCAATACCATCGAGTTTGAAATCGTTTGATTCATCTTGACAAGTACTTTATGTTTTGATAGTATCCAGGGTCTGATGATGGACCCGGAAGGTGGTCTTTATACAATTTATAGAATACAAAGGCTTGTCGCCAGATTTACCTGTGTGTAAGGAAGTAATTGAAATAACCTGATTTGACTTTGTTTAAAATTTTCAAACTAAGTAAAAGTTGTAAGTAACTAAGTTGTTGATCGATCATTGGGCTGATCAGGAGATGGCAACGATTATAGGTAGTAAGGTAATTTTATGTAATTACCTCGATTTGTGTCATAAATATTCAGTTACTGATAATTAATTATAAATTGATTATGATTTGTCATGCCCTGATCATGAAGAAGCGAAGACGAACATAGCATTTATTGCTTGCCTACAAAATGAAGATTCCACTATTACTATCAGAACTTCTGATACTGATATTCTGGTAATTTTCTAAAAAGCACTGGATTTGGGACCATTTTTTTTAAATTGTCAGATTAAGCGAACCCCTCTAGATTACCGTCTGATTATGAGACAGCACGTCTAGGACAAAGATAAACCATATATATCTTAATCTGACGCGCTTGAGTATGTCAATATGACGATTTTTTTTTGCACATTCTTATAACAGCCGTGAGTTTGCGTCACATCCAAATCGTCAGTTTATTGAATGAGAGCTTTATTTGAGGTTCACTTAACATCCCCTTTGAAAATCTGACGCGCTCGATAAAAATTTTTTTTTGTCATTTTCAAACCTTACGTACGACCACCCCCACCATGCAAACGATCAGATTAACATACGTACATTATTAAAAATACGTAGGACATGGATGCTATCAATATCTGACGCGCTCGAGTATGTCCATGAATCAGTTTTTTTTTACATTTTTGAACATCCATAGCTGCTCACCCCACCGATGAAAAGGTATACAGCAATAACATTTTTTTTTTTATGTATGGCCCGCCAAAATGACTCTACTCTGCCTGATGGAAAGCATAAGCAGAATCCAAGAGTATTGGTCGCCATACTCACTGCGAATGCAGACAATGCAGAATGGCGACCACACCATGGCGGCCTAGTGATGCTGCTGCATCTTTTAGTCTAGTCAACAAGTATGGAACTTGTTGACTAAACTATTTGGTCTAGTCTAGAGTTGCAAAGCTTATCATCTAAGCTTTGCAACTCAATAGGTCTCTATGACGCTCGAGTAAATTTATCATCGTGGGCTCCCCTACTATAAGTAGAATTTAATAATATCAAAATATGTGAAAACACTGAATTCTTATTATTTTTCTAATACACATAAAACAGTTACATATACGTATTTTAGACAGCAAAAAAAAAAACACTTGTCTCTGATTTTGCTTGAGTGGGAAGATGACATAAATAGTTGCGTAACTAATTCTTAACTCGTACTTCGTAACTTAATTCTTCTTATAAAAGAATTTGCAATGAGAGCTCATCAACTATTCTACGGATAAGACTAAAGGATAATTATTCTTTAATGCGAATCTGTCTCCTTTTATTTCGAGTCACCTCTAAGGTCAGTTGTGTGTGGCAGAAAGTATTTTATTAACAACAAATAGACGCTTCATAATGATAAGATCAAATTGAGAATGGCTAGTGTAGCCGCTCACGATAATCATTCGAGTAACGCCAAGGTCAGAACTGTCACTTGGGTCGATGAAGACTCCTGCTAACGTCCGCGACCAGTCGCCGCGAGCACGCGCACTCCTCGCGCTCGCGTGCGCACATAAACATGAGTTAACACAATGTACTGGACCTCTTTCCTACTACCGTATACATATTTGATGACAATGCAATAAAATCAGTGTTGTTTGTAAAATTACCTTAATAATGTTGCGGCGTCAGTTCTCTCAAGAATCCGGTACAGCTGAACTCTTCAAAGCGAAGGAGGCATATTTTGATCGGAGGTAGGTTTCTGCGATTCATGTAATTCTTAGTTGTGTGTTGATTGTTTACGTACTCCATAATAACAGCGTTACTCGCAATATTTGTAAGAATTGTTAGTAATTATGTATAAATACGGCTGTTACGAATGACGTCTGTGCATGTATTATGAAATAAAATAAAAAAACAAGAACGTTATATTTAAATATACTTCTATTAGCAGTTATGTGTATCTTAATACACTAGAGTTAAGTACTTTTTTCCTACGTGGATTTCGTTGGAGAACCGTTTTCTACATAAACAAAGTAGTTGTGTAAGTGTAAAAAGGAAGTTTTAGTTAGTTTACAATAAAAAATAGATACTATTGTACATTTTACTTTGTATAGAACACACAACGTCATAAGAACTAAAAAGCGAAAGTATAAAAAAAGTTAATTCTACATTTGTCTAAAGAAGATTTAATTTGTTCCTCTCAGAGGTTAACCGGGTAGGATACCATACCTGTACAAAAATAAACCGTTTGCTATGTACTCGGATGATAATTTTGCTTACTTACTTAGATATAATGTAACAATCTTATATCTGTACCTAAGAGAACCTTGCCCTCTAATATAACTGTGCTAAAGAGGAAATAAAACGAATACACATTTGTTTCAACACGATATATGTATAAAGAGTAAAGAGTTTAAATAATTAAAAAATCAGTATACTTCGGAACATTTCTGCTAATTTAAAATTCAGACAACACTATTTGAAGGCTTCAGCAAAAATATCCAAATAAACGTAAAGTTACATTTATAAAAACAATAAACATTCTCCATGCATTCGTTATCTAACGACTGTTATTTTGATTGTAACCTCTTATCATACCGATATGATTGTCGAGTACATTGTTAGTTCCTATCATTCACTATTACTTTGTGTAACCTAGATTACCATAACAAGTTTAATACCTAACTAACTCCTTTAAAAGAAAGAAACATAAAATGACCTTTCATCAACAACCCATAACGTCCCACTGCTGGGCTCGGGTCTCCTCTCAGAAGAGGGTTTAGGCCATACTTCCCCACGCTGGCCAAGTGCGAGTTGGGGACTGGCAAGACAATGTTGTGGCTACGTAACCTTGCTATTGGATGTTTTTAAGCCGCCCAAAGGCCTCCAACTAAGCTTCCTACAATAACAGCCGGGCCTGACTGCTTAACGTAACCTCCGAATCACGGAGACGCTCATAGTATCATGCTACCAGCGGTCACCCATCCAGGTACAGACCGCGCCGTGGTTGCTTACCTTCGGTGATTGTTTCTAATCACCTAGTGCAACAGGGTTATAAGCGCTGTCTGGCATTTGTGTTTATTTTACTTTACCTGGTATCATCCGTTATTATCAACAGCCTTTAATAGTCTACTGTTGGGCATAGGCAGAGACCTATCTCTAGCAGTAGACTCTCCAAATACATAATTTTTAAGGGGATTGTTATAAAGGAGGTTTTGATCTACAAATCCTATACCAATCCGTCTGGCTTGGAATAGGATTTGTGTCATGTTTTCCTACTTGACAGTGCTGATTCCTTGTGTAATTTGCTCCCTTAGTCGACTCTTATGAAATCCGCGTGATAAATAATAAGGGGGTGACACTTTGTACTCTTAATCCGACACCAAACGGTTTACGTGCATTCTCATACAAATTCGCAGACTTGCTTAGTTACTAGATAAGTAAGTATAGACATAATAACTTATCGGGTCCTTGTTTCTTTAACGTGATAACTGATAACAAAGAAATGGGACAGAGTTAACAAAGATTAGAGTATTACTAACTAACTGAACAACTACACACATCAAAAGTGTCTAGGGATCAAGCATTTTTATGCGGATTTCTTGAGATTGAGATGTGGCTTTGGCCCTGGCCTGCTCAGTCGCCACACTTGAACCCGATTGAGCATGCATGGGATATGCTACAGAGAAGAGCTCTGCCAAATATGGAGGGTATCCAGTCGCAAGAAGACCTTTTTTTGTTGTTGCAACGAACATGGGCGGCCATTCCACAGCGTGATTTGGATGAACTCATTTTGAGTATGCCAAACCGATTCTTGTGTTGTTAGTGTTCGCGGTAGAAACACGGATTATTAATTGTTTAAGTTACCTAATAAAATTTTAAAGAAAACTGTTATTTCAGTCTTTTTTTCGAACTTTAATGTTAGTGGTTCAAATGTCAAAAATCCCTTTATTAGGAAAATGGCAAATTTCTTTATTAATGCAAAGGTGACTTGGTTTATCGTTACTGTGACAAACGAAAACACTTTATTTGATGAATCCTTAAAGAAAATTTTAATTAATATCAATCAGGAGAAAAGTTATTGCAAAAATATATGTTGAACCCTAGACACATATGTTGATCCCTAGACACTTTTGATGTGTGTAGTTTGTATCTATATTATTTTCACTTTTGCCAGCGGGTCGGAAAATATAACTTTTCATTAGTGACTTAATTTACAAAGATGGTTTACAGCCTTTTTCAATAACTATTATAATATAATCTTTAGCGGACTAGAAACTGCGGATTGTCTTTTTTTTTAATATAATTATTTCAATACCCTCATTGACATGCAGTCATGTTGTCAAGAAAAAGAACAATTTATGCTCTTTTTAAAGAAAACTCCGACAACAGTCAGAGTTTTCTTTACTAACTTTTCAATCACATATCTCTAGTTAAAACAAGAGATAGTTTATTGAAAGCGGCTGTTACTGTTTTAAGCGTGAAAGCGTAACAAACAAATTCACATCCGCATTTATAATCTTAGGATTATACCATCGATAACCATTGACAAATAAACATATAACTGCGCATCACACTTAAATAAACTGTACCTATCATTTGAACATTTACAATAGACACGGAAGAATGTAAATATATTATATACATAACGTCCGTGTACACAGTAATTTATACCTTGTTATAATGTCAGTATCTACAAAAGCGAGTAGGTACCTGAATAACATTACAAAAGAATAATTCTTGTCTAACATAAATGTTTATAATTAGTATCAATCATCGGCATTACTATTTTAGTAAATACATTTTTATAGATACAAGATACATAAAGTTTTCAAAGGAAGGAAGGGGTTGTTCCGTATTCATCCCACTCAATCTCATCCCATTCTTATATCATCCCAAATGCTTATTCCGTACTCGTCCCACTTACAAAATTATTATTTTTGTTTTGAGTCATCCCAATTTCTATTCTCAACTCATCTCAGCGCAAAAGTACTAAAAAGTACGGATCGCACAATCATTTATTGCCTCGGCTATTTAACTGCCTCGATGGCGTAGTGGTAGCGTATGTGACTGCTGTGCTTGAGGTCTCAGGTTCGATACCCGGGTCGGACCCAAATGTTTGTATGATCTATGATGATGAAAAAAAATAAAAAGCTTGGGACTAGATGGTGTTGTGTGGTAGATGTCCGAATTATTTATTATTTATTTATTTATACAACCAATTTTATAGTTTAATAAAGTTACAAAATTTACTCTTCATGGATGTGTTTTTTGGTATGTGAGCTAGAAAATTGTTCCTATACAACGGATTTCAATTTCATATGAAATGGGTAAACTAAAACGGTTGCATAACGTGGCGGTGTGTAAAATCCATCTTGTCCTGGTATCGTGAAAGTGTTAAATGAAGTCTTATGTTTTGAAGGAAATTTTAAACGAAGTTTTAAAGGAAAATCCCCATACATGTGTAGAGGCAGAAGTAAAAAATATAATTGAAGAAGTGATTAAAAGTGCAAGGACAAAGTGCAATCCTTACGTGGTGAATCTGTATCTGCAGTCTATCGAGATGATTTAGTGAATTTACATGATCAAGGATTGAATTTAGTGTCGGCATTACGGAAATTTTTAAAATTTAAAACATCTCTACACAGTTCAAGGAACCGCAGTCAAGGAGTAAAACGTACCATCTTTAAAACTACATCAGATGTGGAAGTGCCACAGTCTTATAAAGGTTTTCTGTTATTCGATTATTATTAAAATTGACCGTCTTAGTTTTTTTTAAATAGCGTCAAAGAGATATTTGAAAAAAAACATAAGGTGGTTGTCAAATTATGTTTTTTTTTAAATAATTGTACCCAGAGTCAATTTTATCAATAGTTCACTCGAATAAATATTTTTACCCTATAAATATTATTAACCTATACCTACACGTACAATTGGCGAGGCCTATGTCCAGCTGTGAACTTGCGATAGGCTGATGATGATGATCACGACTAATGATCTAGGCTAGATATTATTAAAATGTCTATCTGTGATGTTATACCGTACTTTGGAATTGTTAATTATAGAAAGATTGATGTTACGTAGTATTTAATAAAAAAATATTATTACTTTAACTTAAATCTAATAATGCAACTTGATTACATTGTTGTATATCGATATTATATTTTTTACACCATGGTTGGTAAATATACCTTTAAACATTTTATACCCAAGTTGATTTTTGATGTACCCTAAAGCCGGGTCTCCTGCGGCAATGTTTTATGTTTTTAAACACAAAACATCACATATTTATCAAAATATGGGCGTGGCTTAACTGATTTGTTAATTTTAACAAGCAAACATGTTATCCAAAGCGGACTGAAAACATCCCAGCGCATACTTCTCGAATAATGAAACTGAACTGAACTAACATTAATACTTATATTATTCATATTTATACTATAAAAGTAAGTAAGTAAGTGTACTATAAGTCATTTTGTCGAGTAGATAAAATATTTTTGCTTTTCGTGTAATCGTGTTTGATGTTCGTTTAAAAGTCCGTCTCCTGCGAATTTTCGCTAACAAGTTTTGTTACTTTGTTTTGTTATTTTTAGCCGCAGGAGACACGCCTTAATTCAAGTCTAAAACATTGTTTTGATAACATCTTTCTTTTTGTTTTATTTAGTGACTTTAAAAATTATTAATTAATTAAATCAACCTCTCCCATTAAACAGTATTTCAATTTAGTCACTCAAACAAGATACCTACATTTATTTGTCAACAATGTTTTTTTTTCACATTCTTAAAATTTGACTGCCTCGTTGGTCTCGCGGTTGGCGTGTGCGACTGCTGATCATGAGGTCTTGGGTTCGATTCCCGGGTCGGATCAAATGTTTGTATGATCTACAAATATTTTTTTCGGAGTTTGGGTGTTTTCTATGTGTAATGTGTATGTATTTACAAAAAAAAGTATATATGTATTTGTATCAGTTGTTTAGTACCCATAACACAAGCTCTGCTTAGCTTGGGACTAGATGGCGTTGTGTGTTAGATGTCCGAAATATTTTATTTTGCTGCAAACTGTACTCAAAGATGTTTTTGTGACGAAATTTTCATAAGGGATGAGTTCCAATTAGTAGAATAAACAAAATGGGATCAGTTAAGAATAAAAGTAATTAAAAGTGCCTTGGGATGAATCAGGAATAAAAACTGGGACGAGTTGAGAAAATTGCTATAACAAATAAAGAACTTACTTCTAAACGGTAACAACTCGCTTTGGTTTTTCCTGTTTTTATATAAAAAAAAATTATATGGAATAGGCGGCAAACGAACAGACGTATCGCCTGATGGTAAGCGATTACCGCCGCCGATGGACAACCGCAACACCAGAGGCGTCACAAGTGCGTTGCCAGCCTTTGGCGGATGGGAGTTGGGAGCCTCCGGTAACCTCACTCACTCGGTGAAACACAGCGCAAGCGCTATTTCACACCGGTTTTCTGGGAAGCCGGATCACTCCGGTCGAGCCGGTCCATTCATGTCGAAGCGTGGCTCTCCCACATGTTAAAAAGTTTTTACATAAATGTAAGATTAGAAACGCTTGTCATTTAAATCACTCTTTTGTATAATAATAGTACCTGAATGAGCGAGCTTTACTAGTATTTATTTTGGTGAATTTCCTAAAAACCCTAGTTAGATCGATTTTTCGCCCCCGAAACCCCCTGCATACTAAATTCCATGAAAATCGTTGGAGCCGTTTCTGAGATTCAGATTATATCCATACAAATAAATAAAATTGAAGTGTCTCTGCTTATTACTAAATGTATATGTATGTATACACGGTACTTAAACCAAAATATTTTTTTTTATAATTTTGGTCTGTCTGTCTGTTTGTTCCGGCTAATCTCTGGAACGGCTGGACTGATTTTGACGAGACTTTCACTGGGAGATAGCTGATGATATAAGGAGTAACTTAGGCATTTTTTAGACTATGTTATAAGTAACGATTCCAACCTCGTATAAATGCCTCATTTGTTTAAATCTTAATAATTACTAGGCATACAATGAAATATATTATAAACTTATAATTCAATTGGTGATTTTATAAACAAGTAAATAGTTGATTCATATTAATATCTTGGCGCCTTCCGCTTGTCAGCTTCCGGCGCGACTTATATTTCATATCAAATCTTTAATGTTACACAATCCTGTATTATCAAATAATAATTGTATGCTAATAATCATTAGAGTATTTATGGTAAACAATATTTATATTATCTACTAAATATGTGAATTTAGTATTGAATTGGGTCAAGCCTGTCAAATACTATAAAAATACCTTCGTTCGAGTAATTTCACGCATTCATATCCCGAACGTTCTACTTGGTGCTAATCGACCGTTACATTTCAGAAGTGGGATCTAGCATTCTCGCGCGTCCTGTTTTGAAAATATTTAAAAGTTAACGAAATCTTTATTTGGATACCCTACGAAATTTTCTTGTTTTCGTTCGAGTAATTGGTGAAGGTGCAGTAAAGTATATCTATCTGTACATCTGGTGAGTACGTTCCAGTTTATTTATAATGAAATTTTAAAGTGTAAACAAAAGTTCATGATTTCCATTTACCTATACTTGTCTGCAATTATATAGTACCTACACTGTGTGATAATACTAAGTAAACAGTTATTTACCGCTGTGTGTCAAATCTTACCTGTAAAGACGGCTGTGTGATCAAGTCTATTTACTTACATTAAGCTATGTTTCCAAATTTAAGTACTACATGTGAATACGGGCGGCTATGTGATCAAGTCCGTGTAACAACTATAGATGTAGTACAAAATAAAATCTGTGTGATGTAGTAAAAACAAAAGCTGTGTGATGTAGTAAAAACAAAAGCTGTGTGATGTAGTAAAAACAAAAGCTGTGTGACGTATTACAAACAAATACGAAACTGTGTGACGTATTACAAACAAATACGAAACTGTGTGACGTATTACAAACAAATACGAAACTGTGTGACGTATAGCAAATACGACACTGTGTGACGTATAGCAAATACGACACTGTGTGACGTATAGCAAATACGACACTGTGTGACGTATAGCAAATACAACACTGTGTGACGTATAGCCAATAAAAGCTATGTGATCTAGGAAAAATAAATAAATTGGTCGGTACCGGTCGGAATTTTAATTAAATTAGTGGCAGCTCTGATCGCCGTGGGACACGGCATGCACAGGATGGCCGAATGTTATAAGTAACGATTCCAACCTCGTATAAATGCCTCATTTGTTTAAATCTTAATAATTACTAGGCATACAATGAAATATATTATAAACTTATAATTCAATTGGTGATTTTATAAACAAGTAAATAGTTGATTCATATTAATATCTTGGCGCCTTCCGCTTGTCAGCTTCCGGCGCGACTTATATTTCATATCAAATCTTTAATGTTACACAATCCTGTATTATCAAATAATAATTGTATGCTAATAATCATTAGAATATTTATGGTAAACAATATTTATATTATCTACTAAATATGTGAATTTAGTATTGAATTGGGTCAAGCCTGTCAAATACTATAAAAATACCTTCGTTCGAGTAATTTCACGCATTCATATCCCGAACGTTCTACTTGGTGCTAATCGACCGTTACAACTAGCTTTGCCCCGTGGCGTCACCCACGGTTGTTGTACCGCGGCTAACACCGCGGCGTTCAGCTAGTCTACATATACAGATTATAGAATTGCTCGTTTAAACCCGAGGCGAAAAATATAATATTAAAATATTATTCAAATATTTTGATTATAATAAATAATTCATAACCGTCCAGAGATAAATACATAAGACATGAAATACAAATTATTAAAGTTGAGTACTTTTGTAATTTTTTACTTGTTCCTCAATATTCGTGCTGACTGTCAGGTTTTCCTCATTAACAATGTCAATAAGGTTACCACTGAACTTCTTATGTATAATATATGTCCATTTAAAATGTATACAGCGTGTTGTTTTATTTCAGTACATGTTAAAACTGAAATTAAATTCTAATGAAAACTTACAGCTTACAAGTATAATGTTGACATCATTTATTTTAGTTCGACTTCGACATTCGAATTCGGGAGAAACTAAAGTTGCTTTTGTTGAAGATCTTTTTAATATAATGTTCATTGTCTATTTCCAATGCATATATTATAACAAACTTAAAACACCTCTATTTGCTCCGTTGGACTATACCTACCTTTTTTTTTTTTTGAAGTGTGGAAATCCCCTCGGACCGTCACCCGCGCCGGGGCTTGCGGCGGGGCGGTGTATCGGACTCGAACCGACTAAAACCACACGGTGTGCCACACTGCGCCTGAGGAGGGAGGAGTCCGGGAACTGCTGTTATTACGCCATCCAGACCCAGGACTATACCTACCTTTTTTTTTTTTTTTTAACGCGTGGAAATCCCCTCGGACCGTCACCCGCGCCGGGGCTTGCGGCGGGGCGGTGTGTCGGACTCGAACCGACTAAAACCACACGGTGTGCCACTCTGCGCCTGAGGAGGGAGGAGTCCGGGAACTGCTGTTATTACGCCATCCAGACCCCTCCCAGCGCTAGCCCGCACAGAAGCGGGCACCCTCTGCTGTTACCTCTCATTTTAGGCGACGTACGGCACACGCGTAACGTCGCCTCCTCGCGGGCGGCCACTAGAGCGGATGGAAGGGAAAGCCCGTCCCGACCATCCGCGGCCACACTCAGGGCGGCATGAGGCGCAGGTGAGCGCGCCTCCGCTGCCCGGTTCGCCGGCGGCGGATCGGGTCCGAGTGGAGGTCGTCCTCCCGGGCCTTCCCCGCCACCTCCTTATGCGAGGACTATACCTACCTAACCTAACCTTGATATAGGTACAAATAGTTCAATCGTAGAGTAATAATAAAAGTAAATAAAAACATCACATTTAGTGATGTCACAAAAAGTGACCACCTGTATTTGAATGTTTATATTACTGTATCATACGGATATGTATTATGTATATACTATGTCTGTGCGAGTTTCATTATTTGAGGGAGTGTGTAGTGGTTGTATTTAGTGTGATATTTTTAGTCACTCGTGACAAACGTACGAACACTCAATGGAGGTTTTGTAAAATACACGTTCAGGTATTTGACATTTATATTTATTTACCAAACTTAGTGACATACATTTATTTAATTATACATAAATTCTATTCACATCTGATAAGAGGCGGTAAATATGTAGCTCTATGGTTTATTTTAAGTTTCATACTTGTGTTGTGAAAAAATGTAAACATTTTTAATATTTACATGATAATTTAAATTAAAACAGCAAGGGTTTTTTTCAAAAAGTCTGTTTAAGTTTCTTATTATATTAAAATCACAATTTTAAATACTGTCTTTCTTGTAAAATCTTCTGCACTTTAAGGAGTATCCAAAAGGTAGAACTCTCCAATAAGGTGTGAGTGTTTGGCAAGCAATTATTCTAATGAAATAAAATTCAAATCTAGGCAAAATTTCTGTCACTATAAATACTCAGTAAGGGGCCGCCAGATCTCTTCGCTCTTCTCTCTACTCCCCAATAGACGAAGGACATCCTCGTGGATCTTCCACCCCAATAACAAAAAAATAAAAATTCTTTGCTATATACCTATCTAAAACTAAAGACGCAGGTGGATGTCGGACGAATGCTACTTAAAAAGCAATTGTCACTAACACAAAGTAATCACGGATTTATAGGATTTACTACTATTAAAAGTATTTGAACATTTTAACCAACATCTATTACCGTTATAAAGTTTTTTTTAAACATAAACATAGTATCAGCGAAAGTAATGGTTGGAAAGCCAAGTATATGACGTCGAAAGACGAAGACAAGAAAACAATAGTTGTGGTAGTTTCTAGATTTCTATGTAATAATGACTATACACGTAATAGTTAAATTGTATTTGATTTATCGCTTCTTCTTCTCCCTTCCCTGGTCCCGTTATGTGGGGTCGGGTCTCCTCACTTGTCTGCGCCAAGTCCTTCTGTCTTGGGTTGTCGATTCCGGCAACTGGGGTTTCTTGAGGTCTCTTTCTATATTTGACCACCAGGTCATTGGCGGGCGGCCTCTGCCTCTTTTACCTTCCGGCAGACTTAGTGCGATCTGCACCACGTGGTCTTCAGTACGTCTTTTCACATGTCCATACCAACGAAGAAGGCTTTTTGCAATTTTTTGGGCAATTGGTGCGACTTTAAAGCTCCCACGTATATGTTCATTTCGAACTTTGTCTAGTCTTGTAACCCCTGCCGCCCATCTGAGCATTTTCATTTCATTGGTATGTACTTTTTGTTCATGCGTCTTTTTTGCAGTCCAGCATTCTGTGCCATATAGACCTTACCTTTTGTTCTTATAGGGATGCGTGGATCGCATAGCACACCCGAGAGTATCCGCCACTAATTTGTAAAGTATTTGATTTATCGCAAATTGTCGTAAATGTTGGCATAACAATTTTCTGACGTGACTTTTTATAGAATTATTTAAACTATGAATGTTAACATAAATAACATGTTTCGAGGAAATGCTCAAACACTCGACATAATTATTGAAAATAGTCATATAACATTATCTTATTATTTTGTTAATACTTACAAAACATACCTAGATTTGGACATACTTTTTAGAAAGTAATATAGTTAATTAATACGATTCTACGTCTCACGTCTGTCTGACAGATTTTGTTTCAAAATAGTTTATGAAAAAGTATAAAAATAGTTTTATGTCGTGGACTTGCACGTCATCAAACAAAACTTTTATTTGTTCACACTTTTCTATTTGGTACTGAAGAATTACAAATATTAAATAAGTGTACGCAAATAATACGGTTGAATAAATTTTTAGTACGCTCTTTAAATTACTTTAACCTGTTTTAGAATTAACATAGAAGATCAAAATAAAATTTTATTAACGTAATAGGTATTGTAACAGCAATTTTGATACTTGTATATGTATATAACTATAGTTGAAAAAAAAACCGATTAAAAAATAATAATTTGAAATAAAAGAGACAGAAATTATTAACAGTTAGAAGACGCGCATAAAGGCTGTAAAGATCACAATAAATTCTAGGAAATATAGGGCCAAAGTAGTGAGGGAGAAATAAACATGAATTCAGTCTCGAAAAATCGATTACATATTCCTATGCCGCGCCGCAGGGTAGGCAGTAATACTTACATAATTAATTAGCAATTGGAGACCTAATCATGAGACTGGAACGTGACAACGTCTAATGTAGAAACAAAAATCGAGAATATAGTGAAACTTACTATTCTTAACTTTTTTTATTTAAACAATATCTTATTTTTACGCTCTATCGCAAGCAGCAGACCAAAATTTGAAACTTCTGTTCCAAAATTATTCTAAATTAAAAAAGGGACGATCTCCTCTTGGATTCAACTTTTAAAATCAACTCCTTCTTTAAAACTACGCTTTTCCCGACGACTATAAAATAACAATATTTACCGTATGGTCTGACTAAAATGACGTTACGATGCCTACCTACGTAAAAACGTGTATGTTTACGTTTGCGTATTACGTAGGTTTACGCAAATTTGTTTATTTTGAATGAAAGTTGCAGCTGACGACCGAGTTTCTAGTTATTAGTACTTAATTTATGTGTAATTACTCGACGTTTCGACACTACCTGTGAAGTTAATTTAATACAATTACCTACACAGCTTGGATCATTTTATACTGGTCAGTAGGATGTGTTTTGGCGCTAACGGACGATTTTTCCATGTTAATATTGGTACGTACACAGTAAAATAAATCCAATACCCTTTTTTAAAAGAAAGTAACAGGTAAGCAGACACATGACAACTTAACAACACTAGTCGTATTATTTTATTTAGCTATGCGTTGCTTAGTTGCGATCCGCTCAACACTATATTAATCATACTACGGTTGGAGGCTCCGAGAATCAATGGTCTTAACTGGTCCTAGACCTGGAATCACTGTTACAGAATAACATAATAAAATTCTTGCAATTCCTTAGCGACGTTCATGTCGTGATGTGTACCGAGGTTCTATCTAGTGCGAGTTTATTTCACATCAACTTGCTCTCGACGCATGCGCGGTTAACGTTTTGGATTGGTTAAGATTTCACAGCGGGCCAATAGCAGTGCCGATTGCGGTCATCGTGACGATGTGATAGACATAAAATGAACTTATACCACAGAATAAGTAATAGCATAAACTAGGCCCTCAGACATCATTGAGATGAAGGTCAAGTATACTTTTCAATTTTGATTTTTGACATACACTTACGCGACACGATTCTAGAGACAAAAATATGTAAATATTTACATCATTATAATAGATTCGCGTCGACAAATATGTCTAAATATAAATACTCGGTAAGCATATTTGACGAGGCTTTAATTTACATCTCATTACGCCAACTTGACGCTTTTTTGTTATTGTTTTTTTATGAAGTTGTACCATAGACAACGTAATATTAAGACGATTTCTGTAAGCTAAAGTATAGCTTCAAGAACAACACGGCTGGCCGTTTTTTTAAACTACTTTATTTATTTTTTAAACTAATGCTTTTTACAGCCTGTTCACTAAGATTATGTGTGTATTTCTAGTTACTAGTTGTCGGCGTTGTCGCCCAGTGGTCGAAATTCGACAACTAGGTAGTATTCCGAAATACCAAATCACAATTAATGTACCAAATGTCTGTTTGTATAATTTTCCGCGTCCATCTCGAAAAACGTAAAGATCACAACTGAATGTCGCCATCGTGTAGTTGCGTCTCAACCATCGCATGGCCAGCGCTGGCCCATCATGTAGAGGTAGCATTAAAAAGGAGATGTTGGCTACTATACCACCACCACCTCGGCCAAACGGGTTGCCATACGATTTGTTATAAGTTTTCCTTCTCTTTTCCTGCGTATATTGCTCATGCGATACCCACGCGATGAATGCGTGTGATGACACTCTATATTCCTAATCCAATGTATATATTACAATATAATGTATTCCTGAATGACTTTTATTTCCTATTTCTACCTATCTTATTATAAATCTGATACTGCCCCATACCTCTCTATTTCGTATTCTCCCTATGCCATAGTTTTTCATACGATTGTGCTATAAGCCAAAGCAATATCTTAAGTTCAATCGCCACCAATCCATTTTAACTATCAATACATATTATAAAACAAAGTCCGCCGTCTGTATGTTCCCGAAAAACCTAAAAGCTTCTATACGGATTTTCATGCGGTTTACAGGAATAGATAGAGTGACTCTGGAGTAAGGTTTGATATATAATTTGTTAAGATTTTTGTGTGCATTGGCTAAAATATACAGACATTTGTTGAAGACGTCGGCAAAAATTAAGCCGCACCTTCTCGGAGTAACACAGACTATATTATATTTTCCGTAAAGAGCCCGTGCGAAGCCGGGGCGGGTTGCTAGTACTATTATAATTTTAAATATCTGGTGTAAATAATATACGTGGTACACATCGCAAAAAAAATAGTTTACAGTTTAATTCATGACGTATTTAAATTTGGAAGGAATCTACAGTCTTCGAATTTACATCATACGGCAGTAAATTATGTAAAATGTATTCAAATGTGTACGTAACGTGGTACATTGTGTGTTAATAGTGTGTTTGTGTTGTTTCAGACGGACGAGGTCTCTGAACGCACCCTCGCCTATACAGCAGTTTGGACCATGTGGCAGAATAATGAAAAACTCAGCGATGGTTATGTGAGTATTATACGTATTAGTTGTATATTGTATTGTAAATAATAACAAGTGAATGGTATCTGGACTAAGTAATAAGCTTTATTGTGCACTCATTTATGTATAAATAAAAAAACCGACTTCCAAAAAACATCCAACGAAAACTCTGCCAAAAAAACACTTAAAAGCGTAAAATAAACTGGTTCTTCATAAATTGCCTATACCTAATTCTTTATTCATTTAAATACTAGTGTTATAATGTGCTAGGTACCTAGAATCTGTTTGAAGTCGGTGCCAAGTGACTATCGCTTAGACTTTTAGCCTTTTTAGTCGGCTTAACACCGACTTCAAACAGATTTTAGGTACCTAGCACACATTATAACACTACTATTTAAATGAATAAAGAATTAGGTATAGGCAATTTATGAAGAACCAGTTTATTTTACGCTTTTAAGTGTTTTTTTGGCAGAGTTTTCGTTGGATGTTTTTTGGAAGTCGGTTTTTTTTTTATAAAAGCGTTTTTATTTTTCAGTTTTTAGTGCAAACAATCGTAGGTAAGTTGAACTATTTCATCAAATTTCATCATCAAGAATACAAATTAAGGTCTATACGTACGTGTAATATTAAAATCATCCTCTAATCCCTAACTGTTGAAGAGTTTAACCTTCTATCATCAGCTCACATAAATAATTTGATAGTATACGACTGAAGGTCTTTAGATACGTATGAAATTGAAAGAATTATCCTCCAACTCCTAACCGTTGAGGAGTTGTACCTTCCACCTTCCATCATCAGCTTACCTAAATAATTTGAAAGAATACGACTAAAGGTAACATATGTACATATGATATTTAAAGATTTATCCTCCAACTCCAACCCGTTAAGGAGTTGTACCTTACATCATCAGCTCATCATCATAAAATGATGACTACCAGACGCAAATACCGGTGCAACTTCAGAAAATATACGAAAAACATAGTATGTGCCTATAAAAAATGAGGGTTTCCCTCGATTTCCCTAGGATCCCATCATCAGATCCTGATATGCTGGCAATGGCACCACCTCGGAAGCATACCCTTTCGAATACAAAAAAAATATTCAAAATCGGTCCACAACTGACGGAGTAATCGGTGAACATACATAAAAAAATAAAAAAATAAAATAAAATACATACAGTGGAACATAGAACCTCCTCCTTTTTGGAAGTCGGTTAAAAATACAGTAAAGTTGATGAGGACTTTGTACAAATTACGGTGTATTAAATATACCTAGATATTACCAGATAATACCAGACAATTTTGTAGCCCCGACCCAGTTGTAAAATAATAATGTGACGTGTAAAACAAGTATTTTTTATAACAAGTAAAATTTTAACAAAAATATAAACCGACTTCAAGGTTCGACTTGATTTCTCTTGGATGCCATCATCAGATCTAGTTTCCTTATCATGGTACCACCGTTGAGATAGCTCCTTTCCATTAAAAAAATAATCATCAAAATCGGTTCATAACGGTTCGGAACACACATTAAAAAAAGGTCGAATTGAGAACCTCCTCCTTTTTTGAAGTCGGTTAAAAAATACAAGCTCCTAATATAATTAATTTACCAGAAATTAATTTCACAAAAATATTAATTAATATTTATTTATCTTGCGAAAACGCTGCAACACCTAAAAATAATATATTTAAAATTTAATACAATGTCACGTAGTGGGCTTTAGGAGGCGAGAAGATGGTGGTGAAGCCACGAGGTTCAGTTGAAGAGAAATTAGACACTTTAGAATGAAGATTTGAACACTATTTATTTAGAAATAAGTAAAGTTTTACAATTTAATAGTCGTGAGCACAAATATACAGATAGACAGGGTGTAGGTTCTGAGAGATCGATTGCGGTTACCTCCGAGACAAAGGAGGCACTCAACTTGGGACTTTGCAGTAACGTAGGGACGCCGGGCTGAAGAAGAAACAAGAAATACACACAAAATATACACAATAAAAAGAATATGAGGTAAACCGTGATTGAATCTCTCAGCGTAGTCGGGCGCCATGTGTCACGTAGTGGCTTATAAGGGTGTAGACCCTGAGAGGTTCGATCAAGCGATCGTCCTCCATGTCAAAGGCACTTAACTTGAAGGTTTGCTGCGATGAGAAAAGGGACGCCGGGCTGGAGGCCCAAGCGTCAGTCTGGTGACCCTGGCGAAAGCGAAAGGGTCACAGCTGGAGAGGCGCCTTGCAGAGGCGCGGGACTCGACGTTAGTGGCCGAGTCCCAGGCGAGTTGCCGGCGCAGCCGCCGGGCGTAGTAGACGCCAGCAGAAAGAGGTGCAGTGCTGGGCCTGCTTTAGAGGCCGGCCCCGAAGAGGCGGCGCAGGCTCTTTGGGTCGTGACCTCCACGAATTATCTCCCGGACAATCGCTCTCAACTTTTTACAGTCAGCAGTGTGTCGTCGACATTTTGACAAAATTCTGATACAGGGATCTTTAAACAAATAGCTTGCTCAGAAATTACAAGCACTGTTGAATCGACGAACACACCACTCGTGATCTAAAATCACGAACTCACAATAATAATATAATTCCTCTCGGCTCTCAATTTGTTAAAACTACATACATTGAATCTCTGCTATGTTTATTTATTATTAGTTGTCTATGGACTCTATCTCGCGTTTATATAACGTTATTTTTGCACTGCGATGCCAGTTAGATACTATGTAAACGTAGGAAAATCAGTCCAGTACCCGCGTGTTAAGAAGTGTTTAGTACCAACGAGAAATTTGATTTATTTATATCTATACTAATCTATACTAATATTATAAAAAGGTAAAGTTTCTAACTTTGTAGGGTTGTAGGGGGTAATCTTCTGAAATACTGATCCGATCCTGAAAATTCTATGACTAACAGAAAGCGACACTATTCAGGAGTGACATATTTTATTATGATTAAACAAAAAAATCTGATAAAAATAATAGTAGGTATTTGAAATTCAAATCGAAAAAAACGGATGGTTAACGTCCAGCAAAGTGGGCACGGCTCGGCTGATGGATAGATACAGTTGAAAAACAGCTCAATTTTTGTCAGTGTCGTTGACAACACTGTTGTTGCCCTATAAAAAAACAATACAGTAGCCTCAAGTGATGTGTACAATTTAAAACCTGACCAACCCTACTGAATACTAACTCACACTATCATCACGCGCGCTCAGTAATCCAACAAAAGAGCGCATGCCTCTCCGGCTTATTGTCACTCTTTTGGCCCTTTTCAGGAAAGTGGGAGGAAACATGTTAAACACCAAAAAAATCGTACCTTCTTGGTAGAAAACTTTTTTTTTTTTTAATGTTTTAGCTGCGCCAAAATGACTCTGCTCTGCCTGATGGAAAGCATGAGCAGATTCTAAAAGTGGTGATCACCATCCTCAATGCGAATAGCACATTGCAGCATGTTGACCTACACTATGGCCGCCTAGTGAGATGCTTTTTTACGCCCCGCTTAAAGGACCCAGGTTCATAGTGGGAGGGAAACACGTGCGCTGGAAGTGATTTCCAGGTTTTGACCGCTCGGCACAGAAAGGACGAACCGAAGCGATGAGTACGAGATCGTATGTCTACCACTCTGAAGCGGTGACTTCCAAGGCCGGCACGTGTTGTCCTGTAGAGGAAGGGGGAAGGGGGGACCAGTTGGAAGAGCTCCTCAGAACACTCTCCGTGATACAAGCGATAGAGTACTGCTACTTAGTTTTGGGTTAGCAATTAATCTACAATTTAAAGCACCAAAAAGTTAAAAAACGTTTAAAATAAAATTAATTAATATTTTGCGATAAAAATTTAAATAAACTTGGTACTTGTCTCTGTTAGTGAAAACTAATTTATCACGTTCATTTATATACATTTCATTGTTTTCTACAACTAGAAAAACCAGTATTTCTTTAGCATTGAAATACTTTTTTTGATATTTTCTCCTTTGAATTAACAATAAGTAATAACTGTCAATCAACCAATATAATTTAATAAATGTTGTGAATGTCTCGAACATTGTGGCAACATTCGATTTAAGCCGGGTCTCCTGCGACACTTTTGTGTTTTCTAACATAACATCAAACATCTAACAAAATATGGGCGTGGCCTAACTGTTTTGTTAGCTCTAACAAGCAAACATGTTATCCGAAGCGGACGAAAAACATCCCCGCGTTCGCCTGCGGGGAGGGGGCAAATTTATTTGCGAACATAAGGGTTGTGCATTTATCACATAACATTCTTCATTTTAATCGTTGTGGACATAAAGATTAATCATTTTGATTTACAAATCGGATGTTATCGACTTGCTAACCAGTGATTTACACTATTCACAGTCCCTTGTTTATCTAAATCTGCCTCAGTTTCTTACAAACATTTTTCTTACCGAAATGTATCTTTTCGATATACTCATAAAATTAAAGCCCATTCATAAACTCTTGGGAAGAGGAAATGAATTATATTTGGCTATACTAAAACTTTACTTAAAATTTGCATCAATTAAATTTCAGGCAAATCCAAGACCCCGCGTCGCAGCGGCTGACGTGGTACAAACCCCCGCTCACTGTGCTAGTCATCAAGAAGGTACACGATGCAACAATCCTGGTACCATTCGTACAACTCGTGCATTGGCTGGTTCACGTAAGTAATAACATATTTACTTAAATAGTCCTCGAAACGGTCCACTTTATTGTTTATTGCTCCTAAGCCGCACCATAGATCATATCGTTTATCTCCAAATATCCACTCCATTCATACATATCTGATTTGTTATGTTACAATTAAATAAATACTCATATCAATGATTGATAACACAAAGCAATCTTTCATGTAATTTCAATCCTTCATGGTATAGGTTAGTGATATGAGACACCGCTCACCTTGTTAAAAGTTACTCTGAGACTAAAAAAACGCATGTGTAATTTGCAGTTTTGAGGTACCTACGAACTGCAACCGGTGCTAGAGAGAATGCCCTGTTTAAATATAAAAAAAACGCATACGTTCACTTTAACTTAAAACAAAAAGCGGCCAAGTGCGAGTTTAACTCGTCCATGAAGGTTCCGCAGCAGCAAGTAACAATAGTTATATGTTATACAAGAGTGCAAAGTTGCTTTTTAACCGCGGGCTCAATTTTGATGACCGAGCAAGCGAAGGATTTTAAAATTGAATCACGAGCGTAGCGAGAGTGGGATGAAAAATATATTTTTTATTTTATTTTTATATTTGTGTTGATTGAATGAAAGGTAAATTGCAGTTTACGATTTATGACGTATTAAAAAAAACTACTTACTAGATTTCGTTCACACCAATTTTCGGTGGAAGTTTGCGTGGTAATGTACATCATATATTTTTTTTAGTTTCATCATTCTCTTATTTTAGAAGTTACAGGGGGGGACACACACATTTTACCACTTTGGAAGTGTCTCTCGCGCAAACTATTCAGTTTAGGAAAAAAAGATATTAGAAACCTCAATATCATTTTTGAAGACCTATCCATAGATACCCTATACACTACCCTATACACGTATGGATGATGAAATAAAAAATTTCGAGTTTCAGTTCTAAGTATGGGGTTACCCCCAAAATTTATTGTTTTTTTTCTATTATTGTGTGAAAATCTTATGCGGTTCACATAATACATGAACTGCTAAAGATTCGTGAAAATTATAACCTTGTTACGCACTTGTAATTACTGCGTTAGTGTACTAATCAGTCCATCAATTTAGTATCCAAATGAAAAATATTGAAGTTTATGTCAAGGAGAGGTGAATGTTTTATGTAGGTCTACCTCGAGACTTTCGTGTGTTTCTATAGTTGATAGATGTGCATTATCTACGTCTGGTTATAAAATTTTGTTCTTCATTTAGTTTTAATTTTAATTTTTTCATCAAGGTCCTCACACAATTATTTTTTTATCTACTAAATATGACTATCAACTTTCGATTTGAAATGTTTTAAACTTCTGACTTTAAAACAGATTCCTTAATAAAGAAATGTATCCTTACTGCGTAAACTTATTAAAGGTATAAATATACTTTCCCTTTTAATATATTGGCATGTTTACATATATGTTTAAAACAAACTAAATATAGAATTCCTTTTGTTGCCTGTTATCTGTAAAGGATATAATTTGTAGCGTGTACATCGAAATAACGTAAAATAAAAGGTGATTCAACTCTACCCTAATTATAGCACTCGCAAAACTTGTTCAACCTCAACAGATTGTCGAAATGCGCAATCGATAATTTGCAGTTTATTTACTTAATAGCACACGTAGTTATATCCGATTACGCAGCGAAAGTTGGTCTTGAATACTAGAACACCGGACGAACTTCTTAGTTCAAACTCCTTATAGACATTTCTTGTTTCTGGTGTCATAGAATTGAGGTAACTAGTTAAATAAGAGATACATTTAACTATGGATCCTTTAAGGGTCGAACCAAAGCTGGGAGTCTACTAATGCAGTCTATTCTTTACGAATAGGGTTTATCGTCGACTGTTAGTAGAGACAAAATTTATTGGTAGTTCCTTCTCCACTTCAGCAAGTCCATTTTTCAAGTGGACCTTTTTATTACAATAATTGCGGGACAGTTGTTAAAGATTATAATTGTAGTCATGGTGGTAAAATAGTCGTAACTTGACCTCGAATAGAAAGTGTACGTAATAGAACAGTTGTGGTGCCCTTGGTTCATCGATCGAATTCATACAAAGTTAATGAGATCGCCGTTACTTTCTAGGCGTGGCCCACAACGAGTCTTCTCAGACTATTTTCCCACTAAAATAGTCAGTTAATTAAACCTCCTTGTACTTTTTAATGAAAACCTAGTCCTTGAAGTACTTCTTCCACGTCAATGCATTAAACGGTCGGTTAATACGGTTATGGAATCAGGCGTTACTTTGCGGAAATCCATGACATTGAATGCTATGAAATATATTTAGCTTTAATTCCGCGAGACAAATATCCAGGTCTTAAAGCAGGGCACAAATCCCACCGTCGTGCATACTCACATGCACATATGGGTATCATGCATATGTACACATACAAAACAAGTGAGAAATAATTAGCATGCCATGCAACCAAACCTATACTCGACACGTGTTTCGCCCCTCCTAAGTATGATTGCAGGTAGTTCGGCACAGATGTCTTTATGACATTGTATCGACCGTTATTATAGTAGGTGTATATTTGTTTATGATTTCAGGACAAGAGCATGGTAGTGTTCGTCGAAGCCGCGGTGCTAGATGATACATTGCTCGCAGAATATGGCGATTTTACGTCAGTCAAAGACCGCCTGATGACGTTCAGAGCGGGACAAGATGATCTGACGGACAAGATCGATTTCATTATATGTCTGGGAGGAGACGGCACCTTATTACATGCTAGCTCATTATTCCAGGTAGGATTTAGATTACTTCCTCATAAAACTCTCGACTGAATAAGCCATACTATTATGTAAAATTAACATTTAATTTAATCGTTGTACTTTTTAGCTGTATTTGGCTATTTATTACCGCTATGAAGATTTACTCACTGTTCAGTATATCTTGTCGCACTTCTTCTGTCATTTTCTTCGATCCTGCATATCCGTCCTTCAGTGCCTTTCGCTTTGTGTTCAGTCTTTCAGTCCCGTAGTTCAGTCCTTAATTTCTGTACTTCAGCCCTTTAGTCTTTTTAAATCTTAAATAAAGTTTAAAATACAACTAGAACGACGACATTGTTATCTTCATTTGAAAGTCAACTAGGTACTCTTTTCTGCAAAGTGTTCGTTTCTGCTAGCAAAGATGTAGCATTAAACTCATATTTTGTAAAGGTAGTTAAATAAAGATACTATTTCATATATTTCAAATGTGACTTTGTTTCAGCAATCGGTACCTCCAGTAATGGCATTTCACTTAGGCTCTTTGGGCTTCCTGACGCCGTTTGAGTTCAACAACTTCCAGGATCAAGTCATGAATGTTTTAGAAGGTAAGAGCGACGTAAAGAAGCAAAAAGAAATTGATTAATATTATTTTTATTCAACTGGTCTATTCGCCTAGTGACTCTGACTGCTAGACCAGAGGTCATGAGTTTCGATTCCTACTCAGGCCAAATATTGTGTGTTGAGTGAGATCATTTGCTGTGTCTGAATGTAGGTAATTAATTTTATGTATGTATTTAGATATATAAGTATGTTTTTCAACCGACTTCAAAAAGGAGGAGGTTCTCAATTCGACTGTATTTTTTTTTATGTTTGTTACCTCATAACTTTGGACTGAGTGAACCGATTTTGATGATTCTTTTTTTATTTGAAAGCTGGTGCTTCCCGAATGGTCCCATTTAAATTTGGTCCAGTTCTGACATGTCATCCATGAGAAAACCATATAAGTCTTCAATTTGCATTATGTATGTACGCGACAAATTAACGAATAACTCAATATTCCCGTATGGTCCCATTTCAATTCGGTCCAGATTGAAGTCGGTTTTTTTTTGTTAAAATTTGTGATCTATCTATTTATCAAGTAATTATTTTAAAGTTTTTCAAGGTATTGAAGTCATTGATAACCTACTTGTCTCTCTGTAATTTATTGCCTAACCTTTGATAATGCCTTAGGCCGTGTAGTAGTACAAGTGAATTTAATTCTAGACTGCTTGTCTCTCCGTAATCATCACTCTCCCATTTGTTTCAAGAAACAAATCTTCATGTATTTGAATATGTTTTTTCAGGACACGCAGCCTTGACGTTACGTTCCCGTCTTCAGTGCGTGGTATTACGTAAGAGTCGCGACGACAAAGACGGCAAGGACAAAAAGAAACCCACCACTATTTTGGTGCTAAACGAGGTGGTGGTAGATCGAGGACCCTCGCCTTACCTCTCTAACATCGATCTGTTCCTGGATGGGAAACATATTACTTCCGTCCAGGGAGACGGTAAGAATCCATACTAATATTATAAATTCGAAAGTAACTCTATCTGTTACACACATTCGCGTAAGCCGAGCCGCGGACGACAGCTAGTTTTGCTTTATATTGACTAGCTTACTTACGCAACTTCGTCTCCATCACTAAAAAAAGTTTACTCTGCCTGATGAAAAGCATGAGCAGAATCCAGGAGTAGTGATCATAATACTCATTGAGAATACAGACAATGCAACAATGCAGCGTGTAGACCCTCACTATAGTGGCATATTGAGATGCTACTGCATCATTGGGCCGCCGGTCTCACACTGATAAACGAAACACGACAGCACGAATGCTATTATTTTAAGTGGTGAGAGGGTAGTACCGCTCCGATCTACTTACTACCCTTAGTATCATTAATACAATGCTCTCATAAGTCGTAACGTAAAACTATGTAGCCTATAGCCTTCTTCGTTAAATGAGCTATCCAACATTCACTTGTAACCATGCTTCGTCATCATCAACAACCCATAATGTCCCACTGCTGGGTCTGATCTCAGGAGAGGGTGAAGGCCATATGTCCCCACGCTGGCCGACTGCGGGTTGAGGACTGGCAACACAACGTTGTTGCTATGTAATCTTGCCCTTGGATGTTTTTGGGCGCCCTAAGGCCTCCAACTAAGCTACACGACTGTTATCCTATGATAGCAACCGGGACCGACTGCTCAACGTGACCTCCGAATCACGGAGACACTCGTGATATCATGCCATTTACGATCAAAAAACCAAGATTTTAGCCGCATAAAATTTATTTACTTTTTTAAAAATCTTCAGGTTTAATAGTATCAACGCCGACCGGTAGCACGGCATACGCAGTAGCAGCTGGCGCCAGTATGATCCATCCGTCAGTCCCAGCCATCATGGTCACTCCTATATGTCCCCATTCACTGTCGTTCAGGCCTATTGTGGTTCCAGCTGGAGTGGAACTAAAGGTGAATATATTTAATTTTTTATAACTGCATAATATATTTTTATTCGTTTAGCAATAAATGATAAAGAACTGATATCGTGAATGGCACATTTTTTGGTTTGTTTTTATTCAATTGTATGCCCAGGGTCTTCCAAACTGAGGGTTCAAATCGCTTAATCTATTGTTATCAGTATTTATTTGTACCTAATAATTGAAAAACAAAAAAAAACCTGCCAAAGGTTATGCTAAATATTTTGTTTAAGTTAAGACATCTGTTTTGACTTTTACAAAAGAAGAACAAATAAATAATAATTGTTTAAAACAGCATAATGGAAATGTGATGAAATTCAGGTAAAGTGTTACTAAGTTCATAAGACCTACTTTTAAATCCTCTGATGCTTAATCATAGTTATGTTACGATCACAATAGCAATAAAGGCAATAAATTATCAAGAACTTTTCGCATTCATGGATGTCAGTTCTGCCGAAACTTTTACCTTCCTTTTGGCGTCGCCGTAGTTGGGTAAAACATTATTCAAGCTTGTTTGGAATTCTTTTCGGTCATACTTATATTTAGGAATAAAAATCTCATCTTATAGTGTTTAACATGAAGGTATTTCTAGATCGCACTGTCACCGGACGCGCGTAATGCCATGTGGGTATCGTTCGACGGACGGAACCGACAAGCGTTGCACCACGGAGATAGGTACTTACTAACCCCACTACTGAGGGGGTACTAAGCTACGTAAGCTTTGTACATTGCATGCATTATGGTATAGTCATTACTTTATTTTTAACACTTCTCGTCTCGTATAGTATTAGTAGTTTTAACACATTACTTTTCCTTTTTTTTTGTATGTACTATTTCAGAAATCTCCATATTTCGTGTTTGAATAATTCTAACAGCTACAGAAATATTTGTGAATAGTAGTTAACAAACATACTTAATAAAGAAGTGCTTAATAGATGGCATCTAAATTAAAATCACAATCACAGCTTTTATATCAAGTAGGCCTTTTCAGGTACTTTCGAAAAGCTTCATTACTTACTGCGCGGTTCCAAAATGTCATTACTATGGAGAAAACCCGACAAGAAAATCCATAAGTTACTGTTTTAAATAAAAGCTGATTGTCAATTTTCGTGTCGATTCTTATTTGTATATGCAACAATTACGTAAAATAGCAAAATTTTTGTGTCCTCAATTGTGAACATCCGGTATGAAACGGTTAATGTCAATTTTTAAGTTCCATAAATAATTTCCTCTTGTATTGTAATTCGTAGTAGATGTACCTATACCTTTAAAAAAAATCTATGGTTAGATAACTCGACATATCTTAGAAAGAGATAGGTAGGTATATAAAAGAGAATAGATGAAGCTACAAATCTCTCCGTTACTATTTAATAGTTATTCGTCATCATTAATAGCTTTTAACAGTCTATTACTGGACATGGCTTCCTAAAGGCGCGTATCCACCGAAATTGTTGGCAATTTCAGTGTTTCCAACTGTTGGCAACTCTTCAGAAAAAGCCAAAACAAAATTTCCATTGTGTCTACACCAAGTCGCCAACAATTTGAAAAATATTCCAACTAAGCGTCTCCACAGAGCAATAGAAAACTGCAACAAGCGTATTCTTTTGGCCGCCAAGGAAATTACAGAAACTTTTGTCACCAACACGTGTTGACAACATAAAAGTTGGCAACTTTTTTCGGTGGATACTCGGCTTTAGAAAGGAGATTTCGGCTTACTGTACCACGCCGGCTACTATACGGGTTGGTATAAGGTTTTTTCAAGTTTCGTCCACGTTGCAGTAATGTTGTCTTGCCTAGTTTACTCCTTTCGTTTTTAAAAAACCTATCTCTATTTAAAACTGGAGATAGTCTAAGATATATATTTTTAATATGATTGATTCATTACTTACATTGATAGACAGGTTTTTTAATATGATTGATTCATTCGTTTCATTGATAGACAGGTTTTTTAATATGATTGATTCATTCGTTTCATTGATATACAGGTTTTTTAATATGATTGATTCATTACTCTCATTGATATACAGGATAATTTTTTAGAGAAGTTTTAGTTCAAAAAAAACAAATACTCTTTTTAGGGTAAATTCAGACCGTTTCCAAGAACCTATCTATAGTTAAAACATTGGGTTGTCTGTAAAGTCGGTTTACGGACGATAGTTTAACGTGACAACGTCAGAACAAAACATTGATGAAATCAACGACGTACAATGAGCGTAACGGGACAATGGGCGTAACGGGGAAATGAGTCTCCCTTTTTCGTGCATGCAGCCGGCGTTCATCAATTTATTAGACGTTGTCTCGTGATAACTAGAGAAGAGTTAGACGTCCGCAAGTCGCCTATTACGACACCCATGACCTGAATAAGGATGGTGACATTCTGTATTCTTAATCCGTTACCACACGGAGACGTGGTTTAATGGTTATTAGTTTCAATGAATTGAGTTATGAGGGCTTGTTTCAGATAATGCCCACGCTAGAAGCGCGTTGCTCCGCCAGCGTTTCTTTCGACGGACGCTCGCAGTTGACTCTCAGGCCTGGCGATAGGTAACAGGACGTACTATGTTGTTTGAATCACTTAGACCCTACATTATTTAGGGAGCATCCTTTAATTACGTGTGCTTTTCATGACCATTTTTGCCCACTATCTATGTGTGGAACTCGTTATCGACTACAGTATTTCCGGACCTATACTACTTTCGAACCGTTCATGTTGGTGGCGAAAGTTTATTACCATTAGGTTAAAAATATGCTCGTTTTTGTTCAAAAAAAACTGCTCCATTTTTAAATTAGCCGCTCTTATTCTCATGATAAATACAGATAGTTACAAAATTTGTTAGAGATCTAAGTATATATATTTATAAATAAAATAAAAAATACTCCACTGTGTATTTCGTGTACTTGCGCTGTTATTATTCAAATTTGGTTTGCGACTTTCAATTGTTACCCTTTTCCGTTAAATTTAATCCCCCATTTCGAGATCACTTAATTGTTGGATACAGTCTTATGAATTCCGAATATTTATATATTACAGTCCATACACGTAAGAATTTCAGAAGCTTTTAATTCAAAACGAATTTAAACTGTTGTTATCATTTAAAATTATCATACAAGGATAATTGCGCAATTATCATCGAATACTTTCTTCATCAACATTGAGTTTTAAGAGCCGATTATAAAAGCACTTCTTCATTTTGGTGTTGGTTTTCTTTTACATATATTAAAATAACATTTGATAAAATACTTGTTCGTAGTCATTACATATTTGATATTTGGGTGTGGATTTGTAGTAAATAATGTTTAGTAAATAGTGTAAGTACATTGTTTTGCGCTTCTGCTTCGCATGTTCTGTAATTTTTAATAATAGTATATAATAGAATGGTACATAATTCAGTTTAATTTATATTCATCCCACGCAACACTAAAGTGTCTAATTAATGCTTGAAATCATTTAACTTATCCACTTTTTATGTTTAGTCGTAATTTATTAGTGCCTGACTCTGTTTGCTTTTAAATCCTGTTACTTTATCAACCAATAGATATTGTAATTCTAAATTACCAGTCTTTTGAAAAAAAAATTGTAAATAACATGTTCAATAAAAGAGTTTGGACTAATATCGATATTTGTTAAGGGCTCTGAGTAAAACTGTATAAGTACATAAGACTGAAAATGAATAGGAGATAATAATTTTACTTGTTAATAAATAATGCAATATTCATTTAACGTAAAAAATATTGCATTATTAAATTATTCCATGTAAATTGTAACCATTAACTTCGTCATGAAATAGTATTTCAGTATAAGTCTAATAAATTTTGTTCAAATGTTATCTTTAGATGCCAGGAAAAAGATATCATAAGTATGTTGGAACTTCATTTACGATTAAAAAAAATAACTGTAAACTTATAATTTTTTCCCCCAATTTCAGCCTATACGTCACAACCTCTGTGTATCCAGTACCATCGATATGTGCGCTGGATCAGATCTCAGACTGGTTCGATTCCCTCGCAGAATGCCTCCACTGGAACGTTCGCAAGAAGCAAAAACAAATTGACGAACTTAGCGACCTCACACACTCTTCAAGCGACACTCTAGAAGAGATCGATCAAAACCACCACGATGAGAGACCAGCAGACACATGACCGCGACCACAGATAAAATAAGTGTTCACTCAACTCGGTGCATAGACTATAAATGGGATTCAAGAAATATTTCAAGTGTTAAAATAGGTTAAAAGAAGTGAATGCCGCGTAAATACGTACTTTTGGTATGATGAAATGACTAAATTAATACATGGGTAATAAAATAAGTCTTGCGAAATTATGAAACTAATTCTTCCTTGCATTTTGATATTGCAATGATTTTTAATCTTGGCGTCTGGTTGCAAGCTGTAAAAATTTATGTTGAGGAGTTTCAGACTTAAATAAAAAATATACTGTATATTTGCGGTTGATATAATATTTAATAGGCTTAATATATCAGTCAGTGGTGCTTGCCCCCCCCCCCCCCCCCAAGACAAGCATTTATAACCACGATGGCCTATATACCAGAAGTTTGTATTTGAATTTTATGAAATTGTAGTAAAAATAAAGGTACTAGATGTGTTCTTATGCGTAGGAAGACGTGTTCTGAAGTAACATAGATATTTGAAATGTAGAGTTAATGAAACATTTTTGTAAGGTGTAATAGATGTATAGTTAATAAGATATATGGTTAATGATGATTCTTATAACACTGATGCGGGTTTAAGGTTTCTATACATATACCACTTTTAGACACGCGACGTTTCAGTGCTCAACACCCTTAAGCCGTAGCGTTTGAAGCGCTCAAAAAAAGATTTGATTTACAAGTTTGTAATTAAAAATTAAAAAAGAATACATATTTTTATTATGATTACATGAAATATTAATAATTAGATTTGGCGTTGTACAATTATAAGAGATCAGTCTATTCTTGAACACAGTAATTTGTACTTGCGGAGTGAATTTGAAAGCGACAGGTCATCTTTTCCTTCTTTTGCTTTCACAGTTTTTCTAACGTTGCAAGTTATAATACCCTCTAAAAAGTTAAAAATAACCGAGTGTTTTGTCTTGGAGTAGGAAGTATTGATCTTAGCGAAGAGCACAATCTTAAGCCCACTTCGGTGTTAGAATCATCTCGGTGTGTGGTTAAGACGTTTCGTTGTCTGCAAATATTGTGATACTGATTTTATCGATGTTATTTTTTAACATTCCCCTGGACAATAAAAATGTAGTGTTATGTCTTTCTCGGGTATGTTTGGTATATGTTATGTGATCAGATTTAAATCTTGACTTTCTATTTCCACTTGATTGATATTACCCAACTAGTTAAACTTTGAAATATTTTATTGAAACCTCAACTCAATAGCTGATTACAAAAATGATTTGAAAATGTCTAATGATGTTTTGTTTCTGATAAGTAGTATACATTTATATCAATCAATAGCCTTAAATAATCCAGCGGTGGACAAAGGCCTCTCCTTAGATAGGAGGGAACATAACATGCATTACTGTACTAAAAATATGCATTTTACTGTGAAGGTGCTAACTGAAATAAATAGTGCCAATGTTAAAAAAAACTATTATTTTTAACTCTAGTATTGAGTAGCAACAATAAGTGGTTATGGTTGAAAATAAAAGTTTAGCTATGGTAACCCACAGCATGTTAAGAGAGCACAAAACGTAGGTAGATTTTTTACCTTGAAATGTTTAAAAGTTACTATATGTATAGATTTAATGGCAAAGGCCATCAATATAAATAGCTACTTAAATAATATTGATTATAATTATATAACTGTCAAAAAACTTTACCATTATATTCAATAGAATGTGATAACTTTTATTAGAAAACAATAAAATGACATTTTCTATGTAAATTAAACTCGCATATTTTCTTTGAGGTCGTGCTAATATAGCATATAGATAATTATGTATATAGGTTTACTGTAAATTATATGAATGCGATTTTTTTTTGTGTTTTATTGTACCTAACATGAAATCCATATTGCAGTAGTTATATCGTTTTGAGAGCTGTTTGGATATAGAAATTCCTCAGACTTTTCACTTCATTTTTTCTTCACCCAGATTTTTGTTGTTGGTGACGTTCGAGTGCCATTCTCTAACCTCACCCAGATGAATATCGGGAATCTCGTCTGTAAGGTGGCGTGTAGAAAGAGTGAAAGTAATTTACTAAAATGTATTAGGAAACGTATTAGTATCTGGATCATAGCATTAATTTACCGTAGGGAGAGACTCAAAGACTGTAAGAATGTTTGCGATATATACCTAGTTTTGCTGCTATTAATAGTTAGTATTAAGATGTGGGCCACATGCCATTTAAACATTTTGTAAACCCCTGCCTGTTCCAGTTAAAGTATGTAATGCGTTACCAGTACACATTAATAAAGTAAAATTGGCGTTTTTTATGGGGGGAATATAAAGTCGTTTTTCTTTTTTGTACAATAAATTTAATTGATCAAATTATGTACCGGTATGTAATTTAGAGACCGGATTATATGCAACATAAAAAGCTTCTTCTGCCGTAATTGTCGAACCAGATTTTAGAAAGCTGTAGTGAACGTCATCGGCACTAATTCAAACACTCACAAGTAACTTTTTTGAGTTTATTTTTGCTTGGGGCAGGATTTGGTTAGTTCTCCAGGGCTCAGCCATTGCGACGAGCGCTTCCGATTATCGTACAGGATCCACTTTTCATTACAGATAGGTAATTACCCGTTTTAAAATCCCTACATTATTGTGCCGATTGAGCAATGTAACGCAGCAGTCGACGCGTGTTTGCTAGTCGCTTGACTTAATTCATGAGGTACCTACCGTTCAAGCTTTTTTAAAATTTATTTATTAAAATTTGTTGCACTTATTGTACAAAGGCGGACTTAATGCCATGAGGCATTCTCTCTCAATTGACCTTCAGGTGATGTAGAAATAAGATGCGGTAGGTGCAAAGGTAAAGTTCTTCATGGTAAATATTTTTAAATAATATAGGTTTTACCCAGTGGCGGATTAACCCTAAGGCAAAGTAGGCATGTGCCTAGGGGCGCGAGGTTGCTTAGGGGCGCCAAATTTTTAATAGTAAAAATATATGCCTCACATATTAAAGAAAAATTACCAATACTTCTAGTTCGACTAGTGCTGTTTCCATATAAATATGTACTAGCTACAACTGCAGCTGTAGTTGAGATTGTTTTATAAGTTTTAGTAAGACCAGATTTGTTCATTGAAAGGCATATGGTGCACCCGAGTTGGCGGCGGCGAGGACCGCAAACTATAAGGCGTGGACAGGGCGGCAGTATAGGACAAATTGCAGGAGGAACATTGCGCCTGTAACAATTTGCGTGCTTTCCATCACTTCATGCCACTCTGAGCGTGGTCACAGGACGGGTTTCAATGTCCACCCGCTACAAAGGTGTGAAAGGTCTACCGCGAGAAAGTGAAATTCGTGTGCCGGACGTCACTTCAATTAGAGTTTTTTAAAACAGGTGGTGCCCATGCTTTTGAAAAGTAGGCGCTGGAAGAAATCTGGCTTGAGCTGTTATCTACACAAGTATTTCCGCAAGGGTCGGTGTTAAGACTCCTACACACTATGCGGGTTGCCTGACCGTCGGGTAGGTATGTCGTCAACAAGCCGGGCGGCAAAACTGACATCTAATTGAACTGTTTGCCGTGCAAAGTAGCCACCGACCAAAAAAATTTGTGCCGACGGCCATTATTATGCTAAAACCTTTTTATTAGTAATCCGTTACAGGCCTTTAAGGCCGTTCCTGTAGATCATCAACTAAGACGCCGTCTCAAACTACCTGGAAGATATGCTCATGACGGCGTGCAGAAAGGTACTGTGAGACAACTCTGAGGGCCACGGCCATGATTTCAAATGTTCTAGGGCGGATCCAGTGTCAAGGTCGTGGGATGGCTTTACAGAAATATGTTACGTTGTTCTTACATTAACTCTAAGCTCTTACATCGACCTTGAAGTGAGCCACCTGCAGCTTGTATTTTTTTATATATAAACTGTCGTCCTCTTGCCTGACAAGAGCTCTTGTTTTTCGTTTGTCTATTTTTGAAGTGAAAACTTCTTTATCGGAGTTGTGCACTTTTCTAGGATGGGACAAAAAAATGTTAAACTCGCGTCAGAAACTCGCGTCAGGACACCTGACCTGATTGAATATTTGTAAGACGGAGGCGTGGCGTAGAAGAGGAAGTAATATCCCTTCTCTTTCTACCGCGCGGCGAATGCCATCGATACCAGTGGGCCTTGATCCAGTACAAGGCTACATCCTTACCACGGGTCAAGGCCTCGCTGAGATTTCGGCGCGCCTTGGTCGCGAGAGGATCCACGGTCCCGGGGCTCGTCACCGTCTCCAGCGCTGCCCTCGAGTCACTGTAGCTGCCGTAGCTCCCCGCACTGCAGTTGAGGATTTCGCTCGAAGCACTGCATATGGCTAAGAGCTCGGCCTGGTACTCTGTGCAGTACGCTGGCAAGCTCAGTTTCCGGCTCAGCAGCTCCGCCCGACTGTCCCATATAGAGAGCGCGGAGCCGACCTTGCCCTGAAGCTTGCTTCCGTAGGTGAAAATACGGAGCGACTGCACGTTGAGCTGGTCTACCAGGCTTTAGTCCTCCAGACTCTGGAACCTCAAGTCCATACGTAGAGCCGAATGCGGTAGTTCCGCAAATCGCACGCTCTATCTCTCGGTCTCCCAGTACTAGCCGGGTCGACCCTTTGCGAGCTTCGCGCTGAAGCTAGAATTAGCTCGGAATCTTGCGACTAGAGAACTCGAGGACCCGAAATTTCAACCTCACTGGGTCCTGGTTGAGGAGCAAAAGGAAATATTTAGGTAACCTAGCGCCAAGCAGACGGCGGTAAGATCCGTTATGGAAGATTTGATCGGGAGGAAACACAGAACTCTCTCATACCGGCTGATGCAGGTGTTCATCGAAAAAGGATGCTTCGGAGTCAGCTGTGTCTGATCTGCACGAAGCCAACGGCTGGGCGCCAACTATACTGGCACCAAAACAGAACAGTCTGTACGTTTTAATAAAGCTGCTATCTTCTATATCCGACAATGTTTACGCAATACGTGGTTTTAGTCGGCTCGATTCCGATACACCGCAAACCCCCAATGGCTCAAGAGGGTTTCACACGAAAAAAAAAAATAGTGAAGATATACCAATTGCCAAGATAGAGACATTATATGGATGCTAGAATCATGAGGAGGGGGGGGGGAAGGGCGCCGAAGGGATGGTTGCCTAGGGCGCTTTTGTAACTTAATCCGCCCCTGGTTTTACCTACATCAAATAGAGCCAATTAAATCAATTTACTATTACACTTAAATTAATTTTTATTTTCCCTATTTGCTTCAAGTGGATTAAAACAGTTTTATCACTCACGAAGCGTAGCCTGCAACCAACTGTGAAGTGGTTTGCGATGGATCCTCTTCCACAATGGCCTTTAATTCTTTATTATCCACTTTGGTCTCCGGCCCTCCACGGGGCTTGTTATGAAGGTCGAAGTTTCCAGAACGAAAACAGTTGGACCAAAAAACGGTTTAGCCGTGAAAGTGTACCCCACAGACAGAGTTACTTTCGAATTTATAATATGATTTTTTTTCGATGATGCGGAGGAATTTTTTGACGCCTGTATGTAGATAAATATTGTTGCTTCCTTTTTTTTATTATTATTTCCTAGTATTTTAACTTAATTTTAAGATAATATATTATAGTATAAATTGTATTAATATTTATAATATTAGTACGGAGATAAGTGTGCACTTTGATGATTTTGATAGTAATATTGATAAAATTAACCAGACAGCAGTACTCAATTTAGACATAAGCGAAAGAATCATGCTATGCGTAATGAATGGAAACCAAAGGGCTAGAACCCAGAGCCGTAAAATCTAGTGAAATAAAAAAACATTTAGTGACACTGACAAGAATGTAACCTATAAATTCCTTTTATTAATTTGGATAAAATAGTACAATAACAACAAAGATGTCCAAAATTAATTCTCTCATTAACTATATGACTAAAAGAAGCATTTCGTTAACATCGCCGAGAGAAGGAAAACGAAATTTTAGGAAGTTTGTGATTGCCAATAAGCGAGGCTCAAGACTTCACAAAGAACAACAAATGACCGAAAATCGTCAGTTACCAATTGATAAACTTGGAGTTCGTGACACAGGATATTACGTGAACGGACATTTAGTCACTGTGCCAGAGATGATACCAGATATAATAGTCCCAGACTTGAAAGATTTCGAACTCAAACCGTACGTATCATACAGGACTGAAGACATTACTCAAAGCGAATTTACACCTCAACAGCTATTTGATGCTGTTTACAGCAAGAAAATTGTCACGGACTTTAAGCAAGGAAAGCTAGACAGTGATGGGAACCCATTAGAACCTTCTGAAGAGGAGAAATTACAACCTGAAGAAGCAGTGAACCGAGCTAAGAGAACAGGTTCCGATATATTTTAGTGTTCCCTAGAATTATGTAGTTTAGTATTAGAAGATTATTAAGTATAATAAATTTTATGTGTTATACTATTGACTATTTATTTGGACTAGTACTTTTAGGACCTCTGTCTATGTTTGTCTGACATTATATTAATTACAAATTATTACATTTAATTATGAGTGAACTTTAGGTTATATACTGTGGGGGTTTAGTGTAGCTCAGTGGACAATTGTACCTGAAATTCGGGAAATAACGACACAACTAAACATATTACACGCTTCTACTGCGAGATAACAATTTATAATATCGGAATAATTAATTAAATTAATTATAAGTAATTCACTGCCAGAAGGTCTTGACTCCACGACTCTTGACATGTATCTTCTTTTCTTCAGCATTCAAAAAGTCATAGCTTTAAATTATATAAATCAAATTTACAATATTTGTTTCTAACAGGAGATTTCATGTGCCAGTCTCTTGCAATGGAGATTGTATAGGGCGAAGGCTTCAATCGCCATAATACCTACTAATTATAAGCCTCAATCCAAATGGCATGCAATTGTTTATCCAGCAGTGATAGGCTGATCATGATGGTTATAAGCCTCTCTTAAGCAGACACTTACAGATCTAGGTTTATAAAACAGGATTCACAGTGAATGCTCTGTTGTACAATTATTTGGACAACTAGTCACATTCCTTAGTGCATGCATACTGAAGTGTCACTGACGAAACAAACCTAAACATTCTCATTTTTCCTTAAATAACCATAAGGGTAACTTATAGAGAACATTAAATCTGTCTATTAGGTTTTTTTTTAAAACAAACATCTTGACAAATAAATTTTGCTCACACACAATTACAGATGAAACCTCATAAACTTGGGAAGGAAACTTTAACAGGTACGGTAGAAAAGTAAGTATGCTAACTAAATTGAGTTGTGGAGGTGGGTATTTTCATGTTTACTATTGCAGCTGCCCCATATTACAAGCACCCCAAATATTTTCTATTCCAAGTTTTAAAGAGCTAGTGTATCTTTGATACTATAACTTTAGGTTTTTAAACGAACTGAAATTTCAAACATTGTTACCGCCAAGTGGCTAAGGAGTCAAATGAGGATCATTATCATATATCTATATTCCAATTTACAATTATTGGATATATACTACTAATATTCTAAACACGAAAGTTTGTAAGTATGGATGTCTGTTACTCTTTCACGCAAAAACTACTGAATGGATTTGGATGAAGTACAGTAATATAGCTTATACATCAGAATAACATAAAGGCTAAACTATTTACTGCGATAACCGACATACACGCGGGCGGAGCCGCGGGCAATCACTAGTATCACATATATCTTATATAACATCAGCTACATATCATACACACATAACATACATTTGATGGGTGAAAAGGTTATAAATGTTATAATTAGATTACTATCTAATCCATTAACACAACATTTTATTTTAGATAACATGATAACTATGAAAGAAACTGGTTTATTTTATTTAAGTAGTAGTCACCATACTCATTGTGACTGTAGACGATGAAGCATGGTGACCTTTTATCCTTTTTCTACAGGTTTTATTCTTAAATACCAAGGTTTGCCCATACTTGCCTTGCTTTGGCGATTTCTTATGGACTCAATACCCTAGCCGATTCTCCAGTTCTCCACTCTAGCCCCTGCTATTCAGATCTACAAGAAGAGAACAATCATGGGATTGGAAACGATGACTCAAGCAAGTTACGTATTATTATTAATTTCATTCAGAATTTTTATAAGTAATAATAAAAAAATATCAGGCAAGTAGGTCCGAAAACTTTAATTATCACGGGAGCACCGAATGTTGTCTGCTATCTAATGTGTTGTAGTGCTTTGCACAAGTGTTTTATATTTCATATAAAAATAAACAAAAACGGTCCGGTAAAGACCCCTTTGACCCGCTTATTTCCATTTTATCTAAATAGTATGTACCGTCTGTTACTCATAAAATAAATTGCCTTTTATCATTCAAACAAGTGATATCAATCCGCGCGCTTGTGAGTTTTCTAAAGCGCATGCGCACTACGTACCGGTTCGTCAAATCAGAGGCCGTAGAAATATAATGGGAGGTAACTATTCCGCTATGGATCCGATGGAAGTGCCTGTGCCTGACATAGAGGTTTTATTTCAAAGAGATGGTTATTTAAAACCCTATGAACGTGAAATTCGTCGCAGGTGAGTCTTAGAAAGTTTTACGATACTATACAGGAAAGTTTTAGTGATATTTATAACTAAAACAGTGTTTTAAAAGTGATATTTTTATTCAATTTAAGGTTATGTTAGATGTGTTTACGTACTGTTGTCAAGGAAGCGACAGAGCGCTTTACTGAAGCGCTTACAACTTTGTTGACAGACTTGTGATTTTTATACATTAAAATAAACAATCTAAATATTTTATAATGAAATAAACAGTAATTTGCTCTTTAGTATTCATTTTAAACAAAACATGTGACAATAATATAATATTAACTGTGTTTAAAAAAATTCCAGTCACACCGCTGCGTACTGCTGGATTGATACTGTGACATTCTCAATGTCAAACTTAAGGTCAATTAAATATCGGAGTTTTAAAAAGAAACTTTTGGACCAAGCTCTTAATATTGAAAGATCTAGTTTGTAGTTAAATGCTAGTGATAAAAAATAAAATCACATTAATGAAACTAAACACGATATATAGGTACACGTACAAGGTACCATATTCAAAAACTCGTCGTGTAATTGAAACATAGATATTTTAATAATTTATTACATTTAATTTATTTACATAGCTAAGTTATCGTTTTGGTGACAACATACCGCCTCATTTACGTATTGAACAACACTTTTTTTTGTGCTGAAATCCCCCCAAGATACCACCGACTTGTGGCATGTCGGACCCGAACCGACTAAAACCGGGTACCAGGAGCCGGGGACCCAGGTGCTACCTCGAAAGGAAATCCCTGGAACGTACCACGAACAACACACCTCAACTATTGTAATAGATTTAGAGACGGTAAATGTGCTTAAGACTGTAGTCCTTGAGCGTGGGAATTTGTGATTGAACACCCACATTCATATTTTACATGCACACAAACGCATCGGGCACTGTTGCACACTAACCCTGGCAACTAATAAATTTACTTTCGGTTTTTTATTTACGGTTACATATTCATTAACTGTTCGCCTTTGAAGAATGTTTAGAATGTCCTACAAAGCACGCAATGTATCTTAGTCATATCGGAAAGCCCGCGGGCTTTGAGTAACTCGTCAACGGGCGAGAATGGGGTTCAAGTGTACCTATTCATTTTTAATTCATTTCATGGACAAATAATATATTTTTACACAGTATAAAATTAAGTCGCTCGCGCTATCTGTCAGCTTAGATCTTTTACAGTAATCAACGGATTTTAATACTATGTTATGAAATAAAATTTATATGATATATGTTATATTAATGGAACATAATGTTTCTTAAAAATATAATTTTTGAAGGCTTTTATTGCTCATATTGACTAAATTTGTCATTTTCATTCAGTCAGTCAGTCGGAGTCATTTTGGCGGGCCAAATATAAAAAAAAAAAAAATTACTTTAAAAAAAGTACTTACGTACTTTTTTCACTTTTTGACAAAAAACGACGCTGAAAAAGTATGAAACAAGTTTTAAAAAGCCGTAGTCACGTGTTTTTAAGAGTTATGGTACGTTTCTATTTTAATTAAAGTTTTTACTTCTTTTTTATTTAAACTGTTTTGGTGTAGTGATAATAATAATTTATATGCAAAGTATATTTTAAATACCTAACATAGAAATATAAAAAAAAATGAATAAATACGAACAAAGTCACCAGCAAATGCTAATAATACCTATATATATATTTGAAATGTACAAGTAACATCCTTTCCGATGATACCAAACACGGCATATTTATGTCAAATTCATTTTTTAATGCAGTACTTTATGTCGGCTAGAGGGCGCCACATTTAATTGAGTGACGCGTCATATAGCCTATAAGCAGCGGACGATCAAGACACTTCTAACGATACCTCATTTATCCAGTTCTAATTAGTAGTTAAGGAGCTATGAGGGAACAGATGAACATACATACATAGCCTGTCAAAATCATAACCCTCCTTTGGCTTTGCCGTGGTCGGGTAAAAAAATAAAAAAATACAGTTAATTTATAAACTCCTTCTTTTTTTAAGACGGTTAAAAAACAAACTATTAACCTTAAAATTAATATTAAGAGTGTAAAACTTTGAAATGGAAACTTCCTTAAATATATAATACTAGCTTTTACACGGGGCTTCGCCCACACAGATTTTCATCCCCTGATTTACCCCCTTAGGGGTGGAATTTCAAAAATTCCTTTCTTAGTGCTCATTTACGTTATATAAAGAACCTACATGCAAAATTTCAGGATTCTAACTTCAGCGGTTTGGGCTGTGCGTTGATCTCTGGGTATGTCAGTCAGTCACCTTCCTCTTTTATTTATATAGATTACAGATATCAGATAATGTAAGGGATAGGGCATCTATTGTTTTACAATTCACGAATTGATTAAATTCGAACTTAAGGGATGAATAATAATGGATATGACGTAAAGTGTAGATGGGACCCTTTTTTAAAATTTTTGTCTGTCTGTCTGTCTGTTTGTTTGTGCGGGCTAATCTCTGGTACGGCTGGAGCGATTTTGACGGGATTTTTACTGATAGGTAGCTGATGATATAAGGAGTAACCGCGGTTGGTGTAGTATCGCGGGTAAGACCGTGGGGCTCAGCTAGTTTTTTTTTTTCAAAAAAGACAACTTCCGTATATATCCAATAAATCCAGTGTCGCGGGGGACTTTACAAACATACATGAAACGGACACAATGGACACCCAGACTCAGAACAACAATTCGTGGATCACACAGTGTTGTCCCATGTGGGATTTGAACCCACAACACCTGATACAGTAGAAAGCGGCGAGGCAACCGCTTAAACCACTAGACCAACCATGCATTATTTCAGTAGTAGTTATTCAATTCTAACAGAAATCATTGAAAAAAATTTTTTTTTTCTTTTTTTAAAACAATTTCTCAAAGTGTGTCGGTCTATCAAAGTGTATTCAAAGTACTCGTCAAGACAAATCAAACGACTCCAAACTTGATAGGTTCCGTCGTTACAAAGTTCCTATGACCACCTTCCAGCTTCAACATCAGATCAGCTCCATGTCATCATAATATAGCATTGTCACGCTATATACATATGCCTACAAAAATTCAACACAATCGGTTGAAGATATCTGCAAAATTGAGTTGCAAGATTCCGTCTTAACAAATATATGTAGTTAGATATATACATACATAGCAAGTTAAAAAAAAACATAAAAATAAGTTCTGTGTTAATAAAAAATACTAATATTTTTCTTTGAAATTATTCTTTAAAATAAATTAAATTAAATTCAAGAATACAAATTAACAGTTACAATTCGACACTCACTGGCAACCCACCCTAAAACTTGTCATTTACGTATTAAGGAGCTCAGTGCGAACTACAAACGGACGTGGTGTCACCTTGAATATTCGGCGGGCACTGAATTTTTTGAGCGCGATAAAACTTATTTATTGCAATTTACGGGAGACGATATCTACGTACTAAAATGTATGGAACTTTTGTCGCTAAAAATAAATGATGTTTAGCCTTAGATTATGGCTTTTTGGTGAGAATTAATAAAAAACTAAAACGGTAAATCTTTTCTCCATACTTTTTTCTCGCGAAATAAGAAAAAAACAATTAAAATAGAGCACGAAATAGGACAGAGTGTGCTAATTAAAAAGGTCGATTTCGATTATTTTGATCTTTGTTAAGGCTTTTTTTCACAAAAATAAAGAATTATTTTATAAATGTCACTCGGTAGATTGGTACACTGATTTATTAAACTACTGAGATATTTTTTTTTAGTGTCAAATATGAATTGAGTTGTTTGTGTTTTGCAAAACTGCAAGTGCCTTTTCGCGCGTTTTTAGGGACGCGCCCCTTAAGTCACACAAAAAGAACGGAAGACTTTGCAGAAATTAAATTCACCTACATATCTACTTTTGAATCCCCGCAGGACTAGGAGTGATCTGGTTAGCTCTTAAAGTTTACGATTTTTTAATGATGATGATGTTTATGTGACTGTCCTTTGAAAGATTGAGTGTACATACAAAGTATGTACTTCAAAAACGTCTAGTATGTACTTTAAAATTATTATAAATTGTAGAGAACTGATAGAACAATCGTAGTCATAAAAATACAACATGTTATAGTTATGCCTGTAGTTTACGTGATAATAGGTAATAATACTAAGATATGTACATACCTATATAGATAAATAACTGTAAGATACATGTTTCATATGCGAATTTCGGCACATGCGATTAGAAGATTCGAGATGTACCAACGTTCAAAACTTATATCATATATGGTTCAAAATTGTTTGTAGTACCATACTCATTCGACGAGGGTGTATATTAGTGCTGCCAGTTTTTTTTAGTTAAATCTGGATTTTGAGACTTTTTAGTGAAAAAAAGCGGGATTGTTTCGCTGAAAGCGAAAAAAAAACGCATCAACGTATCGCACAAAGAGGATATAATTCACTACGTGTATCGCATCTAATCAAAAATTACGACACATGAGTAAGGCGGGCTACTCACACGCCTGCCGCAGGGGCGATCTAGGGTGCTGGGTGTTCGGGGCGATTACGGCGGGCTACTCACACGCCTGCCGCAGGGGCGATCTAGGGTGCTGGGTGGTCGGGGCAATTAAGGGACTGTCTTTACACACTTGCCTGCCGTTTAGTATGAGATTGTACGTCGCGCTAAACACACGTCTTGAGAATACCACCAGTATTATTTGCACATCAAAAGATCGGTGCAACCCTTGCGATGCTACCGCAAAAAAAAGGAGACTGGGTGAAGAACTCTAGGCGGCCATAGTGTGGGTCACCATGCTGCAATGTTCTTATTAGCATTGAGGATTGTGATCACCACTTCTAGAATCTGCGCATGCTTTCCATCAGGCAGAGCAGAGTCATTTTGGCGCAGCTATAATATATAAAAAAAAGATGTAGATAAAGAAACGAAGTATATTATCTATACTATATAATATTATAAAGCTACAGAGTTTGTTTGTTTGTTTCGCGTTTGAACGCGCTAATCTCAGGAACCGCTGGTCCGATTTGAAAAATTATTTCAGTGTTGGATAGTACATTTATCGAGGAATGCTATAGGCTATATATCATCACGCTAAGACCAAAAGGAGCGGAGGACCAATGAAGAATGTTGCAAAAACTGGGGATTTTTTTTACGCTACGGGCATAAATGACGTAAACAGCGTTGCGTGGGTCAGCTAGTATTTAATAAAAGAAATATTTATTTTCGACATCTAACACATAACGCATCTAGTCTCAAACAAAGGAGAGCTTATATATATATTTTTTTTTTATATACAACTCCTGCACTAGGAAGAAATCCTGTGTCGCGGGGGACTTTACAAACATACATGAAACGGACACAAAGAACACCCACCCAGACTCAGAACAACAATTTGTGGATCACACAAAGCGTTGTCCTACGTGAGATTTGAACCCACGACACTTGGCGAAATAGGAAACGGCGTGGTGACCGTTAAACCACTAGGCCAAACGTGCAGTCAACACGTATATGGGTAATAGACAACCGATATGAATACATATATACTTGTAAATACATACAACATATATATTATACATAGAAAATACCCAAACTCCGCAACAAATATTTGCAGACCACACAAGCATTTGGCCCGATCCGGGAATCAAACCCGAGAACTCATACACTGCAGTCGCGTATGCTAGCACTGCAGTTACCAACAAACTGCTTGAGAAGTTGCCCCAATCGCGCTACACACGCGGCGACGTAGCAGAGTGACAGGGCCCATCTAGGGAGCAATAATGGTCTTGCGCTCCTGCCGACCTGCCGAAGGGCCGATCTAGAAAATTGCCCCTGCTTGCCTACACACATTACATTAAGACTGTAGTCCCTGAGCGTGGGAATTTGTGATTGAACACCCACATTCATATTTTACATGCACACAAACGCATCGGGCACTGTTGCATACTAACCCTGGCAACTAATAAATTTACTTTCGGTTTTTTCTTCTAGTTACATATTCATTAACTGTTCGCCTTTGAAGAATGTTTAAAATGTCCTACAAAGCACGCAATGTATCTTTGTCATATCGGAAAGCCCGCGGACTATAAGTAACTCGTCAACGGCCGAGAATGGGGTTCAAGTGTACCTATTCATTTTTAATTCATTTCATGGACAAATAATATATTTTTACACAGTATAAAATTAAGTCGCTCGCGCTATCTGTCAGCTTAGATCTTTTACAGTAATCAACGGATTTTAATGCTATGTTATGAAATAAAATTTGTATGATATATGTTATATTAATGGAACATAATGTTTCTTAAAAATATAATTTTTGATCGCTTTTATTGCTCATATTGACTAAATTTTACTACATAGATTACTTACGTACTTTTTTCACTTTTTGTCAAAAAACGACGCTGAAAAAGTATGAAACAAGTTGTGAAAAGCCGTAGTCACGTGTTTTTAAGAGTTATGGTACGTTTCTATTTTAATTTATGTTTTTACTTTTTTTATTTAAAATGTTTTGGTGTAGTGATAATAATTATTTATATGCAAAGTATATTTAAAATACCTAACATAGAAATATAAAAAAAAATTGAATAGATACGAACAAAGTCACCAGCAAATGCTAATAATACCTATATATATTTGAAATGTACAAGTAACACCCTTTCCGATGATACCAAACACGGCATGTTTACGTCAAATTCATTTTTTTATACAGTACTTTATGTCGGCTAGAGGGCGCCACATTAAATTGAGTGATGCGTCATATAGCCTATAAGCAGCGGACGATCAAGACACTTCTAACGATACCTCATTTATCCAGTTCTAATTAGTAGTTAAGGAGCTATGAGGGAACAGATGAACATACATACATAGCCTGTCAAAATCATAACCCTCCTTTGGCTTTGCCGTGGTCGGGTAAAAAAATAAAAAAATACAGTTAATTTATAAACTCCTTCTTTTTTTCAGTTAAAAAACAAACTATTTGTCTTAAAATTAATATTAACACAGAACACTTTTTGTTTTGTGAATATTAAGAGTGTAAAACTTTGAAATGGAAACTTCCTTAAATATATAATACTAGCTTTTACACGGGGCTTCGCTCACACAGATTTTCATCCCCTGATTTACCCCCTTAGGGGTAGAATTTCAAAAATTCCTTTCTTAGTGCTCACTTATGTTATATAAAGAACCTACATGCAAAATTTTAAGGATTCTAACTTCAGCGGTTTGGGCTGTGCGTTGATCTCTGGGTATGTCAGTCAGTCAGTCAGTCACCTTCCTCTTTTATTTATATAGATTACAGATATCAGATAATATAAGGGATAGGGCATCTATTGTTTTACAATTCACCAATTGATTAAATTCGAACTTAAGGGATGAATAATAATGGAAATGACGTAAAGTATAGATGGGACCCTTTTTTACAATTTTTGTCTGTCTGTCTGTTTGTTTGTGCCGGCTAATCTCTGGAACGGCTGGAGCGATTTTGACGGGATTTTTACTGATAGGTAGTAGTTGGTGTAGTATCGCGGGTAAGACCGTGGGGCTCAGCTAGTTTTTTTTCAAAAAAGACAACTTCCGTATATATCCAATAAATCCTGTGTCGCGGGGGACTTTACAAACATACATGAAACGGACACAATGGACACCCAGACTCAGAACAACAACTCGTGGATCACACAGTGTTGTCCCATGTGGGATTTGAACCCACAACACCTGATACAGTAGGAAGCGGCGAGGCAACCGCTTAAACCACTAGACCAACCATGCAGTCAAAAATAAAACTGTAATTTTAGGGTCTTTCAGTAGTAGTTATTCAATTCTAACAGAAATCATAAAAAAAAATTTTTTACTTTTTTAAAAACAATTTCTCAAAGTGTCTCGGTCTGTCAAAGTGTATTCAAAGTACTCGTCAAGACAAATCAAACGACTCCAAACTCGATAGGTTCCGTCGTTACAAAGTTCCTATGACCACCTTCCAGCTTCAACATCAGATCAGCTCCATGTCATCATATTAAAGCATTGTCACGCTATATACATATGCCTACAAAAATTCAACACAATCGGTTGAAGATATCTGCAAAATTGAGTTGCAAGATTCTGTCTTAACAAATATAGTTAGATATATACATACATAGCAAGTTAAAAAAAACATAAAAATAAGTTCTGTGTTAATAAAAAATACTAATATTTTTCTTTGAAATTATTCTTTAAAAAATTAAATTAAATTCAAGATTACAAATTAACAGTTACAATTCGACACTTACTGGCAACCCACCCTAAAACTTGTCATTTACGTATTAGGGAGCTCAGTGCGAACTACAAACGGACGTGGTGTCACCTTGAATATTCGGCGGGCACTGAATTTTTTGAGCGCGATAAAACTTATTTATTGCAATTTACGGGAGACGATATCTACGTACTAAAATGTATGGAACTTTTGTCGCTAAAAATGAATGATGTTTAGCCTTAGATTATGGCTTTTTGGTGAGAATTAATAAAAAACTAAAACGGTAAATCTTTTCTCCATACTTTTTTCTCGCGAAATAAGAAAAAAACATTTAAAATAGAGCACGAAATAGGACAGAGTGTGCTAATTAAAAAGGTCCATTTCGATGATTTTGATCTTTGTTAAGGCTTTTTTTCACAAAAATAAAGAATTATTTTATAAATGTCACTCGGTAGATTGGTAGACTGATTTATTAAACTACTGAGATTTTTTTTTTTAGTGTCAAATATGAATTGAGTTGTTTGTGTTTTGCAAAACTGCAAGTGTCTTTTCGCGCGTTTTTAGGGACGCGCCCCTTAAAGAGGCGATTAAGGGTCTAAATTTCCTCTGCGGCAGGCGTGAGTAGCCCGCTTAAGAGGGACCAAAAAAGGCAGGTCATTCGCAATAATTTAGTACTAGCGCCATTGCCTATTTGTAATGTAATGGTGGTATTTTTATTTCTTCAATTCTATTGACGATACAACACTACGGCTAACTAACTAACTTTACTTTGGGCGTCCGGCAAGTTATCCCCAGAAAGCGGGACATTACAATTTTGATTCAAAAAATGGGACATTGCGCCAAAATTGGGACGTCAGGCAACGCTGGTGTATATCTTGGGCTTATTCGTCTCCGGAGCAGAGTTTGGAGAGTCTGTAGAGATTGAAAGTACACTAATAGCTTATAGGTAGTTGCGTAATGTAAAAAATGTAATAGAAGTTTCCGTATGGCAGGTAAAGAATACGGTGTGTCCAAAAAAACCATTATCCATCCCATGGGTGTCATTAGGTTAAGAACCGAGAAAAGGAGCAAACTAAGCGAGATAACAGCACTATAAATAGAAGGATGCCCTGAAACAAACCTTATAAAAACCAGTCTGGCTATCGTGGTGTAGAGAGCGAAAACTTCAAATTTTAACGAGAAACTACGCTACTTTTCGTCAGTATCGTACAAGTTGTTGTTGTTTGTACGATACTGACGAAAAGTAGCTTAGTTTATAGCATAGTTAGTGGGTAACGCGTGTGTTTACTTGGAACTATGCTACTTTTTTCGGCTTCAACAAGAACAAGGCGGTGCGTTATCTACCTTTTTTTATTTGATCTGAGGAGAGACCTATGTTAAAAGATGTCGTTGAATATGATAATAATTAAAAATAAAACACTAATTAGAAGTTAGCACTAGATTTTATAAACAGTTAGGTAGATGGTTAATATTCTAATCTCGATTGTGTTTGCTCTGATACGCTTGCTTACCTAGCGCACTTCTTTATATTTTAAGAACAGTTATATATACTGATATTTTTTGTCTGTTTGGAATTTTGACGGCGCGGCGTCTATTTAGGGATGACTGGACTTTGTAGCACAGCTTAGCTGGAATTCATAACGATAAGGGGAATGTTTTTTCCCTGTTTTTTTGCAACATTTTTCATTGATGCTCCACTCTTTTTGACCTGTAGCCTTCTTCGATAATTGTTATATAAAACAATAAAACAAATTTTCAAATCGGACCAAGTACCTACTTCATGAGATGAATACATTCAACCAAACAAAAAACATTTTAGCTTCGTGATATCCTTAAAGAATACCTATTAAATAGTATTCTTCATTTCAAGCGTTGTAGTTTCACACAGTAAACTAAATTAAAACACATCTGTTTTAGATATGGCTGCTTCAGAGACTTATGGGACAAAATCGAGTCTTGGGAAGGAGGGCTGGAGGGATTCACAAAGGGATACAAATATTTCGGACCACAGTACAACTCTGATGGATCGGTGACGTGGAGAGAATGGGCGCCTGGAGCTCACTCCTTGCACATGCAAGGAGAGTTTAGTAAGTTGTTTTTTTTATAAGAGGGAGAAAACGAGAAGTGCACGTGATGGAAAGTGACCACCACCACCTATGGACGCCTGCAACAACACAAGGGCCTTGCCGGCCTTTGAGGAACATCGTAGACTACCTATAATTTATATTCTAATTTCAAAGAGTATAAGCACCTGGATATCATCAGTAGACATATTTGTGGATCATCTCTCTGAAATATCGTATCATAAGTCAGCTTAGAGTGATCTTTATGATATGCTATCTAAATATCTACACAAAACGGCTTTACAACGATGGTATGTATTATGAAAAGCGGATTAACTTTACGGTTAATATACCTACTAATATTTTTTTGTAAAAAAATATTATAATTCACATTACTGATTGTAAGGTGCATCGTCTAATGCGAATGGTCAGGCAATGTGTCAGCACGACTTGCGTCGCCACGCTATGTGATAGCTAATGAAATGCAGAGTGGTAACAGTGCGCTATTGTTATATACTCATTATTTCTACGAAACAATTTCGAAATTTCAGATCTACCAAACTTTCCGCAAACTTTTAAATTTTATTTTAGTACCACTCTGTAACTTATTTAAACTAATTAAACCGTGAAAGTTCTTGTAAGACGTATTAAAACCACTATTCAGAATATGGATATGGTTTACGTTTAGGGGGTGTGGCTTCGTGATTTGTTGCCACGCAGGATTTATATGGCAAAGTACTTTCGTCACCATTTTATCTTGATAAATTTCTGTGGTTTACTACAATTATTACACATTCTGTAACATTTGATTACTTCTTTCAGACGGCTGGAATTCAAAGAGTCATCCTTTTAAGAAACTAGATTTCGGAAAATGGGAGTTGCACATACCAGCTAACCCTGACGGCTCTTGTCCCTTGAAGCATGACAGCCGAGTACAACTCATAGTCAATGAAAACCTGTACAGGATATCGCCGTGGGCCAGTTATGTCAAGCCATTCGAGGGATTCACTTACCAACACTTTATATACAAGCCTGATCAGGTAAGATTCTTTCTCTGTAATTAGAACTTTTCCGTAGAATTCTTATTCATTTCTAAGACTCATCAATTATTATCATTATAAACGGTCTCTAGTTGTTAACTGCTGGATATAAGCGTCTACTTGAAAGACAGTGTTGGTCTGGTGTACTATGCCACGCTGCCCAGACGAGTAGGTACCTATGGGTTTGTGTCAAGTTTTACTTATGTTTGCATTGCTGTTGTTTAGTCCGTTAGTCGCTCCCTTACACAACCACTGCATGAAAAGGGGTGGACACTCCGTCTTCCAAATCCGTCATCACACGGATGTTTTAGGACTCGTGACTTAGAATTTTTAGATGGCTCCATTCTCTTGTCTCTCTCGTCTTCCTAATTTTAAAGAACAGGTAGTAGAGCCACGCTCATTTCGCGCACGGTTGGGCCGGCTCGACTGGAGCGGTATTACCTTCGCACTGAAGAGCAACGTAAAATGACAGCAGCAGTGCTGTCGTGTTTCGTTGGTGAGATGCAGAAGCATCACTAGGCCGCCTTTGTGTGAGTCACCATACTGCATTGTTTCATTTTCTGCACGAGCAATGAGTATGGTGACCACCACTCTTGGATTCTGCTTATGCTTTCCATCAGGCAGAATAGAGTCATTTTGGCAAGGCCATACGATGTTCTAGAAACTTGCACCATCATAGCCTGGAAATCGAACTCAACTAAACATTGTCATTTATTGTTTTTCTACAGCCTTATCAATTCAAGCACAATAAAGTAGACAGGCCGAAGTCCCTACGGATATACGAGTGCCATGTAGGCATCGCCACACCTGAAGGCAAGGTTGGAACTTACAACGAATTCAGGGAAAATGTCCTGCCTAGGATTAAGAATCAAGGTAACTATCTACCTATAGGAAATTTGTTCTTTTCCCTAAGACTCAGAGACCGCTACTTATACTACAAGAGAAACTGCCAGAAATTGTCTAAGTTGCACTTAAAACCGTAAAATAGAACTATAGTATGATTAACTTCTCTACTCGAAGTTGTCTATTCACATTTGTTTTAATACAGCACTACTTTCGCTTGCGATTGCAACATTTATTGAGCGTGAGATAGCACTCATCGTAGACTTCTGACAAATTGAGCCCTGAATCCCATGAACTGAGCTACAAGATAATTTTGAATTTGTTTAAGTGTAGAGGCTGTAGGTACGAGTAAAATCACATCACGAGGGTCACCTGATAGAAAGTGACTACCTCCGCCTTGATACCTGCCACTCAGCACACACACACTTACTTGTGTGTGTGCCACCCTGAACTAGGTAGGCCGCTCCGGTACTGACACAAACTGGCGAGCTGGTCCATGTACCGACGCATGGCCCTCCCACATCTAAATACTGCATATCATATCATCACCTCAGCCGAAGGACGTCTACTGCTGGCACGCCTCAAACTATGTTCTCCATAACAACTGGTTGTATGCTGTCCGCATCAAACGAATCTCCGTGACCTACCAGGTCGTCTAATAATACTGCTTTTTTTTAAAGACAACTCCCGCATTGGGAATACAGATCACATGGACACAATGAACACTCAGACTCAGAACTACAATTTGTAAATCACACAAAGTGGGACAACCCCATGTGAGATTTGCACCCACAGCACTTGGCCAACCGTGCAGTCGTGCATGAAGACTCTATAGCTGACCATCACAACTAAAAATGTTTTTGTAAAACATTTTCAGGTTACAATGCAATACAACTTATGGCTATAATGGAACATGCATACTACGCGTCATTCGGATACCAGGTCACTAGTTTTTTCGCAGCTAGCAGGTGAGTCATTTTGCGTAAAAATACGTTAAACATTTTGAATGCACTAACTTGCTTATTTTCTGTTTATGTAATGTAAAGTAAATTTTAAGAGATCTGTGCTTTGAAGCGGACCCGACAGACGTTGTCCTGTCTACACGTCTTTAATTTGAAAATTTCAAAAATTAATTAAAAAAACATTGTCCAGCGGACAAAATTGTGAATCTAAACCATTCCCAGATCCCCTTGAACACACAAAAAAAATTTCATCAAAATCGGTCCAGTCGTTTGAGAGAAGTTCAGTGACATACACACTCACAGAAGAATTATAAATATAAAGATATGTAATAAAAATATTACTTTATTTGTTTTGCTTCTTAAAGAAGTTACAGAATTCGATATCAAGCTATACTTAGTTTTTGTTCTAAAGCGGGACTTATTCGCGATAAAATTATTCAAAAGGTTGCGATTTATAATATAATTCTCGTGTCACGTTGTTGTTCACCATGGAATCAGAAACTATCTTACCGATTTACACTTTTTTTAATGTAATTTTTTATTATTATATTATGTATAGGTACATATTATATATTAATATATTGTAAAATGTTGTAAGGAAAATAATTACAACGCTTCTTACCCTCCAACAGTCGTTACGGCACACCTTGCGAACTGAAGCAGCTGATAGATCGAGCCCACGAGCTCGGTCTGTACGTTCTCCTGGACGTGGTGCACTCGCACGCCTCCAAGAACACCCTGGACGGACTCAACGAGTTTGACGGCACCAACTCTTGCTATTTCCACGACGGAGCAAGAGGCACTCACTCGTTGTGGGACAGCAGGCTGTTTAATTATTCTGAGTAAGTTATACTTTTTAACTATGTTTTTAAAGTGTAAATAAACTTATGGTATAGTCCATTCGCTTAGATATGGTCTCCTTGATCGCGCCGCCGTTGCACTTGTGGCAAGCCGCCACAAAATCAAACAGCCCGCCTGCGGCGTACACCCACAAGCAAGTATAATTTGTCAGTTTACGCCGTTGTATAAATTATTTTTTAACCGACTTCAAAAAGGGAGGAGGTTCTCAATTTGACCGTATATAAAGGTTTTTTTTATGTGTGTTCGCGGATAACGTCGTCGTTAATGAACCGATTTTAATGATTATTTTTTTAATGGAAAGGATATCCCAACAGTGGTACCATGATAAGGAATTTCGTATTAATTATTCGTATTTCACAACAATAACTACAATAGCTTTCGGGTGCACCGACACTATCTAAACGAATGGACTATAGTTTCAAATGTTTATTCCTTCCTCTCGCTCGCTCGCTCTTCCTTCCTGTGCCAATCAGTCTAACCCTGGCAAAACATCTCACTAGATCACCATAATATTGATCACCATAGTTTGGGTCATCTAAGTGTGAGTCACCATAATGCATTGTCTGCATTTGCAATGATAGTGAATGATGGTGACCACATCTCTTGGATTCTACTCCGAGTCACTTTAGCACCTCATACATAAAAAATAGATTTCAGGTTTTAACTAAATGGTACCTAATACGTAGGTACATATAGACTCTAGAAGTCGTTTCTGAGACTCCAAGAAATAATAAGATCCCCATGCAGTGTTTTGTGTTTTGTTTTCTCAAATTAAAATGCAAATAAAGTGGTTCTCGAGCCCCTAACTTACTAAAACATTTTCATGGGAGAACCTTTGTGACTCAAAGTGTCAATGAGCGGAGATAGTCGTTCACCATCAGTTGACCCGTCACCTTCTCAGCCCTCCTACCTCCCATGCCAAAAACAACAAACTCGTAGAATTTGCTGTGATATGAAGAACAATTTTAACATGTAATAATCCTTGTGCTTTTGCAGAACAGAAGTTTTAAGATTCCTGCTATCAAACCTCAGGTGGTATCAAGAAGAATATCAGTTTGATGGATTTAGGTAAGAAATTCAGAGAATAATTGGATGAAATTTGGTAGAATAATGTAATCCTATTAGGTTTCCGCTAAGTTCAAAGTAGTTTGACGGTTATGTTGATGATTTTTCGAAATGGCAACTACTTATTTAAAGAAATGTAGTTACGAAAGTGAAGCTTCTAAAACGGATTCAATGGAGCATCATCAAAGCCGGTTAAGTTTTCAGCAATACTACATACCCTATTATGTAAATTAATCGAATTTCATATTTATAACACATGGGTACTAATTTAGTTGTACCTACTGTTAACAAACTTTAGTAAAAAAAAATATTGGCAGTCATAAGGACTGCCGATAGAAGTGAAAACTTATAACTTAGAATGTTATTTGTATAATTAGAAATGTCATAAAGTTTAAATTCAATCATCATGAGATAAGATTATCCCCTACTAAAAAGTGCTCAACGCGGCCAAAGAAGTTTTATGACGTCAGCATGTCGGTGACGCGGTGACGCGACTCATAAGATTTTCCCCTACCAAAAAGTGCTCAACGCGGCTAAAGAAGTTTTCACTTCAGAAATGGGTTTAGGTAGTAGTCATTAGGTGGACATAGGCATTTCCTTAGAGAGAAGGAAGCCTACTAAACCACACTGGTCAGGAAAACCCCCTTAATCAGGTCTTACGACCCGAAATTATGTGCGATTCCGTATTCCTAAACTCACCATAGGAATACAATAAGTAGTTATCATAAATATTTCTCGGTTCAGATTCGACGGCGTAACCTCCATGTTATACCACAGCCGTGGTATAGGGCAAGGCTTCTCTGGACATTACGACGAGTACTTCGGCCTGAATGTGGACACGGAGGCGTTAGTTTACCTCATGCTGGCCAATGAGATAGTACACAAGATTGACAACAGAGCTATCACCATTGCTGAGGTGAGGGCCGATGGGCGTCTTGAGAATTATTAAATCACCTTCTTATAACAAATGTCAATATTGTGAAAGCGGCTTTAGGTAAAGAAACTTAATACGTTAATATCTAGACTGGCCAACTAGACTCAAGTACCTAAGTTATACATCCGGTGACGGGTGTCACTTTAAGTAAAATAGTTTTTAACCTCTAGCAGTAGGCAACAGGTCATTGTAAGATATTCTTCCTGCATCGCGACCGTGTTGTTCACTATCAAAAATTATGTCCATTGATATTCTTACAAGAAAAATCCTTTTCAAAGACATTTTCCTAAATGAGCATAATTTTCTATATAGCTAAGTAATTATAACTAACTAACTAGCTAACTTGGTCCAATTTGTAGATTATATCTGTACAATAGAATCAGAACAATTCGATTCTACCTATATAAATACCTAAATAAAATTGGAGTGTCTGTTTGTAATATTAAAATAACCGCTTTTTACCAAATGCATATGTATTTGTACACGGTGGATATACCAAAATAACATTTTTTACAATTTTTGTCTGTCTGTTTGTTCCGGCTAATCTCTGGAACGGCTCGACCGATTTTGACGGGAATTTTACTAGCAGATAGCTTTTTTTTAGGACTAGCTTTGCCCCGCGGCGTTACACGCGATTGTTGTTGCAGCGCAGTTAACACCGTGGAGCTCAGCTAGTCATAAATATATAAAATTAAATAATCACAAAATCTTAAAACCACAAAAAAAAAAATTATAACAGGACGTATCAGGAATGCCCGCATCTTGCCGCCCGGTGAAAGAAGGCGGTACCGGCTTCGATTACCGGCTAGGCATGGCGATCCCCGACATGTGGATCAAACTGCTGAAGGAGGAACGTGACGAGGACTGGAAGATAGGCCACATTGTTCACACCCTCACTAACAGAAGGTGGATGGAAGGCACCGTGGCGTACGCTGAGAGTCACGATCAGGTAAGTCAATAATACTTTTTAGGGTTCCGTACCGTCCGTGGACCTCAAGTCCACTTGCACGATATAGCTTAAACACAACGATAAGTTTTTTGCTAAACATGTTTAAGAAACTGCCGAAGTTCGAAACTCAGCTATTTAGCGGCGCTAAACGTGATTAACGCAGTGCAGCTCAACACTAGGATAGTGCCGTCTCGCCCACACTCGCAGGGCTCGACCCCTTATCATATTTAACTAAATATACCTGCTGTCATCATTGTGCAAGAGGGCGCTAAATTTGTTAAAGTTAAACGTGCTTATGCGTTTAACTGCATTTAACTAATTTTGTTAACAAGTTTTACAAGTTTGCAAGTTTTACCTTTATTTTTATCCCAAAGTGTTAAAAGTTCTCAGTATTGTGTTATCCGAGTTTGAAGTAAAGCGACTCAATTGTTGTTAACGTGTGGTCAGGCGCTGGTGGGCGACAAGACGATAGCGTTCTGGCTGATGGACGCGGCGATGTACACGCACATGTCGACGTTAAGCGAGCCCAGCGCCGCCGTGGAGCGCGGCATGGCGCTGCACTGCATCATCCGCCTGCTCACGCACGCGCTCGGCGGGGAGGCCTACCTCAACTTCATAGGTACGCCACACACACACACACACACACACACACACACACACACACACACACACACGCGCACATGTGACGCTGAGCGAGCCCAGCGCCGCCGTGGAGCGCGGCATGGCGCTGCACTGCATCATCCGCCTGCTCACGCACGCGCTCGGCGGGGAGGCCTACCTCAACTTCATAGGTACGCCACACACACACACACACACACACACACACACACACACGCGCACATGTGACGCTGAGCGAGCCCAGCGCCGCCGTGGAGCGCGGCATGGCGCTGCACTGCATCATCCGCCTGCTCACGCACGCGCTCGGCGGGGAGGCCTACCTCAACTTCATAGGTACGCCACACACACACACACACACACACGCGCACATGTGACGCTGAGCGAGCCCAGCGCCGCCGTGGAGCGCGGCATGGCGCTGCACTGCATCATCCGCCTGCTCACGCACGCGCTCGGCGGGGAGGCCTACCTCAACTTCATAGGTACGCCACACACACACACACACACACACACACACACACACACACACACACACAACGTAAATAGTATAACGATATCGACAAAGAAAAATTCTAGGTGAATATGGGTAATTGAAAAATGTAGATATGCTGTGCTCTGCCAACGGAATTTAACTCTATTAAATAAATCGACCTATCGCCGTCTACTGCTGTACGAAAGCCTCCGCCAAGGAGCGCTAACTGCCACGGTTTTAGTCTGTTGTGTCGTAGCAATTACGCATTATCGGTTTGGTGCTTAGAGCATACATATATGGAGGGAGCACTGAACGAGCGGAAAGCGTGATCGTAGAGTCAGTCTCTCTCACGCAAGCTTCTGATTGGTTACCAATTTGCATGACTGATTTGGTGGGAAATACACCAACCAATCACACGTACATATATGTATGCTCTAAGGTTTGGTGTCATAAGAACCGACTGAGGAAGCAAACAATGCAGATAATGCAATGCAAAAAGAAAGAAACCTTGATACAAACTGTCTGACCAGCGTGGTATAGTAGGAGTCTCCTTTCTAAAGAGAAACCTATCATCAGCAGTGGGCTATTAAGGGCTGTTGTTGATGAAACAAATATAAGATATTGTTATTTCTTTACGCAGGAAACGAATTCGGTCACCCAGAATGGTTGGACTTCCCACGCGCCGGTAATAACTCGTCATACCACTACGCACGTCGACAATTCAACCTGGTTGACGATGAACTGCTCAAATACAAGTTCTTGAACTTATTCGATAAAGATATGAACGATTTGGAAAACAAATATGGATGGTTGAGTTCTAATCCGGTTAGTATTGGTAATTCTTATAAGATAGGTATACCTTGAACCAAACTTTATGACGTTTCTGAAGTTAGCTGCGCAAGCAGGTATGCGCAGGTACAGTTATGTCGAAACTAGTTAGACGAGTGGATTTAAATAAATTATGAAATCTATTATTGCATGTAGGTACTTATTTTATAGATACAATTTATTTTATAAAAATATAAATAGGTACTCTCTTTGTCCCGTAGATGCCTAACACTTTTGTTCCAATAAGTTTGCATTGAAATATTCAGTCAACAGTTAAGTCGAAATTGATTAGATGAATATATATATATACATTTACATGTACTCATTTTATGGCTATATTGTTCATAAATATGAATAGATGCCTACCATACTTAACCGACAATAAATAGAAGGTTGATTTCTAGGATGTTGTTAGAGGCAAATAAAATTCAAATTCAAACTTCAAATATTAATCTAATTTTATTTAAATAATACTATGATCGACGTAGGCGTTGTAAAAGAGTTTGTGAAAATCTGTTTACATAAATAAATAACTTGGACTTAGAAGATTATACAGTTCGTGTGGCATTTTAATCGACACATCAAATAAGCATGTAACCATCGAAAAGTTTACGTAAAATACACAAAACAGTCAATAATAAAACAAGTAAGTAAAAATAAAAAAACAATGACACTTGACACCTTAATGACGTCATAAAGTACTCGGGTCAAAAAATGATTAAAAAATGAGGGTAATATAACAAATACTATGCAGTAATAAACGGTGATCTAATCTATATGAGTCACGTCACGTCAAAGACAAATTGGCAGAGACACCTGTACTAGACTTTTTGAAGGTCCTTCTAGTAACACATATTATCTATAGTCTTTATATCTTTGCTCATGTAGCTCTGAATATGCAGTAGAAAAAACACAAATATCTAAGCTCGGTTTTATAATTATCATGTGTGTGTGTTTTTTAAGGCCTACGTATCATGTAAACACGATGGCGACAAAGTGATAGCATTTGAGCGCGCCGGTCTGTTGTTCGTGTTCAACTTCCACCCTTACCAGAGCTTCACTGACTATAGGATCGGTGTGGATGTAGCTGGCGATTACAAGGTATGTTACTCTTACTATCCATAGAACATTATTCTAAATAGTAGTCTTAAGGCGGGCATACACGTTCATGTATACTTGCGCAAATCTGTCTGTCTGTCAGACAAAGCAGTCTGGATTTGTGCAAGTATACTTGAACGAGTATGTCCGGCTTTAGATTAATTCTTTTAAATTCTTGAGTATTGAGACTTGAGTATTTGACATAAAAATGGCGTACCTACGAACCGGTAACTAAATAAAAAGACTATTGTTTGTAGGGTAGATTTAAAAAATACGATGCCTGGTTGTTTCGAAGTGATTACCTTTGAGTGATAAGGCTTGTACTGACCTAGCTAAGTTAAATTATACTCGATTATGTAGTGTAAAATAAAGCGATTTATTATTAGTATTATTTAATAAAATATCTTTATTTTTTTCAGGTTGTATTGTGTTCAGACAGCAAGAGGTATAATGGACACGGCCGAGTAGAGCCAGATAAAGACGTTCATCCGACGCAAGGTATACCCTGGGGGAACAGGAATGATTCAGTGCAGGTACTATGCTTTTTTCTTTGCTACTCTTCCAATTAGCAAGGGTCTCTGGTTTTCGATTGAGATTTAATCTAACAGTGGTGTGAATATTGCTTTAATAATCATATTAACAAGCTCTGTGATTGGTAACATAGAAGTAAAACAAAAATGGATGGATGAGACAGGCAGGAATGGAGGCGTTATAGTAGCATAAGTGTAATTTTTGGGGACTGGACTACTGGTTCAGTTACTGGGAGAGACAAGATAGTTATTTATTCTTTCATATAATCAGAACCAGCTGGAGGTTATTGGTTTTTTTTACGCATAACAGTTAATTTTGATGTTAAAAAGTATGAACAATTGAATTTAGTCCCATATTAACACAGGCACTTAATATTAAACATGGCAATAGGCAGTCGAAGCCTAGCTCAACTGTTTGTACTTATAGTAGTAGAACTTCACTAAATTTACTATCTATTTTTCAGGTTTACATCCCCTGCCGCACTGCAATAGTCTACGCACGAGTTAATTAAAATGTAACAATATTAAACTTCAATTTGTGATTACATGCATCCAGTGATCCTAATGAAAAAGCTACCTGTGAATTTCTTGAATGCTGTTAAAAGAATAGACTGAATTATGTTGTATAATGTGTTAAAAGGATATATAGTTTACCTGGTTATGGTTTGGGTAAAATATGTAATACATATATTTTTGCTATTTGTTGATTGATAAATCATTTATTACAAATCTTTGTTTTATTCATGACGGTACTCCTATCAGTAGGTTATTCTTAGGTGTACAAGACAGAGGTTTTAGCCTAGATAAGGTAACTTTGTAGCCAAACTCTTCAGCCAATCGCCCTCTATCAGAATCTATGACACCCATACATCTTGTCCCTCTAACAGCTAAAGGATGCTCTTCATGAGTTTGATCAGCTGCATGGCCAATACACAAATATTGGTCTAATGGCAAACTACTGAATTTGTTGCTTCTTGGGTACACCAACCTGTCAGTAGCATGTAAAGACCCATAACAACATGGACACAGAACAAACTTGGCATTGGCCTTCAAACATTTGTCCAAAACAAGATCACTGGCTATCCCACAAGCATGTAAGCCTATACCTATATCAAATTTTCCTATAAAGAAATCCAAATTGCATTGATAGAAGTATACATTTTTTAACCCCATTTCATGTACTCTCAACCTAGCTCTTAACAGAGATTGTTCTTTATTCTCTAGTAATATAACTGTGCATTTAGGCAACATATAAGCCAGTAAAATGCCTAAATGACCACTTCCACAGCAGAAATCAAGGATCAAGTCACCCTCCTTAGCTAAGCTCAAGACAGCAAGTGCTAAATTTTTTAACTGCTGAGATTTTCTAATTACTCTCTCATCAGGCAAATGCCCTGCATTTGGATTAGCACCATCGGGAATATCACTCCAGTTAAAGGTGGACTCATAGTCATTACTACAGACCATAAGCTCCATATCTTCTGTTATAGACCTTAAAGCATTCTCAATGTCAACCTCTTTGGTAAACAACCTCTTTCTAGGGTTATGTCTTTTTGGGTCACACTTATATAGACTTACATCTTCAGTTGCAGGAATTGTAATATTGTTCAAGGACAATGATTTAAAACTAAGTTTGGATATATAAGATATTAAAATTTCTATCTCAGGTATTGACATGATATTTTTATACCATTTGTAAGTAAAAGGTAGTAACAATTCACACTCAGATTCACCGAATGATTGAAATACTATGTGATATGTAGGTAACAGAACTATATCAGCCAGCGTTAAAAATGGACCTTCAGCAAACTGGTGACTGATATCAAGATCTTCAATTTTAATTGAACTATCTATTTCAAGTTCCCTATTTTTGTTTGATTTCCACTTTCTTGTCTTTGGAACTCTTGCCTTGTCAGAAACAGGTGCAGATTTTAGATTTATACTTTTGGTGTCTTCGCTTTTAACAGTATTTGCATTCTTATTGTCCTTCTTCAATTCTCTTGCTACTTTATAAACATTATGAACTCTCACTGGCTTTTTCAAATGATTTTCAAACCGTACTAAATTCTCAGGCACTTCTTGCAAACTTGTTGTCTGTAGAATCGCTTTCACAGTTTTTATAATATCTACTTCACAAAATTTCGTCCATATTGACACTTCGTTTGGTGCTTGGAGACAGCTTTTACGAAAACCAAGTAAGCCTTCTTCATGTTCGTGTATATTTGGAGCCGAAATCGAAAATTTTGAAATATGTCTAGCAACAGCACATAGCCCCGTTATAATCATATCATCATACATGACTACTGGATAGACACATGAAGCTACTTGCCACGGGACATCTTCAATGTTTAAGAACTCTAGGTTTTCATCGGATAAATATACCATAGATTCTTCTTGCTCCACATTATTTGACGAAATTAGTTTCAAACTCACAGATTCTGGTGAACAATATTTAAATACACAATACGTTATTAGAGATTCTAAAGGTATTCTCACTTCCTTAACTTTTTGATTTTCTTCCTTGTCAGAATATGCTTCTATAAATACAAAGTTAACCATTTTGTAATTTTTGAACGTGTAAACTTTAGCAAACTATGCCAGACACTGAATCTATGCCACGCACTGAATCAACTGAATGTACTCTTTCTTTTCTTTTTCTTAATAAATGGCAAACTGTGCCGATGTCGACAATTCTGCCAACAATGTCAAGTGGGATGGAGATACGTGGGTTGTAAAAAAAAAAATTAAAATTACAGCCATCCAAAAAATTCACAGTTGACTGAATTCTGAATGTTGGGGAATGTACTCTTTGGACACTGACATTTCGTTTCAAGACAATTGATTGACACTTGACGTGAGGCAGCAATGTTGTCAGATACAGTTCTCGGTAAGTATTTTAGTGTGTACCTATCTTAGAGCATAAATTTATGGAAGGAGCTTTCAACGAGCGGAAAGCGTGATCGGAGTGGAGAGAGAGAGACTGAGTTTAGTTAGTCTGTCTCTGTCACGCAAGTTTCTGATTGGTTGGTGTATTTCCCACCAAATCAGTCATCATCACATAAGGTACTTATTGTGAATTTGTGAAACACTTAGAGCATAAATATACATGTAGGGGCAGCAGAACGGGCGGAAAAGCGTGATCGGCGTAGAGAGAGAGACTGAGTTTAGTTATAGTCTGTCTCTCTCACGCAAGCTTCTGATTGGTTAGTGTACTTCCCGCCAAATCAGTCATGCATGCCAAATTGGTCCATGAATGAAACCGATGAATCACCAAATTAAACAGCTTCTACAGCCCCTTTTTGTATCAAATTTTATATTTGATTTGGTATGCGCGTCCACCACAGTCGCTTGCTACATTATAATAATCTTTGCCACGGTAGGCCACGGTCCACACTAGCCTCTCTGAGTAAATGTGTTCTGTGCCATTCTGTGCTGACTAGTCTGTGGTTTCGAATTTTTTGTTTGTATTTGTAAATTTGTATTGAGTTTGACATTTGATAATTTGACAAGCGATTTATAAAACTTACAAAAAGCACTTACATATTTGTAAATAATATTAATTCATTATAATTGGCCATCACTTGACCAATTTAGCTTAGAAGCACGGGACAATTTCTAATTGAACTATGTTGGAGGTTATAAATGGATTTCTTCTGATATATTTTGCTATTTTGTGCTCTCTTAATGATTTGGTGCCACACTTGGTAAAGCCAGTAAGTAAATTTATATCACAAAAATACAGAAACCTAATGTTCATTTTGAAATATATTTAATTATTCCAACAATTGTATTGTAGATAGCGGCATGTTTTGTTAGACCATCAAACGAAGAACGCTCAGTATGGGCTGAAGTAATAAAACTCAAGGCTGAACAGAAATGGATATCAATGAAAGATGAATTTGCGGCGTACTCAAAACTGCAACGTAGAATCAACAAATTGGAAGCTCAATTAAAAGATGGTTCACAGACACGTATCAATAAGAGTTTAGCTATCAAAAGTGCTATCCAGGTAGCTCTTCAAGCAATTTTAGCGTTTACGACTGTTATCTCTGTTATTTGGTTCAGACGAGAACCAATTGTAGCTCTAAAAGGTGATCTTTTCCCATTGACAAACATACTGAGCTACCCAAGTGATATACCTAACGCTATTTCAACCCATGTATGGGTTATAATATCTAATGTTTCTATAAGAACGCTTTTGAAACCTATTACTTCATAATAATCTTAAGATTTTTTACTACTCATTAAAGAGAGAGGCAGTGGTTATTGGTGATCATAGCTTAATTTATTTATATTGTATTAATTTTAATTGTTTTGTAATGGTGTTGAAATAAAATGAAATAATGTTATTAATTGTAGTTGAGTTTTCTTTATTTAATCTCATATTGTATATGTAGTTCTAACGGTGCATAAATCAAAAATGACTATTTTTCAAGAAACTGAAAAAACTGTCTAAAAATGGGTGTAACCTATTTGTTTTGAATTATCTCATATCTGTATCTCATATTTAAATAAATAAATATTTTCGGTCATTTCAAAACTCAAAAATATTTTATTCATATAGGCACTTATGAATAGTCAATATTTAATATTAAAAAATCGAGTGATTCTAGTCGCCAGTTCCAAGTGCAGCCTACCCTTCATGGAGAAGAATCTGGCAAGAAACTCCATTGTTGCTCCTTTTAAAAAATAATAATACGGTTTACAATATTTTTTTCACTAAGAGACTTGAATGAGAACAAAGTCGACCAAAGAAAACAAAATAAAAGGTTTGGAGTCATTGCTGCACAGCCATGAGCTAACCAACACTTTTAACACTCAACACCACGTAGCTCCACAACAACTGATATAAACACATATATATATATTTTGTAAATACATGTTATACATAGAATACACCCTAACCAAACTCCGAAATATATATTTGCAGATCATGCAAACATTTGGTCCGATCGGGGAATCGAACTCGAGACCTCAAAAGCACAGCAGCCGCATAAGCTACCACTACGCCACCGGGGCAGAAATAAAAATTGACCTAAGCATAGACAATCCTAATTTTTACTCCATTCAAAATTAACCATTTTTGACCTACGCAATGTTACAACTTCTCCAACACGACGGTGAAGTTATCGCAAACATATAATTTAATCCGAGATCCTCATCTATCATCAATAAGGTAACTGAAGACTATTTTCTTTCTGGAACGTTAAAAGTGGATACCTTATAATTATATATATACCTATATTATATTCATTATGTTCATCCCCTGATTAACTGCCTTAGGGGTGGAATTTCAAAAATTCCTTTCTTAGTGCTCACCTACGTTATATAAAGAACCTTCATGCAAAATTTCAGGATTCTAGGCTTCAGCCGTTTTCAGGCTGTGCGTTGATCTCTGGGTATGTCAGTCAGTCACTTTACTCTTTTATATTAGATAGATAGATTAATTATATGAATAATATAAAATTAAATATAATAATAAAAAAAAATATGGACACAGACTTTTATACATAGGCTCAGAATTCGAATTTAAGCTTTGCAGTATAAGTCCTTATCTACTGACCATTAAATTCACATAAAAAGTATTACAAAACCTCCTTTGAGACAGCTTAAGGAATTTCACGTCGAGGAGGTTCTCTTAATTTTAATAAATGTGTATAACCCTCAGTGCCGCTTTATTCGCGTAATTACGATGGAAAAAATATATCCGCCAAACACCACGTCGGAAAGCGAAGAAAATAATAATATTTTGGATCTCTAACACACAACGCCATCTAATCCCAAACTATGCAGAGCTTCTACTATGGGTAGGTACTAGACAACTGATATAAATACATACATACCTTTTTGTAAATGCATGAATATTATAGGTACATAAAACACCCCTACTCCGAAACAAATATTTGCAGATCATACAAACATTTGGTACGACTCGGGAGTCGAACCCGAAACCTCAAGCGCAGCAGTCGCATACGCTACCAATGCACTACCGAGGCAGTTAAATATTGGCTCAGAAACATTAGAATACCTACACAGGGATCAGAAAATATGCAGAGCTGAGGGCTAAACTCCGTAGGTCTCCACCTACGGAGTTTAGATACCATTCATAAGAAGATTCTCACAAGTCCTAGTTATATAGTGCCCATTTTGTTATCTAACCTAGAAACCTCATAACAGTCTTATAGTTACAATCTGCACTAGCCAGTAGATAATCTTGATGGATGATTTTAAATCTGGATACAGTCTTTATTTATTTGATAAGAAGGTCTTTATCTTGTAAATTAGACGAGGAAGTATAAATCTGGGTCATCTATCAATACCATCTATGAAATCTAATTGCAAAACAGTTTTTTATATATTATTCAAAACAACTTATTTTTTATTTATTTTACTCTTTAAACCTTCCCTGGACTACGACAAACATTTCAAAACCATAATCAGCTAAATCGGCCCACCCGTTCTCAAGTTTTAGCGAGACAAACGAACAGCAATTGATTTTATAAAATGACTAGCTGACCCACGTAACATCGTTTACGTTTTTGTGAATCTAAACCATTCCCAGATCCCCTTGAACACACACAAAAAAATTCATCAAAATCGGTCCAGTCGTTTGATTGAAGTTCAGTGACATACACACTCACACAAGAATTATATATAAAGATATATATAAAAATAAATAGGATTGTATTGTGTTATTTATCAAATTGTCATTCGGTTACTACTACGTTGTCCTTGTTCATGTAGCAATGACCTTTATAATTATGCTGTATTATATTGGAATCTATTTTCAAGATACCAAGGAGCCACTTTACATTATTAACAAGGTTAAAAATAAAACCGGCTTGAACAGGTTTGCTTGTCAATCTTTAAAGGTGCGTGGGTGTGTACGTATTAATATTGTGACGTGTAAATGAAACGATTATATAATTATTTAAATTTCTTTATTTATTAAACAAATAATAGTACTTTATACTCAGTCCGACAAAAGTCCAAAGTCCAAAATGTGTTCTCTAAATTAACATAACCATCAAAGATCTACTTCTCGTCTGGAAAATTTATTATGCTTAATTTATAAATCACTTTTTCTTAACTTCAATATAATTAGATATTATTTAACATTTAACAATCATAACATTATGATTGACTTAATCCAAAAAAAGTGTTTCCAGACTGAATAAAACTCTTTAAAAAAAGTAACTTAATTTTGAACGAGTGATCCATTCTCAAAGATTACCATCGTTCTTTTCATATTTCAAGTATTTTCAAGTATAAAATTTTTTAGTCGTCACGTTACTTGCACAAGCGCAATTTTATATATCATTTTTAATTTTACTAAACTTGTACTTCATAACTAATACCAAACTTTTACTGATATCCTTTCCTTGTAAAAAATTACACAATTTAAATTTATGTTGCTCTACTAGTGAATAACCAAATAGGTACCTAGTAATACATAATTATTATTAGCTGCATTTTTCATATAAACATTTGAATTTTTTACATAAAATTTGTAAATTTTAATTTAAGTAAGTAATAGGGAATATGCATGTCTTTTTTTATTTCTTAATCTGATCATATAAGTCTCCTTAGCATAGAAAAAAATATAAATAGGTTTCAAAATAGTCAAACTAATTTTCAAAGTGAAATTTAAAACACCGACTAAATTTGAGCTATTCAAACGCCGCCATTTTTCGCGCGCTATTGACATATGACGTCATTGTCATTTCGTGTTTGTTTACTATTGAGTGTTTCAGTTCTTTTATACCTATTTACATTTTTGATTGCTATAAAAATCATGGTAGAAGTTATTTTTTCTTACAAACACTACTCACACAGTAGGAATTTCGACGCCGATAATTTCGATAATGTAACAATCAACGTCACATTTCGTTTCGACCAATAGGACGCGTTTTGCAGGTTTGAATTTCTTTAATTATTCCTATTATATTATATATTCCTTAATTTTCACTTTTTATTTAATATTTTCTGGGTTTAAATAATCACTAAATAAAAAAAAACATTTATGTATATTGTAAAGACAATAAAGAATCTAGAAAAAAATGATTGAGACAAATGAAAAATTTATGCATATTCCCTATTATTTTCTTTCTGGTGACATTTACACATTTTCTTGGGTGTAAAAACCTCAGTGTACAATTTGAGTCAAACAAGAACAATACGAAAGGATATTTGTAAATATATGATATCCATTACCAATATTCTAATATTGAAGTGATAACTTCTTTTGAGAGGGTAAACCGCTTCGTTACGTAACGCGTTACGGCGCCAGTCTGTCTGGCTTCCCTTTCTCTCATGCATGCGGTAGCTGTAGGCAGGCTCCTCCTCTCTCACTCTTACCCACAGCGCTAGCCCTAAATAGTTCAACTTAGATTAGTTAATCACTTTAGTCCGGCGTCCCGAGACGCACACGGTTTTATTTTTATTTGTTCGACATTTATCTATAAGTGCTCTTGCATTTAAGACGAAATATAATACAATAAAATTATTAATGATTCAAAATTACGCCTGTACTGACGGTGACGTAAAACAAAACCATATGAAATCAAAATAATTACAAATGTATGATCATACATTTCACTTAACAGTATTTATATATAAAATATCGCCATAGAACAATTGGCGGTAATTAATGCACGAATACATCACTTATTTTACAATAAACAGTTAACATTTCAACATTTGTAGAATATCAAAACGTATCTGATTAACAGCGACAGTTTAAGTTTTATACAATCGATTACATGTTATAAATATACGGTTAAGAAAGCGTTATGAAACAAAAAAAACCTGAAATAAATTTAGGAAACAGTGACCCCGAGGTTAACAACAGCATTCCTCGAAGCTATGGCCTTGCGTATGGGATAACAACTATAAATGGATCACTGTATATCTTATTAAGTCGAATACAATTTACGCGACTGCATACATTTTAATTTTTTCCATTACTAATATTTACAAGCTCTATATCACAGCTTACGTTTTACTTGTGTGCTGAGACTACAGAATATAATTAAGGAATAAAAATAAACTCTTGTGCGTACAACTTTGCGGTAGCATTTGACTTACAATATAAAGGACGTAATATTCAGGAAACTTATCTTGGACATTGACTGACTAGTCCAATAAGGGCGATCTCTAAACGTGAATGAGGTACAACCCACCTAACTATTATTACTTGCTATTATAAAAGCCTTTTGACACATTGACTTGCAAAAATAGCTAAAGCAATAGTTCTAACCAAAGTTCCCGAAACAATATTTAATTTTTATTAACATTGGCACTATATTTATTAGCAAATTATCTCACACACGTGACCGGCGCAACTTACTCAATAATTAAACCACCGATGCAAGTATAATGACTAACGTAAAATATGGTTTAAACACTTAATGAGACTAGAAACTAATGACTAATTCAAGATTGTTGGTAGGCAGATTATTTGGAATTATAATTTCTTCGTTCTAGAAAAATCCTTTTTATTTTCAAACATCAATGAGTGTCAACGAAGTTGAGATAAAGATTTGTTATTCAGATGTTTGTTCTTGATATTCTTTATTGATTACAGATAATTTTTTTAGTCATAAATAATCTTCCTTTAGCCCACTAATATTTTCTTATTCATATTTCTATTCAGGTACTCCGATAACGAATAAGAATATTGTGAGTCGAATGTTAATGTACTACGTACTGTTTATATAGCGATTAAAAACAGGAAAATTGTAGTTTGCACCATCAATTATATTGTTTATACCTAGCACTGTTGATAAATAATTGCTTTGTTGACCAAACTTATTTACAAGACTAACAGTTATTGAACAGAAAGGTTTATTTAAGAAGAAATACAACAATATAGATAAATCAAATGAAATTGTTCCTGCTTCCACTTCCACAAATTCAATCAAAATAAGTACATTTAATTATTACAAGCTGACCCATCAGTGGTTTTACAACTAGGTATCTATTCTCTATAACAGAACATCAGGAAGAACGATTTAACAAAACAGAGGCAAGTTCATCCTTATAGAAAACAGTACCGGCCAATATTCAAGCCACGTAGGATGGACTACTGGTGGGATTGATTCTCAGATACCACTGCTCAACATGTCTCAATATTCAGGCACATTTTGTCCCAAATATTGGTCTAAGAATCTATCGTTCGACGCAGAACGCGGGGTTCGCACACAAGTACTAATGAACAATACTAGTTTGCTAAGTGTTCTCATAGAAGGAACTGTTAAAATGTGTTGTGAGGAGATATACAACCGCTTCGTACGTTGACATCATGATTGCTGTGTTTGGTATCTGACGCACTAGCTGCGTGCCTAAGCCCCTGGAAAAATACCGGAGTTATTATTAGATAAGTGCACAGATTGCAGGAGATTGTTTTTTATTAAAAGTCCATGTGATAGTTACCTATACACTCCGCGGTAGCCTTCCTCTTTGAACACGGTGTGTAATGTCTGCCAGAATTTACGGTACTTGTCGCCTTCTTCCCTAAGACGTGTTCGTGCTACCTCTGGAAAAAAAAATGATTTTTTCAGATTTCTCGTTTTCGCTCGAGTATGAATAGCTTATTTGCTATTTAAGTTACTAGAATACTAATGTAGCCGGCATGTATTAAGTGGCGACTATTGATGATTTCCGTAGTTATATTTTTGCACCATGCTGATAGAAAATAGAAGCACACAGATATAGAATATAACCCAAGTATTACGCGTTTAGTGTATTGTGACTGTTTTATCTGCTTCGAAATAACAATTTTTATATTATTTTACATTTTTTATATATAAAATCAAATATGGAAATGAATCCCTATTTCCATTGGTCACGGCATGACGCGTGAACGGCTGTACCAATGTCGCTAATTAACTTTTGAGAGGTGCAGACAAAGTTGAGCTGGTTAGCTAGTATTAAAACTTTAAACTGAAGATTGTTTTATTAAGTTTTGACTGCCTTGTTGGTCTAGTGGTTAGCGTAAGCGACTGCAGATCAAGAGGTCTCGGGTTCGATTCTTACAAGAAATTCTTAATAGCAGCCCGGAGAATGGAAGGTGGTGGTGTTTCCCGCCCGTGCCTCGTAGAGCACGTCAAGCCGTCGGTCCCGGTTGTCATGAACATTAATGGCAATCGTTATTGGGAAATCAGTGCCCCTAAATCTACTGACAATTAGTTCAACCTTCGAATTCAGTTCACACTCAGGGTTGCGGAGGTTCGATGCCAGTCCCTCCGTGTAAAAACTGATATTTAGGTAAAACCGGTTAAACTAGTAGCCAACCTCAAATCTTGGGAATAATAAAGGCTAGGAAGATGATGATGATTGTTTTATTTAGTTTTGCGTTAACCATTATGTATCACAACGAAGCATGACATAGGACCTAGTAACCTAATCAAAGTATTTTTTTATAAATTTCTATGGAGAGACGCTGGGTATCAACACCTAACATTACGATTGCTTCAAAAGTAATGTGGATTATAAATTTTGTTATTTACTTATCAAATATCATCAAGTTTGCACGCAGATCAACGAAAATACAAGAATGGCGCAGTGAAAAGGTGCAACGTATATACGTAGCTTATCTGCATCGTGAGATCAATAATATCACTAAAATATGTATGTATAACACTTGATGAACACTATAAATATATGTACATTTAGTGTTATATAGTTGACTCATTCCAATTTCGGATGATTGAATAACATAAATAAAAGGGAGCAAACTTTGATTATAGAATAGAGAGGATATGAAATAGTGTGAAAAACGTGAAGCCAAAATTTTCCTTAAAATGGCTTCGACCCCGCCTTCCATAGTGATGCGACTCATTTGTTAACTTGTATCCTAATATATCGATAAACCATTGAAGGATTCATTTTAAATTAATGAATATTCATAATAAATATGTAAGAAAGAAGAGAAAGAATAATAATAAAGGAAATAATAATCAAATAAAAAATATGTCATTTTACTAATGAATTTTATTCGTTCCTAAACAATATTAATTTAGTCCAGAAACTTCTTTATTTATTAATCCAAAATGTTTGTATCTTATATCTAAATAATTAAATGAATAAAAATTATTGCCTTCATCAACATTAATCTGTGAGTGCTTTCATGATCAGAATTTCCATTTGAAAAAATATTCGAAACGCTCCATTATAAATTTATATTAAAGAACTTTTCTGGTTGTGTCTTCTGATCAAAATTTTGTTTATCAATTTTTTCTTCAAAATTTCTTTTCTTCAAAATGTTGTGAGCAAACTGAGGTTTTATGTTTTCAATGCCAATGTTTTCTTTCCACAACTTATGAAGACTCGTTTTTTAGAAATCTAAAAACAAAAGACATATCTGTATTTAAACTGTTATTGTGTTCCAAAAGAAGAAACTAAAAAAATGTAATCATTGTAGAAACATCACACGTACGTGGTATATTTCACGTTATTTTGCTGTTTGCAATTCATGTATTAATGTGAACAATAATATTGTAAATAACTTTTAATATTTAACACAGTTTTGCTTTTATCGATAAAATACATGACAACACTTCGCGATACGGTAAACAAGTTATTAAAACCGAATTTCTTGTTGATACACACTAACTAAGAGAACTATGTATTAATAAATATTTTAAAAAGCATATTTAATGATTAAACACAAGTAGAAATCATAATTTTCACTTATAATATACCAAAATTTGGAACTTACTTAAAAAAAGATAATCCACGGTCTTTTTCCGAGAATTGAATTTACGACCTGTAATACAACACTGCACCATGATTCCTGCTGCATAATAGTCTTTTCTAATACAGCGAGAAGTAAACAAATAAGCACAAATCACTACGAAAACAAAAGAAAACGTCTGATACACCATGCCACCTTTGACAGCATAAGTACTTCCACAAATCTTCCCTTAAAATGGCTGCCTGTCAAAAAATTGGCCTCAAGGCGGGGTTTGATGACAAAAAAGTCAAAGTTATGTCAAAAAGAAGAAAGAACTCCATGACATCTATCGTAACTCTATCACATAAGTCAAGACAGCTGGGTTAGAAAGAGACAGACATACTTTTGTAAGCATGATACGTTCTAGGCTGGTTTTATACATAACTAAAAAATGTATAGACAATTAGAGCGTATCTACTATAAATAATCTAAGGGAGCAAACCACGCAGGACAACAGCAAAGAGAAGGTAAACTTGACACAAATACTATATCAACCCATGTACTGTATATTATACTAGCTTTTGCCCACGGCTCCGCCCGCGTTTATGTCGGTATTTAAATTTAAAAAATCTCTATAAAGTTATCTCGATGTCTAAGCTATATTTCTGTAAAGTTTCATGAAAATCCGATCAGTAGTTTTTTGCGTGAAAGAGCAACAAACATACATCCTTACAAACTTTCGCATTTATAATATTAGTAGGACTGGCTACCCGCCCCGGCTTCGCACGGGTGGATTCAGATGCACCCACCGACGACACGATTCGTGCATTTTAAATTTGTAATATCTTCAAATATATTGATTTAAATTACATACCTACTGAAAAGGGCCATATTGATCTATAGAAATCGCTTCGTAAATAAGCCATTATTTCTCGTAAAAAGAAAGGAATAAAAATGGTTATTGTGGGTAATCCCTAAGAGATAGACATATACCATTGCGGACTTTTTTGTAGAACTTTTTAAGGTGTACAATTCAGTAGTACCTTATTTTCATTTATCTCGTAGGTTTCAGCCAGCGTTTGCAATGTAAGCGCAAAAAAAAAGTGTTTATTTACGACATCATATTAGAAACCTCTAAAAATATCAGTGTTTCTCTACTATATATTATACATGTGTTCTACATATAAACCTTCCCCTTGAATCACTCTATCTACTCATGAATCAAACATACATAAAACGGGCACAAAGACACCCAGACTCAGAACAACAATTTGTGGGTTGTGGCGACCGTTTAAATCACTTGTTATGTGTCTGGGTGTTATTTCCCTATGTTTGTGTTTTTACTGCTCAAGGGATTTTAAGGATTGGAGGCGACTTTCGTACAGCAGTGGACGGCGTGTGATAGGTTTATTTTAACCGACTTCAAAAAAGGAGGAGGTCCTCAATTCGACTGGTTTTTTTTTTATGTTTGTTACCTTAGAACTTTCGACTGGATGAACGGATTTGACCGCTTGCCCGTGTGGTCTCATTTCAATTTGGTCTATTTCCTGATGTCAGTTTTTATAAATACATAAATTAACTATCAATTAGCAGTGTGGTTTCCAAAGCACAAGCTGTCAGTATCTAGTTTGGGACAGACTTCAATAGGGAGAAGGTAATAATGTAATTTTTGTGTAATAAAAATTAAATTAAACGTGTCATCTATAGCACTTATCGTATCAATAACTTCGAGAACTCGTGATTATGTCACATGGCCTACTACATAAAAATACATCTAAAAGCGACAAGTGTTATTACATTGAACTGATATTGTATTTGTAAACACAATATTGTTATCGCTACGAAACTAGTTAGGACCAATAATATTTTTTATATTTACATTTGACACAAAGGCATTTTCGCTGTCTAACAACAGCAGTGACCTAACAACATCTAAGAGTACTATGCAACAAATCTAAACAAAATTTCAATAGATATTTTTTATCTATGGAAGAATAATTTTATTTACCTTCTTTGTTATAACAATAAAATTAAAAACCGAAGATCTATCTGGAATTATATTATCTATGTAAGATTTTAGGTCAGGAGTATGTGGTGATAGGGAAAATCTTTGAAGATCCGGTCCATGTGATTTCACATTCATCATTTAAACGTTCTAAGTTTGAAACTATCGGCGTTACATATTATGGAACTACTAGCTGCGACCAGCGGTTATTGGTGTACCTTCCTCGTCCCCCGGGAACACTACATTTCTTCGAGATAAAAGTAGCCTATGTGATATTCGAGAATATAATCTGTCTCTGTGCCACGATTCATTCAGATACGTTCCGCCGTTTTTTCCACACATCCATCCTCACAAACTTTCGAATTTATAATTTCATTGTAGAATATGTACAGGAATTAGGTATTAAGTCCTTTGAATTGTCTAACGTTTGTATTGTAGGCTGTCGCTGAGTCAACCCGTAAATCTATACTAATATTATTAAGCTGAAGAGTTTGTTTGTTTGTTTGTTTGAACGCGCTAATCTCAGGAATCGTTGGTCCGATTTGAAAAATTATTTCAGTGTTGGATAGTATATTTATCGAGGAATTCTATAGGCTATATATATATTATCACGCTAAGAACAATAGGAGCAAAGCACCAATTAAGAATGTTACAAAAACGGGGGGAAATTATTATGCTATTCTCCTATCACGCTACGGGCAATAGGAGACGTAAACGAGGTTGCGTGGGTCAGCTAGTATAATTATATAAGCACAGATTTTTGTTACTGTGTTAAATTGAGTTGTCGATTTGCATTAAAATTCATAACATCTTTTTTATAAGAGGCATGTACACATTGTACACTGAGACGATGTGCGATGGTGTTAACAAAGGTGGTGCGATTTACTTACTAATAAATTTAATTTTACTAATGAGTTGACCGTATATTGAGACTGCCTCGGTGGCGTAGTGGTAGCGTGTGCGACTGCTGTGCTTGAGGTCTTGGGTTCGATTCCCGGGTCAAACCAAGTGTTTGTTTCAAATATTTGTTTCGGAGTTTGGGTGTTTTCTATGTATAGTATGTATGTATTTAGAAAAAAAAGTTTATGATATGTATTTATATCAGTTGTCTAGTACCCATAACACAAGCTCTGCTTAGCTTAGACTAGATGGCGTTGTGTGTTAGATGTCCAAAATATTTATTATTATTATTATTTATTGTCTTGGTGACGGAAGAATTTAGAGTGTCACTACCCCTAATCATCCCATGGTTGTCGTAAGAGACGACTTTGAGGCAAATTATGTAGGGTAACATTATTAGAGAAGGAAAACTTGATACCCGATGTCAAGCAGTGGACTGAAAAAGGCTCTTGATAGTGATGATAGTCGTAATCAACTTGGTCTACACTATTAAGAAAATAAACATTTCATCTTTTAAAGGGTACGCATATTCTAAAGTGTAATGTTCTTTATCTACGTAGGTAGATGTTATGGCCGGGTCAGACAGTGGGCGGGGCAGTACGGTGACACGGTATAAGCATTAAATGCTATGAAATATATTTAGCTTTAATTCCGCGAGACAAATATCCAGGTCTGAAAGCAGGGCACAAATCCCACCGTCATGCATACTCACATGCACATATGGGTATTATGCATATGCACACATCCAGAGGATGTCCCGTGGAGGGGCGAAACACGTGTCGAGTATAGGTTTGGTTGCATGGCATGCTAATTATTTCTCACTTGTTTTGTATGTGTGCATATGCATAATACCCATATGTGCATGTGAGTATGCATGACGGTGGGATTTGTGCCCTGCTTTCAGATCTGGATATTTGTCTCGCGGAATTAAAGCTAAATATATTTCATAGCATTTAATGTCATGGATTTCCGCAAAGTAACGCCTGATTCCATAACTTACGGTATAAGCAGTTTTAATGTGCAAGTGAATATTGCGCTCGCCGCTAGCAGGCACAGCCTGAGCGAAGTGTTTAGCACCATACAATAGCTTTCACAAGTACACGGGAAGTATGCTCAAAAGTTCAAAACTATTGTTGTTTACAAGTATTCCAAAAACACATAAAGATAATAAGCAAATAAATATTTGGGTGCAATAAAAATTTTTGAATCTAAGATTCGCCTTAGTTTTCTACCATTGGCTGCTTGGAGACACATTTTAAGTTAGCGCGTAATGCATTTTGGCGTATCACATCACACTTCACACTAATATATAAAGGCGAAAGTTTGTGGATGTGTATGTTTGTGACTTCTTCACGCAAAAACTACTGGACCAATTCTGATAAAATTTCGTATGCAGGCATCTGACACCCTGGATTAACACATAGGCTACTTTATATAACACATAGGCTACTACTTGCCGCGCAAACCGATATGCACGCGGGCGGAGCCGCGGGCAACAGCTAGTTGTTATATAAATTAGTAATATCCTTATTACCTGCTATTACGAAATGAATCTTCGTTAGACCTATTTATTTTTGGTTTAGATAATTTCTGCATCTCAAAGGAAAATTACAGGTATCTGAAGGTGTAAAATACTGATAATATACTATTGTAATGTACATTGGTCGCCCACTGTCTTACCCGGCCTTTAGCATCTATTTATAAACGGTTCAAGGAACTGAGTTACAGACTGAAAGTCTGTGCTGAAAATTCTAACAATGTCAATAGACGTTTGGTAAATATCAGATAAGTAAATGACACATAAAGATCGATGAAAAAAATCGATTCCTATGTATGTGAACGACCTGTTGGTTTTTATTCTTATCATTTTAATTATGATTATTCGATATAACATTTTGTTACCAAGGTAATTCCTTGACCATTATAAATTGGCTCTAATCTAGGAACTTAATCACAAAAATAGTTAATCAAGAAATGTAGGTTTTAAGTTAAAAAGCATTCACATTTTTAACCGACTTCCAAAAGGAGGAGGTTCTCAATTTCATCGGTATGTTTTTTTTTTTTGTATGTACATTGATTACTCCGTCAATTGTGGACAGATTTTGAAAATTATTTTTGTATTCGAAAGGGTATGCTCCCCATGTGGTCCCATGGCCACCATATCAGGATCTGATGATGGGATCCCAAGGAAATCGAAGGAAACCCTCAAATTTACGTGAGCGCCTGCAATGAAGTTAAGAGCAATTGTCTGCATGCCTTCATATTCTTAGACATCAGACATCATCAGACATTAGACATCATTTAATTTTAAATGAAATGATGATGAGGGACTTGAGAAAGACTAAAAAGCGAAAAATAAAAATAAAACTTCGTTTAAAAAACCGACTTCAAAAACTAAAAAGTATAAAATAACTTAATTTGTATGTGCTACCTATTCATAGGTTTGAAGTCGGTGCCAAGCCAAAATGTAATAGTAGGTACCGCACTCGCCGCGCGTGCCCTTGAGCGGGATAGCTGCTCTTCGCGTTGAACAAAACAACCGAAGCGTCGGTGACGTCGTTGACGTTCGTCTCGAAATATAGCGAGTGTGGTACCTACTATTACATTTGGCTTGGCACTGACTTCAAACCTATGAATAGGTAGCACATACAAATTAAGTTATTTTATACTTTTTAGTTTTTGAAGTCGGTTTTTTTAAACGAAGTTTTTTATGTTATTTAGGTATATGTATGTAGCCCAGTGATAGAAATATTAACTACTTTTTTAATGTTTAGGAAAATATCGGGTAAAAATGATATGCAGTATCTTTCAAGTTTCTTTTTACAGTATAAAGTTATTCATTACTATATTCCATTAATATTTAAGTGACAGTATGAATATTTATGATAAAATATCATTGCTTACCATGTGGATATGCGATGCAAGAAGCAACAGTTTTCGAGAAAGCTCCAGCTGCCATAAACTCTAAGAAATCCCTGGGAGAACGTTGGTCACTAGGTATACCATCCACACTCCTGGCTGCCATCAATCTGGCTTTAACACCTTCGTATAGCACGAAGTGCACTACCGTCTCACTGATGCCCATATACGAAGCGGTTATGCCTTTGTAGAACCCTCTGATACCCTGAAAGCATTTAATATTTGATCATTTCAATATTTTCACCAGTAGTCAAATATGGTCAAAAACGGAAAAGTTTCTTTAGACAAACTAAAAGCTAAAAATTATTAGGATTTCCAACTCAACTCGTATCAACAGAGATTAACAAAAAAACTAGCTGTATTAGTTATCTAATCGTCAGATGGACAATAAAGACTAACTACGCAAATAATGTTCAAGTACCGTTTTAGCATATATCCTCTTAATACACTGCAATGCTGACACATTCTGTCCATCCAACTGCAATCTCGTCTTAACAAACCAAATTGGATTGGTCAACGTACAAGAGACAAATCCTGAAACATTTCCCAACCATGTAATAGTGTATGACAAACACAAATATCTGTCATATTAAAACCGTTTATGAAAAGGGTCACGAAAGAAAGACGATGACATTACTTAGTGTTTATTTTTCTATCATATTTCCATATTTAATAATAGGCATATTTAAACGATAAACAAACTAAATATTTTACGAACAGCACAAAACATGTTTTACCTGCAGCGCTTGCTGCGGACAGATGCACTATAGGAGTGTCCGGTGATATGTTTTGATTCAATATCGCCTTCGCTTGTGAATATGTACAGAAGTATATGGCTCGAGACGGTGCTACGCCGACTATGTTAGGTCCTAGACCTTTGAACAACGCCTTAGTTCCTTCAGTCTGAACAATATGTCTGGAAAAAATAAGTTCGTGTCAGTATTTCACCTTTGCACCGATAAATTATCGCCTCAGTTCATGACGTAAATGGATATCTCATCCATTTAGATAAAATTTTATTGTCAACATGAGGCCATTAATACAGAATCTCTTTGAGGTCGAATCTCAACCTCGGGAAAGTTTAATTAGAAATTAATGTGTTTGTTCCGAGATGGCAACAGATACATACATCCGAGATAACATGTATTACACTCATATGAATGGCAAACCGACACGCCAATCAGCCGGTATTGGCACCCGGCGCTAATCTGCAAACAATGTTCACCAATGGGGGCACGATTGCGAATCCGTACCACGTTCTCTTCTCGTGACACTTGGGCATCATAGCTCTTATCTTTAATAGATACACACACACGCAAGATAACCGGGCCATTTTGAAGCGATACTAACTTCTTCTGTACACTGATGCTTGATTATTTAGGCATTCTTGAACCTATCGGTTTTTTCTTCATACTCTAAGTATTTTTTTCATAACACCCTTCAAATATTGTTATTTTGCGGGGATGATTTGAATTTATGTAAACACAAGTTTTGGTACTCAGCACCGGCGCAGTAGCCTCATATATGAGCATGGTCGTGCCAAAACAATACACACACACATTTAGTAAACACTTATACCGAACAACAGATTAATTACATCAGAACTGTAAGCTATCCGTAGAATGAAAGCTCAATGAGACTGGAAACAGAAAACCATTCGAGGCAAAACGATTGCATGAATTTGATTGAAATAAAGAGGCCTTACCTGATGCATTGGATAAGGCTCACTCTGGAAGCTGTCCTGGCATGCCCAGCCCGCGCACACTGCTGCACCTGACAATTGTACGACATCAGCATACGATCTGCTTGCTTGCTGTATGCGAACATCGCGCCCATCGTTCGTCTGTAGCCCCATTTGGCTTCCTGCATTACATCATTGCCAAAATTACGATAACCATCGCTTGTGTCAAGCTTAAATGCGTTTAGGATTAAGGGTACATGCATTATCTCCAGCTCAAAGCAAAATAGCAAATGAACGATCGTGTTAAATACATCAGATCCCGTGGATTGCTATTTAACTAAAAGCTAATATCAAATGTATATTGGCTATCTATTTACGTTTTTCAAACCGTTAATAAACAACAACATAAAATGTATCGCTTACTAATCTACATAAACATATAAAAGCAATTGTACAGGTGCGCTTTACACAAGTGATGGAAACAATGGGACCTACCCAAGTATTTTTTGGGCCAATGTTTCCATACTGCCAGCTCTAAACTTGAAACATTTGATGCTGTCACCTTTCGACAGTCTCTAATATTTTAGCAGAAATTGCTCATTACTCGTATTTAATGTAAAAATTGATCTTGGTTTTATAAAAATCTAGTACAATTTTGAGTAAACTTTTACGATAAAAATTTACTCATATATATACTTGTATAGCTCATAAAATGTGAATATGATTTTAATGAATTCAAATACAAACTCGATCAATTCAATTATTTTTTCGCAACTCCCTATCTAGGATAAACATTTTAGTAGACAAGCAAAGTATATTAATATGTAACCAGTCGTAATTATAAAAAAAAAAAAACCGACTTCCAAAAAACATCCAACGAAAACTCTCTGCCAAAAAAACACTTAAAAGCGTAAAATAAACTGGTTCTTCATAAATTGCCTATACCTAATTCTTTATTTATTTCTTTATTTACTTCAAACAGATTTTAGGTACCTAGCACACATTATAACACTACTATTTAAATCAGGGATCAATAACCTTCTATCATCAGCTCACCTAAATAATTTGAAAGTATACGACTGAAGGTCTTTAGATACGTATGAAATTGAAAGAATTATCCTCCAACTCCTAACCGTTGAGGAGTTGTACCTTCCACCTTCCATCATCAGCTTACCTAAATAATTTGAAAGACTACGACTAAAGGTAACATATGTACATATGATATTTAAAGATTTATCCTCCAACTCCTAACCGTTAAGGAGTTGTACCTTACATCATCAGCTCATCATCATAAAATGATGACTACCAGACGCAAATACCGGTGCAACTTCAGAAAATATACGAAAACCATAGTATGTGCCTATAAAAAATGAGGGTTTCCCTCGATTTCCCTGGGATCCCATCATCAGATCCTGATATGCTGGCAATGGGACCACCTCGGAAGCATACCCTTTCGAATACAAAAAAAAAATTCAAAATCGGTCCACAACTGACGGAGTAATCGGTGAACATACATAAAAAAAAATAAAAAAAAAAAAAAATACATACAGTGGAACATAGAACCTCCTCCTTTTTGGAAGTCGGTTAAAAATAGCCAACAGTCATCTTCCTTGTAACAAATAAAGGTGCTTATAGTTTTCGTGATTTGTCAAGACCAAATACTTAATTAAATTCACAAAAGTGTTCTTACTCCATCGAAAACTCTAACGACTGTCAAAACTAGGTATTTCTTGATGATCTTACCATAAATTAGAAAGACCTATTAGAAGGGATCAATAATCATTTAAATAACTAAGTGAATACTAGCCACACAAGCTGTAATGGTACCTTCTAACAAGAGACAGTAAATTTTTGTTTCCAACTGAACTTCGAAACCAGTGAAGTAGGATTTTGAAATTATATTTTGGGACATGAAATCTGATTGTATATAATGTAGATACGTATTGAAATTAACTTTCATTTTTATACACAACTAAATGTATTGGAAAATCTTGCTAGCTTCCCAAAAGTAACAGCGAAACAGCCAGTTCTCCAAAATGAAACAGCAAGTAATGTTTTATTATTTCCAGCAGTTGTTTCTAATGACTTCGTTCAACACACTGAATTTTAAATATTTTGTACGTATGTAAGCTAACTTAACAAACAACACGATTTCAGAGATCACACATACATCACATGAGAATGTGAATTGTTTTCGAAATTGGTGAACTAATTTGTAGCAGACATACTAATAATAACAGACTACAAAAATAGCTATTTCGATCAATCAAGCTGAGGAAAACAACTAAGCAATCATGTCTGAAGCCTTAAGGCGTTGATTGATTTGAGATGACTCTGAGCCTTGTACATTTCAGACATATTGTGGCTTCAGTAGACAATGAAAGAGAAGAAATGTGTCTTTGACGTCACAATTTTCGGTAAAAGAGTTTTCTAATAAGTGTACCGTCTAGCAGTTGAGTTACGAACTTTAATTTCTGCGGCACAAGGATCTCAGTAGCTGCATTTTGTAGTAAAATACTTATGTTAAATGTATATTTTTTAGTTTAGTTTTCTATATGATTTTTGTTCCTGATAGCTGCTGTAATTAATACATATAAAAATTGTTTGCCCTGACTGACTAATTTATCAAGGCAGAGTCTAAAACCGCTGGTGCTAAAAACTTAGCTGATATTTTTTTGTTACATCTAAAAAAGGATTTTTGGAAATTTAACTCATAAGGGAATAAAAATTGAAGTTCGTCATTTTTAAGTTAGAAATACGAAAATATGAAATAACCACATGAGATAATAGATAGTACCCAGGATGTGATTACATGGGACAATTTAAAATTTCGCCTTCGTGCAGATAATGATGACGTTTTATATGATCACTTCAATCAAAATTGGTATATAGCGAAAGCGTGCATTCTAAGTATGCAGATTGCATGCCAATAAATGCTTATTGCAATTTCAACTTGGTATGTACAATTCTATTTATAGGTTAGCCTTGAAAATAGTTAGCTTCATACGTAAATGACATTGTCCAAGGTCACTAATACACCATAGACTACGCAGTACAGAGTCACGCAATATGTGCAACTGTTCGTTACATGGTTTAAGGATTACATATTATTGCAATCAATTGAATAAGTGCTTTTAAATGTGTCTACAAATTGTTTAAATTGTATCAAAAGAATCGGTGATGTAGTTATGATGCTCAATTTAGTTCGCAACGGCTATTTTCTAGAGGAGTATGGAAAACTATACGAATTCTATGGCATTGGATAAAAGATTAGGTGAAATACGTAGGTTTATTAGTTACGTTTAAATGCCACTGTTTATGCAGTGTCATAAATATAGTTTGAAGTCTTTAATGGTGTAATTGTGGTGCATAAGTTGTGAGTTATGCACACTTATTTAGGTCTGTTAATGAAAAAGGCACGAATCTTTATTTGATACTAGGTTTCGTGCGGCTTGCGTGTATATTGGGTTTCGTGGTAATTATTTTTCGGGTTAATATAATAGCCTATGACGCTTACAAATAATGTAGCTGTCTATTAGTAATAGAATATTCATAATCGAATAAGTAGATATAGATACTGTTTATAATATGGACTTATAAGGGGTCCCACACATAACTGCGAATTTGCAACGCATCGCAAATATCTGCGAGCTCGCACGAATGCACCGCAAGAACATCACGCCGCATCGCATCGCAGTTTTGTGAGGGAACCCTAAAAGCTTATAAAAACATCTAAAACAAAAAAGTAGGAATTCTATTGTTATTAAATTACCTACTGTTTAATTTATCAAACCAGGAGCCGAGCCGAAGAAAACACGCTAGATGCCCGCCAAAATGATTCTACTCTGCCTGATGGAAAGCACAAGCAGAATCCAAGAGTGGCGGTCACCATACTCACTGCGAATGCAGGCAATGCAGTATGGCGACCCACACCATGGCGGCCTAGTGATGCTGCTGCACCTTTTAGTCTAGTCAACAAGTATGGAACTTGTTGACTAGACTACTTGGGCCTCCGGTCTCGCACTCACCAACGAAACACGACAGCACGAACGCTGTCATTTTACGTTGATTTTCTGTGCGAGGGTAGTACCGCCCCGGTCGAGCCGGCCCGTTCATGCTGAAATCAGCGTGGCTCTACTACCTTTTGTGTTATAGTACGTATAGTATACGTATAGTATAATATGATAATAATTACTTTTAACAAAAAAAAATACCGACTTCAATCTGGACCAAATTTAAATGGGACCATTCGGGAAGCACCAGCTTTCAAATAAAAAAAGAATTATCAAAATCGGTTCACCCAGTCGAAAGTTATGAGGTAACAAATATACAAAAACAAAAAAAATAAAAAAATAAATATAAATAAATAAATAAATATTTTGGACAACTAACACACAACGCCATCTAGTCCCAAGCTAAGCAGAGCTTGTGTTATGGGTACTAGACAACTGATACAAATACATATATACTTTTTTTTTTGTAAATACATACATATCATACATAGAAAACACCCAAACTCCGAAACAAGTATTTGTAGATCATACAAACATTTGATCCGACCCGGGAATCGAACCCGAGACCTCATGATCACCAGTCGCACACGCCAACCGCGAGACCAACGAGGCAGTCAAATAAATACAGTCGAATTGAGAACCTCCTCCTTTTTGAAGTCGGTTGAAAAGGTGTTTTTATCGCTATACTGTATTTTATATCTATGATAACTATCAAAAAGAGTTTCTGAAATTTAGTGTTCTACTATGTGGTGGTGTTTGTTACAGTTTGATTTTAAAGTGTTCTAACAATGTAGAATTTCTTTCTTTTTAATTCAACTAGCAAGCCGGGCATGCGGTCCCATTGAGGGACCACATTGGAATTTGAAGGTTTTAAATGCACTAGGCCAGGGATGGCGAACCAATGGCACGCGTGCCATTAGTGACGCATTATTTTGGACACGTCACCTATCAATGATAAGGTTCATTAAGCATATTTTCTAAAGTTGAAAAAAAATATAACAATTTAGAAATATCTGAGGAACTAGAGGAATACCAAGTTACTGAAGAATTTGTTTCTGTGATTGATTCTTTAGTCAAAAAATTTTCAGCGAGATTTTCTCAGTTCAGAGAATTATCGGAAATAGGTAATACCTACAAGCGAAATTAATACATTTTCAGTAACAAAATTTTGGAAACATGGAATGCGTTACCAGACACATTTAACTCTTTGAAGAAGCTAGCTTTAAAAATGTTAGAATTTACCTAGTTAAACTAGGTAGATTCTAACATTTTTTTCGTTAACCTATGCCGCAGTGTCATTATTTTCACAGATGATTAACCAGAATAACATTAAAAACTACGTTCGAAACCGTTTAAGTTTGACAGATGACTCCAGTTCAACAACATTCTGCTAAAAGTAACATCTTACAACCATAAGTGTCACCTAATCGTCAACAACAGATGTCACACTAGTTTTACTTTAAATTAAGTTATACGTATAATTTAAACATTGCAAAATGTTAACATTTTTTTTAGTAAATAATTTTCGGTTGATATTATTTATTATTATTATTTTCTCAATAATCTCAGACATTTGATGGCACTTCTATGACCTGATTAAACTTTTCTTTATAAAAATGGCACGTGGGTACTTAAAGGTTCGCCACCCCTGCACTAGGCTTTAGTAAAAGTTCTCAAACAATTGTAAATTAAGTAATAAATTTTAAAAGCGGGCCCGATTTTGCACGGACGTCCCGGATATTGTCTGATTCCCTCTAATATGCATGTATTACACATATGAACCTTCCTCTTGAATCACTACCTATTGCTGACCTAGATCTAAGCGAACAGACAGCGGGAGCGACTTCATTTTTAATATGTAAAGGTCTTGTATTAAATAAATAATATTTTATTTGTATTGGGCTCTGTGGACATTTTGGGAAATAAACTTTAGAAAGCATGAACGTGATAAATATGATTCTCCAATTTCAAAATACAAAAATAAATATCCAACAACGGGTTTTTAGGTCACGGAATCGGTCATTTTTGTAACCAAGTTTTCCCGATGCTTGTTTACCACTACAGTAGTAAAAAAGGATGATATTCAAGTAACCAAATACCAGTCAATGCACTTAAATATATTTATAAACAACCTTGAAATATTTTTTTGTGATAAACAGATCGTTCCGTCGAACTCGTCGCGGACAAACTAGAACACTCCAAAGAGCATGTTTGCTTTGCGTACAGTGATCTATGGTTACATACTCATTTAGATTATAAATACAACTAATTTAGATAAATTATAATTTTACTTTCATTCTAATGTTATAACTTGGAAACTAACACTATCTGTCACGCTTTCTCGGTTAAACCGCTGCACCGATTGTAATGAAATTTTGCATTGAGATATTTTTGATTTTTGAAGAAGGACATATGTTTTTCTTTACCGTAATAACCGACATACACGAGGGCGGAGCCGCGGGCAGAAGCCATTAATGAATTAAAATGACAGAATTATAAATGCGAATGTATGGGTGTTTGTTACTCTTTCAGTAAAAACTACTGAACGGATTTACATGAATCTTTACAGTAATATAATAACTCATAGCAGAGTAAAACATAATATATCTATTACTTTTTACCGCGATATTCAATATACGAGCGGGCAAAGGCTGATATCTCATAATTATTTTTGGATGTTGGAGGCCAGAACTTCAGCACATACACATTTGACACAAATGATAGAGGAAATATAGGCCTCAGCCACTCACTATAGAGAAGTCTCACAGAAAGTGTTAAGTAACTTTTTCGTTGCTTGTCAGCCGAAAGATTGTTAACACTCAAAAAGCGGGTGGCCCTATTGGCGATGGTATTCTACCAGCTTACCGGTGTACTTTTAAACTTCGTATTCTATTGCCAAAGCGTGTAGCAAGTTCTAGAATAGTCACTTCGATCGTCGAATTAAGGTATGGCCACAACAAGGTACAAAACTACGAACATGCACAACAGTCGTTGGACACGTGCCAATGTTAGGTCACTACCTCAATAATAATTTCTCTTTGATTTGTAGCTAACAAATAAGTAGTAAACCCGTCGTAGTGAAGGCCGATGTTTAATAATTCAACGATTTTGCGAGAAGCATAATTAAAGAATGTTAATGTCGTTTGAATTATACATAATATATTGGCTATACTTTTTCGTTTATTTTCACTATTTTACAAATTGATTAAAACTTCCGCTTAAGTACAATCGATTATTATTAATCGATTAAGAATATGGAGCGTCACCACTATTCATTCCATGAGTGTCATAAGAGGCGACTAAGGGTCAGTGCTGACAGACGGAGTGGCAGCGAAGAGACTCATTCAGTAAATAAATAAATTTAACCTAAAGTTCCTACCACATCTACTTTTTATCTTTAATTTACTACCCTCGCACAGAAGATCAAAGTAAAATGGCTGCGTTCGTGCTGTCGTGTTTCGTTGGTGAATGCGAGACCGGAGGCCCAATGATGCAGAAGCATCACTAGGCCGCCATGGTGTGGGTCACAATGCTGCATTGTCTGCATTCCCAGTGAGCATGGTGACCACCACTATTGGATTCTGCTTATGCTTTCTATCAGGCAGAGTAGAGTAATTTTGGCAGGGCCATACATAAAAGAAAGATAGTTTAGAAAAATATTGGTACCCCTATTGTTTCTAGACATTTGCCCTGTCAAGATACTAAATCACAAAATGCGTCTTGTTTAAAAACATTTTTTTTTGGCCTGTTAAAAGATTACGATTTTTCGACCTTCAGATCACATCGCATCGTAATGAAGTCCTAGTCACGCATATCGCCTGAAATAAGCAAGCTTAGCTGTCGTTATCATGCGACATTATAAAACAAATATTCATTTTTTACCTTTGTTTCATTTATTCTAATTTCGATAATCTTTATGTAAATAGTAGGTAGAGACGAATGAAGAGACAATACAACAATGTACAATACCGTAGCTTTTACTGCGTGAAATGATATCTTTTTTGCTTGAGGTTTTTAACAAGTCGACTAAAAACGACTTAGGAATTCAGGATGCCTTACATCAAGAAAAAAACGACTATTCTGAAGGCTGCAATTGATGATAAGTTGATTACTTATATTTCCAAGAATAAAGCCGAAGGCAAAGGCTAGGAACTATTTTATCAGCTTCAACTGTTGTAGCTATTGCTATAGATTATTTTGCGCGCAATAAAAATGTAACAAATAACTCATAATTATGTCTAATTGTATACTAACTTAAATAACAAATATCAAGGTCCTATATTAAACCAGTGTTAATGGTTAAACAAAACGTTAGGCATAACATTAGTATGTTACGGTTTTTTATACTACATTTTATAAATACCGCGTAGTAGACAAACTCAAAATTGTCAGAAACCGGTTTCCGAACTTTTATAATTCACGCGTATTATAAGTAAAAAAAGCAAAGTGAATTGTGTGCCAGTATTTAGTTGGAATAATTTAGCGCAAACATCGAAGCTTGGCTAACGACCTTCGAATAATTAGGGTATCTTTAGTAAGTAGGTAATATATTAAAAATAAACATGAAAGATATGTTCGTCTTTTGTTTTTAGTCAGAGCAGAAGCAATGCACTGACCGAGCACCTTAGACATTATGTACGTTTTAAAGCAGCGCAGTTTATGTAACGGTTGGGAAGAGATATATACATATATCTAATAGATATTTACCTATGAAATTGCCGTTTTGTATGCAATAAGTGAAAGTACTTATTTTTTAAAACTTTTTTATTTCTAATTTTCGAAGTAATCACCCATGCAATCGACGCATCTTTGCGCGTTCAAACAAACAAACAAACAAACAAACTCTTCAGCTTTATATATTAGTATAGATGTATTTATTATACTCTTCTAAGATCTAATACTCATAATCAACAACACATTTATTTGGATAAAGATTAATATTAGGTATTATGTTGATAAAATTTTTTTGGCAAAATAACTCATTATTAGGTACCAACTCTTAGCGTCTTTGGTCTTACACTCGTTATAACTTCTAAACGAAATGTCCGATTGGGATGAAACAAAAAGTATTTTACTTCTACATAAATACCCTTGATAACATAATGCTTAATTTGGATTAGGATTAATATTACCATGCACATTTAACGTAGTTTCTTTCTTCAGACGATTTAATAATTTTTTCGAACACAAAAGCGGTTATTGTGACTAAACCATGATAGTTAGATATATTCTCTCGCGGACTTTTTTGTAGAACTTAATGGGCCCTACAAACCCGTAATACATTATTTTGTTCTATTGTCAATAGTCTATGCCGCTGCATACGCAAAAATAGGTTTTCGATTTCACACCTTGGGTTACAAAATAGAAATTTTCTTAGGGATCCCACATTGTTTGAAAATAAAATATAGCCTATAGCCTTCCTCGATAAATGGATTATCCAACACTGAAAGAATTTTTCAAATCAGACCAGTAGTTCCTGAGATTAGCGCGTTCAAACAAACAAACAAACTCTGCAGCTTTATAATATTAGTATAGATATAGTGGCTAGTAGTTTATGATCATCAATAACCATTGATATTTCACCGCTGGACAGAGGTCTCATCTTAGAAAAGACTATACCACGCTGCAAACACAGGTAAAGGAATTTCGTCAAGTTATTCATTTCTTTGCAGTGCTGTTGTAGTACGTAATTTGCTCCCTTAGCTTAGTCAGCACTTACGAACACATACAGGATGGATAGGGGTGATGTGATGACACTTAGTATTCTCAATCCGTTACCACACACAGTTGGAATATATTTATACTCCACAAATCAGTGCAAAGCAACTGGAGTAAATAACATGAGTAATAAATGCTTTACGTACAATTCAATCTTGATTAGATTAAAGGAGATGAGTAAGGATAAATCTATCACCGTAGGTAGATATTGAGAGAATAAAATGATATGAAAAAAGGGATATACAATAATTACTAGTCTAAACATGTTACAACTTATGTTTAGATTGAATAATGTGAATCGAATATCAACGACTGCCTCGTTGGTCTCGCGGTTGGCATGTGCGACTGCTGATCATAAGGTCTCGGATTCGATTCCCGGGTCGAACCAAATGTTTGTGCTTTGTATGATCTACAAATATTTGTTTTGGAGTTTGGGTGTTTCCTATGTATAATATGTATGTATTTATAAAAAATAATGTATATACACAAGCTCTGCTTAGCTTGGGACTAGATGGCGTTGTGTATTAAATGTCCGAAATATTTGTCCGAAAATATAACTATTGGGAACCGGCGATAAAACGAAATAATATAAGAATATATACTTAAAAAGAATTCGATACATAATGTTAGACGCGCAATTTGTTTACTTTTGGACGACTGATTCATAACGAAAAAAATATTTCCTAGTTGAATTAAATTTACATTTCTGCAACGGTATTTATATGCACAAAAAGATTTAAAAAACTAGAGCGGCTGTACTTTTTTATCAGAATCTTTTTTTTCATCTCCACTTATAAGCTACTAGATATCAAGCGATCTTAGTTAAGGAAATGGTAACCCTTTTGCCGTTAGAACTGCCGATATTTCTCTGATTAATGTCTCAGATGAGTCAGATGTACGTATGTAGTTGTTTAAATACATGTTTGTCCCTAAAAAAGTAGGGCAATATAACGAGGAAAACTGCGCTGTAACGTTGTAACTACCTTCAAGATATTTATCAGTACAATCTGGCTGACGCTCATTATTACTTATTACGTTTTGCTAATACAAAATGTTTTCTATATTAAATAAGATTCGGAACATTGGATTTATTGTATATTTTTTTCCAAGGGAAAGTCATAACAGTTGCTTACCTGGGTAAGCATCTCTACCCAAGAAAAGTACTATACTCGGATAAGTGGAGTCGTAACAAACCCGTAAAGGAATGAAGTGGCAAATTAAGACCATGTCTACGAGATTGGAGAGTGTATATTAAAAAATAATTTCTAAGCATTTTCCAAATCCGAACTATTTGGCACGTCAACTGCAATAAAACAATGCAGGCAGCCAGCCGCAGCCAGCGTGTACCGCGTAGTGAGAGCTGCTATTTATTCACAAGTCATCTTAAATCCATCTGTTTTATTCCCCTTTATTATTTACAAAGTATTAAAATTGTTCACAATGCTATATATACTGAAATCATAATCATTACCGTGTTCATGGTAAACGTGATCGCTAAAACATCTTTTGTAATAGTGTCGATTGTGAAATATGTGAAATGTAAACCTTTTCTAGGCTTTGTTTACTGACTCTATCTATGTTATACGACAAGGAGACAGAAGAGAGAAATGCGCTCAGTCGCATACTGACCGATGGTCTGGGCCTGTGGAGCAATTGGATTCTTTTATTTTATAGTGTAGAAGTAGAGGGTTTGGAAAGATAATTACAGCTCTCAGGATTAGGGGTTTTGGGCCTACGATAATGTTAGTCACTCAGTTAAAAAAAAAGAATTTACCGGTTTTCTGTTGGAACTTGGTAATATTTCGGTCGAGCGATGTTTATGTGAAGAGGCAGGGGTCTCCCACTCCCATTACGCAAGCGTATCCATACTAATATGCAAATTCGATAGTAACTCTGGCTGTCTGTTACACTTTCTCGGCGGTCAAGTCAAAAGCTAGTGAGTCTGTTAAACATGGGTCTCCCACTATGAAACCAATTTCGTTCATTATGTATGTCACACTAAATTGGTTGACAGTAGTATAATACGTGTTGTTTAGAAATATACAGCGGCGCCTTTAAATAGACTTTGTTCTTGATTTTAAGTGTGTTTGTATATTCTACAGTTGCACTAAGAGTACGTTATCTCAGCTGCCGTGATGATTGTGTAAGAATTTATTATTTATTAAGATTCTCTAATTAATTAAGTGTAATGTCATTTATGATAAGATTAGTAATTATATCATGATTAGGAGAAATTACATTCGAAGTAGATTTTCATATATCTTAATATATATATTTCTTGTGTGCGTGTGTATGTGACTAAACTCCTCCTAAACGACTGGACCAATTTTGATGAAATTTTTTGTGTGTGTTCAAGGGGATCTGGGAATGGTTTAGATTCACAAAAAAGACTGGACCGATTTTGATGAAATTTTTTGTGTGTGTTCAAGGGGATCTGGGAATGGTTTAGATTCACAAAAACGTAAACGATGTTACGTGGGTCATAAATATGGCGGTACGAAGTTCGCCGGATCAGCTAGTACTATGTATAAATATATTGCGCAGTAAATTATGTAATAAGCGATAAGGTTTGTTTATTTATATACAGAGAAAGTATAACATTGTGTAAATAGCCTGTTCTTTTATCGGTATTTCAGTGATAAAACCTATAAATTTGTAAGTAATGTGTGTTTTATATATTGATATTTTATCGAAGGAATACATTTGCCGCACGTCTGCTTGAAGTTGTTCAGAATAGTCTGGTTCTAGTTCAGAATAATTTCTGACACAGTGACGAATTGCCTGAAATATTCTATATACTGTTTCAGGCAATTCGTCACTGTGTCAGAAATTTGGCGAGACCAGAGATCACGGGCTTGATCAACACGCAATATTTGCCCTGTGACTATGTGATGAGTAGGATTCCATTCCATTGGTTCTGTCTCTGAGTGTAGTTTACCATAAGTCTATGTGTGTGTTTGGAAGATGTAAGAATATTTGGCACAAGGTTGTTTACGACAATACAGGCTCTTAGTTTGGGATCCGGCCCGGTCGCACGGAAGTCTTTGAAATTCTCCGATTTTCTCTACTATATGCATGTATTACACATATAAAACAGCGGAAGCAACTTAATTTTATACTATGTAAAGTTGTAACACTTATATAAAATCTAAAGAACTGCTACATTAAACACGTAATCTCACGTGTCAATTGTTATCTTCATTCTTTTTGCGATAGGATTGTTAAAAGATATGTGTAACAATAGATAGTATATGCCCGACAATATTCTACAATAAACAAGTCTACAAAGTATTACGATTACTTCCTACAAGGGGTCACCTCCACGGGCGATAGAATCGAGGCGATATTATCGTTGCGCCACATAACATTCAGCGATTATGATACGAGCAGTGACGAGATGCTGAAGGAATAATCGCTCGTTCGTTGGAGATTACCCGGCGATAGATTCGTCACGATTCTCTCGTTTGTGAAGACGATCCCTAAGAGCGAAGAAGTCACCTATAATGTCCTATCAATCTGAAAGAAACTGCCACTGACATAGGAGTTACATAATCTAAAATTTGTCAGAGATTATGATTGAGATTATGTTAACAGAACCATAACGATAAAGGCATAACAAGTCTATCAATGACTAATAGAGTATTCAATCTATGTTCAATTCTCTCGCCAATGCAGCGATCACCTAGTGAACTTTGCAATGTCTTAGGCCCATGAGTAAGTCATTCAATCGCTAACTATGTCACTGGCAAGAGCAATGAACTGACGGCTGTTTCACCGTGTTCTTATTCTAAACTAATGCATCAAGCACTTACTGGAGTTGCGTGATGTCCTTTCCTGTTTGTCTTGCCGCGTTCACACATACATGCTCCAAAGTGCTGTACAACCTCCAAGGTATTCGAATTACAATACACTCGTATTTAGCTATCGCGGATCGCGCCTATATGAACGTGACTACTAAAACTCGCGAGTCCAAACCAGACCACTCATAACGGTAAACCACTAAAGGAACCGAGTCCTAACGACAATTAGCTAAATTACAATTAAACGGCACTTTTTTCACAAAGCCTTGCTTGACCGTTCAAAGCGACTCAATACTATCTGTCAACGTCAAACCAGAAAAATGACAATCAAAAATGTTGCCATTACAATGACGTTAAATTTCTAACAATCTATACTAATATTATGAAGAGGTAAAGTGTGTAAGGTTTTAAGGCTAATCTCTGGATATACTGAAACCGAAACGATTTTGAAAATTATTTTACCAATAGAATGCCACATTATTTGTGAGTGTCCATAAGCTATATGTTAGCACGAAAAATGATTACCGCGATATCCGACTGACACGCGGACGGAGCTGCGGGCAAAAGCTAGTGGTTTAATAAAACATTAATTACTTGTAAATGTATTCACACATTACTCTACTAGTAGTAAATAATATTTTTATTAACTTAGAACTTTATTTTTCATAAATATAATACCAAAACAAAGCATAAACAAATAAAATTATTACTCAATTCAACTTTAGAAAGTGATTGTAACGATTTTTTTATTGTTTATTATTTATAACAGGATCATTGTTTGCATTGAAAAAATAATTAAAAGGTAAATATTCTCCTTCCGCTCATACATATACGTAATATCTATCGTCCGCGGTTTCGCTCTTGAGCTTATTTCATAATTAGAGTTTCTAATTTTGAAAACGATAAACTTTCGTATAAATCAATTATTTACTACCTCACGGTTGAAATTTCCAAAATCATTTCTTACTTTCTTTCAAAAAACACCAGCTGCCTTAATTAGTAGTTTGTGGCTATATGTAGATAGCGATTTAGATGAGTCAGTCAGTGTATTAGCTTTAACCTGCAGGTTTGTTCGCGTTCATTTCAATGATTTATCCCGCAATCAGAAGTAGCCTATGCGCTATCCCAAACTATGTTCTATATCTGTGCCCAACTCCCCCAGATCCGTTCGATTCTGACGTGTTTGACTTACAAACATCCATCACTGTCCATTTATAATAAAAGTACGATGATTGAAACATTTGCATGGACTGGATCGCATGAAATTTCACAAAATAAGGATCTTTGCAATGTTTAAGAGACTTCTTTGAATAAAGAAGATTTGAAGAAAGTAGGTGAAAACCGCATTTCTAAGAAGAGGCCTATGTTCATTAATAGACTGTTAAAAGCTGTTGGTGGTGATAGTTGATACCAATATAATAAAACTGAAAAGTTTGTTTTTTAACCCCCGACCAAAAAGAGAGGTGTTATAAGTTTCACGTGTCTGTCTGTCTGTGGCACCGTAGCTCCCGAACGGATGAAGCGATTTCAATTTAGTTTTTTTTTTGTATGAACGGTGAGTTACGTGCGAGTGTTCTTAGACATGTTTCATGAAAATCGGTTGAGCCGTTTAAAAGTTATGGGGGTGAAAGTGGGGAAGAGTAACCGAATGTCTGCAAAAATATCATCGAGTGGGGTCTCAAATGAAAGCGCATAACGTGTTTTTACTTTTTAAAGGGAACACAGAAAATCAACGTAAAATGACAGCGTTCGTGCTGTCGTGTTTTGTTGGTGAGTGCGAGACCGGGGGCCCAATTAGTCTAGTCAACAAGTTTCATACTTGTTGACTGGACTAAAAGATGCAGTAGCATCACTAGGCCGCCATAGTGTGGGTCGCCATACTGCACTGTCTGCATTCGCAATGAGTATGGTGACCACCACTCTTGGATTCTGCTTATGTTTTCCATCAGGCAGAGCATAGTCATTTTGGCGGGCCAAACATAAAAAAATAAATAAAAAAAAAACTCAGGTTATTCTTTTTATATTTTTTTTAAATTTTGAGAATTTATAGTTATTTCTGTTTTGAATTCGAATTGAAAAATTCTTCTAGTCTTCAATACACTAGATTCACTAGAAGAATGTTTCAATTCGAATTCTATTTATCGTAAATGGCTTTATTCTAATTGGAGTCTACATGATGGAGAATAAATGAAATTATGCCTTTTATGACACGCAGACGTCATTGTGCAGGTCAGTTAACCGTATATGTATTAATAAATTCATATTGCCTCGTTGGTGCCCAGCACTTGACGTATGCGACTGCCGATCCAGAGGTCTCGGGTTCGAATTCCGGGTCGGGCCAAAAAGTTTTATTGAGCTTTTCTGATTATAGAAATACTTAATAACAGCTCGGAGTTTGGTAGTTGGGTCTGAACTCCCGTGCTTCGGAAAGCACGTAAAGCTGTCGGTCCTGCGCCTGATGTCTCCCCGGTCGTGTCGGTTAACCGTCCCATCGGATTCTGAGAGAGAGTGAACAGAGAGTGCACCTGTGTTTGCGCATACACTTGTGCACTATAATATCTTCTGCGTAGGTGGCTGGTCTCCGTTGAGACTGGCCGCCGTGGCCGTTATCGGCTAGGAGAACATTATAATAAATTCTGGGATTAACATCATTCCGTGGTTCGGCTTTGAGGATACTGCTTGCGGTCACCGACTTCCCAGCATCACACTACGACAACCGCATTTATCACTGATTTTAAACCAAATCGTATCATTAAAGTTGCCAAAAATAAACTACTATGAGTATAAAATATATACAACAGCATCGAGCTTCCTGCTTAGTTTCGGAAGTTTAACGAACCACGTTTTATTTATCCTGCTGTACTTTTTTATTTGACAAATAATTTGGTTGAGTAATAATTTCGTATTGTATTCAATTTTGACTCTATATCCATATTAACTAATAACTTGAAACAAGCAATCTCAGAAACGGCTCAAACGATTTTCATGAAATTTAGTATGCAGGGGATTTCGGGGGCGATAAATCGATCTAGCTAGGACTCATTTTTAGAAAATTTACCAAAAAATATCGAGCGAAACTAGGTCATCCAGTTACTACTTTTTTAATATTGAAAACAGCTTACTATGGGGAAAAGCCTGGAAGTTAGTTTAATTCATTTATAATTGTTGCATCGAAATTTAAACTTTGTAATTATGTTCGCAGTTGGGATAGTGATAACAGTATTATTCGTTATATTTTGAAGTCAATCTATTAATAGAATCACGAGGTCCTCTATTAAAGCGTGTTTTGAGTTTTACTAATTTACAAATCTAAATAAAACTGTAATATGTACTTCTGTTTAAGGGCGTATTTTGTCGTTGCGTTTATATTGCGTCAGTTTAAAAAAAACTATTGCAACAATCCAGCAGATGTGTGCAAATGTTACTAACTGTAGTCTAAACGGTTTTAGTTGCGTCCTTATTGCATCAGTTTAATTTCTTTTACATTTTAAAAAACTGATGTAATGTATACGCAACGTGTTTCGACTCATTCTCCATTGTTTGAAACCCCCGCATTTTGTCAGCTATCCACTTTTTACCAGACTAATCGATCCCACTTTACCGAAGGGTAACAGTTTTGGATATCTATTAGTATCTGAACCGATTTTAATGAATGAGGTGTCCATAGATTCGTACTAGTGGCTCGGGTGATATAGGCTATTAAAATTTTATCAATGTTTTTACGTAGTTGGGTTTATAGTTTAATTTTTTTTTTCTTGTATACCCATGAATGTGAGCAAAGAGAAGTAGACATAAGTAGAGAAAGAATTAAACATTATGTGGATAAATGTTCTTAAGAAACGGCTTAATTTGAAATACATTTATATTCCTAAATGTAATCCTCATCTATCTCTCATCATTTCATCAATGTTTTGTTATGACGTTGTCACGTTAAAATATCGTCCGTAAACCGACTTTGCAAACAACCAATTTTTTACTTTATTTGAGATATATTTATCCACTTTATTTATTTCATTCATTGACGAGTAATTCTTTAATATACATAATCTGAATCTGGGAACGATTTTCATCAAATTAAGTATCAGGGGGTTTCGGAGGCGATAAATCGATCTAGCTAGAATTAATTTTTAGAAAATTTACCAAGAAAAAAACTGACGACAGTTTTTTTTTGGTAAATTTTCAATTTAGTTAATTCATCATTAGGTCATTCAGGTAATACATTTATTATTTTTACAACACAGCTATTATTATTACAAAATGATTATAATAATTTAGAACAGTAGTAATAATAATAACAGTTCTGATATCAATGATAGTATTTATATCAGAATTTATCACTACCTCAGGGAAAGATACCAATCTCGTAATATTAATAATGTAGGAATATTGTTTTTGTTTTCTAGTGATAAAACTGATTATACAATATTGAGGGCACTTGTTATTTACTAGAGATGCGCCGAATAGTCGTTTCACCGAATAACCGAATACCGAATAGTATTCGGTTTAACCTTTACCGAACCGGATATTCGGCCGAATTATTCGGTTTACCATTTCATTGTTGTGCCGCGTAAACAGCCCTTCTAGCCAAGTTGCAAGCGTTTTTCTTTCTGCAATCGTTAACGCCTAAATTCTCGTGTGTCAATGGCTACGTGTCGCTGCTGGCTAGATGACGAGCGAGCCGTACCTCACAGCCCGCCTCCGTGGGACTTTTTTGACGAAATGGGAGATGATAAAACAAAAGTTAAGTACACTTTGTGTAGTTTTCCCATTTCTCGCGGTGGAACAGCGCGCAATGCTTTGACTAGTGGTATGACAAATCATTTGAAGCTGAAGCATAAAAAACAACTGCCAGAAAACACCTCTACTTCTGTAAGTGCTTCCTAACGTAGCTCAGACACTTTACCTACAACTACAATGTTGACTATACTAACTATAGGTTAAAAATAGTTTGTTTTTAAAATAAATGTATGATTTGGAGTTTAATTGCTTTATTTTATTAGCTTCATTATTCAACACATTCTTCATAGAATTTCTTTGAATTATAAAATAAGATCACTCTTTTCGCGTTTTGTCTTTCTTTTATATACGGTGTCGTGTAGCCAAGAAAATGGAAATACTCGAACCGAATATATTCGGCACCAAAAACGAATAATTCGGCCGGATACAAATAGTGAAAAAGGTGCCGAATACGCCGAATACCGAATACCAAATGAATATTCGGCGCATCTCTATTATTTACATACTCTCAAGGAAAACTCAATCAATATGCTATTATTAAATTCTAAATATTCAATCAAGAAGTCTGTATTACCTAACCATTAATTGTACATATATATGTATCGTATTTTTTTTTTTGTTAGATCAATAGAAATATGAAAATTTGTTAGCAGATCTGTAGGTATAAAGCGTTACTATTTTTTATCACAAAACAGAATTACTTATCGCACATGAGGTGTGGCATTTTACTTTTTTTTAATTCAAGGTAACATGTTAATACTTAGTATGCACAGTTCTTTCTTTTTTAATATTTCATAATGAAAACTATTCAGATATTTGTGATTGGGGATTTCCCCTTGTTACTGTTATAAGTGAGATTTGAAGTTGAGTCGTAGTAAGTTTTAGACGGTATAAATAGGACTTAGGACGTTTCTGACCACAGTGATTGAGACAAATACCTTTATGTAGAACACAATGACTTACGATTATATACCTATCTATACTAATATTATAAATGCGAAAGTTTGTATGGATGGATGTTTGTTACTCTTTCACGCAAAAACTACTGAACGGATTTGGATGAAACTTTACAGTAATACAGCTTATACATCAGAATAACACATAGGCTACTATTTGCAGCGATAACCGACATATACGCGGGCGGAGCCGCGGCCAACAGCTAGTATATTATAATATACGATAACTTCGGGTGAGTAGTATCTATTAGTAGTAGAGCAATTCTTCTTATACTTCATCACACCTTATTTGACACAGCTAATCAGTTGCTCGTCACATCAACAATCTTTAAAACTGCTAGACATAGGTGTATCTTTAACAAGGAGGTTTTAACCAACTGTACCACGCTGACCTAGTCGAGTTGCACATATTAACACTAAACAATGATAAAACTGTGCGCATATAGCTTCGAGTATAAACCAGTTGAGAAAACGTTCACTTATATATCTGCTCAAAATGCGTAAATATTTTTTGTGTCTATCCGCATATTGTTATGTTAGCGTTGCCAATTTGCGTTGTAGAAGTAAAAAAAAAAAATTACACGGCTAAGACCTTAACACAAATGCTTTGAAGGAATAAAGAATAATATACATATTATGCAGGTCGCAAAAAAACAACCCTCCTTCTTTCGCAGTCGGGTAAAAACTGTCTTTACTATCGAGGACATTTAACGGAAGTTTAAGAGGAAGGATATTTTTTTATGGAACCGGTATTTTAGTCATAACCTTTCTGATAACAGCGCAATACTTATATGTTTTTAAAACCGGTTCAGAAGTGATGAACAAAACGCGAAAACAAAGTACTACATTAATGCAAAAAGCAATGAAAAGGGTTCTTTTTTAATATTTATTAGGGGGCAAACGCGCAGACGTATCGCCTGATGGTAAGCGATTACCGCCGCCCATGGTCACCCGCAACACCAGAGGCGTCACAAGCTCGGTTCGTGACTTTGGGGGATGGGTGGAGCGGTTGGGGTATGGGCCTCCGGTATCCTCATTCACTATGTGAAACACAGCGCAAGCGCTGTTTCACACCGGTTTTCTGTGAGGCCGTGGTATCAGTCCGGTCGAGCCGGCCCATGCATGCCGAAGCGTGGCTCTCCCACGGATTACCGGTACCGAAAACCAAAATATACCTGCATATATTTCAACTGTTTTTAGACTCGCGACTTTTATAAATTTTTGTTGTATAGCAAGTATTAGCGTATACATAGATTTTGGCTTTCTTGGTATATTTTTTGAAGCCGAAGATCGCACCAAGTAACATACAATTGGAGAGGCCTATGTCCAGCTGTGGACTGCGATAGGATCGATGACGATGATGGTTTATTTTTTAATCAGATTTCTTTATATTGGGGTTCCGTACCCATAAGGTAAAACGGGACCCTAATATTAAGACTTCGCTGTCCGTCTGTCACCAGGCTGTATCTCATAAACCGTGATAGTTAGACAGTTGAAATTTTCAGCGATGATTTATTTCTGTTGCCGCTATAACAACAAATGTTAAAAAACAGAATAAAATGAATATTTAAGGGTTTTTTTTTGCTCGATATTGATAACGGCAATAGGCAAACACTTGAAATGTATAGATGACGCTGGAGATGAATCGATAAAGGTGATGGTACGGAACCCTTCCTGCACGAGTCCGACTCGCACTTGGCCGATTTTTAGTTTTGGTTACATAGCTAGCCCAAACAATCCCGGAAAACACAAAGATGGAAATAAGACTTTGTAGGTAGTAGAGCCACGCTGATTTCAGCACGAATGGGCCGGCTCGACCGGAGGCCCAAATAGTCTAGTCAACAAGTTCCATACTTGTTGACTAGACTAGAAGATGCAGCAGCATCACTAGGCCGCCATGGTGTGGGTCGCGATGCTGCATTGTCTGCATTCGCAGTTAGTATAGTGACCACCACTCTTGGATTCTGCTTATGCTTTCAGGCAGAGTAGTCATTATGGCGGGCCATACATAAAAAAAAAAAAAAGATTACTTAGTCTACTACGTCTAGGTAAATATGAATGACTGTTGTGTTTTTGTCGTAACTTTTTTCTGTTCGGCATTATATAATACCAAGTCTTTTATATTTAATAATACTTTCATAATACTAGTGAGAGCATTATGATTCAAGTTCTGAGGCTTATGCAGAAGATTATGAAGATCAGGCACAGAAAACAGGCTTTATTGAATGAAATTCCATATATTTTAATCGTGTAAACAATTACCGAAAGCAACGAGTTGTGGTTTTTATATAAAACAATCAACGTTATTGTAATTAATTGCTTTAAATTTCATTTATAATTTAAATTGTTCAGTTTTAAAATTTCATGTTACATGATATGTGGTTTTAGGTTTGTGTATTACTACTTTCTGTATCGACTATTGTTCAATTATACATACGATAATTTAATGAGAACTATTTTCGTATAGGCCTTATAGGTCACTCATGTTAGTCCAGTACCTACAAGAGTCTATAGACTCTATAGTCGGTAGCAGGGGGCGACAAATACCAAAAAAATAATTGCTAGCGTTATTCAAAGAGTCGACTCTTTGAAACGAGTTTTTTATTCGTCAAATTAAAATAGCTATTTATATTTTGTATTTGTTTTTCATTAGAGTTGCACAATAACAACATAACCTTACATATTTTAGTAGTAATAATAACGTTTTGTTTAGGAAGCAAAACTAACAATGCTATCGAAACATCGTCTAACCGGTAACATTAAAAGTCATATGAGTCATTTATGGTAAGTAGTTAAAATTGCTCGATAATGTTGCCGTGATAGAATTACTGCTGCATAATCGAATATTCGACTTCCTACTCCTACTCGATTCATCGTAAAAACTTGTAATTGATAAAGGAACGATAAATTAATCATCCGTGTGGTAACGGATTAAGAATACGGAGCCTCACTACCCCTATGTTCCCCATATTCATCTTTAGGCATCGTAAGAGACGGGAGCAACAACACTGCAAAGAGAAAGATAATTTGGCACAAACTCTATACTAAACGTCTAGCCACAGTGGTATTATCCTTACTTCCTTACGGATCCTACTATCACACTAATATTATAAAAGCGAAAGTTTGTGAGTGTATATGTTTGTTACTCTTTCACGCAAAAACACTGAACGGATTTGGATGAAACTTTACAGTAATATAGCTTATACATCAGAATAACACATAGGCTACTATTTGCCGCGATAACCAACATACACGCGGGCGGAGCCGCGGGCAAAAGCTAGTAGTATATATTCCAAAATTTTTTCTAAAAAGAGGCCTCTGTCCATTTGTATTTTTTTTTCGGACATCTAACACACAACGCCATCCAGTCCCAAGCTAAGCAGAGCTTGTGTTATGAGTACTAGACAACTGATATAAATACACTAGCTGACCGACGCAACCTCGTTTGCGTCTCTTATTGCCCGTAGCGTGATAATTTTCCCCCGTTTTTTAAACATTTTTCATTGGTGCTCCGCTCCTATTGGTCGTAGCGTGATGATATATATAGCCTTCCTCGATAAATGTACTATCCAACACTGAAAGAGTTTTTCAAGTCGGACCAGCGATTCCTGAGATTAGCGCGTTCAAACAAACAAACAAACGAACTCTTCAGCTTTATATAATAGTATAGATTTATACTTTTTTTGTAAATACATACATATTGTTACGAGCCGGGTATTAAATAATTTAAAGATAGTCGGTTGATTACCAAAAAAATAACACACTGTTTATTTACAACCCTTTTTACAATAATAATTCGCTATGTCACTTGTTAATCGCACTAGAAGATCGCTTCGATGTTAACTCCGCTGTATCGTGAAACAATACTCACTCGTACGGGTAACCCACTCTGCTTATATATGGCTTTGAAACCCCTAGAAAGATCTATAATATTCGATAGAACATTCTACACTAAACAGAAATTACCAGAGTGAGTAATCTAGCGCCATCTAGCGTCGAATATCAGAGTTACTCCACAGTTGCGCACTACTTGACACTAGATGGCGCCTTCAATTCAATTCTCGCGACTGGTAGATTATTCTAGACTATTTTTCTCGAAGGCGCAACACTGCCCCCTCCTAAGACATGCTCGTCCCGAGCATAATCAGTTCCATAGTATCGCGCCAATCGATCTACGTGAACTATCTTTGGGGCGCCTCTTGGACACTTCTGTATCCGGTAGGTAACATCATTGATTTTTGTCACCACCCGGTATGGCCCTTCCCACTTGGCTTGTAGCTTTGGAGATCTCCCTTTACTGCGAACTGGATTATGGAGCCATACTAGAGAACACTCTTCGAAGCCCTTATTGTTCACTTTCCGGTCATATCGGGTTTTCATCTTCTCAGACATTTGCTGGCCCGATTGTCTGACATGCTCATAAATGTCATTCATCTTGTTCCGCAAGTCATTAGCGTACTCCGTTATACTTCGCGGGGTGTCAGGGGGTATTCCAGTGATTAAGTCTGCAGGCAATCTTAGTTCTCTTCCGAAGTTTGCAAAAGCTGGTGTTACTGAAGTGCTTTCGTGGACTGCACTTCGATATGACAGAAGAAACGGTTGGATGTGTTTGTCCCAATCTTTTTGCCTACTTTCAACGACTTTTGCGAGATACCTCTCTAGTGTTTGGTTAAATCGTTCCACCATTCCGTCAGATTGTGGGTGATAAGGGGTGGTTCTGGTTTTGTGAGTACCCATTACTCGACACATCTCTTGAAATATTTGAGACTCAAAATTTCTTCCTTGGTCACTGTGAATTTCTAAAGGCACTCCAAAACGACAGAAGACTTCGTGCACTAATTTGTCTGCAACTGTTGATGCCTCTTGGTTGGGAATGGCGAAAACTTCTGGCCACTTAGTGAAGTAATCCATTACAACCATGAAGTACTTGTTTCCGGTTTCACTTTCAGGAAATGGTCCCGCTACGTCTATTGCAATTCTTTCCCAGGGTGCCCCAACATTGTACAATTTCAATGGACCTCTGCTACGTGTGTGAGGTCCCTTCACGGCCGCACAATTAGTACACTTGCGACACCAGTCCTCAACATCATCACGACAATGAATCCAGTAGAATCTCTCCCTTATCTTAACCAAGGTCTTCTTAACTCCCATATGACCTCCTGAACATCCGTTATGGTAGAGCTGCAGAACCACTGGTATCTTAGCTTTAGGGACAACCATTTGCAGATGACAGCTGTCTCCTCGAGCGTTTTCCCATTTACGGCACAAGACTCCATCCTGGATGACTAGGCTATCCCATTGAGCCCAATAACTCTTTGTGGTTGAACTCAGCGATGCAACATCGCTCCAGTGAGGCTTAGGAGTCTCAGCTTTAATCCACTCGAGAATTGGTTTGATATCTGCATCCTCTTGCTGTGCTTGCTGTAGGCTTTCCTTCCATTCGACGCTGAGGTCCGTCTTTATTGTCTTTATAGGAACAGCTTCCTTTACTTCTTGCTTGGCACAGTGTTTGCAGTCTTCAGGGCAAGGTCTTCTTGATAATGCGTCTGCGTTACCGTGTGATTTTCCACTGCGATGTTCAATCATGAAGTCATATTCCTGTAGTAGCTCAATCCATCTCGCGACTTGTCCTTCAGGATTTTTAAATTGTAAGAGCCACTTTAGTGCAGCGTGGTCAGTTCGGAGGTGGAATTTACGCCCGAGCAGATATTTGTTAAAATGTTGCAGTGTCTTCACTACTGCCAGTAGCTCCCTTCTTGTGACACAGTAATTTCTTTCCGGTTTTGACAAAGATTTACTGAAATATGCAATGACGACCTCTTGATCACCTTTCCGCTGGGATAACACACCGCCAAGCCCAGTATCACTCGCGTCTGTGTCAACTATGAATTCATTTTCGGTATCTGGATACCCTAAGATAGGTGTGTTGCATAGACGTCTTTTAAGCTCTTGAAATGCTATGTCACAACTTTCATCCCAGCAGAATTGTCTTTTCTCTTCAGTAAGTTTATGAAGGGGTTTGGCAATATCCGCAAAGTTTTTCACGAATCGCCGATAGTAAGAGCACAAGCCCAAAAATGCTCTTACTTGGGTCTTATCTCTTGGAACTGGCCAATCCTTGACAGCAGTGATCTTTTGCGGATCTGTTTGGACACCCTCTTCCGAAACCACATATCCTAAAAAGCTAACCTGCCGTTTGAATAATGAACACTTCTTAGGACTTAACTTTAGGTTGGCACTTCGGATTTTCGATAATACACGCTCCAGGTTTCGAATATGTTCTTCAAACGTACGGCCTACAATGACAATGTCATCCAAGTAGACCAGGCAAGCGTCTCCAGTTAATCCGGTCAGTACTGACTCCATCAGTCTTTCAAAAGTTGCTGGCGCGTTACATAATCCAAAGGGCATAACTTTAAACTGCCACAGTCCTCTCCCTGTAGAGAATGCAGTCTTCTCTTTGTCCTTGGGATCAATTTCTACCTGCCAGTATCCACTTTTCAAATCTAAGGTGCTAAACCATTTTACCCCTGTTAGCATGTCCAGTGTGTCATCTATTCTAGGAAGTGGATAGCTGTCCTTCTTCGTAATGTCGTTTAAACGGCGGTAGTCAACACAAAAACGCATGCTGCCATCCTTTTTCTTTACAAGCACTACAGGTGAACACCATGGGCTGGATGAAGGCTCTATAACACCGTCCCTGACCATTCCATCAATCATGGTTTGCATTTCCTTTTCTCGTGCTACTGGCAGTCTTCTTGGTCGCTGACGAATAGGCAACTCATTACCAGTGTTTATTTTGTGTTGAACTAAACCAGTCTTTCCAATATCAGCTTCATTAGTAGAGAAAATATCAGCGTACTTAACTAACATTCTCTTAGCCTTGCCAATCTCTTCCCTAGACAAAACATCTTGACAGTCTTCCAAAAGTGTTGACACGTTGACTCGTGCATCCTTGCTAACATTTGAAGTAGTCAAGTCTTGGCATCGATGCATCCAATCCACATCTTCGCAAGTGCCAATCAGTGTGCCCTTATGAATCACATGTTGCTTGTCACTTAGATTTAGCACACGTACTGCAGGGATGTTAGTGGTACTTACTAGAGTCCGTGCGATCTTCCATGGAAGGTCATTATCTATCCTTTCAATAAGTACACACCGTTGCATTCGTCCGGAGTTATAAGGAAGACTAACTGGCATGATTGTTTCTGATCTGGGAGGAAGAACAACATTCTTTAAGCTGTACACTTTTCCTGGTGACGCTCCTTCCATGAACAGTTCTTCTTGACCACATCTCAATACACCTTGATTGATGTCGATCTCACAACAATTGTTCTTCATGAAGTCTAGGCCAAGGATGCAGTCGTCAACTATATCAGCCACGATAACGTTATGCAGGTAAACGTGATTGCCCAACTTCAACTCCACCTTCTGTTCGCCTCGGACGGGTATGCGCTGACCAGTGGCTGTTACTAGGTTTATTTGCTCACGGTTACAGGTGATGTCCTTCAGAAACCGATTTGCAAGTTGGGAACTGACAACTGTGCGAGAAGCTCCCGTATCAATCGTCAGCTTACATGTTGTTCCGTTGATTTCGCCTCTGATGACCAGGCTGTTCCCATCATGACTTTGCGAGATCGAAATCCTTGGGGCTCTTTGAACACCAGCCAGCACCCTCCCCGCAGTCCTGGCGTTTACTCGTTTCCCTGCTGTTGTTTCGCAGTACTATCAGTCGCCCTAATCTCCTGAGGCCGCTCGTATTCATTTCCTATGCTTCGCTTAGGGCAGCTGGACCGAAGGTGACCTTTTTCACCACAGGCGTAACACCTAGGGCTGTACCCCTTAAACCGGTCCCGCACAGGTGGCGCCACAACCTCCCGGACCCGATGAGACCGATGATCTTGTCTCACAGCCTCCACCTCTAAAGCATGGGCCAGAGCATCCTTGAGAGTTTCATGGTGCCCAAGTCGCACAGCAGCTCTAACTTCGAGGTCACGAATGCCATCGATGAAAGCTTGCACCAGATTCCCGTCCACGAGCGCAGGTGCAGACTGGTATGCCTTACGGACCAGTTTCTCAACTTCCAGAGCCCATTGTTGCAAGTTCTCACCGATGCGTTGGGCACGATCCTTCAGCTGTGCACGAAAAACGTGCTCCAGGTGAGCGTCACCATATCTTGCCTCCAATGCCTCCAGCAGTTGCTCATAGGTTACCTTCTTACCGAGGGCTTCGAGGACGGTTAGAGCCTGGTCTCGAAGACCCAAGGTGAGCGCGGTCATAGCCTGTTCCTTAGTCCAGCCGTTCGCCGTCATAACAGCCTCAAACTGGATCTTGTAGGCTGACCACGAAGATGTCCCATCAAACGGCGGTACTTTGAACCCCCGCACCGAAGGAACAGCAGTTACTGAAGTCGCCGCTCCGTCTCCAACTTTGAGGTTCCCTAATGCCTTCTTCACGTCGGCAATCTGAGTTTCGGCCTCAGTGATACGGTTCTCGTGTTGAAGAACCTGATCCTTCACTACCTTGAGTTCTTTGCCGAAGGTCTCGTGAATGCCTTTTAACAAGAGCATTTGTTCCTCCTGGCGGCGAGCCTGGTCTTCCTTGTCCCGCTGCAGCTGTTCCTCCAAGCGGCGGGCCTGCTCCTCCTGGCGGCGGGCCTGCTCCTCCTGGCGGCGGGCCTGCTCCTTCTGGCGGCGGGCCTGCTCCTCCTGATGGCGGGCCTGCTCCTCTTGACGGCGGGCCTGCTCCTCCTTGTCCCGCTGCAGCTGTTCCTCCAATCGGCGGGCCTGCTCCTCTTGACGGCGGGCCTGCTCCTGGAGCATCACCATTAGGGCCGTGATATCTGGAGCTGCTGACGATGTAAACGGCGTGGCTTCCATCGCTGGCTGCTGACCTTCCGGTGTGGGCAGTTGTGCACCTCCAAATCGCCTCAGGTCGGCCTCTTGCTGACGCTGACTCCTAGTTCGGATACCTTCCGTGTCTTCCTTTGGTAAAACCGGCATACTTTAATCTCACTTCTGACACCAAATTGTTACGAGCCGGGTATTAAATAATTTAAAGATAGTCGGTTGATTACCAAAAAAATAACACACTGTTTATTTACAACCCTTTTTACAATAATAATTCGCTATGTCACTTGTTAATCGCACTAGAAGATCGCTTCGATGTTAACTCCGCTGTATCGTGAAACAATACTCACTCGTACGGGTAACCCACTCTGCTTATATATGGCTTTGAAACCCCTAGAAAGATCTATAATATTCGATAGAACATTCTACACTAAACAGAAATTACCAGAGTGAGTAATCTAGCGCCATCTAGCGTCGAATATCAGAGTTACTCCACAGTTGCGCACTACTTGACACTAGATGGCGCCTTCAATTCAATTCTCGCGACTGGTAGATTATTCTAGACTATTTTTCTCGAAGGCGCAACAATATTATACATGGAAAACACCTAAACTCCGAAACAAACATTTGAAGATCATACAAATATTTGGTCCGACCCGGGAATCAAACCCGAGACCTCAAGCACAGCAGGCGCTTATTGGTGTGATGTGAATAGAAGAGATCGTTTTGATCGAGAAGTATGACATCGATAAAGAAACGATATATTAGGTCATCGTTCGATGTCCAACTACATTATTTTTACCCGCCGATTAATTAAATATCGTTCCGCAACATTGACGTCCAACGTGCGCGTTCTCTGAATACATATTGAACTCAACGTATTTATAAAAACAGGTTTCTTTTCACTGCAACTCTAAAAATAACTGCAGTTTACAATATTGAACTTCTTAAGGTGTAACGACTGTTATATTACGCTTATACATACGCTGTTTCTTAGAGCATGTATACCTAGAGGGGCAGCCGAACGGGCGGAAAGCGTGATCGGAGTAGAGAGTTTGGGTAGTGTCTGTCTCTCTCACGCAAGCTTCTTGCACGCGCGAGGCACCTATGACGCGCGCGCTGCGCACACTTAACCTCATAGCTGGCGAGGTGGATATATTTTATTGTACTCTGAGTGAATTCACATGGATAGCTCTTTGCATAATTTGTTACTCTTAGGTTTAAGTAATTAGTTTTTAAGAAAAATGTAACTACAATATCGTATTGGATATAGTCTGTAAGCATATTGTAAGTAAGTAATAAATAAATAAATATATTAATACTTATCCATATAATAGTTCTAATAAATACCTGATGTTTAGGAATCTTCGAGCAGACTTTCCTTGCATTAGCGGTGTTGTCTGACGGTGGTGGTGGTGGTGATGGAGGTGATAGTCCAACACCTTTTGACGACTGGAGGCGTGTTTTCACAACCTCTAGTGGACATGTTACAACGGCGCCTGCGGTGCCCGCCACTCTGTGGAAGATGCAAGTCTCGTTTAGTTCTTTAACAAAAACTAATAAAAGAATTGTATTACACATGTATAAAATATCAAATGGCCTTTCTTATTTTTTTATTTACAGTTTATATATTAATATTTTTTTTGTCATACTAGCTTAGCCTCGCGGCATTACCCGCAGTCTTTGTTGCTTTATAAAATCAACTATCTGCTAGTGAAAGTCCCGTTAAAATCGGTCCAGCCATTTCAGAGGTTAGCCAGAGGAAACAGACAGACAAACAATCTTTAACATTATTTTTTTAATGTACAGTCGACCAAATTGAATCATGACCCACTTTGCCAATTATTCCTTTGTAATCATAAATGTAGTTAGGTTTTCTTCGCTATTTGCACATAGTACGTTTTAGATATAAACAAAAATGCGTCATTACGGGTTACATGTCAATGCAATTTAAACCTTTGTCATCACTGAACAAGATATATTTTTGATACAGCAGTCTTATTTGAATTTCAAATAATATAATCGTTTATAATTCAAACTCTTTTCATTGCGGAGAAAAAGTATTATAATTTTTAAAATGAAATGAAGTTCATTTAACGGATGCACACAAAACTGCGAGATTGAATTATGCACGTAATTATTTAGATTTCGACTGGACAAACACCATCTTTACAGACGAAAAATCATTTCGCTCTTCTCAACATGGTCGCTTAACTTTGTGGCGTTACGATAACACGCGACACAGAGGACCACGTAGTGCCCAACCAATCATCTGGCCGTATTTCAGCTAACATGTGGGCATGGATGGATGCTGGAAACATAGGCGAACTTGTTCCTATTACTCCTCGTCATAACGCTATCAACTATGTCGATTTATTGGAAGAATCAATGTTACCGACTTTGCGAACAGTTTACCCCCGTGAAGATGTGCCAGTATTCTCCTATGTTCATGATAACTGTTAAATAGAAAATTTATGGGGTTTGATGGTTCAAATGTGGGATAACAGGAACGAGAGGACTAAAGAAGCAATCGACCTGCATTGTAACGAAATCTGGAATTTCATGAGAGGAAGTGAAATTTGCAGTTGTCTAATCAGATCTATGCGTAATCGATTATTAGACGTTATTGAAAACCATGGCGTTTACACTCGGTTTTAGGTTTAACCAGTAATCCTACAGACCCAAACCATTGGAACCATTATAACCCATAAATTAACTATTGAGAAGTTTTCTTTTTTATTCGCTGTACCAAGTGAATGCCATTTTTTAAAATTTAATAATATGAAATAAACTCAATAAAGTCTCTAATTTTACTGTTTTATTTTATTAACTAGACTAGCTGTCTCGACAGACGTCGTTCTGTCAAATAAATGCTTTTATATTTTTGTTCTACACCTACCCTATGCTACCTCTACCCTCCTACCTCAAGTCTACCCATTATTCGAAATAAAGTCAATCCTATGTCTCAAACAAACAGACAATCAAATCTTTCCTAATATACCTATAGATAAGGATGTTCACTGTCTAACAAACTTTTTCATGCAATACTTATCATAGTCCATAGTATACGTCTATGTCTATGTCATGGCTTTGTCAGTGTCTAGTAGAATGATAACGGTTCGTTACTTATGAAATGTATGTTTAAGCTAATTTCAACCTAATGGTATAGAATAATTGTAGGAAAATGACTAAGCCCCCTTAAAGTCATGATTCAATTTGGTCGACTGTACCTAAGTATCATCTATATTTCATATGCATTTATTGAAAATCTATTGTTTTGAAATAACAAATAGACACTTTAATTTTAAATCTTATATATAAAATTCTCGTGTCACAATGTTAGTTACCATACTCCTCTGAAACGGCTGGACCGATTTTTATGAAATTTGGTGTGCATATTATCGGGTAGGTCTGAGAATCGATCAACATCTATTTTTTATACTTATTTCTTCTTTTAGGGCAAAAACAATTTTTGCCATATCAGCTAGTATTTGTATAGTATATATAATTACATGCTTCATCATAAAGATTGTGTTTTTTTTTATCACAAGAGAAAAGTTATTGAAATGACTAAATTTTATGAACAAATACTAAGTGAATACAAGTAATGCTTTTTTAATTCCTTTATATCCTTTAATTATATAAATAACAGTTCCACTAGACACCAATATTATAAGAGATAGTAATATTAAGTGGTATTTAAGATATGAGATGAAGCGAGAAGCTCAAAATCGATTAGAATGGCTTGCCATGTGGGAGGCCTATGGCCAGTAGTGGAATGCAGTATGTTGATGATGATGATGAAGATATACAATATATTTATTCATGGTCACAATGAATAACTTTTAACTGCACTGATAATAGAGTTATTGATAAATTTTCAAAACAGCTTTTAATGATTAGATAGCACTGTCTTAGAAGATGCAAAAATTCTAATAAGTATTTTTTTTTAGATGTGTAAAAGAAACTTATATTTTTTTGTGCTTACACCAGTTTCAATTATGAATCTATGATCATTTTAATGGCAATTTTTCCAAGTTCTATTGAGAGAGAAAGATTTTATAAGTATTGACCAATTATAATTATCAATTCCCCTATTTGTTTTTCAGATATTTTGTATTTGATGATCATTTTACATCACATGATAAATATTCCTTTTTTTATATTAATACTAGTTGTAGCCCGTGGCTCCACCCACGTGTGTGTCAGTTATCGCAGTAAATAGTAGCCTATGTGTTATTCTGATGTATAAGCTATATTACTGTAAAGTTTCATCCAAATCCGTTCAGTAGTTTTTGCGTGAAAGAGTAACAAACATCCATCCATACAAACTTTCACGTTTATAATATTAGTAGGATTTAAATTCTATCTTATTTATTTAGAGAAACTGAAAAAATATGCTATTATTTATTTACAATATGACTTAGATCTTTTGTCTTGTATTATTGTCTCTATTGTCATATGCGGGAATCAAACCCCTATGAATAATAGTAGGGGTAGTTACATTAATAACAACATACATAATATTCATTTAGTTAGAGTACTATTATCAAACCAAGTTTGTGCACAAATGTAGATAAAAATTATTCACATTTCTTTATTTTAATGACCAGCATTACTTTTTTAATTTACAGTAGTTATTTTTATTTTGTTACAGTAATCATACTAACAAAATTTTATCATTTTTTACCTAAGGAGATACTGTTAGAATTAAGCAGAGATGTGTATATACCTATGACATGATTTTGATAAAATATTATAACACATGTACCTAGATAAAACATTATTGAAGAAGTTTAAAAATATTTACAACAGTAACTACCTAACTTTTGTATATTTTTAATAACTGTTCATGAAATAATGAACTGCTAAAATTATTTTACTTTTATTAAATCCTTTAATAACGTAGGTAGTAATTACTTGCCAGAGAAGTATATAAACGTTACCATATCTACAGAAAAAGTTAAGATTTTATGTTTCAAAATTATCATTTCATTCACACACACAGAGTACATTTTCTACTATTTAACAATACAAAAATAACACCGTCGTTTTGTCTTATCATTGTATTTACATATTTAAACATTGCTGAGAAAACGACTGTTTATAAGATGTCCTTGAATTATTTTTGTCTTAATTTAAGATTAAAATGATAACAATGATCTAAATGAGAAATGTGTAATCAAAAACCATAAAATACCTCTATTATACTATTAAAAGTATGCCACACGCAGGCAAAGTGAATCTGCGGCGTAAACATTGTTTGGGCACATGTGCCAATACAATATACACCAAGATTTAGATAAAGATATTTATATAATAATCGCACTAGTATATTTGGATATATCAAGGACCCCGTATTTAGCAATAGATACGTACCCTCCAGCAACCAAATGTATCGCTGTATCCCTCTGAGACATTTTAGCGCCACAGGAATAAAATTACATGTCTGTAAATTGCGACTGTCTATAAATAAACAAATGCACCGCTTAATAATGCTAAGTCCACGCGATAAGGACAAACACACTTAGCTATTTAAAAAAATTGTTATCACAATCGGTTACATAAGTTTTGTTTTGAAATTGATGAAAAATTAATGCGCCTTTTCATGTAATCACAAATTTTAAATCGGCAAAAAGTTCAACACAACACTGTCGTACGTTCGTCGTCTCTCGTAACCTCGTAACAATATGCACAGCACACCAAGGCATCGCTGCTCACGTACACACATCAACTACGCACACAAATGTAAATGGTTCATCAGTTCTACCCGTCTACGTGACGTCTCATCTGTCGGCACAACAACTACAATGTACTCTATGACTACACTACAACCAACCAACCAACTCTCCAAATTCTGAAGTCTATGATCGCTCGTTTATATAAGCTTACTGTACGTGATCTTAATTTTGTAGTTTTGGCTATACATACACAATAATTACTATATAAGACACCTCAAACAAAATCAATTTTGCCTAGTCTTTTCGTTACTGCCTTAAAACCCCAAAATGTCCTTAGGTCTGGTTTAAGTTATGTTGTCACTCAGGAGTCATTCTGCCTTTGAGCTAAGAGACTGCATTTTTTTTTCTAACTAATGAAATTTTGAAGTAAAAACTTGCGTTACACAACTGCGTTGTGCCCTGTTTTGGGATGGGTAAAAAATGTTAAACTCGAGTCAGACATTCGCGTCATGTCATGTCACCTGATTGAATATTCGTAAGACAAAGGCGTGGCGTAGCGTAGGAGAGAAAGTAATATCCGGGTGGAAAGCGTGATCGGAGTAGAGAGAGAGAGACTGAGTTTGGGTAGTGTCTGTCTCTCTCACGCAAGCTTCTGATTGGTTGGTGTATTTCCCGCCAAATCAGTCATGCAAATTGGTATGTGCGTCCACCAATCAGAAGCTTGCGTGAGAGAGACAGTTTATGTACCCAAACTCAGTCTCTCTCTCTCTCTACTCCGATCACGCTTTCCGCCCGTTCGGATGCCCATTGAGGTATAAATATGCTCTAAAGTTGCGATAGAGATTATCGGTTATTTTTTAAACTGTCAAAAAGAAATAGAAGTCACTTTCCATCTCAGACGTAGACAGAGTTAGATTTTCTGGCTACGATCTCAGATGACCTTCCTGTTCGTTTGCATTCTGAAAAAAAAAAGTTATGTCAAGTACCAAACTCGCTGAACTTCCCCAAACAGGATTCTAAAAGACGCTCGTTCAAGTTTTCACAGGAGCTGTCATCGAAAAAATAAAGAAATGGAAATATAATTTTCTGGTTTCAACTTAGAGCATGAATATGGATGGAGTGCTGAACGAGGGGAAAGCGTGATCGGAGTAGAGAGAGAGATAGACTGAGGTTAGTTAGAGTCTGTCTGTCTCACGTAAGCTTATATCTCTACTCTGATCAGGCTTTATGCCCGTTCGACTGCCCTTTCAGATATATATGCTCTAAGGCATAGGTTCATTACGTTCAATACAAGTCGATAACTTTACAATACTCGATCCTCGATCAAAAACAACTGTAACCCTCAAAAATAAAAATCATAACCCTCCTTTGGCCTAAGAGAATAAATGTACTGTTTTAACTTAGCCGAAGAACTTACATGGCTTTGCCGGTTGCCATAGTTGTGAAGTTGTGTCAATAAAGTCAATTTATCAAGGTTGTTGTGAATGAAAGAGATGAAAATAAAATATGTTGAAATAGAATCGCAAGTGTGAAAGAGATGTCATATATTTCATGAAGAAATTAGAGAAAATCAGAACAGTGTGCTCCGACTGCATACTACTGTCCTGTCCTGTCAATGACAAGATAGTAATTCAGACTGATATTTGTTTCTCGCTGGCTGTTGCATAATTCTACTGTTTGACTTAATTTTTCGGACAGTTCTCGACGTTTGGAAATCTTATATAATTTCATAACACCCAAAAATGTTTTGCGCTCGTAGACTTGGATCACTGTTGTAAATATTTATTCTTTTACGCCTTTCATTTGCTACCTATTTTTAAGAATAAATTATCGGCAGCGGCATTTCGACCGGCTTTATCAAGTATTAACGCATCCTACATATGTAATTAGAAAACTTATTTTATAGCGCTACCAGTGCTCGGCAGAAGCACACCCTACCAGAGCTACCTTATGAGTACAATGCCTTGGAGCCGGTGATTAGCCGGGAGATTATGACTCTGCATCACACTAAGCACCATGCTACATACGTTAACAACTTGAATGCAGCTGAAGAAACGCTGAAGCAGGCTCAGGCAAAAGGTATTTATTTGTCCATCAAAGTACTACACTAAAAGCTCTTTACATTGTTTAATGTTAATTTAATGTTTGAAATACGAGAAATCTTAGAAGTATTTTCCAATAAGGACCAATAAGAAATTTGATTTTTTATAAAAGATAGTTTGGTAAATGCAAAAAGTGGTTTATAACTTATTAAGTTTTGACTTAATCTATGAAATGTAATTTTTAAAATGTAGGTACTTTTAGTAACTATTGTTGATACTTAAAATAAATTTAACAGTAGCAGAGACAAACATCATATTAGGATTGGTGAGCACTATAAGATTTAATTCTGGAGGTCATACAAACCATTCCATCTTGTGGACGAATCTCTCTCCAAAGTCGACTACACCTTCTGACGATTTACAGAGCGCTATTGAACAGTAATTTCATTATATTTTGATGTAGTTTAATTTCTTGTAGCAAGCAAAAACAGTTGTTAATCATTGATATACATCATTTATAGGAAATGTAAGCATTGATAAAACACACCACATTACAGTTTAATCATGTAACGGTTGAGTTTATCCCATCTTTGAGTGAATAGATAATTTACTTGTTATTTAATTAATCATATTGACAATGAACAATAAAGAATATATAAAATGAAATTTTAAAAAATCAACCTGTTTGGTCTCCCAACAACTTATTTAATGTTATGGTGCCTTTATCATAGAGTGTTCTGCCGGACTCTTCCGACTGGTCCCAGATTCTCCCTTTCTCTACACAACAACACCTGCTGGCCTTGGAAGTAGTTAACATACACTCTTGAAGTAAAAAGTTTGGCTCTTCCTCCCTGCCGAGCAGTTGAAACCTGGAACTCACTACAAGCGAATGTGTTTCCCTTCCTCTATGATGGAATGACATCTACTTCATCAACAATTACCAGTGTTGGATGCTGTATAATTTTATATACTGTGTCCATTCAACTGTGTTAAAATTTGTATTCAAATATGTGGGCCTAAGAAAATAATACATACAGAATTCTATTGAGCAGAAATTAGCATACATATAGAATTCTATTGAGCAGAAATTAGCATAATATCTAAAGAGTTCAAGGTTTAATATCATCATCAGCCTATCGCAGTCTACTGCTGCACATAGGCCTTTCCAATTGCACTCCACTTTGTTCGATCCTTAGGTTAATATGTTAAAACACTACTGTTCTGCTGGTTGCATTTTTCACATTAAATTGTAATTTCCACACGTAAAAAGGAGCATTGAAGATGGCAATACTCTTTTAGTTAGAAGAATGTAAACTATCATAAAAAAACTTTTAATTAATTTCTTACTGTCTACTGTCCTATTTAGATTACGTCAAGTTGTTCCAAGCCTAGTTTCCAAATTAGGTTGTGGTTGGCTTTCTAACGATGCTATGGTATGCCTGAATTTCGTTCTTTTTTTTTACGTGTTAATTTAGTAACAAAGTTTATATTTAGAAATTAATTGTTAATTACATGTTGTTGACTCTGTCCTCAGGTGATGTGACTGCAGCCATCAGTATCGCCCCGGCTCTCAGGTTCAACGGCGGTGGTCACATCAACCACGCCATCTTTTGGCAGACCCTGTCACCTAAAAGCACCAAAGCTTCCGAACAACTCTGCAAAGCCATTGAGACGTAATTTACATTATAAATTGCTTGCATGTGATGCTTTTGTTAAATTTAAATCCATTCAAGTGTTGATTGCTGCTTCGTCTTTTATGTTTGTTTTATTATGGCTAGGTTTTGATCAGCTATATGCATGCATGCATGTTAGCATGGGACTCTCATAGGACATAGTTGTTTTTGGTTAGAGTGGGCAATAACATATTTTGTTATTTGTTTTTCCATGACTGTTTTGAAATCCTTTTAAGGATATGGAGTGTATTATTTGCATTTAGTTCTGTGTAATGGATTATTGATATATAAGACAACAAGCTTTTGCGCGCTTCTCCACTCGCGTGTTTGTCGGTTATCGCAGCAAAGAGTAGCCTATGTCCTTTATGAAGAATCGAAAGTATCTCCGTGTCAAATTTCATTGAAATTGGTGCAGCGGTTTGGCCGTGAAAGCAGGACAGACAGACAGTTACTTTCGCATTTATAATATAAGTAGACGTCGGATTATACGCACTATCAAAATGCCGAAATATGCACAAAAAAAGGCGAAATATGCACAAAATATGCACAATCAAAAAAACGTTAATATTGGTTCCCAACATGTTAATATTGGTTCTGGGGGGTAGTGCTGCGTTTGGTAGTTGCTCTTTATATGCTTGTACTCCTACTCACGATGTGCTTTTAAAACACTTTTTTGTAGAAGAATTCAATTTATTGACTATCCTGAACTCGTTTCTGATCTCTTCCGCAATTCTATGTAATCCGTGGACTTGACAGGTGATGTGAAGCAATTTTGGTTAGAATACTTTCAGAGCTTGACCAACTGTCACAATAGGCGCACGGTCAGAAACAGAAACACATATTTTCTCGTCTATAAACAAATCGGGAAATAGTGTTCTGATGGAATCATTCATGAACCGGGCGATAGTTAAATGGTTTGTTTTTTCTAGGACCTTGCAAGCAACCAAATGGGGGAGTAGAGGGCTCTTTAGATTTTTTCCAACAATTATGAATATAAATAAGCACGTTTAACTACTAAAATAAGCACTGTCAATGAAAAAGTACCAAAATATGCAATAACGCTAAAAAAATTGAATTATATGCATTTGCATATGCAAACATGCAAATGCATATAATCCGATGTCTAAATATAAGTATAGATTTAAGCATGCCAATCTGAGCAACAGAATGAATCTGGTCTGTATCAGTTTCTTGGTTTAACAGATTTGCAACTAATGTGTGCAGTGCATTATTGAAATAAATTTTGGGGAAATGAATGTCATTACTTTCACCTTTCGTAGGATTTAATCATATCCAACCATACTGTATTTTATCTGTTGTTTTTTTAATTTAATTTGAATGTGTTGTTATTATTTTAATAATTTTACAGTGTTATGATAATAAATGGATTTACGTCAATTCGTCAGATAACCTGTACATAATTAACCAGTTTGAAGTTTTGACCTATTGCTACGATAATCATATTGAGCCGAATAATTACCTAAGATTACACCCACTCACACGCCCACTTACACATTGGCAAAAGAGTACGCACACACACTAACACAATCAAATTTACGCACACGTGCGTGTGCGTTCATACTTACACAATGTATGTCATTTATTTTAATCTTTGTACCATGAGTGATGCAAACAATTCCAAATAAATCCAGGCTTCCTTGTGCCCCACCTAACTTTTACTAATAAATAAGAAAGCATGTAGAGCTTTTTACTTGCTTTAGTTTCCATGCAGCTTCAGCTTTAGTAGTAACTATATTTAAAGACCTTTATTATGAAGGTTACCTACTAATCTATGAATGCATTAGTCAATTTTCTTTTTACGATTTCTTATTAACTTACTAATAAAGTATATGTTCAACCAAAACCGCTTATTGATCGAAAAACCATTTTGTTGTTATCATTGTAGAACATCCAAATCGCAACACGAACATCAACGGTCGTAGGTATAACATGATAGCCAAGACACAAACTTGCTTTTTTTTTTTTTTTTTGGAATAGACCGGCAAACGAGCAGACGTATCGCCTGATGGTAAGCGATTACCGCCGCCCATGGACACCCGCAACACCAGAGGCGTCACAAGTGCGTTACCGGCCTTTGTGGGATGGGGGGGGAGATAGGGGGAGGGGTTGGGGTATGGGCCTCCGGTATCCTCACTCACTCGGTGAAACACAGCGCAAGCACTATTTCACACCTGTTTTCTGTGAGGCCGTGGTATCACTCCGGTCGAGCCGGCCCATTCATGCCGAAGCGTGGCTCTCCCACGCCCCCCCCCCCCCCCTCACGACTTTGTGACTTTTCTGAGATTGCGACCGCTCTACGTTAGGATTCTCAGAACAAAGAGTACAATATACCATACCACGGATTTCGTGATTTGGATATTATTCAATGACCACTTCATTTATTTTTGCTGAAAAGAGTTGTTTCCGAAATATATAAAAAACTGCTAGTGGTTTTTTTTTAATAATCATGTATCACAATTATTTCCATTTTAATTGTTCTATTTTACATAATTAATTATGTAGTTTTCCACATTTGTCTTATTCCAAATAATAATTCACTAGGTACTTGTGTTGTGGTGTTTTTATCGTTTTGTTAGCTGAATTGAAATGTTTGTTTTTAAAGAGATTTTGGATCATGGGAAAACATGAAAAATCAACTGGCCGCTGCTTCCGTGGCTATCCAGGGTTCTGGATGGGGTTGGCTTGGATACAACAAACAGATGAAGAGAACACAAATTGTCACATGTCAGAACCAAGATCCTCTGCAAGCAACCACTGGTAAGTTTATTATTAACTAACTGATGCCCGCGGCTCCGACCGCGTGTATGTCGGTTATCGCTGCAAATAGTAACCCATGTGTTATTCTGATGTATAAGGTATATTTTTCTTATTTTTTTCTTATTTCTTATTTAAAAAAGACAACTCCCGCACTAGGAATAAATCCTGTGTCGCGGGGGACTTTACAAACATACATGAAACGGACACAAAGAACACCCAGACTCAGAACAACAATTTGTGGATCACACAAAGTGTTGTCCTACGTGGGATTTGAACCCACGACACTTGGCGAAGTAGGTAACGGCGTGGTGACCGTTAAACCACTAGGCCAAACGTGCAGTATATTACTGTATTACTGTAAAGTTTCATCCAAATCCGTTCAGTAGTTTTTGCGTGAAAGAGTAACAAACATCCATCCATACTTTCAAACTTTCGCGTTTATAATATTAGTAGGAGGATAGTTTTATGTTTCCAAATGCAGCAGTTTAGATTTGTGGGGTAGGGCCAAGTTTACAATATAATTCTTGTTAAAATACGTTCTTTTTTCTAAAAGTTACTATTTGTATTGTAAAACTTTGTATTGTTTTGAAAACGTAAAATCATTTTTACGTAAGAGAGTTTCCAAAGGTGTAAGGATACACTTAATAAGTAATTAATCGGATAATATTCAAATGTTAAAAATATTGATCAACGAGAACAGGTTTACCATCTCGTCACACGAATTTCAGGGTTTTTTTTATTCCCACCCCACATTTGTGAGACTCCCCCTCTCCGTATTATGACGTCACGTCACCTGTTTTGCATCTGGCAATCATTAAATTAAACATTTTGAAATGTCTTAGCCATAAGTTACGTAATGAAAAGAATGGCTCCTATGATAAATGTATGTAATTTTTTTTTTCTGTAACCTGAACTAATGTTATATCATTCTTTTCAAGGTCTCATTCCACTGTTCGGCATTGACGTCTGGGAACACGCTTACTACCTTCAGTACAAGAATGTACGAGCTGATTATGTCAAAGCCATCTTCGACGTCGCTAACTGGGAGGATATCTCTCAAAGATATGCGAAGGCAGTTGCAAATTAAACAGCATCAACATTTTCTTTGGTCAAACCATTAAGAAAACTTTGAAAGTCTTATACATTGTTACTCGGTGCAATCCTTTTATATCGACATTAGATTTATGTGATGCTTAAAATTAAGTAAATAGTTTGTTTTGTTGTTTTATTTGGCAATATTATAATATGCTTGAGAAAATATTCCATGATTATTGAAATTTGGCAAATGCCAGCTATGTATGGACACAATGAATGTTGCGTATAAGTACCTACATAGAGTGGGCTATCGTGATATTGTCATGCAGAACACCTTATGTTTTGTGGGGGTTTTACGAGAACACGCAGTTGGTATAAATCATGTTAAATAAAAATGTATTAATTATTCAACCTTTGAGATCGAGCAATCTTTTTAAGTTAGATTTAAGCTTTCTTTTAGTTTTTCATCAAGTTTTCTTTTAAAAAATGGCCAGTAGCGTCGTAACGACATCAAAGTTCTTGGTAGATTAGAAATGTAACTGAGGACATTTACAAGGCCCAGCGCACACCAGCAGAGGCGCGACGAAACGCAACGAATACAATTGCACTAAGTTTATTAGTTTTTCCTCATCCATCGCTATGACGATCAAAATGCTATGTCTTTACTATTCAAATCTCCCGGGCGTCTGGGAAGCTCCGCCAAGCTCCAAGCTCCCTACGCCGCGCGCCGCTCCCGCTGGTCGCCAAGCGTCATGGAGAGACGCGCCGTCGCTGACCGGAGCAATCTCGCTTCTGCCAGTTCTGCTCTCGTGGCAGCTTGACGACGCGCTGCGCACTTCTCGCTATAATCGATCTTTGACATGCCGTTTTCAACTGCATGTCATACTAGTTAAGATTTATTTTAAATTGATTTATTCTTAGTAGCTTCGCCGCGCTTCCGCTGGTGTGCGCTGGTCCTAAGTTTCCATGAAATGCTTTCTTGATGAAAGATAAATTTGATTTAGATCTATTAGTATTAACTTCTTATTTACCACTCATGATGTAGTCATCATGAATTATATAGTAGCATAGGTATGTCATTAATACAAGGACACCAGTGAAGAATCTCATTTGAGTCCTACTACAAACTGTATGATGACCCAACTTGGGTTTGAACTGCTTTTTATCTGGTATCAACAACTTTCATGGTCACATTCGTGGGTTGTGCAATTATGGAAATGTGTGTAGTAAAAATGAAGATCACTAAACAAGCAATTGTCAGCTTTTGCTTTGGCTTCAAGACAATGCACTTGGATTAAAAATTAAACCTTGAATTACTATAGTCTTTTATTTGTAGATGTTATCACTACCCGTAAACAAATAATTATTTTTTCTGCCGTTGCTTGGTGAAACGAACTGTGATCACATTTGGTGACATTGTCCTGTAGGAACCAACGCGTAACTTCCATAAGGTTGTTTTATTTGCTACAAAGTGGAAGAAGAGGAAATTCGTGGCGTATTTTAATAGTATACTTAGTTTTATTCTGCTGTGAATAGATGGCGCCTCCTGAGAAACATGTTTCGTTTTACAACTTTCTACTGTACTATCTTACGAAATAACTAAAAATGGTTATGTCGTTGCGCTGTATGCCGTGGAAGTGGGTGCGAGGGGTATACCAACTAAGTCCCTCTAAAACCTGCTTAAAGACCTTGGATTGCCAAGAGCTTCAGTAAGCTCTTTTCTTGAACGAATATCCAAAGCGGCATTGCTAGGCTCACTTCAAATATGGTTAGGTAGAGGGGGTAACACGGCGGACAGTGGAGGTGAGCCTTGACGCATCGTAAGGAGTGCTCCTTAAACCTAAACCTGGGTCGCAATTCCCAGGCACTGTCGAAGTCGCATGTGTTGCCCCCATCTATCACGCGATGGACCCGGCACCCGCACGGTGAATCCATGGAACGCTAAGAAATAGGTCTGTAGTCATGGTTATTAGTTTATTTTTATTAATGCTATAAAAGAAAGTAGATTTGGTATTGTATCGCTCTTTTTCATTTTAGTAACAAAACTACACCACAGCAACAGGGTTGGCAAGCGGTCAGAAGAAAACGAAAACAATAAGAAAAAAATATGCGTGGAATGAAAAACTACTATTTGACAACTATCGCGTAACGGAATCGAAATGTCATCCTACATCTGTCATATCAGGTGACTGTCAATCTGCTTTGTTGTACTTGTGCTGAAAATAAATAAATAATATTACGTTAATGAATTATCTACCATTTATAAGATTCAATATTAGTTGCTGAAAATCTGCTCTGTCTACTGGTGAAGAGGTAAGTCAAGCTAATGCATTTTAAACGGAGAACTTTGTAAAATGCGTAGACGTATGAACTTGTTTCAGTCTTATTGATTTTTCAGGCTGTAGACGTTGCCTACTTTAATTAGATGTCTTAAAGTGATAGCAATAAATGAGAAGTATTTTAAAATAAACTGTTTTAATCTAATATTGGTCGATTATGAGAGCAATTTGCGACGTTCATACAAGATATATAAAATTATTTTCACACGGTAGTGACTAATCCAGAATTTTATTATGGTCATAGTTTGTACATTAAAATTTGATGCTTTAAAATCTAGTAAGTTACTTATTTGGGAAAATTTCAAATTGTTAAATTGTTCAGGACATTCCTCTTTTTAATAATAGTTAAGTATGACTTTCAAGAAGGTTAAATGTTTTTATAAACCTTTCTTAAATTCTTATTTAAATTTATAAACGTAATAAAGTTGCGAAAGAGAGTAATGCAGTAGGTTTTTCCTAATTTTTCTTAGTAAAAAATCATGATAGTAAAAAATATATATTTCTGTTGTACAACCAGTATAAAAGATATTGTCTTATAATATATATAAATATACACATATATACATTTAAATATTTTGTTTATCTTTCCTAGCTAATAGTTTTCCTCCTAGTTGTAATCAGATAATGCATAATATTCCTGATATTATATTGTAAAAGCTTTTCCCTCTAAAATTATCATGAAATTTATACTTGTCTACTTGTGTACTAGATCCATCAGGATATATATGCAATAATTTCACCCTCTATCTCTCAATTTAAGAGCCAAGCTCTTGTTGGTGGAGCAATCCCCATTCCTCTCTGTTTTTAACCGACTACAAAAAAGGAGGAGGTTCTCAATTTGACTGTATTTTTTTAATGTTTGTTACCTCATAACTTTCGACTGGGTGAACCGATTTTGATGATTCTTTTTTTATTTGAAAGCTGGTGCTTCCTGTGTGGTCCCATTTATATTTGGTCCAGATTGAAGACATTTTTTTGTTGTTGTTAAAATTTGTGATTATCTGCTATCTGTTTAACCTTTTGATAGGCCACGACTTCCACTTTCTACTTCACTTACTGTATGTCAATCTAGGCGGTCCTCCTATGGAGCAATGAAAATGATTTCACATGCATAACACAATTAATTATTGTTGTTCAGAAACATTAGGTACTTTATTACTACCATATAAGGAAATAATTCTTTTAAAATTATTGTACAAATGATTATATACTAAACGAGCGGCCCGCCCCAACTTCTTATTATTATTATGTATTTTACAAAAGTTTTCAAACTTATTAATTAAAGCACACTCTTGGCAGATCTTTCATGCTTGAAACACTCGATCAAGACTGCTCTTGACAAAACAGTATTTCAAAGTCATCCATATAGATGTCTTCAAACTTATATCACCCCTAACACTTTGTATTAGGACTTAATATAAAATGGTATATTATTATAAAAATAACTTTGGTATTATTATTACTTTTTGTTGTTTTTTTGCTGTTTTGTAATAAACAAATAAAATATAATTAAATAATATTAGTTTAGATTGCACAACTGTCATAATTGCTAAATATTTTCCTTTACATTTTCCTTTCATATTTTTCAAGTTATACTGTAAGTAATTCGAAACAAATTTTTCCTATGCATTTCACACATATTTAAAATACCTAAAAATTATTCACAAAAAATGCAAAAATATTGATTTTTTATAGGAAATGTAAATATTTTGAGAAATAATAATTAAACAACTCTCTTACCCAAACAATCTTTATTTTCTCCCTCATTGGTCTTGGGTTTATTTCCCGGATAGGGACAAAAGTGCTATTGAGTTTTTCCGATTATAGAAATGCTATGCATAATGCCGGTACTGCGCTTAATTTCTCCCTGTTCGTGTGGGATAGCCGCCCCATCAGATTACGAGAGTGAATGTATAGAGAGTGCAGCTTATCTTTTTTTTTCTGTTTTGAAATCCCCTCTGATACCACCTCCTGGCATGTCGGACTCGAACCGACTAAAACCGCACGCCGTCTCGGGACCTAGAAGCCGGGGAACCAGGTGCACCCTAGAAAGGAAACTGCACGGTTGACCTAGTGGTTTAGGCGGTCGCCACGCCGCTTGCCAATTCGCCAAGTGTTGTGGGTTCAAATCCTACACGGGACAACACTTTGTGTGATCCACAAATTGTTGTTCTGAGTTTGGGTGTTAATTGTGTCCGTTTCATGTATGTCTGTAAAGTCCCCCGCGACACAGGATGTTTATTCCTACCTTAGCAACCCGCCCCGGCTCGCACGGGCTCTTTACGGAAAATATAATGTAGCGTTATATTTTAGTCAATATACTCAAAAATTTCACAAATTAAATACGAAAACCTTCCTCAAGAATCACTCTATCTATTGGTAAAAACCTCACCAAAATCCTTGCAGTAGCTTTTGAGTTTATCGCGAACAGACAGACAGACGCGGCGGAGGACTTTGTTTTATAACATGTAGTGATAATATCTCCTGTGTAGGGCTAGTCTCCGTCGACACAAGCCACTGCCCGCGGCCCCCTTCTGCTATCATCGGAGAACATCGTCATCTACATTCTCTTATTTGATTTAGTTACCAAGTGACAGGTCCCCAGAGCCTTATCATTTTAGGGAGGGGTCGGGAGGGGAGGCAGACTTAACGGGTTCTTTGGTGGTGTTAATCACTAACTTTTAAGTGGTCACCTGTCTGTTTGTTTACCACTTTAAACCACAAAACAATACTAGTTAAAAAACTAAAAAACCTAAATAAACTAAACTAAAAAGTGGGCCGACATTATTGAAATATTTTCAGAGAGCACCCCCACGCTTATCGCTCACCAAAGGAGTCAACGGTTACAAACATACAGGTGAAGCTAATAATATATAATAATACGTATTTGAGCGTTTCTAAATATTCTACCCCTAAGGGGTGAAATAGGGGTTGTGATTTTGTACATACGTTAGTCTGGAAGTCCGACATTTTTGAAGTTAGAAACATGAAACTTTATTTTTGAGCTACTGATTAAAAAGGAATAGATACGTATTTAAGCGTTTCTGGATATTCTACACCTAAGGGGTGAAATAGGGGTTGAAAGTTTGTACGGAAGTCCGTAATTTTTTAAATAAGAAATATGAAACTTTATTTTTGGGCTACTAAATAAAAATGATAAGATACGTATTTAAGCGTTTCTGAATATTATACCCCTAAGGGGGTGAAATAGGGGTTGAAAGTTTGTACGGAAATCCGTAATTTTTTAAATAAGAAACATGGTACTTTATTTTTGGGCTACTAAATAAAAATGATTAGATACGTATTTAGGAGTTTCTGGATATTATGCCTGTAAAGGGGTGAAATAGGGGTTGAAAGTTTGTACGGAAATCCGTAATTTTTTAAATAAGAAACATGGTACTTTATTTTTGGGCTACTAAATAAAAATGATTAGATACGTATTTAGGAGTTTCTGGATATTATGCCTGTAAAGGGGTGAAATAGGGGTTGAAAGTTTGTAAGGAAGTCCGTCATTTTTTAAGTGAAAAACATGAAAATTTAGTTTTGAGCTACTGATAAAAAATGAGTTAATACGTATTTAAGCGTTCCTGGATATTCTACCCCTAAGGGGTGATATAGGGGTTGAAAATTTGTAAGGAAATCCGTCATCTTTTAAGTGAGAAACATGAAAAATTGTGTTTTGGCTGATTAAAAATGAGTAGATACGAATTTCAGCTGTTCTGGATATTCCATCCCTGAGGAGGTGAAATAGGGGTTGAAATTTCGTATATAGGTTAGTTTGGAAGTTCGTCATTCTTAAAGTTAGAAACATGCAACTTTATTTTTAGGCTACTGATTAAAAATGAGTAGATACGTATGTACGAACATGTTCTACCGGAACCGGTTGTGGTACACGGTGCCGTTCTCGAAGTTGTTCAAAAATATATGTGGTACCTCGGACAGACTTTGCAGTTAAGTAGAAACTACTTCGCGGACGAGGAGCACAGGAGAATTCAGCCGGGTTGGGCAGCGTTTGTGAAACTTCGTCGGGTCTTTTCATCATCAATCCCACAGTGCCTAAATACCAAAGTCTTCAATCAGTACGTCCTACCTGTCATGACATACGGTGCCGAAACGTAGACACGGCTGGTTCACAAGTTTAAAGTCGCTCAGCTTGCTATGGAGAGTGCTATGCTCAACGTTTCTCTATCTGAGGGATCGCATCAGGAATGAGGAGATCCGGCAGAGAACCAAGGTCATTGACATAGCCCACAGGATAAGCCAGCTGAAGTGACAGTGGGCTGGCCATATATATATATATATATATTTTTTTTTTTTTTTTTTTTTTTTTTATGGAATAGACCGGCAAACGAGCAGACGTATCGCCTGATGGTAAGCGATTACCGCCGCCCATGGACACCCGCAACACCAGAGGCGTCACAAGTGCGTTACCGGCCTTTGGGGGATGGGGGTATAGGGGGAGGGGTTGGGGTATGGGCCTCCGGTATCCTCACTCACTCGGTGAAACACAGCGCTAGCACTATTTCACACCGGTTTTCTGTGAGGCCGTGGTATCACTCCGGTCGAGCCGGCCCATTCATGCCATAGCGTGGCTCTCCCACGGTATTATATATATTATATTAGCATTAGGTAATATATTATTATATTAGCCGTGGAACTGATAACCGTTGGGGTAAACGGATTCTTGAGTGGAGACCGCGTCTCGGCAAACGTAGTGTAGAACGTCCACAGGCCAGGTGGAATAATGATCTGCCCAAGACGGCTGGCAGGAGCTGGATGAGAGAATCTGAGGATCGAACCAAGTGGCGTGCAATTCGAGATGCCTATGTCCAGCAGTGGACTGCGATGATGATGATGAGATACGTATTTAAGCGTTTCGGGATATTCTATCCCTAGGTTAGACTGGAAGTCCGTCATTTTTTAATTTAGTAGCCTGAAACTTTGTCTTCATAAATGAATACTTATATCGGCACATATGGGAATTTTATTCCTAAATGGGTTAAAAGAATGGCGAAAGTGGGTATGAAAGTCGACTTTAATGGACTATTGATTATAAATAAATAAATACGTTTAAAAGCATGAGTAAATTATTCATAGATACTTACACAGTTTTAATTAAATACATATAATCAACTTCTACGCGAGCAAAGCCGCAGGCTACAGCTATACTAATATATAAAGGCGAAAGTTTGTGTGTATGTTTGTTACTTCTTCACGCAAAAACTGCTGAACGGATTTGGATGAAACTTTACAGTAATATTTCTTATACATCAAAATAACACAGGCTACTATTTGCCGCGATAACCGACATACACGCGGGCGAAGCTGCGGGCAACAGCTAGTAATAATATAACGCGAGTATAATATTTCCAACATCTGTGTATGTGTCATTGAACTCATTGACAAAACATGAATTGAATCTAAGAACATCCCACTGTGACTAATATTCAGTTATTTAGGTATTACATATTTATATCCTCTAGACTCTCTAGAGTCTAGACAGATGTAGCTTTGTATCGAAATATATGTTTTGATTTTTTTTTAAAACACGCGAGTGGTAAATCCCGCTCTAGGAATATATCTTGTGTCATACTTTACAAAAATACATAAAACGGACAGAAAGTACACCCAGACTCGGATCAACAATTTGCGAATCACACAGTGTTGCCCATGTAAGGTATTGTTACGCCATAGAGAGATCAGTCTCGCGTGGTCAAGAATATTCGAGAGCCGAGGACGGCGCCATCTAGTGTCGGGTAGCGCGCTACTGTGGAGATTTTGACTGGTGGTTCCGATGTTCTCGACGCTAGGTGGCGCTAGATTGCTTGTTCTGGGCGTTTCTATTTGTTCTAGAATGTTTTGTCGAATGCTCGGGATCTTTGTAGATGTTTCTATAGCCCTATAAAAGCGGAGCGTGTTGGCCGTGAAGGCAGTATTGTTTCACGATACAGCGGATTAACATCGAAGCGATCTTCTATCTAGTGCGACTAACGAGTAATTTAGTGAATAAGTGTTGTTAATTAATATTGTGTCATTTCTTTGGTAATCAACCGACTACTTTAATTTATTAAATACCCCGCTCGTAACCTCAGATTACTAAAGAAATCCAGATGGAACATTCTTGTCAAATAACATGACGCCGATTGATTATTTTAGTGTGCGTGCAGCCGGCGTCGACACTGTGGGAACACGTACATCTGTGTGCGTGTAATGATACCATAAACAGTAAAATAGTCCGTATTTTTAAAAAAAATATGAAGATTGAAAAAATGGTATTAATATTAAAAAACTTGAAATGTTATGGTTTTTAATTCAGTTATTTTTACATGCTATGTAAACTCTCAGCAACCTTTACTTTGCACTAAATTTTTTTAATATTGTCGTTTTGCGTTTAAATTTCGAGAATTCGTTTCCAATTTCGCTATGTAGTGTAATCGTAGTGTAATCACCAAAGAATACTTTCAGATGAGGTTTGGAACCAAGTCCCTAAATATAGAAATGAGGTTCACTTATGTCTGAACCAATGACACAATATACTAAATAGACCGACCCTCACCTGGCCCAAACTGTACACCGATAAAAGCTAGAAAAATTCACTTAAATCTAGATGGCGCGCAAAAATAAGGAACTAGAAATAGTTTAACAAACTCTATCACTATTTTATTGATATGCTTCAATTATAGTCATTATTTTATTATTTTTCGAATATAAATCTTACTTTCTAATGCTTGTTTAAAAAAAATATTTTTCAATTGCGTAACTATAAGTTATCACCTATTTTTAGGAGATGTCGTTGCAATCGATTTAAATAAACTTGAATATAATGACCTATTTACTACGCTAGATGTCACATTTATAAGTTATTGATATGACATATAGAATATTAAATGCTGGATGCGCGATGATAGCGCCACCAAGTGGCTACAATTACGTCGGACTTTGATTTGTCAAATGGTTAGTTGTCTTACGAAGAGTAAGTAAACAAACAAATTATTTCAACGATATATCGTAAAGGGGCGTCCATTAATTACGTGAGGCATTTTTGAGAATTTTTCGACCTCCCCTCCCGCCTTGGTGAGATATCGTAAGATTTTCATCAACTCCCTCCCGCGTCCCCAAATCTCACGCGAGATTCTTCAAATTTATGTTTTGGCTGTAAACGTGTTGGATTATTGAACTGGTTCTATTACACGAAGGAAGGAAGACTAGCAAAGCAAAATCGAATGCTACTTCGCTGCTCTGCGGAGTTCGGACGAATACCGCCAACACTATTCTGTCAGATTTGGCCATATTTTATTCGGAAATAATTTTTCACGCAATTTTACACAATAATTACGTGATATTTGCCAAGACCCCCCTAAGTGAGATTTGAAAAGATTTAGCTCAATCCCCTCCCCCCTAAAACACCTTACGTAATTAATGGAAGCCCCCTAATTTAAATATATTCTATTCAATCATGTAAATCTATGGTGTAGATAATAATGTTGAGCGATTTTATTTCCTGTCTGATATGGCATAATCAATAAATTTTAGGTCATTATATGTCATTTTAATATAAAATAAATGATTGAACTGCAAAGTATAATCTTTATTTTGGAACGAAGTTCCTTATCGCGCGTCGCGAAAGGGGGCTAGACGGCAAAAAATGTAACGATACTTTTCGTGCCAAAAGTTGTAACGACACTTTCAACATTGAATTGACGTCATAGTGCTGGATACTCACCGTTAAATATAACAAACTGATTGGCAACGTCCATACCATATTGAATACACCGGTTCTCGTCCGATCATCGACGTTAAGCAACATCGGGCGTGGTTAGTACTTGGATAGGTGACCGCCTTGGAACACCACGTGATGTTGGGTTTTTGCATTTATTTACATAAAATATATTGTTTTATAGTATATTTTGTAAAGCTTGATTATTACTAAAATAATTTGAGTATTTTATGCGCATTTTTATTAGTAGGAGCATATCAAATATAAAATATATATAAACTTCGTTCCATCCGGGTGTTCTTTGACACCTCTCAAGTTTTTATTATACATATTTCAATTTGTACAACAAGCAATATTAAAATCACATTGAATCAGTCAGGAGATTAACAAATAAATATTATTTCATAGACATACACTTTAAACAGTTTTCTAACAATTTTTTTATCCTATTATTTAAATTACGGCAAAATCCAAAAACTGATGACAGCATTTTAAAATCTAAAGAGTTCAGAAGAGGTTTCTAGAGAATTGACATTGATGCAGCTACGAAAATAAAGGTTATGAATTGGACAGAAGACGGAAATAAATTCAGCTTGTCTTTATTTTACAAATCTAAAGTGTATTTTTTTCTAAGGCGGCAAGGTGTAGTACTTGCCGCTCCAACCACAATCCGAAACTCCGAAAGTGGCTAGCAAAATCCGATTGTTTTGCCCTGATCTATTTAAAAAAAGAATAACAGAAATTCGAAATGCATTAATTAAAGATAAAGCTTGTGTGATCACTTTCGATGAAATCGCAATAATGTGTAACTTATAATATTCCATCAGCAGTAAAAGCAGAATTGTTACAACTCTTTTAAAAGCTACTATAAATAAACTATTTGATAATAAGTGGGCTTCTGCTAAAAGCTGTTTTTTGCGGTCTCCACACAGCGCGTGCAGCGCCAGAGATTCCAGCCGAATTGAAACTTCTTGACAATTGACGATTCGATTCGATTGTATATTAGTATTTCAATCATAGTGAATTGAATTTTGCGTGAAATAAGAAATAGGTACATTTTGTATACTCAGAACAATAAAATTACTTGAGGAACTTGATGAACTTGTAAGAGTTGGTTTGCAGATGTTTATATTTGTGCAAAAAAAAAGCTGGCAGGTGGCTTAGAAACTTCAGTGAACACATGTAAACAATGAAGGCCTTGCAAAAACTAAGTAAATTATTAAAATATTCAAGGAGCTTTTACAAATGCGTGTGAACTTTTCAACACCTACCCACGAAAAAAAAATAACTTAATAAAGATTAAGTTTTACTTAAATATTTAAAAAGTGAAGATTATGAGCTGTTACATTATTTTTCTTTCAGTAATCGACATAGATATCATTAGTGTGACATAATAAAATATACGTGTCGTTCCAAGATGAATATCTGAGGCCACTTTAAGACGCCTCAATCGTGTTCAATTCAGTTCTCGTACTGTATTAATCCCAACTAATGTATCTAGGCCTGTTCCTTAACAGTAGGTTGACGACAGTTTCACACACACACTTTCAATAGTTTGCTCGAAAGCTTTTGCCGAATTTAGGTAAACTGAGTGTTGCGACAAGATGGAACGCAGAATTCTCCGGTTAATAACACTTACCGTACCCGGTGTAGATGGTAGCACTGACCGCCTAGAGTAGGGTGCGCCACAGGAGAGTAGAGAGTAGACAGTAGAGAGTGTTGTTGGTTTGAGCCACACGCGTTTATCACATAATGTCTACGGAGGCAGAATGCGCGTTGTCAGGAATATCCATGTGAGATTTGTTCCGCGTAACGCAGATTCTTTCCGGTCACAGTTGCTTCGGAAATACCTGCACGCGGTTACTAGAAGTGAGTTGAATCCTGCCTGTCCAGTGTATTGAGCCGATTCCCTGTGCCATTACTTGAGCATCGCAGCGTTGGATATAGAATGCAGTTATGGGAGAATACCTCTCGCTGCCAACCATGTTATGCTCAATAGTGGATAGCAACAGTGTTTTATCTTCTGCGAAGATGACATTGCACAGAAAGAGGTGGCGGAAAGGACCAAGGATGAAAATTTCTACTTGGACCTAATTTGCCGCCAGCCGCTGAAACGGACGCAGCAGTGCATTCTAGCAACTCATGCCACCTTCAGTGGTAATTAAGAAAATGTTTAGTTAAAATTACTAATTTAAATTGTAAAATTTAACTGCTATTGAGATGTCTTATAAACAGATATTTACAAAGATGTATTTTAACAAGCATATAGAATTTCTCAAACAGTACTATTAATACATTATTTCTTCTTGTTAAACTGCCAAGACTTAATTTCTCCATTTCTATTACAGTAATGTAGTTTTTTTAAATCATTTAATTTGCCGCCCCCTAAAAGAAGGCGCCCCAGGCTTCAGCCCACTGAGCTTTCATCACTGAATAATATAACCTAATATAACATATATAATATATGGATTTTTTCAACAAATTTTGATTATTATAACACAATTAAGTAGCTAGACCTACATACAGAGTTTTATGTGAAAATTTAAAAAGTTTCATACAAAAATTAATAAAAAAATATATATTCATGTACCGTATCTACTGAGAAGCATTTATGAAGAAGCTGTTTATTTGAAATTATAAACAGACATTTCAATTTTATTTATTTGTGTGCTCTTGGACGATTTAATAAAATATCACATAAATTACTAATGTAATTATGTGGAAAACGACATCTAGTGGGACATTTGAACTAATACAAAAACAAATAAACTTGACAGTTTACTCTCGGATTCGTATCGGAGTAGAAGCTCAGAAAATATCTTTGAAATTTACAATTTGATACACTTAGTGACATCTAGTGAATATTAAGCTTATTATACATCCGCGTACAACTCTAAGTTCATGCGATGTAAGTCTATAGTTATATTTCGTCAGTGGTCTGAACTAATAAGTAATTTCCCTAATTGAAGGGGAAAAAAAATAGACAAAAACTGGTATCACAGTCGAACTACGGGTGAGGTTTTGTGTTCCGACACAACAATATAATTATCGGGTAAATAAATAATTATAGCAACTAAATAATCTGTATTTACCTGTGAAAAGATATTCCATCTTCTTTTTTTTTGTTTTTGGGAATTACTCTTACAGTGTTTAATGACGCAAGACGGCATTTTGAAAATAAAATAAAAAATCACTCGTGACGTGTACACAATATGGCGGTTTGTCAAACACTGCCGCGAGAATGTATTCGCTTTCTAATTTATATTTACTTTGTAGATTCATTGTCGTGTTCTTTACGGTCTATTTGGCTTTCTTTAGTAATCTGAGCTCGTAACAGTATTTTTTTAAGCCTGCCAAAGAGAATACTATGCCTGATAAAAAGCACGAGTAGAATACACATACCTAGTTAGTAGGCTTTTGATTGTTTTATGTGGAAATTTAATTTTTCTATTATTTAAAGTATGATGGTGTACCATAAGCATATTTAACCTAAAGAATTAACCTGATATTATCACGTACAGAATATTCAAATGTAATAATCTAAGTTGTGATTACACGAACCTTATTCAGTACTAGGAAGACAGCGCCAGTTATAGCTACAAATGTGCCATGTATAGAGATAGGTCATGGATACAGTTAGGGTGACCATGGTCTTGGTATTTTATTTATGTCGTCGTGCCAATGTTCTTGTAGTGGTGAAACGTGTAAATAAGCAAGGCTTTATCTTTGAAGCATGAGTGGGTCTTGCGACTAAAGCTGTTGCATAAAATGTATCCGTCCACAATTTAGGCTGATTATCCGCATTTGTGGTCCTGACGTGAAACGATCAATGACGATCAACTTTTTAAAAATATTGATCCGCAATTGCTTTGTCTCCTCATTTCGTCTTATCCCTTTAGTTGTTCGGATACGTGCTAGGCGGTTTCACTTTTTGTTTTCCCTAGCGAACCTGTGCCATTTAGGAAACGAACGTGTAGCAGTGATCAAACTTCGCTGCAAAAGTTTTCACTGCGGTATGTTTACAATTATTTTGGCAGTGATAAAATTTTATCTCCAAAACAATCTATGATTCTAGAGATACTGTATTATATCATTCGGTTCAACTAGTTATAAAACAGTAATTATTACTGTTACTGAGTAATACACACGGACTTCGCATCAGAGATAGCAATTGAAATGCTTTTAGGATACATAAAGCTAAGGTGCTTAAATACACCCTACAAATGCATGAAGCTTATTTCCACTGTGTCGATATAATATTTTGATAAGAAAGATAACAATTTCCAATTGTACTTCTACCTCTTTTAGTATCTATTGCTTTTATGTAGGATACCAAAAGCAAAGCTTTGAATATAACGATTACCTACATTGAACTAAATAGTGATTTTTACTGACAATAGACAGAAGATAGATACCTACGCATGTCATGCAAATCCAAATTAGAATGTGAAATTGAAACACTATCTATATTTTTCATAACATTATGGAGAATCTACCGCCGCGATGGTTTATCGGGCCCGGCGCCGCACGCGATCCCGCCGACGGTGAATGCACTCCAACTGCAGGGGTTATCCATAATTGAGCTCCGAGGTCTTTTGTCTCACGCACCTTAGTGTAACCCTGGGTAATATTGGGAATTTTATTAAGTAGGTATGTACGATATCGTTTAAAACGCTGCCTTTGTTGGAAAACACGAGAATATGCAGTGTCTTTACTTAACTTTAAAACAATATAAATCTTTTGTTAGCCCCATTGGTACGTTTCCTTTTTAAATCTTGATTTGAATTTTGATAAACAGAATTATTGTACTAGGAATATATCCTATGACGTGAATGTCCATCTAATTACGTTTTCCAATTTTAATCTAAGTTACTTGTAATGTTGCATTATCAAAACAAAGGTTGAGCTTGGGATCAGATTGCCGTGTGTGAGATGTGTGAGATAATCATGTCACTATCAATCACTACATTATTATTAAACTAAGTCCACCGCCGCGTCTGTCTATCTGTTCGCGATAAACTCAAAAGCTACTGCACGGATTTTTATGCGGTTTTTATCAATATATAGAGTGATTGTTGAGGAACGTTTTCGTTATAATTTGTTAATTTTTGAGTACATTGGCTAAAATATAACGATATTTGTGGAAGACGTCGGAAAAAATTAAGCCGTACAACTTCTCAGAGTAACCTATGCTACATATATTATATTTTTCGTGAAGAATCCGTGCGAAGCCGGGGCGGGTTGCTAGTAATTATTAAAGGTTCCTCAGGATATAAGAAATCAAGTGTCTTTGGTTATGAAAGTAAGTAACTTACACAGTATAGCAAAGAATCCGTACTAATATTATAAATTCGAACGTATTGTCTGTCTGTTACTCCTTTCACGGCATTAGGAATCAATTCTGTGTCGCAGATAACTTACAAACATACATGAAACGGAGACCATAAACACTGAGATTCAGAACAACAATTTATAGACCACACAGTGTTGTCCCATGTGGAGTTTGAACCCATAACACTCAACGCAGTAGAAAACGGCGTGGTGACCGTTTAAACCACTACCCTAGTGTATAAACCAACACTGTGGAGAAACGGGTGGCATATTCCTCCAACAGAAAGGGAGGATCCTCCGACCAGGCAAGTTGATCATTCCTGGCGGGCCACTGCCCAACGGTTGATGTTGGGATGTTGCATATATGCGAATCGGCGCGAGAACTTCCATTGCACGATTCAGATTAGTAGCGTCGTGTGGTACGCTACTCCATAGTTCAGTGTATTCGGTAGATGGCGCTGTCATATGTTTTTGTTGCTGCTGTATGTGGAGGTCGCCACACCAATAGAAAATTATTTTAGTAATTATTTCCTGTCCGACAAGGACAGGAAACAGTTCTCTGTCTGTATCCTCTCTGGACAAAAGTTTATTCGTCTTTTTTACAGGGTCGTTGATGTCAAAGTCCTAGATACAAAGATTTTAATCTACCTCTCGTAAAGGGATAGGGTCGTTAAGAGTTCAAAAACCTACAATGTTTAATGATCAAAGCTATTGAGATCATCAACATCTACTACTACATACATATCTGATGCGAAAATGAATGTAATGTTTTGCTTTATCACATTGTCGTGTCATTGACCCGACATTTCATCTGAATGTACGCAAAAAAGATTTGTCGATGTCTATTTTGAATTAAGGGCCGAGTGTATGAAGATATTATTGTTGACTAGTTTTTGCTCGCGGCTCCGCCCGCGTGTATGTCGGTTATCGCTGCAAATAGTAGCCTATGTGTTATTCTGATGTATAAGCTATATTGCTGTAAAGTTTCATCCAAATCCGTGCAGTAGTTTTTGCGTGAAAGTGTAACAAACATCCATCCATCCATCAAACATAATTTATATTCTCGATTGTCGGCACTTGATGGAACTTGTTATAATACATTTTTGAATTAAAATCACTTGTACTTATTCCACTATTTTATTTTTGTTTACACGTGACCGGTTTAAGGTTAAAGGTTACTGATTATACAAAATAAAATATATATTAATATAGAATATTTTTATTTTGTATAATCATATTTGATGATGCCATAAGGCGAAACCGGTCAGGTGTAAACAAAATAAAATAGTGGAATAAGTACAAGTGATTTTAATTCAAAAATGTATCCATCCATACAATCTGTTACACTATATCATTTCAATTTCTTTCATTTCAATTTAAACTGTAGTTCCATGTGAGGTTGGAACGGGGGATTTGACACCAGACCTCTTAGACAAGTTGCAAGTTTTTCGCGTCGATTCTCTTTCTACAATCGATAACGTCAGTATTCTCTTGTATTAATGGCTAATATTTTGTTTTAACCACGTGACTTACCATTGCGAGACGTCGTTCCAATACATTTTTAGTTTTCTATCAACGTTTACGTTTTTAGAATGCAACTTAGCCAGGGGCGCAGGAATGATACTACGACCTTAGAGAAAACCGGCATTACTCTTAGTAGTTTTGAGACGCATTTTGTTTTTTTATACCTCTGTCAAATGTCTGGAAGATGGGTGACAAGAAGTTGGCACCAAATTTTCAATTTCTATATTCATAATGATAGTTGAAACACTTTTCGCGAAATATTTGGACACAAATGGCTTAAGTTTTCACATTATATGTTCGGAAATTCCTTGGAGCCAATAAAACGTCTTCAATGGTTTACTCGGGCGTTTAAAGCAATCAAAACTTTGCCTTTTCTTATATCATAGCCATTCATTGTGCGCATTCATTTCTAAAATGATAGATTGCCTATAAAAATGAAGTAAAACGTGTTTTATTAGCCTCATACCACAGTAGCAACTTAAAAATAAGAGATCTCACTGCTATGCGCGACAGATGGGCTGCATAATGTTTTTCCATTTCAGTGGTAAACGTATCAAAAAAACAAATAAAATCATCGACTGTAAACTAAAATAAAATAATTATAAAATTACTGTTATTAAAGTAATTATTTATGATATTAATCGTATATAAGGAAAGGATGGAGTAAAAAACTTGAGATACATACAGTACCTTTACACTTACTTTTTACTTATACATACGTATACACGTTGTGTCACGTGACAATGCCTCTGTACATATTCTGCACTCGCACATTAATTAAAAGGTTTTGCTTTTGTCTATTGTTTTATCATGTTTTTATGGCGTTTCATCATAGAATATGGGGTCTGAAAAGTTTTTGACCTCAATGTTAAGAAAGCAGCACCCGTTAATAGGAACTAGTGAATGTAGTTGTGCATCTTTACATTTACATTATGCAATGCTGAAGTGTGTAGAGTTCAAGGAGACTGACTATGCAGAAAAACATTAAAAATAACAACGGGCGACGCGCGACGGCTATAGGTGCACGTTACGAAATGTCGGAGCAACCATACATTAAAATTACAAAGAAAGTTACGTATTTAATTGACAATACAGATTCAATTCATCGTGAAACCTATTAAATTCAGGTCCGAGTAATCGAATTTCACTTAAATGGAACTCTCAAAACAAAATAAAGGAATAAACAGAACATTGCTGCGAAGGCTTTCCAGCCAGTCTTCCACATAAATGATTTCTTTCACTGCCATAGTCCCTGCGTGTTCAAGGTTCCACTTAGCTATGAGCATTGTGCAGAGATGGAATCATTGAACATGGACTTGCTATGCAAGTGTGTCAAGTCTGATAATTTTACAGAAAAAAAGATTTAAGAAAAAAAAAACATTCTTCGTTAAGAATGGAAAAAAGTTTTCCGTAGCTGAGAGCAGGGCTACAGCAAGTGTAATTTAAAAATTATAAATTCTACAGATGCAAGGTGAATTTGGGGAGTATAAAAATACGATACTTATTTAATTTTCGTTTAATATGAGTTAAAAAAAAACTACTTCAAAATGATATATGATAAGATATATGTAATAGTAGTTCGTGCAACCCATCATTGTCCACAAATAGAATAGGTTTTCTTTCTTCACTAACTCTTTGTGTATCGTAGTTGCTCGTATGTTCTGGGAATATTGTTTATTTAACTATAAATTGGATTCTGAATGTACTTAATGTCTGAGATTGTAGATATTCTCTTACATTTAGGAGTTCGTAAAGATAAAAACTTAATTCTTTGAGAGGTTTGTGTCAAGCAGTAGACTATTAAAAGCTGGTGATGATGAGATATATTGACCCTTAGTAAGTCCTGTTGTGCTTGTACTTTTAAGAAATCAGAGCAAAAATCAGCCCATAGTCTGCATCAATAATAAAGTACATGCTAGAAGAGTCTGCCAGATGATCCGATGGTTTCAATAGATACCTTAATCTGGCGGTTGCTCCTAAACTCCTAAGGCGCTAGTAATTTCTATCCTTGACAAGGAGGCATAATAAGCGAGGCTGACAGACAGTACATGGATCAATTACAGGTCAATGTCCCAATGCCTCTGACTGCCTCGGTGGAGCAGTGGTAGCGTATGCGACTGCTGGGCTTGAGGTCTCGGGTTCGATTCCCGGGTCGGACCAAATGTTTGTATGATCTGCAAATATTTGTTTCGGAGTTTGGGTGTTTTCTATGTATAATATGTATGTATTTACAAAAAAACGTATATTATGTATTTATATCAGTTGTCTAGCACCCATAATACAAGCTCTGCTTAGTTTGGGACTAGATGGCGTTGTGTGTTAAATGTTCGAAGTATTTATTCGAAGTATTTATTATTAATGAAGTAAGGATAGGAACGTAGATATAAAAGGACCCTAAACAGTATTGAAACTCAAACGATTTTTTACATAAAAAATATCATTATATGAACAAGAATTCAATATTGTGAGTATTTCGAAGACTTTTATATTTGATAAAAATTGGATCCCGTTGAAAAGGTATGCTATAAATCATACAATATTTCGCGCGATGTGGGTGGTGCATCGTAAACTATGTTCGGAGGAGTGCACCCGGTATTTAAACGGAGCCTCCCGTCTGCGCTCTCTTTCCTGTTTGAATTATTGCATCTGCAAGACTGATATATGTAGTAGGAACTGAAATATTTTACTTCTTCTATTTTACCGGAAAACGTATCGTTGAATGTTTTCTAACATCTGTAATTGTTCTTTGTGAATTTGAAATATCCGTTACTTTTAAAAGCTTTCTTTTTACAACCTTTTTTTTGGTTTTTTTTTTGGTATTAACTTGCAATGTATGTATGCTTGTATGTTCGGGTGGAATTTTTCAACTCAATTTTGAATCAGATATCTTCAACCGATTTTCCTGAAATTTAGCAAGCATATGTATACAGCGTGACAATACAATATTATAATGACATGGGGCTGATCGGATGCTGGAAGGTGCCCATGCCATGCTGGAACTCTGTAAAGAAACGTCACTACATCATCGAGTTTGGACTCGTTTGATTCGTCTCGAGACATTCCAGTAAAAGCTTGTTTTTAAAAAGCTTTTTAATTTAATTTATTAGAATTGGATCTTGCTTTGTTCTTATTCTCGGGATGTGTAATTAAAAATGTTATTCAAATACGATGTTAATACATTTTTGATAAACATTATCTAACTGAGCAATCTTAATTTGTGACAGACGTCCTCGTCTAAAGACAAATTAAGATTCCAAATCCTCGTAAATTTCCCTTACTGTCAATAATTGTACCTCAAGTTTTAAAGTTATGCCATGAAACGCGGTGTTTAATGTTGTTTACCATGTGTATTATGATGAGCATAAATGACTAAATCTATTAATAGCAACCGTAAAATACTAAAAAAACCTAAAATAGTAATATTTATGATGGATAGTTTACATTTATTTGTGTGGTATTCAGTTCTAAAATTTTATAACTTAAAATAGAAATTTCGACAACAGAAAAAAAAAATAAGTCGGCTACAGAGAAAAATAAGAATCGTGTTAGGCTTCAAAATAAATTTTGCCTCAAAAGAATCTTTAAAGTAAATTTGATACAATTTCTAAGGTCGCTCAGCTTAGTATAATTAAGCAAACATTTCTATTTGCTGTATATTACAAAGGTTCTTATTGTGTGAGATGAATACATAAATCCAGAACATCTTAATTTAATTTGCCTGCCTTTGGTACACTAAAGCTGCGTAACTTTATAAAAACATAAAATAAAGTGTATTTATCGTAAAAGAAAATGTTATACCAAGACGGTTTTTGTCGTAAAATTTTTAGAAAAGTTCACCTGTTTTTCATATCACTTATCAATTATCATTATACTGAAGACTGCTGTTTTTGAGTATGTTGAAATATTTTTTCTTAATACCAAAGACTATGCAGTATGTAATATCAAACTCTGGAATCCTGCATTAAATAGATACTAAAGTGTACTGTACTAAGTGTGTGTAATACGACGCAGGTAGCAAACCTGCGTCGTATTAGTACACTTCAGTATCTACAAAAAGGAAAGATTAATGATCATCACCAGTATCACCGTCATCACCAGCCTATTGTTGACTATTGCTGAACAAAAGTCTCTCCCATTGCACGCAACTCTGATCGATTTATGACTACTATACAAAAAAACGAGAAATAGAAAATGTACTAGAAATCTGTCATGTTATATTTGTAGAGACTAAGTACCCTCTAACGTACAATTATAAATTGTCCTTTCACTACCTTTAGGTTGAGCTTCTATTGACAACTAGCCACTACGGCCGACAAAAGCGACACTTAATGCAAATTTTAATTATCTTCCCGACGGCTTAATTGAGTGTGTTCGTGTTTATACAAACATCTTGCCGACGTTACAGCTAAATTGTTACGAAATTTCTAGCAAAATGTTAGCAAAATTTCTAGCATAACTTAACCGAATAAACACCGACGAATTTTACCTACTTTATACAGTGTAGCTGAATTTACAAGATCATTAGGAAGTTTTAAGACAACTTTTAGTTTGTTTCGAGTTTGTATAAGGTATATATATTATAAGGCTTATAAAAGTTAAATTTTAAAAGAACATAAAAACTTTAGATTTGAAATGTAAGATAGCTTGTAAGAATGATTACCAACTAGTTTTTGCTCGCGGATCCGCACGCGTGTATGTCGATAATCGCGGCAAATAGTAGCCTATGTGTTATTCTGATGTATAAGCTATATTACTATAAAGTTTCATCCAAATCCGTTCAGTAGTTTTTGCCTGAAAAAGTAACACACATCCATCCATAGTTCCATACAAACTTTCGCATTTATAATATTAGTAGGATAATATTTAGGAGAGAAAGACTGAAAAGTTTCGAAGATTTCTTTGTAAGCAATGATGTTAGGGTTTATTGATCATGTTACTATCCATTTTTTCCGCTTATAAATACATTAGTGTAAAAAAAAATATCGTATACACAAGAAATAGTTTAAAAACCTATAACTCGACTACGTAAATACATTTGCTCAATTTGTAAAGCCTATGTCACCTCCGCATACTTATACAGACAGCTAAAACTATTCCTTCCCTTTGGCTTCGCAGTTTTTTTTTTTTTTTTTTTTGTTTTACAAAGACAACTCCCGCACTAGGAAAAAATCCTGTGTCGCGGGGGACTTTACAAACATACATGAAACGGACACAAAGAACACCCAGACTCAGAACAACAATTTGTGGATCACACAAAGCGTTGTCCTACGTGAGATTTGAACCCACGACACTCGGCGAAGTAGGAAACGGCGTGGTGACCGTTAAACCACTAGGCCAAACGTGCAGTAGTCGGAATATAAAAAAACCGAGTTGAGTTCAGCTTTTATTGTATCGATAGTAGAACTAAAACAAGGATTGAGTCCAAGAGTCTCCAAGTTCAACTTCTTGATGTCTCTAGGTGAACCTTATATATAAAATTCTCGTGTCACAATGTTAGTTACCATACTCCTTTGAAACGGCTGGACCGATTTTTATGAAATTTAGTGTGCATATCGGGTAGGTCTGAGAATCGACCAACATTTCATTTTTATACCTAATTTTTTTTTATGGCAAAATAACGTTTGCCGGATCAGCTAGTAATCTATAAATTTAAAATTTAAAAAACTCCCTATGCAGCATCAGGTCGAAGTTATCAATTACATAATTGTCATTTAACGATTATACTGGCACGTTTTGCAGACATTCGGTTATTCTTCTCCACTTTCACCCCCATAACTTTTAAACGACTCAACCGATTTTCATGAAACATGTCTAAGAACACTCGCACGTAACTCACCTTTCATACAAAAAAAACTAAATTGAAATCGCTTAATCCGTTCGCGAGCTACGGTGCCACAGACAGACAGACAGACAGACACGTCAAACTTATAACACCCCTCTTTTTGCGTCGGGGGTTAAACGGTGGCGTCATAATATTTCGTGTAAATATCAATCTTAATTTTTCACCTCTTTATTTTTAACCCCCGACCAAAAAGAGGGGTGTTATAAGTTTGACGTGTCTGTCTGTCTGTGGCAACGTAGCTCGCGAACCAATGAACCGATTTCAATTTAGTTATTTTGTATGAAAGGTGAGTTACGTGCGAGTGTTCTTAGACATGTTTCATGAAAATCGGTTGCGCCGTTTAAAAGTTTTGGGGGTGAAAGTGGGGAAGAGTTACCGAATGTCTCCAAAATATAATCAAGTGGGATCTCAAATGAAAGCGCATAACGCGTTTTTACTTTTTAAAGGGAACTCAGGTTTTATATAGGGGGATTTTTAATTTTGAGAATTTATAGTTATTAGTTTTGATGGTTCCGTAAAATTAATTTGAAACAATGTACACTAGTAGGTATGGTTTTTATCTGCCCCGATTTTTTTATAAACCTTCTCTTAAAAACTTTATCGGATGTTGTATCTGTTTGGACTCTGAAACTCGTCCTGGTAGATTCCAAAATAAATTATCCGTAAAATTATTGTTATTGCCGTTGCCGTTGTTAATATCGTTTTGTTGATTGTAACAAAAAACCCAAGCCTCCATCAATAACTTAACGATTATTTACATTAGACCGTGGAGTGTTGATTGAAATAAAGCTTACAAATGTTTCTTTATAATATACTTAAATTTGTCGTGCTCAAAATAAACTAAACCGTCGAACAGCACAGAGGAAGATGTGTTTCATTATCCTCTGCGCCAATAATCCCAACAGGTCTACATCTTGAAAGTAGAAGATTTTATATGGTTTCTTTTAATCTTTTTCCGATACCTCTAAAACTTTACTTCTAAGTTGAATTTATCCATCGTTCTAATTACATTCTCATTACAAGGTAAGCCGAGGACGGATAGACAGACAGACGAACGGACATGACGAAACTATAAGGGTTTCGAGACGAAACTATGGAACTCTAAAACGCTACCCGTCTTCGACATGATAATATATCCGTAGAAAGAAAGAAAAAACTAAGCCGCTTTAACTTGTACGTGTTTTCTGTTTATTTTATTTGCATGTCCGTATTTTCATCTTTTTTGGGCATTGATAAAATGTCGCGGAGCAAGGAGTCAAATGTACTTTGTGTGTTGGGTTGCCACGAAAACAACTATATTTTATGAAAGTATTAGATAAAGCGCTATATTTTTTGTTCTGCGTATGAAATTTTATAGTTTTCACCTAGTTTTCACAGTTTCAGACTTCTTGATAAGATAAATGACAATACATAAGTAAAACACAAACGTTAAATACCTAATTATTGACTCCCTTTGTTTTTAACTTAATAATCCGTACTAATATTATAAATTTGAAAGTAACTCTGTCTGTCTATCACGCTTCACAGCTAAACCGTTGCACCGATTTCAATGACATTTAGCATGGAGATATTTTAAATAGGAAGGACAGGCGAATCTCTACTGCGATAACCGATATACTCGCGCGCGAAACCGAGGGCAAAAGCTAGTAAGTTAATAATATTAAATCAGATAAATCCTAGAATTGTATGTTAACTTAATTTGTAAAGTTTGTAAACTAATTGTTTAATATAGTCTGCCTAATAATAGCGAGAAAAGCGCTTAGCCCTAATCAAATTATTTATATTCACAACGAATACTGTCGCGGTGGGTACTCGTCTAATTTCTTACGACACGTATTAGCAAATTTCCATTACTGTTGCCTTACCTAATATTCTACTTACGTACCTTCTCTTAAAAACTTTATCGGACGTTTGGTTCAGTTTTCGTATTTATAACTCAGTAGGCTTCCTCCAATGAAATTTCAACCCAGTTTTTTTGAAGACAAGGTTGGTTTTCCCTTAATCGTTCGTTCGGTTGGTCTGAGGTGTCGTTTTGGGAGCTTACTGGGGTCGTGTTATTAGAGCCTTGTCTTTCTTTATTGGGATATAAGAGGGGTTCACCCCCTCCACGCGCAGCCCACTATCATTGAGGAACGGGGTTTGACAACGTTTAGTCTCAAAGTTCAGCATTAGGATTCATTTTGGAAATTCAGTACCAATGAGCATAATACTCAACGCTTGAAGTTTTTAATTACAATTTAATAGACACCATTCATTAAGCTGACAATTTTAATTTAAATTACTTGGCAATTCATTAATATGCGAAACTTTAATGGTAACACGTAGACACATTCGTATCTAAACTATTAATTTCTATAGTCGATTCTCGCAGCAATTTCGATAGATTCTTTGAGCGGTTTCATGTGTATATTTTTATTGGCCACATATTCTCTGAACAGAACATAAACTTTTATGTCCTTGTGGTGTATACGATAAATTGTTTTATTAAAATCACTCGATATTTTCTCTAATAGCACTTAAAATAAAAATAAAGTTTAATGTCGCCTTCGTATTTCAAGACTTTATTATATCAATATGCGAACTGATTTAAACGTATGACACAAAATTACTTGTAGTAAGAGGATTTTGAACATTTTGTATTTACATGTAGGTATGTGTTGCGTGTTTTTTTTTGCAGTATTTTTATTACCAAATAATTAAGAAATGAGTGTTTTTATATTCTTTACAGTTTTGTACTTAACTTAGTGTACATAATACACACATCAAAAGTGTCTAGGGATCAACATATGTGTCTAGGGATCAACATACATTTTTGCAATAACTTTTCTCCTGATTGATATTAATTAAAATTTTCTTTAAGGATTCATCAAATAAAGTGTTTTCGTTTGTCACAGTAACGATAAACCAAGTCACCTTTGCATTAATAAAGAAATTTGCCATTTTCCTAATAAAGGGATTTTTGACATTTGAACCACTAACATTAAAGTTCGAAAAAAAGACTGAAATAACACTTTTCTTTAAAATTTTATTAGGTAACTTAAACAATTAATAATCCGTGTTTCTACCGCGAACACTAACAACACAAGAATCGGTTTGGCATACTCAAAATGAGTTCATCCAAATCACGCTGTGGAATGGCCGCCCATGTTCGTTGCAACAACAAAAAAAGGTCTTCTTGCGACTGGATACCCTCCATATTCGGCAGAGCTCTTCTCTGTAGCATATCCCATGCATGCTCAATCGGGTTCAAGTCTGGCGACTGAGCAGGCCAGGGCCAAAGCCACATCTCAATCTCAAGAAATCCGCATAAAAATGCTTGATCCCTAGACACTTTTGATGTGTGTACTTAACATATACGCAAATTAGCTTTTGCCCACGGCTCTGCCCGCGTTTATTTCAGATATCGCGGTACTCATTTTTAGTGATAATATATAGCCTGTACCACTCATAAATAATTTAGCTTTCTATTTGTAACATCATTTTCAGTGGTTCGAAAGATCTAGAGATTAACTCCTACAACCTCACAAATTTACAAACTTTACCTCTTTATAATATTAGCATAGATAATTATATTTTATTTATATTATATTCAAAATATTACACAAAGAAGAAATGCGTAAGTATCTCGTAGCTTTATCTCGTAGCATTGCTACGAGGTGTCTACGCCCGTGACGTAATGCTTTGTTCTTTGCGAAGTTAAACATATGTCTAGAAAGAAAATTAGATTTTTCTTACAGTGAAGGAAAAAGATTGCTATATTAAACTAGTATTTATATCAAATGTAGAAATAAACCGTTTACTTTTATTTACTCTTGTATTAAACGTATTTATCTATCTAATACTGAATTTTATTGATACCTATAGTCTGATTTAGAAACAAATAAGCTCTCATATTTAAAAAAAAACTTATGCAAAACTACAATTGGTATTTCTGAATTCGTCTACCAAAGTTTTAAGTGATATCTAAAAGTGGTAGCCAACTACCAGTTTTAGATATCCAGCCCAAGTATATTAATAAAATCTCAATTTGGTGTATAATTATACATTTTATCATTTTTTAGTAACCAGTAAGGGCGATAGGAGACTATCCTGTTTTAATTGCATTATAAACTCTCTCTTCCAAGCTATTCATCTTACACGGCAGTGGGGTCAGCTTTACTCTTCTGCTTGCTCCACTTCGCGTAACCACTCGCGTCATCTTCAATCGCTACATCACTACCAAGGTTTGCATTATACGTGCGTAGCCTGAAAAGTTTACGACCATTACGTTTTTACATAGTCTCCTTAAACTCTACACACTACTTCCAGGTATGCACAATGCAAATACAAAGATGCACAACTACGTTCATTAGTTTTGTTTGACTGCCTCAATGGCTCGACTGCGGAGCAAGAGGTCTCGGATTCGATTCCTGGGTCGGACCAAATGTTTATAAGATCTGCACTTGTTTCGGAGTTTGGGTGTTTTCTATGTATATGTATGAATTTACAATAAAAAAAGTATGAATGTATTTATATCAGTTGTATAGTATCCATAGTACAAGCTTTGCTTAGTTTGGGACTTGATAGCGTTGTGTGTCAGATGTCCGAAAAATATTACTTATTAATATAATATTATTTATTAACTAGTGCTGCCATCTCCACGTTGAGGTCGTAGAGTTTTTAGACCACCATTAAAAATATTTGACCTTATTTAGAACATAATATATCTATCGAAAATAAAAAAGTGTTCTGTAATATTCCATACAGATTAGCTAAAGCTTTAGTATAACTAAAACTGCATGGAATACTGAAGAACTCTTAACAGCAAATACGATTACTTATTTATCCGTTCCCGGATCACGTTCCACAGCCGTTCGAGGAAGGCTGTTGTGTACAGAAGCTAAGCTGTTAACTACATCTTTACCGGGGGTACTTATAGCTGAGAACGTGTTACAACGTTGCTCTCGATAATACGCTCTTTCCTATTCCATTACATTGTATATACATATAAACTTACATATTAGTTTCCAAAGGATTAAAACTACTACATTTACCGACTATTATTTTAGTTCTATTTATGTAAAAGGAGGACATGTATATATCTATAAAAATAAATAAAATTGAAGTGTCTGTGTGTAATTTGACCATTGGACAATAGGCGTTCGAGATTACGATTTCTTTCGGAAAAAAGAAATTGCGTTGTATCAAATCGAATCAACCTATCGCTGTTCACTGCTGAACGAAGGTATTCCCCAAGGAGCGCTGACTATATCTTGGGCAACCTGCACCCATATGTGGTATTGTAGGCTAAACCCTCCTTGCTAAGGAGACGCCATGTCCAGCAGTGGACTGTAAATACTGATGACGATACATTTTCTTGCACTCATTTTTAGGGTATCGTACCCAAAGGAGAACTTACTAAGACTTCGCTGTCCGTCTGTCATGAACCGTTATAGTTAGACAGTTGAAATTTTTAGAGATGATGTATTTCTGTTACCGCTATAACAACAATTACTAAAAAACTGTATAAAATAAATATTTAAGGGGACTCCCATACAGCAAACGTGGTTTTTTGCTCGTTTTTTGCTCGATATTGATAACGGCAACAGTTAGACGCTTGAAATGTATGGATAATGGTACGGAACCCTTCCTGCGCTTGTCCGACGCGCACTTGGCTGATTTTTTTTTAATAATAAGCGTGAATGTCTTTATATTTGTCTTGTACTGCCTGCATCCAATTCTAAATATAGCTAGTGTCGTCTGTGAGCATTAACTTTTGTATTACAATTGTTTAGAGAGGTTAAAAGTAAAAATGATAAGAATTTAAAGTATCACCATCATCATCATTTCAGCCGAAAGACGTCCACTGCTGGACATATGCCCCCCCCCCCCAAGGCTCCCCATAACAATCTACTGCCTGCTTCCAGTGATTTCCTGCGACCCTCACCAGGTCGTCGGACCATCTGGTTAAAGTATAAATAATAACAAGTACAAATTATTAAAAATAAAAAACCCGACTGCGTCTATATTTAACAATAAAAACATAGAAGTTTTATATATATTCGTAATCATCGTAAAAAAATCTTTATATTGATACTCGATGTATTTTGAAAACTTTTTTTTTATATTACTTTTTGGTGCCAAAAATCCTTATTTTAATTTTTTTTAATTTTAATGTACTCAGTGTCACTCTCACGACTAAGACGAATCTATTGACACCACTCACATTAAAATACGACAAGCCGTTTAGGCTCTAGGGCGTGCCAAAGAAATATACATACATACATACACTCGAAAAACATAACCCTCCTTTCGCAGTCGGGTAAAAAAAGCAGTCATGAGGACTACCGACAGAAGTGAAAACTCAAAACTATAAAAAACACGAAGAAAAACAGTTGTTTAAGCTCACCTGAAATGTACCTCTTTGCTCTATATATAAAATGCGCGATATAAAGAAGTAAAATATATAACTCATGGAAAGAGTTCGATGCTATTCGGTGACGATGTCGCTCGTTCCAAAAATCATGTAACTCGTTCCATGATTTTTGTTCACCCAAAAAGTGCTCAACGCATCTAAAGAAGTTTTAACTTCCATAATCCATCATATAAAGACATTGTTCTATCTACACATACATGTTAAATTGGTACGCTTCAATAACTTAGCGTTCTGCACCAATTTAGCACAAATTTTGACACGATATATAACCCCGTTTAACGATTATTTTACTTTTTGCCTACAACAACTAATGTTCCTCATTCCTGATCAATGAAGCAGCAAAGCGTGGCAGGGGTTCATTTAGTTATTAATAAAATCCAGAAACTTAAAATCCAGCGCTTGACGTTTTTAATTAAAATTCGATGGACACCATCCATTTTACTGACAGTTATAATTTAAATTACTTGGCGATTAATTAAGGCCACGTAGAAATGTGAAGGCAATGACGAAATTTTCAAACTGAATTTATCTTTAAGTTTAAATGTAAATAGAGTTAACAATAAACATGAAATTCATAGACTCTTATTTCTGTTACAGATGACTGCGGCTTAGCCAGTAAATTTAAAAAGGTAAGTGGATTATGATAATATTTTTTGGTATGTATTTATGTATGTAGTTTGAAAACAACTATAGTGAGTTCCTTATATCAGGATCCTAAGTATATAAGTATTTTTATTTATTTTAGATAATTAATGTCGTGATGTCTTTATTTTATTTTTTTAACAACCTTTCGGACCGAGCGCTCCTAACACAGATGTGAAAGGTCGCTTTAGTCCTTGTTCCCCCATTGGGCCTAAATCTGGTTCAGTATCCCTCGAATACACACACACGTGAGTGAACTCTTTAATTAGTTTGAAATAAGGACATGTTGCCTACATCAAGTGGCTAAGCTCTGCCTCATTTAAATAAATAACGTTTATAAATAAAATATAAATACAAAAACTATGTAATCCGTGTATGTCGTGATAGGCTTTACTTAGAGAGACCTAAATCCTCCTATACCGAATATGTAGGATATCACCGAATTCCTTTATCGTCCTATAGGTCTATTAACTTGATGAATGTTTCATTATTTTGAGTGAAAACCGAGCTTATAAGGTAATTTTATAGGTTTTTTTTACACACGCTTTACGGTTTCAGTATTGAGATCTTTTATAACGGTAATTATATGTGATGTATTTTTTAATGTCAGTGTAAAACCGACTGAATTAGTAGAATAACTTTTTTAATAACCTTAAATATTATAAGTATGTATTGGTAAATATTTATCTAAACTTTTATTTGTGTTAAAGGAGTAGCACTCGCTGACGTGTGTGTGTTTTGATAGCTTATCACATAAAAGAAAGCTTTTACAATTTATATTAAAGCCTTTTTGTAATAATTTAACTCTTTAATAAGACGACCGCAGAAGAGGACATGAATTAGAGCAAATATTATATAACCTCCATCGCGCTAAGCTACGCATGTTATGACAACCTTCGAACAAAGCGGACATAAGAGCCTTCATGGTCTGTTATGTTAATTCACTGTACACTGTACATCCCTCCCTTGTCAGACATTGTTCTTAAGACTTAAACTTCCCTTATGCTAATATCCTTTAGAACTGTTTATCCTCTCTTGATTAAATTGCGGGTATAACAATTACTGCATATTCTTCAGTTATACTTTAAGAAAACTTTCATTTAATCCATGCTATTACGTAAACAAGTAACTATGTTTCATAAATACTACCATTTTCTAGACGTACGAAACTTTTAGTTTTTTTTGTCATTCTATCATGCCCTTGCTTTTCAATGGATTTAGGTTTAACGAAACGTTCTTCGCAGCTTTGCTGAGCTCCCAGACATTTAGTCTTCGTTACCCCTGAAGAAATCCTCTATCCAAAATGAAAGTAATCATATGAATCCGGCAGATAGTTTTAAAAATTACCAAGTTTTAACAAACAAAAAACTCCTTATTGTATTACTATATACCGCTACCGCTTTGCTCGGTATTTTTTTGGAAAATTTTATAAAAAACTAGCTGTTGCCCGCGGCTCCGCCCGCGTGTATGTCGATAAATGAAGAACCGCTCGACTGATTTTGTGCAAACTTCACATAAACCATCTACTAAATAGTCCGAACAAAGCCTAAACATTTGGTTTGGATATGTGAGCCCGTTCTTGAGTTATAATAAATTAAATTAAAAGCTTTTTAAAAACAAGCTTTTACTGGAATGCCTCGAGACGAATCAAACGAGTCGAAACTCGATGATGTTGTGACGTTTCTTTACAGAGTTCCTATGGCCACCTTCCAGCTCCAGCATCAGATCAACTCCATGTCATAATATAATATTGTAGTGTCACGCTGTATACATATGCTTGCAAAATTTCAGTAAAATCGGTTGAAGATATCTGCTTCAAAATTGAGTTGCAAGATTCCACCCGAACATACAAGCATACATACATACATTGCAAGTTAATAAAATTACAATGTAAAATTACAACGAAAAGTGGCATTGATTTTTATATATATTGATAATCTTAGCTACATCGATGTATGTCCCCCGAAACCGAAATGATGTGGGACTATGATAAGTAAATATGGGATTAAAACATAAACACAAGATTAGCACACACGTCAACGGAGCTTAAGGCGAAAGATGGTAGTTAAATAAATGATATAATAACCCTCGTCAAGTTGCTAACTGGAAAGCAATTTATCTCCGCATTTGTCACTATCAGCCTATCGCAGTCCACTGCTGGACATGGGCCTCTGCAATCGCAGGTCACTTTGTTCGATCCTCAGCTTCTAGTTCCTGCCAGACATCTTGCTTATATCATCACCTAAACGACCTGTCTTTCTCATAAACGACCTTAATTGTATATTCCACGAAATTATCTCGCCATCTTCTTACCCTTTTCTACAATGTATATACAGAAAGTGCAACAATTTTTCGTCTTTAATTCTCCTCTATCACTCGTCAGTGTACTGTTCTGTACAATTAACTATCTTTCTATATCCATATATTCCATATATACAAGAAGGAGTGATTAGTGATTGCGTAAAAGAATACACAGTCTCTAATTCTTTTCTTTAGTGGTTTTCCACTCTTATAACGCCAACTTCCAAACTCAACTCTAACTTACTACACCCCCAAAAGTTGGTTAGTAAATAATAAATATAATAATGTAATGTAGGTAGTAGAGCCACGCTGATTTCAGCACGAATGGGCTGGCTCGACCGGGGCGGTACTACCCTAATAATAGAAAATGCGGAAATCCCCTCGGATACCACCGGCTGGTGGTTATGTCGGACTCGAACCGACTAAAAACCGCACACCATCTCGGGTACTAGAAGCCGGGGAACCAGGTGCACCCTCGAAAGGAAAATCCCTGGAACCCCGACGTACCCCGGACCACCCACTATTTGTAGGTGGCCCCCTCCTGTGTAGGAACCCTAACCACCGGGGCGCCGCCGCCCCGGCCTGCTTCTGCTAAGGTGGCTGGTGGCCTCTCCCTGTATACGATAGAACTCTCCCGGTCCCGCTCCGCCATCTCCTTCGCAAGCATAACTTGCTCGCAGAAAGAGACGGCAGAGTTCCACGCCCTCTCGCTCCGTAACATGGCCGCAATCATGTTACCGAGCGAGACGAGCCCCACTCCGATGGCCGCCACGAGATCACGCCTCGGCTCGCCCCACGCCGGACATTCTGCCAGCGTGTGGAATGCCGTGTCCACAGTCTGGCCATCGCAATGGTGGCACTCAGGCGTTGGCTCCTTGCGGATAAGACACAGGTGCTCTCCGAAGCATCCTTTTCCAGTGAGCACCTGCGTCAGCCGGTATGAGAGGCTCCCGTGATGCCTCTCGAGCCAATCCTCCATAACGGGTCTTACCGCCGCGGGCGGTACTACCCTCGCACAGGAAATCAACGTAAAATGACAGCGATCGTGCTGTCGTGTTTCGTTGGTGAGTGCGAGACCGGAGGCCCAAATAAGAAAGAAAGAAAGAAAGAAAGAAAGAAAGAAAGAAAGAAAATTATTTATTCTGACATACACAGGACAGTACATGGTTTTACACAGATGAAACATAAAAGAAAACAAGCGATTATCCTATGCTATGCCAGAAAAGGCTCCTATCTCAGCATAATGCTGTAGCTAGTGACTACAGCACTGGTATTAATAATAGTCTAGTCAACAAGTTCCATACTTGTTGACTAGACTATTTGGTCATTATGGCGGGCCATACATAAAAAAAAATGTCTGCCGATGTACATAAGTGCATAAAGTTGTAAATAAATAAAGTTTCTTCACCACATTTTGGTTATCTGTTCTCAGATAATTGTTCAAATGAAGAATAAGTAAGAGCTATATATAAATGATTAATCTTCTTATAACTACATGAATTGAATGCGTCATGCCTATTAAGATAAATTTATCTAAGACGAAAATGTTTACTTTACTAAGGGTTACTATTGAGGACGAAAGTTTATTTAACTTAAGCTCGAAACAAACTATCGGACGCGGCTGACGAACGCGGCTGACAGCCGTAATCTAGAGTATGAATATCCATTGAGGTGTGCAAACTATCGGACGAAAGTCTCGGACGTAACCTTTGACTGACCTTGAGCGTTCGGACGTCCGAAAGGAATCTGGAGCGCTGTATGTTTTTGTCGCGTCCGTGTCAGTGTTGCCAGAAGGTTACTTTTGTAAACTTACGTAAATGAAAAGGTTACTTTTTAATGACTTTTCGAAAATTGAATTAACTCAATTTCTTACATTTATGTGAATAACTATACAAATAAATAAAATTGGAGTGTCTGTTTGTAATATTAAAATAACCACTTTTTATAAAATAACATTTTTTTAAATTGTTGTCTGCCTGTTTGTTCCGGGTAATCTTTGGAACGGCTCGACGGATTTTGATGGTACTTTCACTGGCAGATAGCTGATGATACAAGGAGTAACTTAGGCTACTTTTTTTAGACTAGCTTTGCCCCGCGGCATTTACAACAATAACCGTGGGGAACACCGCGGGGCTCAGCTAGTATATATACTAAAACTAACGACATGGGACATTACTGTAAGGTTCTGGCACTTTACTTTCTGGTTTGTTATTAACTAGTATCGTTAATGCACCAAGTATTATGTTTTTGCCCTTTAATTACATCTTATTCCTACTTTAGCCAAGGGACTACTTACGAAGCGCCGATCTGGTTAAGCTAGGTACATATTTTAGGGGTTTTTAGCCAAATCAGCAAGGATAGCGATCTAAAATCGATCAATCGAAGAGTCAATTTTTTACCGACTTCAAAAAAAGGAGGAGGTTCTCAATTTGACTGTATTTTTTATGTTTGTTACCTCAGAACTTTTGAGTGGGTGAACCTTACAACAACTTGTTTTTTTCGAGTATATTTAGGGTTAACACCTTTAACATTCTTAAATTTGCTGCCAATCTATTGTACCACGACTTGCTGTTGCTATTCGACTCTTTAGTAAGTTTATTGTATGTCTAAAGCTACGTTCCAAAACAGGTAATTTATACTCGGCAAAGCAAAGTGTGCATTTTATTATGCCAAAACATGTATCAGGGCCTTTACCGAAGGGTAAAAAGGTTGAGAAATATGTATTTTCTAAATTTCTTGAGATACTTTAAATGTCACTAAAAGTCATTACATAATTTTTAAGTTAATTTTTATGAAGTTCTTTTAAAAAAACACTGAATAATTATGTAATGACTGTCTAAAATCACTAAAGTGGCAACACTGAAAATGTCCGCAAGCAACGTCCGAAGAGACTGTGCACACTAACAGTCGCGGCTGTAAGCCGCGTCCGTCAGCCGCGTCCTAATAGTTTGTGTGGAGCTTTATTCTCAGAATAAGTCATTAATATCTAAGATCTATTGAAGTTTAATTATTTATACGATTAATAATAATGATTTCAATGTGAACAATTTTTCTGTGGTAACTCAGCTGCTCAATTAATCTGGGGGCACGGTCGTGCCCCCGCCAAGACGAGCCAAGCGGAGCGCAAGGGCACTACCTAAATTTTCTCGAAGTGTTTCGTCGTTTTTTTGAACCCCCATAACTTTGGTTCCCGATATACCAGATCGTTCAAATTCTCAGGATATGATGTTACCAATAGACTAATCAAACACACAAAGTTTCAATTGCATAGCTCTGATACTTTAGATTTTATTGATACCTAAAAAACACAGATTTCGTCACTGACACACTGATGATCATCAAAACTGTTAGGGTACTTCCTGAAGTGCTTGAAACCTGAAATTTGGTATGTAAACTAAGTTTAGTATACAAACAACAAAAAAAATTATAAACCTATTAATTTTGCCCCCTAACCCCCAAATTTGGGGGGTGGAAGTTTGTATGGGACTATCACAAATTTTTATGCTAGAGGTTTTATTTTTGGTACACGGACTTTTTCGAAAGAAGAAAGAAGATGTACTAGAAACACAGCCTAAAAAAAAACTGCCTTAAGCAACTTACAAAAAGAAATGAAATCCCACCAAAAAGATTTTCATGTAAAATGTTGCCAAGACGACTGCATATGGCTTAACCTGTGAAAAAGGTATCAGAGCTCATGTAGAGCCAAGGTTCTTAATCTACACGCCCTAACTCTACCAACCCTAACTTCATAAACTCTACATCTCAGTAAAAATGTATGGCTTGGCTGTTTCGTTACATCAGAAACTAAATATCCGTATAACACATTACTTCAGAAACTAGATATTTGCAAACACAAAAGGCGTCTGTTTTCCCTTCGTGACGGTATGGTAGCGAAACGGCGAAGTCATACATTTTTACTGAGATGTAGAGTTTGTGAGATAGAGATATCATTATTTATTTATTTATTTTATACCTCCATTCGCGTGAGCGTAACAAACAAACTTACATTCACATCCTACTAATATTATAAACGCGAAAGTTTGTAAGTATGGATAGATGAATGGATGGATGGATGGATGTTTGTTACTCTTTCACGCAAAAACTACTGAACAGATTTGGATGAAACTTCACAGTAATATAGCTTATACATCAGAATAACACATAGGCTACTATTTACCGCGATAACCCTCATACACGCGGGCGGAGCAGCGAGCAAAAACTAGTTTATAATATAGGAAGGATATTGTAGCCGTTTTTTGTACATAATTTTGAACTTTATGCCAGATATTGTTCTAAATTCGTTTTAAAAAAATACATCTATAAATGCTAATTTAACTAGTTTATTACATCTTCTGGCTTTAACATCTGTGAGGCTGTAAATTTCATTTAGTCCGGCCTCGCTTTATCGACTCTGCACAAGGACCTCGTTCTTAGAACTAGGTCAAGGCATTTGTATCCTATATTGTCATACGGGATACAAGCACGTCCTCTGTTTCTGTATATTTATGAATTTACATTCGGAGCTATGTCGAAAATTGTCTTACGGTACGGTCATGTTTGTTGTGTATTCAACATGTATTTATGCAAACAGAATTGAACCGTGGGAGAGCCACGCTTCGGCATGAATGGGCCGGCTCGACCGGAGTGACACCATGGCCTCACAGAAAACCGGTGTGAAATAGTGCTTGCGCTGTGTTTCACCGAGTGAGTGAGGATAGCGGCGGCCCATAACCCAACCCCCCTACCCCTACTTCCCCCCATCCCCAAAAGGCCGGCGACGCACTTGTGACGCTTCTGGTGTGGCAGGTGTCCATGGGCGGCGGTAATCGCTTACCATCAGGCGATACGTCTGTTCGTTTGCCCGCCTATTCCATAAAAAAAGAAAAACGTGAAACTATAAAAGACAGATACACATATCATACACATATTAGAAAGGTGGTTTGTATTGGTTTCTCTTTAAAATTGCAGTTGAGGAAGTCCTCACCCTTTACCTCACAAGCAATAGTATATTTCATTACAAATGCGGAAAGCCTGTCATTGCAAAGAGTTCCGACAAATGTCTACCAGAGCCGAGGCGCAGCCGAAGGTGAGTGTTGACAGTCGTATCAAGTTGCAATGACAGGCTTTCCCCACGTGTACTGAACAGCTATTTTTAATAACAGAGATTTTTTTTTGTTTTCTTCACCCATTCTGGATAGGCAAAGGAAACTATGCCCATACAGCCAAGTCTTCAGTAGATTTTTTTTATTAAATATGAAATGAAAATGAAATTTAATGAGATGAAATGAAATCAAACCTAACCTACCTCATTGAATCAAATCATAAAATCTGATATTGAAACAAATTAGTAGCTTCTTTTCAGAAATATTTGCATGAATCATAAAAACTTCTATGAATTTTTTGACGTGACAACGTCTTATGATTCGATGGAGCCGGCTGCACGCACGATGACTCATGCGGCGTTACCTGGCGTCTGAGGCATTCCATTTATCTATCTTTCGCTTGTACTTCAAGCCTTAAATGGAAGCGAGAGATAGATAGATAGATCTCATCATTTCATCAATGTTACGTTATGACGTTGTCACGTTAAACTATCGTCCGTAAACAGACTTTACAGACAACCATTTTTTTTTGTCAAAACTTCGTTGTTGGTTTTTTCTTTTTAATAGACATTATTTTGACATTTGGGAAAGAGTACGCACGAGTTCGGAAAAGGTAAAGAAAAAGCTCGAGTATGTAATAGCCCACATCCCGAACGCTATACGTCCCTGCAATACGCCACTTTTTGAGCAACTGTATTAAAAAACTCTTTTTGCTTACGGTTGCAAAGAGTCTAGTGGAACTAAATGTTGCTAATAGTGTTTTTATAGTAGGGATTAAATGTGTACTGTGTAGTTGATTAGATGGGTTACGGAGAAGGATGCTAAAAATATAGGAACATTTAAACCGGTAAAGACCTATTTCTTAGCGTTCCATGGATTCACCGTGCGGGTGCCGGGTCCATCGCGTGATAGATGGGGGCAACACATGCGACTTCGACAGTGCCTGGGAATTGCGACCCAGGTTTAGGTTTAAGGAGCACTCCTTACGACGCGTCAACGCTCACCTCCACTGTCCGCCGTGTTACCCCCTCTACCTAACCATATTTGAAGTGCCTAGCAATGCCGCTTTGGATATTCGTTCAAGAAAAGAGGCCGAATATTAGGCCGTACATTTTCGAGTGTTGGACCTTTCGTAATGCAAGTATTACCAAATATTTTAGCTCTATAACTTGATCAAACTACACACATCAAAAGTGTCTAGGGATCAAGCAATTTTATGCGGATTTCTTGAGATTGAGATGTGGCTTTGGCCCTGGCCTGCTCAGTCGCCAGACTTGAACCCGATTGAGCATGCATGGGATATGCTACAGAGAAGAGCTCTGCCGAATATGGAGGGTATCCAGTCGCAAGAAGACCTTTTTTTGTTGTTGCAACGAACATGGGCGGCCATTCCACAGCGTGATTTGGATGAACTCATTTTGAGTATGCCAAACCGATTCTTGTGTTGTTAGTGTTCGGGGTAGAAACACGGATTATTAATTGTTTAAGTTACCTAATAAAATTTTAAAGAAAACTGTTATTTCAGTCTTTTTTTCGAACTTTAATGTTAGTGGTTCAAATGTCAAAAATCCCTTTATTAGGAAAATGGCAAATTTCTTTATTAATGCAAAGGTGACTTGGTTTATCGTTACTGTGACAAACGAAAACACTTTATATGATGAATCCTTAAAGAAAATTTTAATTAATATCAATCAGGAGAAAAGTTATTGCAAAAATATATGTTGATACCTAGACACATATGTTGATCCCTAGACACTTTTGATGTGTGTATTATATTATAAAATTTGTCTTTCGTCGAGTATTCCAGAAGCACAAAAGGTTCATATAATCTTTAACAAAGTAAACATAACCGTTTGCTATCCGGTATCAGTTGAGAAAACTTGATCATGAACACATTAACAACTCAAAGAGATGATTGGGGCTGTAAAGCAAATTTCACCGTTATAAATTATTTGCATCATGAAAATGCTCAATATCACATTTTTAATATTTTTTTTGTTATTATTTATGTTGTTTTGTTCTTCTTTTTCGATATAACAGTCTTATTATATTTTCTAAACAATATTGTTTACCAATGAAAGTGAAATTTTGTTAGTTATTTTAGCATCATCTTTAATTATTAGATATTATCTCTTATAAGAAAACTGACACCAGAATTTATATACGAATCTGCCAAATCTAATGGTCTGGTGGATTAGAATTTCCCTGTATATCTACATGCAAGTGATCCGAGTCGCGGTTGAGTCTCAGGATTACGGATTTATCTAGTCCTCTGAATATCGTGATTGGTCACGAATCTTGAATGATCGTATTAACAATAACTGATTGAAATTCCCACTTAATCGGGTAGTACATAAAGGTTTGCATATGGATACATTCATAGATGTATCTAAGGACTTTAGTGATTACGTACTACGCCTAAGGGCTGCTGTGCCTTTTTTTTTGGTCTAATTAAAAATTCTAATTTCTTTTAAGCGTGCGGCAGGTGGAAAATAATGTTGTTCATCCCTAAAATATTAAACACTGACTTGACCTTAATTCCCAAAGATAAATGAACACTGTGACATATTAATTAGTATTTGCCGACGGTCTCCGGACAGTAATTGGGTTCGTATTACCTAAACCGCCACAAGATGCTAACACCTGCGGCATAATGAAGCTTTTCGTGTGAATTTGTTACTATATTTATAAATATTTACCAAGTTTAGTGATGTTACAATTTTATTTTTATGTAATGTATTCTAAAAGTGTGCAATCTCTGTTTATTATAGCGGTTCTTTGTGAGATTAGTAGATTTTAATTGATTAGAAGATTTTTAAGGTATTTTTGAGTAAGTTATTTT